>JAEBUQ010000014.1:1200000-1800000 GCA_023014435.1 Amanita fuliginea | reverse complement strand
CTGGTACCTATCCAGGTTTACTATGTCAAAGTAGCGATTTTGTTTTAAATCGCCTACTTTTAGTTCAGCTCTCGCTCCGTAATTAATAGCGGATCGTGAGCCAGAAGTTGCCATTTGCAACTTGATCAGTTTCTTAAGTTGGAACATATCCAACTTATTGACGGTAGCGAAATTTGCTGAAATCATATCCAGCGTACTTCCACCGTCAAGGAGTACATGCGCTTTCTGTCCATTGATGCGCATGTATCCCTCAATTACTCCTAAGCGCTTGAAATCACGCTTTGGACCGTCTTTGACGTGGTTCTGGACCATGTCCTTCGTTGATCTGAGTCGGTAAGCGACTTGATCGCCGGTCTCAGTTATTTTTGAGGAGGTTGGATATTCCTCCAAATCTTCTTCTAGAAGTCGCATTGCTGCAATTTCTAATCCATCGTCTCTAGACTCGTCATCCGAGTCTATCGATTCATCTATTCTGATGCAAGCGCACCAGTCTTCTAGGGACAACTCGTCATTGTCTCTGTCATCTCCAGAGATGCCTTCTTGCTGCATCTCATGTGCTTCTTCTGCGGAAGCATATTGTCCTTCCTCTTCCAAAGTTCCTTCAGCGTCCGCGGCATTTGCAGCACCTTCGTTGCATCCCTCATGCTCGGAAGTTTCAACATTAGCAGATTTCCTGGGTCTGCTGTTCTTCAGACAATTTGAGCTTATATGTCCCTTTTGATTACAAATAAAACACTCGATCTGTTTTGAGTCGTTATTATTTTGCCTTTGGAAGGCGCCTTTCTCCGGAGCCTTAAAGTTTGTCTGTTTCTTAGACGAACCTTTAGATGTGAGGGGTTTATTTCCTGACATCTTCGCGTTAGAGCGCCTTTGGCGTTCGCGCTCTTCCCAAGTCTCATAGAATTGAGCTTCCTCTATGAACTTAGCCGCTTTGAAAATAGCATTGAGGTTGCTATTTTCCGGGTTGTAGCCGTGTCTAACGACCTTGGTCGATATTTCCGGCTTAAGCGCGGCGAGGAATCTCCTCGCCATGTCGTATTCAGAAGGGTTCTGGATCATTTGTTGGCTTAAACGCTCCAGGTCCTTCTTAAGTTCGGTCACAGACTGTCCTTTCTGAGAAAGACAGTCAAATTTCATAGCGGCGTCTCGTGACGAGGCGTCCCTAACGAAGTATCTTTTGAGGGCTACCATAGAGTCCTCGAAATTCCAACTGCAATCAGCGTTTGAGTTGATCGTGTGTTGGTACCACTTTAGGGCTTTCCCTTTCAGAATTTGCCCTAGGAATCTGACTCTGAATAGATCAGCTTCAGGTTTTAGCAACGAATAGATGCTAAGAAAATTGAGAAGTTCCCTCGTAAATTTGAGGAACTCGTCGATAGTCTCTCCTCCTTCATACTCAGGAGGGGATAATTTAACCCCGAGTTTCCCGAGGTTAATGGGTTTGACCATAGAATCGTACGCCGATTCTGCTTCCTTGATTTCCTTTCGGACCATTTCGTCCGTCCTTTCCGACGTTTTGTCAGAATGGGTAAGAGGATTTGCGGTTAGCGATCCTCTGCCCAAGTTGCTTATGGAGAAGCTTGGTCTAGGGCCTCTCCAGCTTTCGTGTGTGTTGTTAGGAGGTGCAGTTCTCTCCTCTCTAACATCTCTATCCCCTTCTCTGAACCTTGTCCTTCGGGGAGGTATGGTTATTTCAGGACTAGAACGATCCTCGTTACTAGTCCTATAGACAGGAATCGAGTTAGATCCTGTTAAAAATCGAGGTCTCTCCGAAACCTCTAGTGATGCCCCATGGGTTTGGGCAGATCCCCGAAATGGGTTCATTCGAAGAAATAGAGTTTCTGGAGGGACTCCATTTCTGACTTCTGCGATGACCGCATTTCATGCGCTAGCGGTCATTCTCGTTTCATAATTAGACGAGGTTTCGTTATGTCCTCATCTATTCATTATATCAGATGATGCAATCATCATCTCTTGCTTCTTGAGTCCAATCAGAACCTCAAGTTGAGCTTCACTAATGGGCAGACTCTCAGTCTGCCTGTTATTATGAGACTGTCTCATTTCTGGGACGGTCTCCTCAGCGTATTCGTTCTCGCTGATGTAGTCAAGAGCTGAATCTTGACTGGTGGATCTGTAACCAAGCCCTTGGTTACGTCTAGACATTACTCGCTCGCGTGAGTCTGTACGCCCTCGATATGAACGAGAAGAGTCCCTTTTTCCTTCTAGGAGTGAGGCGATACGTTCGAGATGACTATTAGTCCTCTCAGTCTTTTCTTCCAAATGATGGAAGCTATTGCTGATGCTCGCATGATTTCCTATCATGAGCATCTCTAGGTTTCGTTGTCCTTGGATTAATTGTCCTAGGACATTGGCAGTTTCGGGCGGTGTCATCTTTACATTGAATGTGCCCTGTCCGACCGATTTGGTCGATTGAGAGTTTCTGGTCAAATCCGCCAGATCCTCTCTGATGGAGTCCTCATCTATTCGTTCGGACTCAAAGTCTAATGGAGAGATTGAATATTCAACCTCTCTTTCGTCAGTAGATTCCTCTCTGACGTTCTGAAACTTGACTGCCCTTTGGTCAAGTTTAACTGCGATTCCAAGGCGTTTGCTCAAGGAATCATTGAAGATTTTATCAGTGATAGAGGTAGTTACTACCTCAGTAGGGGCAGGAGCTGGTTTGGCTCCTCTGATTTGAGAGGTGCCTGGAGGTTGTCCAGTCCTGTCTATAGGAAGTTTCTGGCGGTCCACATGATGATGAGCTCGAGGCGCTGCCCTTTCTGTAGGAGATCGATTCAAATCAATCTCTGGTTTATTGGATTTTACCGCAACTGAGTACGGTATTCTTGGTGGCGATCTCGTCATTTTTGGTGACGGTCTCGCTGGTGAGGTTCCACTGGATACCTCTGTCGTTTTTCGACTGTTAGGTGAGGGTGACAGTTGTGCCCTAGGTTGAGAAGTGCTAGCACTTCTCTTGGTTACATTTTGGTCGTCGGGAGGCTTTAGGTCTCCTGCCACACTCATACTTACAGAGCGTGGTATTATTACCGGGGAACTCTCCCGTGTCTTTGACGGGGAGCTCGAGAGGTCTTCCCGCCGTTTATACGTGGGTTTCCTCGGTGGACCGAAAGACATCGTTCAGACGTCTTTCCAGCTTAAAGTGCATTTACACCACTTTGGAAGTGTAAAAAAGTGTAATGGTTTTTGGTTTATTACTTAATTCTCGCAGTGCGTCGTACACTGAACCAATTTATATTGGGTGTGCAACGCGGTGGCAAGAACAAAAAGTAAACTTGCTTATCTAATTATTTGGGCGTGCAACATAAGGTCACGCGCATCACTATGTATATATAAAAAAGATAAAAATGCGTTCTATAAACGCATTAAATGAACAGTCCAATAACAAGACGAGGGTTCCCTAGAGGAACGACACAGAGCCCTCACATTCTGGTATCAATGGTGTCTGGCTAGTGTAGAAACACTGAGCAATCTGGGAGTTCCAACTTGTGTTAAGATCAATGCTCTCAACACAATTCATTCTAAGTCGACAGTGGCAAGCAGAGTCTCGGTCTGCTCCCAGCCTACTGGACAAGTTCTGGACACTAAGTCAAATGATGACAAAGGTCAAACAAATGACGAGCTCAAAGAGATGAGAGGGAGGAGTTTTGTTCAGAGGTTGAGAGAAGAATTCGATTAAGTTGGAATTAAAGAAAACTACTTTACAAAGGGTTTATATACATAAAAGAACAAGAGAAATATAAAAGGAAACGTACAGCTAAATACCTAAGAAAGGAAATGTGAAGGTAAAGTAGCTAAAGGAGATGAGCATCCATGAAACGCATAGCGATGGTTATGTAATAAACAAGTCCATTAACAAAGAGAGAAGAAAATTGTAACAGCATCTATAGATTATCACAGCTATTGTAGACTATACAGTCTATGTATAGTCTGTCAGTGCTATGGTAGACTGTTGCAGCTACTGCCATATGCCATAAGACCTTAAGAGTGTGCAGAGCATAATCACAAATCATGTTTATTATCAGTTCTAAGTAATCTTAATCTAATCTAATAGAACCTCAAAAGTGTGATTTGCAGGACGGCATCGTCGCATTGAGTTCATCCTATCATAAAAGTCAGTCATACTATACAATACCATAATAACATATACTTGCTGTCCATCAGTCGCAATAGATCTTAAAAACCATCAAAGCTTTGGGCCATGATATTCATCCTCTTCAATTTGTGCAATCAGTGCCATCATGTTCATGTGGACTACCTGATAATGGTCACCCTTGAACTGCATGCCAACGAAAAACCCAGATTTCCACTCTTCGAGACAGTGAAAGATCTGCAAAGTGTTAAAACTCATAATAATCAAAGTGAACAATACATACACATGTAGATGCCATGGCAAGGCATTGCATAGGAAGACTCTGAAATTCCCGTGGAAACAATACTGATAAACAATCATTTTTACCATTGTAGTAAAACCGTTCACAAAGCTCACGAATTGCTGGATGACCAAAGTTTTCAGCCTTACCCTAAATAGAAATTAGACAATCATCAACACAGATGATCAACCTACATTTTTGTCTTGCACTAATGCACGAAGAAATATAGACTTTTCCATTAATTGGTTAATGTTAGATTTTACGAGTTCCTCATAATTGTGAGCATTATGCCCATATGCAATAACAGGAGAAATGGCATGGGAATAGTGTATTTTGACAATTTCACGCCCTAATTGCTTCATACGTCCATGATAAGCTGCACCATCTTCAAATACCTGAAAGAACGATAAACAATTGTTTATCAATGGGTCCAAACTTACCAGACTTCGCATACTTGATGAATGAATGTCATAAATATCTATGTCAATTAGCATAGTGGCAACAATATGAAAAAAAAACGTAACAAACCTGCATCAATGTGACCTCGCTCATCCCGAAACTTGCCCAATGCTTCTATTATACAGTCATGTGCATGAGTAAGGGTTGCATTGCTGCGCTCCGGAAAAGCATCTTGAGTATGAATCCACAATCGATAGAAAGCTTTTGCATCCCGGAGTATGTCAACCCAAACCCCAGAATAGAAGCTGAGTTGTGTTGGCGTGGTCGTATGTGCTGAAGAATTACATGGTGCACGGCCTTGTTTCACATGCATATCAAGGTTATTTACAACATCCGCATCCTCATCCTCGGGCACATTCACAACTTGACGTGGCCTGTCCTGGCTGGAAGTCAAGTGAATATAATTTATTTTACAATATTGTTGTCTTACACACCTTGCCATTTCTCGAGACTTGTTCAAGTGCAACAAACCACGATCTGGCAGTCATACAGTCCCATTCTTCTCATGGTGTCATCCAAGAACTGAATACAAATTGTCATCATTCTTGTCATCTAGAGTGATTCTCAGTACAGTTTCAAACCAAAAAAAGTGATGCTCACCTGAACTAGTATCTGTGGGAGCATTTGACTTTAAGTTCCTGATGATCCTCAACGCTTGACGTTCATCCTCATCCAGAGATTGTTCATCAATCATAACACCTAATTCAACTCAGAATACAGTAAGGCTTGAAACCAAAAAAACGAACTATCACAATCTACATATCAATGAGACAGTGCCAAACTTGACGAAAAACACTTACCAGGGTTTTCGTCCACTTCCTCAGTACTATCGTCATGTTCTGAAGGCTGCACCACAGAAACCGAGTCACCACCAGCCACTGAACATGGATCCTCGGGTCTACAAGGTTGAAAACCAAACAATGAACCATTAGCATTGACAAGCGCCAGCGCCAGAGGTTCCACATCAAGAGGTGGCTCACACCTTGCAGTGGGTCTAACATTAGACTAAGGCTATCAGGTATCACATTGCGACGTAAATAGAAGAATCACTTACAGTTTTTTTGACCACAGGAGCCATAGCGTTAACTGGCATCACTTGAAGAGCCTCTTCAGCCCCCAAAGCAAGGCCTCGCCATTTCCTGGGTATATCAGAAATTCGATCCGAAACAGCTTGAAGCTGTGCAACAGCTCCACCTCTGCCTCAGTTGATACGTCTGGGTCTTCTGCCTGCTAGATCCTGTATGGAACCTGAAGCTTTTCACGTTATGAATGCCTGTTATGTTGGACACTGAAAGCTCTTACCTTGAGCGCTAGGAGCAGCATCTTGCACGACCATCCGAGACTTGTTCGAAGTTGCACCATCTGGTGTTGGCACCACTCGACGCTTCATAGCCTTCAGGTGAGAGGTCGGGCAGGGCGATGGTCTTCAGGCGGGGGTAGGTGGGAGGTGGGATGCAAAGCCAGTGGCCTTTCTGATCCTTATATATGTACTGGTCATTCTCACAGTAAAATCTAGAACATTCCCAAATTTGGTAAACTTACAAAATCGTTCAATAAAAAAAAGGGTCCAGTTATACAACTAGCTCAGTCTAACTTTATTGCGAAGTAGCCCCCCTCAAGGTCCTGAACATAGTGGGTGTCTATGTAGAATTTTGCATTAAGCCAAAGTTTGATGATTTTAAAAAACACATACTATGTATCACTGTGACTTGGGGACGCTTGTTCCGTGCAAAGATGTTTTCAAACCCATTTTTTCGAAGAAGGTGTCGCATCCTGCCCAGCTTGACATCAGCTTTCACTAATTGGTCCTCGGCGCGTTGTAAGTTAGCTGCGGCTAGCAGCATTTCTGCTACAGCGTCCGTCTTTGCATCGTTAGCATTTTGTTGCTCACATTCGGCGATTTTGTACAGAGATACAGCCTGTTCATAGCTCGTAATTTCCTAAAGATGCATCAAGAAAGCCGCACAACCAATCCAAATGCACACAAACCTGAGGCCCAGACATTTGCAAGCTTGACAGTTGAATTGTGAGTCATTTCTCAGTCATGTGGTAACTTGTTTTCGCCCATTCTGCAAGATGCGCTGTCCCGCATGCCACCGTAACTTCAAAAATAGGCAGGCCCTTCTATCTCACATGAATCAGCCTCTCGGGCATTTCATGGTCACTTTCAGGAGGTGGTAGGTCTCGCAGAAGCATTACAAAGACATAGCGCATGTCGACGGCCAACTGCTGATGAACCAGCTAAGCAAGATGCTTTGATGGATGTAGACCCCCCATTCATGCAAGAGGGCTCATCCACGGAAGATGGGAATGTCCCAGCTGATGTTTGCTTTGTTGAAGAATTTGAAGGGGCTGCAAAGGAGTACGGGAAAGGAAAGACTTTTATGGGAGAATTTGACTATGATCAGTTTGCGAACGAGCGTGCAGAGAACCTCTACTACCCATTTAAATCAAGAGCAGAATGGGAGCTGGCTGCATTCTTACTTCGCTCTGATCTCAGTATGGCTGCTATAGATTTGTTTTTGTCTCTGACGCTTGTACGTCTAATTTGGAAGTTTTATAACATTACTGATCCCTTTTCCCAGATCAAAAGTTTGAAATTATCATTTTGTACAGCAAAACGGCTACGTGGGCTAGCTGAAATGCTTCCAAGGGGGCCAGAATGGTGATGCAAACTGTTAAGATCGATGCTCTCAACACAGTTCGTTCTTAAGTCAACAGTGGCAAGCAGAGTCTTGGTCTGCTCCCAGCCTACTGGACAAGTTCTGGACACTAAGTCAAACGATGACAAAGGTCAAATAAACGATGAGCTCAAGAAGATGAGAGCGAGGAGTTTCATTCAGAGGTTGAGAGAATAATTTGATTAAGTTGGAACTGAGGTTTAGCTACGTTACAAGAGGGTTTATATACTTAAAAGAACAAGAGAAATATAAAAGGAAACGTACAGCTAAATACCCAAGAAAGGAAAAGCAAAGGTAAAATAGCTAAAGGAGATAGATGTCCATGAAACGTATAGTGATGATTATGTAATTAAAAGGTCCATTTAACAAAGAAGAAAGAAGTTGTAACACAAACCTTGGGACACAGTATATCCACATAGGTAAGTTACAGTGTAGCGTGTGACACGGTGCAGCGAAGGCATACAGTGTAGCGTGCAACACAGGTTGAGCAAATTTGCTGGGCCCTATTGGCTTCGCTAGGTCCTTGCAGGTGTTCTCTGGGTCTTTGGGCATATCTACCATCCTGCTTGGCGACCCACACGGTTGCCGGGGGAGTGTGGTGACGGCAGTACATTGTAGGCTGGCAGGGACAATTTTGGAGCTATAATAAAGGCAGGTATGATGCCCTGCACAGGAGGGCAGTTCGGTCACGCCGGCCATGATAGGTGACAGGATGTGGCTTTCATCCTCATCAGGTCCAGCGTTGTGCTGCCCATTGTATTGGCCGGTTTGGGATAATGTGGATGATTCGATTATACAGGCTGATTTGATATTGAATTGGCCATTGCGAGTGAAACGGCCAATGACAAAGTTCATGTCCTGCAGCCGTAAGGGTGCTAACCAGTGTGATGGACGGTGAAAGTAGAAAGTACCCACATCGTTTAAATGGCCAATGAATATAGGCTCGCATAGCTAGGGTTGGCCAGCATGATGGGCAGGGTGAAGTACTGCAGATATCTATTTGTCCTACAATGCTTGGCTGATGATTGAGAATGGGCCGGTGTGAAGAAATGCCCTGCAATATGATTTGGCTTAAATGGCTGATGACTAGCTAGGCTGGCATATGGAAACCCATGATATGGCCCACAATGTACGCCGGCGTCAATGGCCAATGATTATACTAGCCGGTGTAATGGGCCAGGTGAAAGTACCCAGATATGTATGTCCCACAACACATTGTTTACATGGCCAATGAATATGGGCTGGCATAGCTAGCTAGTGTTGGCCGGTATGATGGGCAGGGTGAAGTGCTGCGGATATTTATTTGTCCTACAATGCATGGCTGACGTGAAAGAATGACCAGCAATATGCAGCTTCGATGGCCAATGATTATGCAGGTCTGCATAAGCAGCCAGTTGAGGATAGGCCAGTGTGATAAAATCCATGATACAACCCGCAATAAGCCGGGATATGGAAACCATTAATGTGTATGGCCAGCAACAATGTGCTGTGGCTTAAATGGCCGATCATTATACTGGCCGGCATCTGGAAAGCCATGATATGGCCCGCAACACGATCCGACTTAAATGGCCATGGCCGATTTTTATACAGGCCGGCATATGGAAACCTACGATATGGGCCGCAAGGCGATCTGGCATAAATGGCCGACAATTATACAGGCCGGCATACTACATACAGGCCAGCATGAGATTGTCAGCCAGTGGCCGATTGTCCTCTGAGGCTATGACTCTTTCTTCTACCACCATCATCGTGGTCGTCCTCTCCATCTGTGGCAGACTGTCCATTTTCATCGGTCGCACATCACCCACAGCATTTTTATTTGGCAATCTGTTTAACATCTTGCCTTGCTGTCAACAGTGTGGTGGGCCGCAGCAGGGATTATGGCCGGCTATTGGTCACGTGATGTATGTATCATGTCGCAGTTTAGCCGGACTGGCTGCACAGGCAATGGAGTTTTATTGTGATGTATTTATTTGTATTTACACATCACGTGAAAAGTTTTTTTTCGTTTATCCTCTCTCTCTCCCCTCACAAAGTCCACCTAGCCGGCGCCTGAACTCCACCATCCACAATGTTCACCGTATCCAAAGTCACCACTATCATTGAGAGAATCGACGCAGCTATTCGAGCTGGACTGGAGGACTGGGACGTCCTTGCCATGATGACCAACAACAAGAGCGATCTGGTGAGTTCTCCAGTGGGAAAAAAGCTGATGACTAAAGTAACATAGGGCCGCCTATTCCGAATCAAAAAAGACGCGCCGTCTATTGAGATGGCTGCTGTATTTGCTGAGCCCCGCTTTTTGTGGTGGTTCTGTATGGCTTGGATGAAGTCAGACAGAACCGGCAACGATGAATTCATCGGCCAACAACAGGCGGAGCTGATAAGATGGGATCAAGGACAACAACAGGCCAGGCAAATACCGGCAAAGGAAGCCGATGTACCTGCATTGGCCAGTGAGGAATCTGATGTTCCTCTTGCATTGCAAGTGAGAAAGAAACCAGCCAGACGTGCAGTGCAAAAGCGACGCAGGGTGGTGAGCAAAGGGTCGGAGGCTGAACACCCGGCAAAAAAGACAAAGCCGGCCAGGGCAAGAGCAGAGCCGGTCCGCGGTAGGCGTCTTGAGCCCCCCTGTAGGCGGTGCGTTCGGCGGGGGGAACCATGTTATGAAAGGGAGAATGGGAGAGGTGCATGTTGGGGCTATGGAAAGGTCAAAATGAGGTGCGACCGGCAAGACATTGATGCCGGCAACACCACAGATGCCGGCAACATGTCCACAGCACCTGCCCGGCCATGTAAACAACTGGCAAGGGCTATGAAGAGCAAAGCGTTCCTGTCAGATACTGACTCGGACGCTTTGAGGCTCTCAGCAGTGCAAGTGATATGCCTGGCCAGGGCCAAAGCTCCAGCAGAGGCGGTGGCCACCAAGAAAACTCAACTGGCCAAGGAAAAATGACTGGCACCAGTCGAAGCATCGACGTCAATGGCCGTCGCCAATGATGCGCCGGCTTACTCCTGGCGTGAAAAGGGGAAGTGGAAGGCCAGTGGAGATTTATCTCATCGGCTCGCCATGCTGGAGGCGAGAATGGATGCCGGGCCGGATGTATCCCAGGAAAGGGCCGAACAGCAGGAGGAACGAATGACGCGACTGGAGAATATGGTGGAGGATTTGAATAAGCGTTTGGAGGAAGCAGTTGAAAGCCAGCACGAGCTATGGCGGAACATGCACGACTTGAGTAAGTGGGGCTTGGCAAGTGAAGACCAAGTCAAGAAAATGGCGACATACTTACAACGTGCTGGCCCGAGGTGGAGCAAAGGCTCAACGACGCTCAACGAGGTGGCCGAGTATTTGGGAATCTGGCCACATGATCTGCTGGCCAACGATGGCCTCGAGACCACACCGGCCACAGTGGCTGAACCACTGGGGTCAGCCAACGACACCCAACAGGGGGCAGCACCAGCGGCAGAAGCATCACCGGCCACACCAGCGGTGGCCACACATGGTCCAATGGAGGAAGATGGTCGCACGGACACAGCCACACATGATGTGTCGGCCACATGCTCACCGGTTCCAGCAGCATCCACAGCCGAACCATCAAGTGTCAAGCTGGCCGAAGGTATGGCCATGGAAATCCCAACAGGTGAAGACATAGTGACAGGGCCGGCCACCATTATACCACTGGCTGAAGACATTGCAGCCACAGCAATCATGGCACCACCCGCAGACACGCCGGCTGAAGACACACTGGCCATAATTGAGACGACGGCCACGGATGACATGCTGGCCACGAAGGCCATGTCAAACATCCCAGCCTTCAACACGGCAGCAACGGCAAATGCAGCCGGGCCCGCTCTGAACCTTATTCCCCCCACCCCACAAACATCACAGGACAGGGTTCAGCTGCCAGCCCCAGTTGCGGTTCTGCCCGCAGTCAACTTTATGCCAACATTGTTGGCTATGTCACCACCGGCCATGGAACTTCGCCGGTCGCCTCGCCTAAGCCCCTGACCACCATCGCGCAGTCAAACCCCCAGTTCTTCGAAGCCCCATTCACGCCACACAACTCCTAGCCCCCATCCGATGGTCAGATGTAGCGAAAATGCTGGGTAGAGCACCCGCCTGTTTTTTTTTGCATTTTGGACACATATATATACTTTGGACATGTATATATATAAATATAATTTTGCACGGTTTTTTGCTGTTTGTGTGGCCGGTGATGGTGGGATGATTCATGAAAAAATGTGGCCGACAACTCCCATCTCGGGCGGCTCGTATTTTCCTGGTTGAGATGAGGCACCCTCGATCCTTGTGGAGAGGGGAGCCTCGTCTATCATCATTCTAGAGGAGGAAGACGGGTCTTCCCCTTCTACACGGTGCATTACATGGGCGTGCTCATGTCTTGACTCGTTGAGCATGGTTCTGAGCCCCACAGGGAAGGGGCCACCAAATTGACTTTGCATTTGCTGTCAAAGTCTGAGTCTGTCTCATACATCGTCCTCCTTGCTTTCCCTTTTGTAGAAAGGGAAGGAACGGAAGTGGACGGGAGGAGGGTGGTTGTAGGACCTTCCTCAATAGGCGTCAGAGCCGCAGGAGAGATTTGGTGACGAGGTGCAGCGGAGCGGCGAGCTCTGATGGGAGAGCTTTCTTGTTTTTGTTTATTCCGATGCTCGTCTTGGCGAGCCTCTTCCCCGCTGATGTGAGCCAGCCCTGAGGATTTTTGGTTCCTTGACATTCGAGACATCTCGTCGATTTTCTTTTCGAAGTTCTCATTTTCTTGTGAGAGTTGAGAGACTCTCTGGTGATATTTATTGAGCTCTTCCTTGAGCTCCGAGATTTGTCTCTTGCTCCTCCGGAGACCAGCGTCATATGCATCGTCTAGTTCTTCCTGCATCTCATTGTGGAGAACTTTCCGCCAGTGTTTCTTCTGTTTTTCTAGGAAGATGGCAAATGAGCCACCTTGTGTCATTTTAATGACGTGTTTCGAGAATTTTGTGCAGTCTGCGCATCGTTTTGGATGGAGAGGCAGGTGTGTCTCTCGATGTATTTCCCAGTCTGGGACCAATTGATTTAGAATTGTCGCTGCGTCATATTTGTTGAGAGGAGATGGGGATCTCCTCGAGTGTTTGGAACCTTGTCGGTTCGATTTCCTCTCGTGAGGAGAGGCACTCTGCTCCTCTCTCCTTGAGTCTTGACGGTCATGTTGTTCAGCCGACATGTTTGGCGGTTAAGTTTTGTGAGAAAATAATTTTCCGTTTTTATTGTCGGGGTTGGAAATTTCCCTGGGAAGCTCCACTGGCCAATGAGCCGTTTCACTGCCACAAAGCATGTTTTACACATGACATAAATCCGAGGGTGTTTTCACACCCTCAAGCTCTAGATATTGATCTAGGGCTTCAAGTTCATTTACAATTTCCAGAGGTTCCCAAGTGGAATCTCCTAATTCCCAACATACCTTGAATAATAATTTAGGGGACCATCGATGATCTTCTATCAATTGAACAACCCATTCTTGTTCCAGGTCATTCCCAATATCGTAGTGGACTCGAGTTTCCCTCTTGGGAAACTTCTTTGAGTCATTTTCAAAAACTGGTTTAAGGACCTTTTTGTGGAAGACGTCATGGATGTGTCTCACTTTTAGGTCCGGCGGTAGATCAATCTTGTATGTGGATCGATCTGGAAAGGTTTCCAGGACCTTGTAAGGTCCTAAATACTTTGGGCAAAGTTTTTGAGCTCATCCCTTTGGGAGGCTGATGTTTTCCATTGATAGGAATACTAGATCCCCTTCTTGGAAGGTTTGCCCTTCCTGACAATGTTTATTTGCCATTACTGCTTGACGCATGCGTTGGGCGGTTAATTTATCAAATGTTTTATCGAGAACATCCCCAATGTTCTCAATGAATTGTTTTACTCCTGCGTGTGATGCCTCGTCATCGATTCCTTGAATCATTCTGGGTATCCATCCATAATTCGATTCAAATGGAGAGTAGCCAGTGGATTCACTGGTTGCTGAGTTCATTGCAAACTCAACCATGGGTAGTTGAGACTTCCAGTTGTCTTGGTAGTTGTTTACCAATGATCTCAGTATTTGAGACATCGTCTGGATGGCTCTCTCTGAAGAGCCATCAGTTTGAGGATGGTATGACGATGACATTAATAGTCGTTGTCCTAAAATTTTACTGAGTTCGCTCCAAAATATGGATGTGAACTTCGTATCCCTGTCAGATACAATAGACTCCAGTACACCATGGAGTCTAACAATTTCTTTAACGAACAGTTCTGCTATTCCCTTAGCTGATATGTTCATCCATGTAGGGAGTAGGTGGACCATAGTGGTCATCCTACAGATAACTAGAAGGATATAGTTTGATCCTTCTACTTCGGTAAATGGACCGACAAAATCCATACCAATACTTTCCCAAGGTCTCGTGGGGATAGGCATCATATGGAGCCATCCAGGTGTCCTTTGTTGTGAGACCTTCATCGTTTGACATTTTCCACAGGATTTGCAGAAATCCTCTACGTCCGCAGCAATGTTGGGCCACCAGAACCAATGCTGGATATAGCCTAGCGTCTTGCACATTCCCAAGTGGCCCAAAGTAATGTGACAGGCATCGATTATGATGCCTTTAATGCTTTTACCTTCAAATAGTCCATTAGGAACACACTACTCTCTGTCTGATCCTGTTGGTAGTCCATAGGATCCCTTTCTTTAGATCGAACCTTTCGAATCGATCTACATTCTTCCAAATCTCTGTGAAAAACTTGTCATTGACATATTCCTTGGGAATACAATTCAAGACAAGTTTTAGGGAATTGTTTTCAAGATCGAGTCTAGGAACCTTGAGTTGTTCGACTTCCCTATTATAATTCAACTCTCTGGATTCGATTTCTCGAGCCTCTACTCTATCCTGAATCAGACTATCTTCTGATTCTATGATTGCTAGATGAGAATGAGATTGGTTTAACTCATTTTGTCTATTTAGAGACAGATCTTCTCCTTCCAGCTCCAACCTCAAGTTGGCATTAACATATGCTGCAACATCATGGACCTCATTAGGTCTATCATTAGCATAGTAGCGTGATAAACTGTCCGCTACTTTGTTTTTTTCTCCTTTGAGATATTTCATCTCAAAGTTAAACCGAGATAGGTATTCCCACCATCTCATGCGTCTTTGAGATCCAGTTTGCGTCTCTTTAAAAAAAATTAACACCTGGTGATCCGTAACTACAGTGAATTGCAGGCCCAGTAATTTGTCCTCCCATCGTAGTAGAGCTTCTAGAATACCTAGAAGTTCTTGTTCCCAGGTACAATAATTCATCTGTGCTGGGGTGAATTTACGGGATATAAATCCTGCAGGTTTGCAAGTATCCCAAGTAGGACCTTGTCCATACCAGGCGCCAATTCCACTAGCAGAGGCGTCCATTATGACCCAAATGGGAATGTCAAGTTCCTTATTAATTGGTTTACAGACTGGAGCTCTAGCTACCAGTCTTTTTAAATTTTTGAAACAATTTTCGTGGTAGTCTGTCCAAACGAACTCCCAATTATTGCTGCACATTCCAGTCAATGGAGCGGTGAACTCTGTGACATTGGGTAGGAATTGAGACAAATATTGGATTACTCCGTTGAACCTGAGAACGTCCATGTAGTCCCTGGGCATTCTCCAGTTTAAAATCTTGTTGATTTTTGAGGGTTCAATATGAATTCCTTCATCGTCAATGATGAATCCTAGACAATCCATCTTGGTAGACAGTATGTCTATTTTCTTGAGATTATGGCTCAGATAGAGCCTTAGTTTGTGTAATCTATCAAAGGTCAACTTTAGATGACTCATGTGTTCCTCCAAAGTATTTGAGTACACGAAGATGTCATCTTGGTAGCAGTGCAAAAAGACTGCTATCATGTCTGCAAAGGAGACGTTCATGAGTCTCTGAAATGTTGGAGGCCCATTCTTGTCTCCTTGTTGCATAACACGGCTGATCATATTGCCGTATATTGTTGCAAATACCGAGTGCAGTTCATGCTCAGGTAGAATGCATATTTGTTCATACGCATCTGAGAGGTCGATTTTCGTCCTAAATCGAGCTCTAGCTAGGTCATTCCTGATCGTTTCTTGGTCAGGCATTGGTGTAACATCCGCTAGGGTGTTGTCATTTCACTGTCTCGCGTCTATGACAGTTCTTATTTTGCCGTCTTGTTTAATTATGATTAATAGAGGTGCTGATGAAGGAAGGCTGGTCCTTTTCCATCATCCAGCCTCTAGGTAGCGATCAACCTTCGCTTTAAGCTCTTCTCTGAGTGGTTCAGGGCATTTAGGTGCCCTATGATTTATTTTGAGATTTGGATTTATTAACGGAATCTCATGATTTATTTCCCTTAGAGGAGGTAACTCAGGTCTTTTGGGAATAAATAAATCTTGGATCTCATTGATCCATTCTTGGCGCAGTTTTAAATGCTCCTCCATGTTAATGGAGGTGGTGCCCTCCACACGTACGCTGGCTAGAGATAGAGGGTTGTCTTCTAGTCAATGAGAACGTTTATTGGGCTTGAATTTGCCCTTTACATTCTCTTTGTTTTTAGTGGGTTCTCTGGGGAACCCTTTTGAAGGCAGTATCGCGCTGCCTGATCCTTCCCCTGTTTTGTTAAGAGGAATCGAAAATTCTCCTTCACGTACTGGGAACCATTTATCTCCCAGTTTAAAGGAGCCACTGCCCGCATAATTAAGCAGCACGTTATGTTCCTTTAAGAACGGTGTTCCTAATATAACCTGGTACCTATCCAGGTTTACTATGTCAAAGTAGCGATTTTGTTTTAAATCACCTACTTTTAATTCAGCTCTCGCTCCGTAGTTAATAGCAGATCATGAGCCTGAGGTTGCGATTTGCAACTTAATTGGTTTCTTAAGTTGGAACATATCCAACTTGTTGACGGTGGCAAAATTTGCTGAGATCATGTCCAGCGTGCTTCCACCATCAAGGAGTACGTGTGCTTTCTGTCCATTGATATGCATGTATCCCTCGATTACTCCTAAGCATTTGAAATCACGCTTTGGACCATCCTTGACATGGTTCTGGACCATGTCCTTTGTTGATCTGAGTCGGTAAGCGACTTGGTCGCCAGTCTCAGTTACCTTGGAGGATGTCAATTGTTTTTCCGAATCTTCTTCTAGAAGTCACATTACTGCTGCTTCTAATCCATTGTCTTTAGACTCATCTTCCGAGTCCATCACTTCATCTACTCTGATGCAAGCACACCAGTCTTCTAGAGACAACTCATCATTGTCTCCGTCATCTCCAGAGGTGCCTTCTTGCTGCATCTCATATGCATCTTCAGCGGAGACATATTGTTCTTCCGCTTCTGAGTTTTCCTCGGTGTCCACAGCATTTGCCGTGTCTTTGTTGTGCTCTCCAATTTCAAGAGCCTCAACATTAGCAGATTTCTTAGATCTGCTATTCTTTGGACAATTTGAACTAATATGTCCCTTCTGATTGCAAACAAAACACTCGATTTGCTTCAAATCGTTATTATTTTGTTTGTGAAAAGCACCTTTTTCCGGAGCCTTCAAGTTTATCGGTTTCTTAGACAAACCTTTAGATGTGAGGAACTTGTTCCCTGACATCTTTGCATTAGAGCGCCTTTGTTGGTCACGCTCTTCCCAGGTCTCATAGAATTGAGCTTCTTCTATGAACTTGGCGGCTTCAAAAATAGCACTGAGGTTGCTATTTTCAGGGTTGTAGCCATGTCTAACGACCTTGGTTGAGATTTCTGGCTTAAGCGCAGCGAGGAATCTCCTCGCCATGTCATATTCAGAAGGGCTCTGGATCATCTGTTGACTCAGACATTCCAGGTCCTTCTTTAATTCAGTCACAGACCGTCCTTTCTGAGAAAGGCGGTCAAATTTCATAGCAGCATCTCTTGATGAGGCGTCCCTTACAAAATATCTTTTGAGGGCCACCATGGTGTCCTCAAAATTCCAATTCCTATCAGCGTTCAAATTTATCGTATGCTGATACCATTTCAGAGCCTTTCCTTTGAGGATCTGCCCTAAAAACCTGACTCTGAATAAATCAGCTTCAGGTTTCAACAGCGAATAGATGCTGAGGAAGTTTAGGAGTTCCCTAGTAAATTTTAGGAACTCATCGATTGTTTATCCTCCTTCATATTCAGGAGGAGATAGTTTAACCCCCAATTTCCCGAGGTTAATGGGTTCTGTATTGGGATCATATGCAGATTCCGCTTGTTTAATTTCTTCATGGACCATTTCGTCCGTCTTCTCAGACGTCCGGTCTGAGTGCGTTAGAGGGTTTGCGATCAGTGATCCTCTTCCTAAATTGCTAATGGAGAAACTCAGTCTCAGGCCTCTCCAGTGATCGTTTTGTCTTTGAGGAGGGTTTACTCTCCCTTCTCTAATATCATTGACCTCCTCTCTGAACCTGGTTCTTTGAGGGGGTGCGGTTATTTCAGGACTAGAACGTTCCTCGTTACTAGTCCTATTGACAGGAATCGAATTTGATCCTGTCAAAAGTCGAGGTCTTTCATGAGCCTCAGAAGGTCTGAATGACCTTTCAAATGTTCCATGAACCTGGACTGGTCTTTGGAATGGGTTCATTCTGTGGAATAGAGTTTCCGGCGAGACTCCATTCTTAATTTCTGCTATGACCGCATTTCGCGCAGTAGCGGCCATTCTAACTTCATAGTTAAGTGAAGTTTCATTATTACCTCATCTGCTAGCTATGTCAGATGAGGTGTTCATCATTTCCTGTAGGTCTCAAGTTGGTCATCGGTTATTGACAGATTTTCAGTCTGTCCATCACCATGAAACTGTTTCATTTCTGGAACAGTTTCCTCAGCGGGTTCATCCTCACTGATATAATCAAGAGCTGAATCTTGACTGGCGGATCTGTAACCAAGCCCTTGGTTACGTCTAGATATTACTCGCTCGCGTGAGTCTGGACGCCCTCAATATGAACGAGAAGAGTCCCTTTGCCCTTCTAGGAGTGAGGCGATACGTTCGAGATGACTATTAGTCCTCTCAGTCTTTTCTTCCAAACGATGGAAGCTATTGCTGATGCTCGCATGATTTCCTATCATGAGCATCTCTAGGTTTTGTTGTCCTTGGATTAATTGTCCTAGGACATTGGCAGTTTTGGGCAGTGTCATCATTACATTGAATGTGCCCTGTCTGACCGATTTAGTCGATTGAGAGTTTCTGGTCAAATTCGCCAGATCCTCTCTGATGGAGTCCTCATCTATTCGTTTGGACTCAAAATCTAATGGAGAGATTGAATATTCAACCTCTCTTTCGTCAGTAGATTCCTCTCTGACATTCTGAAACTTGACTGCCCTTTGGTCAAGTTTAATTGCAATTCCAAGGCAATTGCTCAAGGAATTGTTGAAGATTTTATCAGTGATAGAGGTAGTTACTACCTCTGTAGGGACAGGAGCCGGTTTGGCTCCTCTAATTTGTGAGGTGCCTGGAGGTTGCCCAGTCCTGTCTATAGGAAGTTTCTGGGGGTCCACATGATGATGAGCTCGAGGCGCCGCCCTTTCCGTAGGAGATCGATTCAAATTGATCTCTGGTTTATTGGATTTTACTGCAACTGAGTACAGTATTCTTGGTGGCGATCTCATCATTTTTTGTGACGGTTTTGCTGGTGAGGTTCCACTGGATACCTCTGTCATTTTTCGACTGTTAGGTGAGGGCTGTTACAGTTTCTTTTCCTCTTCTGTGATGGACGCGTTATTATTACATCATGATTACCATACGGTTTAGTGGATGTTTATCTCCTTTTGCTAACGCTTTCATATTTCCTTTCATAGGTAGTTACCTGCACTTACTGCACATCCCCCTTTATAGTTTTCCTTGTTCTCAAAACATATATAAACCCTAGAATACCCTGTACATTCTCCAGTTCCAACTTAATCGAATCACACTCCCAATTTTGACTCGAACACCTCGTTCTCTTTCTCTTCAGCTTGTCGTCGACTTAAAGACCTTCATCATCGTTTGACTTAGCGTCCAGAACTTGTCCAGTAGGCTGGGAGTGGACCGAGACTCTGCTTGCCACTGTTGACTTAGAACGAACCGCGTTGGGAGCATCGATCTTAACACAAGTTGGAACTCTCAGACTGCTCAGTGTTTCTACACTAGCCAGACACCATTGATACCAGAACCTCGACCCTCAGACCCCCCAACAGCTCTGTCCGTTTCAGATGAAAGTATTATCTAGATCGAAGGGAAGTCTTTCCATCAACTACAGGAACAGGGTGGTTTTTCCGCTCAGGAACCAAGAAAAAGAACGAACCAGTACCAGAATCCCTCTTCGAAGGTGATTACACTGAAGGACCAGAGGACGCCTTCCCAGATGACGTTTGGATTGATTGGATAAACGAAGAGCACGAAGAAGGATTTCTTTCGTTATTCAAACCACCTACAGATGAACCAGAACTCTCCTGGTGGAACGAATATCTCAACCTTGCTGATATTGCAGGACAAGAGCGATACGCACTTAGGGACGGAGAACTACAGCCTTGGATAGAATTCCAAGAACAGAAACAGATCGAAGCAAATCTATTTGGAGATCCAGAATCAGGGAAGAAGAAAGACGAAACAGGAGAACCTACAGACCTGAAAGAAGAAACAGAAAAGATGGCATCTGACGCAGCAGCACCTACCTCTAAAGGAGATATTAAGCCGCAGCCCATGCGCATTTTTACAGGGAAATGAACCGAAGCAAAGGCTTTCATTGGAAACCTAGAAGACTACTTTGTTTTGAATGATGATAATTACAAAAACAAAGGACAGAAACAGATTCGATTCGCTCTTGCCTGCCTAGGACAGGAACTCAACGATTGGAAGGTTCTAATCAAAGAAGAATTAGACGATGATGAAGAGACGACCCTTACCTGGACGAGTTGGGCTGAATTCAAGAAGTGCTTTTTAGCAGATTGGGGCGAAGTTAACAGCGCACTCAGGGCCCTGAACAATTTGGCCAATCTTAGAGTAGGGGGCGACGTTTCAGTCCCTGAATATATCAGAAAATTCTGCATGGAGATTGGAACTTCAGGATTGAAAGGGACAACCGCACAACTTCAGGCATTTGTTAAAGGACTCCCTGAAAGTATCGCCACTAAAATCCTTGAGGCGAACGTTCTATCGATGAAGGAAGCATATGAAAAAGCAGAACAGCTTCATGGCGCTTGGGAAATGATGCGAGCACTTGGACGCAAACCAGGCCAAGGGAACCGCTCTAATTTTAACTGAAACACCAACACTAGGAGCGGATCAACTCGATCAGTGAATGCTATGCCCACTGGATGTCTGACAGATGAACAAAAAGAGGAGTACATGAAAACTGGGAAGTGTTTCAGATGTGGAAACCAGGGACATGTTTCAAAAAATTGTCCGAAACGAAACACTACTCCAAATGCCTCCTTCAGGTCCTCCTCATCGTTTCAGAATAAAGGGATCAGATCCATCCCTGAAGATGCGCCCAAGGACAAGCAAGACGACCCAGTTGCAAGTATCAGAGCGATCCTTGCTGGAATGAAGGCCAATGAACGAGAAGGTCTTCTTAATGAACTAGAGAATGAGGGTTCTTGATCAGGAAGTGTCACACAATGGTTGGCACTTCCACAGCAAATGGACTTTCACAGTTAGCGCTTGATTCTGTAATAGTACGATCAAATAATGACAAGCGTCTTTCAATCACTGTTGAAATGATCGATTTACCTGCTGAAACCTCTGCCCTCATCGATTGTGGAGCAGAAGGAAACTTTATTGACGAAGAAATAACAACGAAACTACCAAAAGAAAAGCTAAGAAAACCAATTCGAGTCAGGAACACAGATGGAACAATCAACACAAATTGTTACAGTTTCCTTCTCCTCTTCTATGATGGACACTTCATTATTACAACATCATTACTATACGGTTTAGTGGACGTTTATCTCCTTTAGCTAACGCTTTCATATTTCCTTTCATAGGTAGTTAGCTGCGCTTACTGCGCATTCCCTTTATAGTTTTCCTTGTTCTCAAAACGTATATAAACCCTAGAATACCTTGTACATCCCTCAGTTCCAACTTAATCGAATCATACTCTCAACTCTGACCTGAACTCCTCGCTCTCTTCTTTTGAGCTCGTCGTCGACTTAAAAGACCTTCGTCATCGTTTGACTTAGCGTCCAGAATCTGTCCAGTAGGCTGGGAGCGGACCGAGACTCTGCTTGCCACTGTTGACTTAGAACGAACTGCGTTGGGAGCATCGATCTTAACACAAGTTGGAACTCTCAGACCGCTCAGTGTTTCTACACTAGCCAGACACCATTGATACCAGAACCTCAACCCTCAGACCCCCAAACGGCTCTGCCCGTTTCAGACGAAAGTATTATCTAGATCGAAGGGAAGTCTTTCCATCGACTACAGGAACAGGGTGGTTTTTCCGCTCAGGAACCAAGAAAAAGAACGAACCAGTACCAGAATCCCTCTTTGAAGGTGATTACACTGAAGGACAAGGAGACGCTTTTCCAGACAACGTTTGGATTGATTGGGTAAACGAAGAACACGAAGAAGGATTTCGTTCATTATTCAAACCGCCTACAGACGAACCAGAACTCTCTTGGTGGAACGAATATCTCAGTCTCACTGGAACAGCAGGACGAGAACGATACGCACTTAGGGACGGAGAAGTACAGCCTTGGATAGATTTCCAAGAACAGAAACAGATCGAAGTAAATCTATTCGGAGATCCAGAATCAGGAAAGAAGAAAGACGAAACAGGAGAACCTACAGACCCAAAAGAAGAAACAGAAAAGATGGCATCTGATGCAGCAACACCTGCCTCTAAAGGAGATATTAAGCCGCAGCCCATGCGCATTTTTACAGGAAAACGAACCGAAGCAAAGGCTTTTATTGGAAACTTGGAAGACTACTTCGTTTTGAACGATGATAACTATAAGAACAAAGGCCAGAAACAGATTCGATTCGCTCTTGCCTGCTTAGGACAGGAACTCGACGATTGGAAGGTTCTAATCAAAGAGGAACTAGACAACGATGAAGAAACGACCCTTACCTGGACAAGTTGGGCCAAATTCAAGAAGCGCTTTTTAGCCGATTGGGGCGAAGTCAACAGCGCACTCAGGGCCCTAAATAATTTGGCCAATCTCAGAGTAGGGGGCGACGTTTCAGTCCCTGAATATATCAGAAAATTCCGCATGGAGATTGGAACTTCAGGATTGAAAGGGACAACCGCACAACTTCAGGCATTTGTTAAAGGACTCCCTGAAAGTATCGCTACCAAAATTCTTGAAGCGAATGTTCTATCAATGAAGGAAGCATATGAAAAGGCAGAACAACTTCATGGCGCTTGGGAAATGATGCGAGCACTTGGACGCAAACCAGGACAAGGGAACCGCTCTAATTTTAACCGAAACACCAACACTAGGAGCGGATCAACTCGATCAGTTAATGCTATGCCCACTGGACGTTTGACTGATGAACAAAAGGAGGAATACATGAAAACTGGGAAGTGTTTCAGATGTGGAAACCAGGGACATGTTTCAAAAAATTGCCCGAAACGAAACACCACCCCAAACGCCTCCTTCAGGTCCTCCTCATCGTTTCAGAATAAAGGGATCAGATCCATCCCTGAGGACGCGCCTAAGGAAAAGCAAGACGACCCAGTTGCGAGTATCAGAGCAATCCTAGCTGGAATGAAGGCCGATGAACGAGAAGGTCTTCTTAACGAACTTGAGAATGAGGGTTTTTGATCAGGAAGCGTCACACAGCGGTTGGCACTTCCACAGCAAATGAGCTTTCACAGTTAGCGCTTGATTCTGTAATAGTACGATCAAATAATAGCAAGCGCCTTTCAATTACTGTCGAAACGATCGATTTACCCGCTGAAACCTCTGCTCTCATCGATTGTGGAGCAGAAGGGAACTTTATTGACGAAGAAATAACAACGAAATTACCAAAAGAAAAGTTAAGAAAACCGATTCGAGTCAGGAACGCAGATGGAACAATCAACACAAATGGAGTGATCACTCATCGAGTATTAATTCAATATTCAATTGGAGGAAAGCGTCACAGTAACTGGTTCTTAATCACCAAGTTAGGAGACGAACGATTAATCTTGGGAATTCCTTGGTTAGAAGAAAATAACCCGACTATTGATTGGAGAGACAAAACGATTCACCTCATTGATAATCAACGACAAGATGGGACGATCTGGCAACTGGCATTGGACAATCAGTGGGGAGAAGACGACTATTGGATAAGGGTCAAAACATCAGCATCGCAGGCATTAGAACATCAACTGAAAAGAGACGAACCAAAGACAGAATTACCTACGGAATACGAGAAATGGCGATCAGTCTTTGAGAAGAAAGCTTCAGAACGATTTCCTACCTCTAGAACTTGGGATCATGCAATCGAACTGAAAAACGGTTTCACTCCTAAAGTTAGCAAGATCTATCCGTTATCAATTAAAGAGCAATCATCTCTAGACGAATGGATTGAAGAACAACTTACTAAAGGATACATCAGACCGTCGAAATCACCTCAGGCTTCGCCATTCTTCTTTGTTTCCAAAAAGGAAAGCGGAGCGTTAAGGCCATGTCAAGACTACAGGTACCTGAACGATTGGACAATCAAGAACGCATATCCATTACCCCTAGTATCCGACCTCCTTACCAAACTTGCTGGAGCGCAATACTTCACCAAATTAGATCTTCGCTGGGGATACAATAACGTTCGAATCAAGAAAGGCGATGAATGGAAAGCAGCTTTTATCACAAACAGAGGATTATACGAACCAACTGTCATGTTCTTTGGGCTATGCAATTCACCATCTACATTCCAAACCATGATGAACGAATATTTCAGAGATATGATTAATGAAGGATGGCTCATCATTTACATGGACGACATTTTGATTTGTTCCCAAAGCAAGACAGAATTGGAAGAGCGCACAAAATGAATTCTAGACCGATTAGAGGAAAACGACTTGTTCTTGAAACTGGAAAAGTGTAAATTTGCTGTACAAGAAGTCGAATTTCTGGGAATGATTATATCACCTGGGAAGATACAGATGGATCCTATTAAACTAGCAGGGATAGCCGATTGGCCAATACCAACAACAGTCAAACAAGTTCGATCATTCCTAGGCTTTGGGAACTTCTACCGACGATTCATTGGAAATTTTGCGGCTATAGCAAAACCACTCACCGATTTAACAAAAAAGACGGAGATATTTGACTGGAACGCAGAACGTCAAACTGCTTTTGATACCCTAAAACAACGATTTGCCTCTATGCCAGTTCTCTTAATGCCGAACCCAGCAAAACCGTTTATCCTTCAAACCGACGCCTCTAATAAAGCAATAGGAGCGGTTTTAAAACAAGCGGACGACTCTGGTGCATTACATCCCTGCGGTTTTATTTCCCACGCCTTAACACCAACGGAGCAGAACTACCAGATTTATGACAGAGAATTACTTGCCATCATTAAAGGGTTGGCAGTTTGGCGTCACCTTCTGCATGGATCACCCCATACCATCATTGTGCACTGTGATCACAAGAACCTGTCCTATTACAGAACGGCTCAATGATTGACACCTAGACAAGCCAGATGGTCATCTCTGTTGTCCGAATTCGACCTCCGAATTGAACATGTACCAGGAACGAAGATGTTCGAGGCAGACGCTCTATCTAGACGGCCAGATCACATGGGAAATGATGAAGAACAGACCACAGTTACTATGCTACCAAATGATCGCTTTATTCGCCTCATCAATAACGATCTAGCCGATGAATTGAAGAAGTACATGGCGAACGATGATTTTGGACGAATTCTGATCGATGTTATTAAAAGACAAAGAGCAGCACCAATCAAATCAAAGCTACAAGATTGGACATATACCCATGGCATCGTCTACTACCTCGGAAAGATCTATATCCCTGACCGGATCGAATTAAGGACCAGATTAATCAAAGATACGCATGAAGCGTTATCTTCTGGACACCCTGGACGATTAAAAACATTGGCACTTCTAAAACGCGACTACTGGTGGCCAGGAATGTACAGACATGTCAAAGAATGGGTAGAGGGATGTGCACTATGCCAACAGATGAAAGTTAATACTCACCCAAATGCGCCGGCATTAGTCCCTATCCCATCCAAAGCGACACGTCCATTTCAGCAAGTAACCCTTGATTTCATTACCGATCTTCCCATCTCAGACGGATATGACTCAATATTGGTCACGGTGGACCATGGCCTTACGAAGGGGGTAATTTTCACCCCTTGCAACAAGACAATCGATGCTTTAGGGACAGCCGATCTCTACATTTCTGAAATCTTCAAACGCTTTGGACTCCCTGACGTCCTAATCTCTGATAGAGGACCACAGTTCTCCGCCAAGGTATTCCAAGAAATACGAAAAGCATTAGGAATTGATCACAGAATGAGCACCGCCTATCATCCTCAAACAGATGGGGAAACTGAACGCGTCAATCAAGAACTCGAGATCTACCTTCGGATGTTTTGTACTAATGAACCCCACAAATGGAAACTACTCCTACCTATCGCTGAATTTGCACACAATAACCGTTATCATGATACAATAAAAACATCCCCATTCCAACTCATGTATGGAACAGATCCAATCGCCATCCCTACAGCAGCGCTCAAGATGACTGCTCCAGCAGCAGAAGAACGCCTTCAGATGCTTCGAAGAGCGAGAGAAGAAGCATTAGCAGCACATGAACTCGCCAGGCAAACAGTTGCTCAAAGATTCAAAGACAAGTCAATTAAATTCGAAAAAGGCGACAAAGTCTGGCTCGAAAACAAGAACCTACACATCCCATATCAATCAAGAAAGCTTGCGCCGAAACGAGAAGGGCCCTTTCAGGTCGAACAAGTCATGGGACCAGTTACATACAAGCTGAAATTACCGAAACAATGGCGCATTCACCCTGTATTTCATGCATCGCTTCTTACCCCATATAAGGAAACATCAATGCATGGACCGAACTTTACCACACCACCTCCCGATATAGTAAATGGACAGGAGGAGTTTGAGATCGAAGCTATCCTTGGACATCGAAAACGCGGAGCAGGTTATCAATATTTGGTTAAATGGAAAGGCTATGGATCGAATGACAATACCTGGGAACCTGAACGCAATCTGGGAAATGCTGCGGACGTTCTGATAGAATATAAGAACAGAAGACGCCTATAGAACTTCATCTATGGCCTATAACCGATCAAAGAAATTCTGGAAAACCCTTTATGCACTCAAAGGACGATTCCTTCCCCCTCGGACTCCTCTATTACCACATCGTCACAATAAGAAACACCTAGTACGACTCCCACACGCACGACGCTACCCAATCACCAGTAGACACACACTCTTCATTTCACCAAGACGACCATTGTCATCATCAAAAGCTATTCAACCGAACCTTGTTGCACCAAGAACGAAAGAACAGGAACAGGAATTCCGAAATCTACAGCAATGGATCCTCTACAAAATGAATATATGGATATTAGATCGACGACGAGATCTACAAGAACATGGGTGCGACCGTTTCATGCAATTTTATCATCTCTTCCCACAGAAAATCGAGTTTCCCATCGATAACCCTGATGCAACCATTCCACCACCATACGATTCGTTAATATGGGAACGCATTCCCCCTCCTTACCCGCCAAAACCTCCACACTATCCTACTTATGACTTCGAACCAGGATATCCAAAGATTACTAGCAGAATTACAGCTCAAGGAGCGTTCATTAGAGAAGACGAATTCACTCGACCAAACACCCCTGAATCACCATCAGACGATGCGCTGTATCACGCCATTCTTGCTCACTCCACAGAACCTGATGGTAACGAAACAGAAGATTCTATGGAAGACCTTTACATTTGAAACTTTGGGATAAAAGACGATCCACCAGCTATCCATTTCCTCATCCCACTCGATACACAATGTTCGCCTTCATCATCACCCTCACCTACCTCATCGCCTTTGCCTTCGCTCTCCTGATCACTGCGTGTGGTCACTGTTACATCGAACCCGTCGCCGCCGCTTCCCCCTTCCTCGCCACGGCCCATGACCTCCCCCTCGAGGTCTTCGTCACCACCACCACCACCATTGATGATTTCGTCTGGGCCGACCTCCCAGAACTTCACCAGCACCCAGAGGAGCTCGAACCCATGACCTTCGCCACCCCCGTTGTCCAGGATCCCGTCACCCACATTCCCTATGCCCACCGCCCTCGCCACTCTGTCCTCTCCCCCATCTCTGAAGCCCTCAGCACCCTCGTCGTCGACTTCAACCAGCTCTCCATGCCCCTCGACGCCGTCACCCACCTTATGCTCTCCACCGACCCACAATGCCTCACATATGAAGAGCGGGACAATCTCTGGGAGCACGCCAAACAGCTGGAGCGGGTCACGAAGACCCTCCAATGGCGCATCGAGGCTGCCAATAAGGATCTGGACTCCATAATCAAATGGATCGAATCCAGGAAGGACCATGGCTGGACCACGGACGCACAATGGTAGAAGTCGGTGACTTCTCGCATACGAAGGGGGTAATGTTACAGTTTCCTTCTCCTCTTCTATGATGGACACTTCATTATTACAACATCATTACTATACGGTTTAGTGGACGTTTATCTCCTTTAGCTAACGCTTTCATATTTCCTTTCATAGGTAGTTAGCTGCGCTTACTGCGCATTCCCTTTATAGTTTTCCTTGTTCTCAAAACGTATATAAACCCTAGAATACCTTGTACATCCCTCAGTTCCAACTTAATCGAATCATACTCTCAACTCTGACCTGAACTCCTTGCTCTCTTCTTTTGAGCTCGTCGTCGACTTAAAAGACCTTCGTCATCGTTTGACTTAGCGTCCAGAATCTGTCCAGTAGGCTGGGAGCGGACCGAGACTCTGCTTGCCACTGTTGACTTAGAACGAACTGCGTTGGGAGCATCGATCTTAACACAAATGGAATGATCACCCATCGAGTATTAATTCAATATTCAATTGGAGGAAAGCGTCACAGTAACTGGTTCTTAATCACCAAGTTAGGGGACCAACGATTAATCTTGGGAATTCCTTGGTTAGAAGAAAATAACCTGACCATTGATTGGAGAGACAAAACACTCCGCCTCATTGATGATCAACGATGAGATGGAGCGATCTGGCAACTGGCACTGGACAATCAATGGGGAGAAGACGACTATTGGATTAGGGTCAAAACATCAACATCGCAGGCATTAGAACATCAGCTGAAAAAGGACGAACCAAAGACAGAACTACCTATGGAGTATGAGAAATGGCGATCAGTCTTTGAGAAAAAGGCTTCAGAACAATTTCCTACCTCTAGAACTTGGGATCATGCAATCGAACTGAAAAACGGTTTCAACCCCAAAGTTAGCAAAATCTATCCATTATCAATTAAGGAGCAGTCGTCTTTGGACGAATGGATTGAAGAACAACTTGCTAAGGGATACATCAGACCGTCAAAATCACCCCAGGCCTCGCCATTCTTCTTTGTTTCCAAAAAGGAAAGCGGAGCGTTAAGGCCATGTCAAGACTACAGGTACCTGAATGATTGGACAATCAAGAACACATATCCACTGCCTCTAGTATCCGATCTCCTTACTAAACTTGCTGGAGCACAATATTTCACCAAATTAGATCTTCGCTGGGGATACAATAACGTCTGAATCAAGAAAGGCGACGAATGGAAACCAGCCTTCATCACAAATCGAGGATTATACGAACCAACTGTTATGTTCTTTGGACTATGCAATTCGCCATCTACATTCCAAACCATGATGAATGAATATTTCAGAGACATGATTAACGAAGGATGGCTCATCATTTACATGGACAACATTTTGATTTGTTCTCAAAACAAGACAGAATTGGAAAAACGAAAAAACGAGTTCTAGACCGATTAGAGGAGAACGACTTGTTCCTGAAATTGGAAAAATGTAAATTCACTGTGCAAGAAGTCGAGTTTCTAGGAATGATCATATCGCCTGGAAAAATACAGATGGATCCTATTAAACTAGCAGGGATAGCCGATTGGCCAGTACCAACAACAGTCAAACAAGTTCGATCATTTCTAGGCTTTGGGAACTTTTATCGACGATTCATTGGGAATTTTGTGGCTATAGCAAAACCGCTCACCGATTTAACTAAGAAGACGGAGATATTTGACTGGAATACTGAACGTCAAACCACTTTCGACACCCTGAAACAACAATTTGCTTTTATGCCAGTTCTCTTAATGCCAAACCCAGCAAAACCGTTTATCCTCCAAACTGATGCCTCTAACAAGGCAATAGGAGCAGTATTAAAACAAGCGGACGACTCTGGCGCACTACATCCTTGTGGTTTTATTTCCCACGCCCTAACACTAACGGAACAGAACTACCAGATTTATGATAGAGAATTACTTGCCATCATTAAAGGGTTGGCAGTTTGGCGTCACCTTCTGCATGGATCACCTCATACTATCATTGTGCACTGCAATCACAAGAACCTATCCTATTACAGAACGGCTCAACGATTAACACCTAGACAAGCCAGATGGTCATCTTTATTATCTGAATTTGACCTCCGGATTGAACATGTACCAGGAACAAAGATGTTTGAAGCGGATGCTCTATCTAGACGACCAGATCATATGGGAAATGACGAAGAACAGACCACAGTCACTATGTTACCAAATGATCGCTTCATTTGCCTCATCAATAACAATTTAGCTGATGAATTAAAGAAGTATATGGCGAATGACGATTTTGGACGAATTCTGATCGATGTCATCAAAAGACAAAGAGCGCCACCAATCAAATCAAAGCTACAAGACTGGACATATACCCATGGCATCGTCTACTATCTTGGAAAGATCTATATCCCTGATCGGATTGAATTGAGGACTAGATTAATCAAAGACACGCACGAAGCGTTATCTTCTGGACACCCAGGACGATTAAAAACATTGGTGCTTCTAAAATGCGACTACTGGTGGCCAGGAATGTACAGACATGTCAAGGAATGGGTAGAGGGATGTGCATTATGCCAACAAATGAAAGTTAACACTCACCCAAATGCGCCAGCATTAATCCCTATTCCATCCAAAGCGACACGTCCGTTTCAACAAGTAACCCTTGATTTCATTACCGATCTTCCCATCTCGGATGGATATGGCTCAATATTGGTCATGGTGGACCATGGCCTTATGAAGGGGGTAATTTTCACCCCTTGCAACAAGACAATCGACGCTTTAGGAACAACCAATCTCTACATCTCTGAAATCTTCAAGCACTTTGGACTCCCTGACGTCCTAATCTCTGATAGAGGACCACAGTTCTCTGCCAAAGTATTCCAAGAAATACGAAAAGCATTAGGAATCGACCACAGAATGAGCACTGCCTATCATCCTCAAACAGATGGGGAAACCAAACGCGTCAATCAAGAACTCGAGATCTACCTTCGGATGTTTTGTACTAATGAACCCCACAAATGGAAACCACTCCTACCTATTGCTGAATTCGCACACAATAACCGTTATCATGATACAATAAGAACATCCCCATTCCAACTCATGTATGGAACAGATCCAATCGCCATCCCTACAGCGGCGCTCAAGATGACTGCCCCAGCAGCAGAAGAATGCCTTCTGATGCTTCAGAGAGCGAGAGAAGAGGCATTAGCAGCACATGAACTTGCCAGGCAAACAGTCGCTCAAAGATTCAAAGACAAGTCAATTAAATTCGAGAAAGGCGACAAGGTCTGGCTCAAAAACAAGAACCTACACATCCCATGTCAATCAAGAAAGCTTGCGCCAAAACAAGAAGGACCCTTTCAGGTTGAACAAGTCATGGGACCAGTTACATACAAGTTCAAATTACCAAAACAATGGCGCATTCACCCTGTATTTCATGCATCGCTTCTCACTCCATATAAGGAAACGTCAATGCATGGACCAAACTTTACCACACCACCTCCCGATATAGTAAATGGACAGGAGGAGTTTGAGATTGAAGCTATCCTTGGACATCGAAAACGCGGAGCAGGCTATCAATATTTGGTTAAATGGAAAGGCTATGGATCAAATGACAATACTTGGGAACCTGAACGCCACCTGGGAAATGCTGCGGACATTCTGATAGAATATAAGAACAGAAGACGCCTATAGAACTTCATCTATGGCCTATAACTGATCAAAGAAATTCTGGAAAACCCTTTATGCACTCAAAGGACGATTCCTTCCCCCTCGGACTCCTCTATTACCACATCATCACAATAAGAAACACCTAATATGACTCCCACACGCACGACGCTACCCAATCACCAGTAGACACATACTTTTCATTTCACCAAGACGACCACTGTCATCATCAAAAGCTATTCAACCGAACTTTACTGCACCAAGAACGAAAGAACAGGAACAGGAATTCCGAAATCTACAGCAATGGATCCTCTACAAAATCAATATATGGATATTAGATCGACAGCGAGATCTGCAAGAACATGGGTGTGACTGTTTCATGCAATTTTATCATCTCTTCCCACAGAAAATCGAGTTCCCCATCGACAACCCTGATGCAACCATTCCACCACCGTACGATTTGTTAATATGGGAACACATTCCCCCTCCTTATCTGCCAAAACCTCCACACTATCCTACTTATAATTTCGAACCAGGATACCCAAAGATTACCAGCAGGGTCACAGCTCAAGGAGCGTTCATTAGAGAAGACGAATTCACTCAACCAAACACTCCTGAATCACCATCAGATGATGCGCTGTATCACGCCATCCTTGCTCACTCCACAGAATCAGATGGTAACGAAACAGAAAATTCCATGGAAGACCTTTACGTTTGAAGCTCTAGGATAAAAAGACGATCCACCAGCTATCCATTCTCTCCATCTCATTCGACATACAATGTTTGCCTTCACCATTACCCTCGCCTACCTCGTCGCCTTCATCCTCGCCCTCCTGATCACTGCATGTGGTCATTGTTACATCGAACCCATCGCCGCTGCCTCCCCCTTCCTCTCCACAGCCCATGACCTCCCCCTCAAGGTCTTCGTCACCACCACCACCACTATCGATGATTTTGTCTGGGCTGACCTCCCAGAACTCCACCAGCACCCAGAAGAACTCGAGCCCATGACCTTTGCCGCCATCATCGTCCAGGATCCCGTCACCCACATTCCCTACGCCCACCGCCCTCGCCATTCCGTCCTCTCCCCCATCTCCGAAGCCCTCAGCACCCTTGTTGTTGACTTCAACCAACTCTCCATGCCCCTCAATGCCATCACCCATCTCATGCTCTCCACTGATCCGCAATGCCTAACTTATGAAGAGCGAGACAATCTTTGGGAGCATGCCAAACAGCTGGAGCAGATCACAAAAACGCTCCAATGGCGCATCGAGGCCACCAACAAGGATCTGGACTCTATCATCAAATGGATCAAATCCAGAAAGGACCATGGCTGGACCACAGACGCACAGTGGTAAGAAGTTGGTGACTTCTCACATATGAAGGGGGTAATGTTACAGTTTCTTTCCCTCTTCTGTGACAGACGCGTTATTATTACATCATCATTACCATACGGTTTAGTGGACGTTTATCTCCTTTTGCTAATGCTTTCATATTTCCTTTCATAGGTAGTTAGCTGCACTTACTGCACATCCCCCTTTATAGTTTTCCTTGTTCTCAAAATGTATATAAACCCTAGAATACCCTGTACATTCTCCAGTTCCAACTTAATCGAATCACACTCCCAATTTTGACTCGAACTCCTCATTCTCTTTCTCTTGAGCTCGTCGTCAACTTAAAGACCTTCGTCATCGTTTGACTTAGCGTCCAGAACTTGTCCAGTAGGCTGGGAGCGGACCGAGACTCTGCTTGCCACTGTTGACTTAGAACGAACCACGTTGGGAGCATCGATCTTAACAAGGGCAACAGTCGTGCCCTAGGTTGAGAAGTGCTAGCACTTCTCCTGGTTACATTTTGGTCATCGGGAGGCTTTAGGCCCCCTGCCACACTCATACTTACAGAGCGTGGTACTATGACCAGGGAACTCTCCCATGTCTTTGATGGGGAGCTCGAGAGGTCTTCCCGTTGTTTATCCATGGGTTTCCTCAGTGGGCTGAAAGACATCATTTAGACGTCTTTCTGGCTTAAAGTGTGTTTACACCACTTTGGAAGTGTAAAAAAGTATAATGTTTGTTGGTTTTCTTACTTAATTCTCGTGGTGCGTCATACACTGAACCAGTTTATATTGGGTGTGCAACGTGGTGGGCAAGAACAAAAGTAAAACTGCTTATCTAATTATTTGGGCGCGCAACATAAGGTCACACGCATCACTATGTATAACTTAAAAGATAAAGTACATTCTATAAAAGTACTAGACAAACAGTTCAAATGACAAGACGAGGGCTCCCCAGAGGAACAACACAGAGCCCTCACAGCTCCCTATTTGTAATGGAGTAAAATTTAAAGTTTTAATTAGCATTTTTCATGTTGAAAAATGTAGAAGAAACATCACATTTTCCATGACATGAAACATAACAGTTTATATCATGTTTTGTGATGGACAAAACTTGAGCAACTTTTAAATAATGCTCCACATGCTAAACTTACAATTTAGGTGACATTTCACAAAGGGCATTTAGTCATGTGCTATATGAATAATATGACATTGAGTTTTGTGCCATGTACAATGTTCACAAAACTTAAGATTTTTGCTGTATGATCCATGATGAGCAAAACATATCATTTCACACTCAATAATTGGCAAGTTGCCAAATGTGAAATATGACACAAGATCTTACATGATGAAATATGTTTAAAAAATTCATAGTTTTACTACATGTCATATGGTTGGACATGATCAGCATGTGATGCGATACTCCAAGCGCACGATCAATAGCACACTCCAAGCGCATGATACAATACTCCAAGCGCATGATAGCATACTTCTCAGTGCACTGGATGGATTCATAGATGTCATGGTAGACCTTGTTTTGGCGAAAAGATATGTACCTCCTGCCCCAAGGTTGTGCCTTCAATGGTTGAACTTTTTTTAAAAAAAAAAGAGACAAAGGGAGGGATGCACAGAGTTCATCCCCTGGTTTTTGAGAAGGGAACAAAAGAGGCACATTTGACATACTCACTGGTCACCTTCTCATCGAGCACAGAATTCATCCTGGCCATGCCCTGGTTTCTGCCACATGCACCCCATGTATTGCAAATTGATGGCTCAACTGGCAAGGAAATATGGACTTGGACAGCCCCAGACCAGAGGTGTCTATGCCGATAATAACTTAATATATGTGTGCAAACTTTCTCATGGTCTCCCCAGCTCCCTTGTGGTATGCACCAGACTCTTCTCATCCTCTTCCATGGTTTGTACATTCCACACAAATACAGGCCCCAAATCGTGGAAGGCCAGATCAAGTCCAAGGCAAATCTTAAGAACCCATCAGGAGCATGAAGGATTATGTCAATGGTTGAGCGACTTTGTGGCTCTTGGGAAGGGTACGTGGGCCCTGTGGGCCCTGTACATGTGGCCAACTTTGAAGACCTGCTGCAGAGCGAAGCGTCCAATGCTATTTGGCAGAGGAGTGGATGAACAAGGGAATCCGTGTCTATTGGCCCAAAGTATTGCAAGTATGTTTCTTCCCCCTTTTCTATTTCTTTTTACTTTTTTCTATAGATCTGACTGTGACCTCTAGATAGCTGTAGTAACCACGACTCAAACACAACGCTACACCTTTGATTGACATCCTACACATGGCTCCATCACCCACGTCATACTTGCCCTCTCTCCTACCCTCCAACTCCTTGTCTCCACCAGTACCGGCACCATACAGCTGTGGTTCATCTCAGCCGACAATGAAATGCTTGTGCAGAACAAGTCTACCCAGAAAATGATGAAACACAGGCCATGTTCATGTGCATCGTGCCATCGCTGTCTTTCCCCTTTAGCGAGAGGGTAACGATAACCAGGGCGGCAAAACAAAGAGGAGGGTGGTTGGGCATGGCATTGAGTTGAACAAGCACTTGAGTGATCAGTGCATTTTCTCTCCTTTTAGTCGTCTACTGTATTAATCAATCGATGCGTTGATTTAGGTATATTGCCTACCTGACGACTCAAACAGAGTGCTATTCCTCGTCTCCACCAGGACTCTGGCCTTGCTGTATCCATACCCGCTGCTTTGCCCTCACTATGGCATCTGCACCACAGCACCCACGCTCCCACTACAACTACTGCTCGCCATCACCCTACCACTCTCCCACTGCACCCACCCCCTGGCATCCAGTGCTTGAGCCCACCATTCAACTTCCACGCAGTCACCATGGCATCTCCCATCACATACTGCTATTGATCAATTGGCTGGTCCCATGTCAGTCAAAGGAGCTATTGTCGGAGGATGATGTGGTGAGGCCATGAGGGAGACAATCCTACTGTGTTGAACTGTTGAAACCCTTGATTGACTGTATTGTGTGGTTAACAGTTTGGCTTTCGTTAGAAAATGGATGTGTGTACATTAGAATGCTGTATATACAATATATCCACAGTTTTAGTCAACATCCATATCCTCATCCATATCTCCCATTTCAACATCATTGCCATTGTCATTTCCTACGTTGTCATATGCCATATCTTTGTTGCCATTGTGCCTGTCCCCAATTTCAATAACGCTGACAAAGTCAACATCCATTGCTGTCTCACTGATGCCGTTGGATGTGTCGAAAAGCTAAATATTGATAGACATACCATTTGTAGTTTCCTAACACAACAGCCATCAATCATGTTATGATAGAAAATATCAATGGCCATCTGATTTTCAAGGCCATTTCAAACGATTGTTGGTACAGGTGCATCAACGTCCATTGCGACTTCACTGGATGATGTTATTAAACCAAAAAAACAGTGCAGCTTACTCACCGCTTGTCATTGTGATTATCCATTGATGTAACTGCGATCATGAATACCTTGAGATCAATTGAGAGCGTACAATTTGGTGGTTTAGAACAGTTACTTGTATCAACAAGAATGCGCAAATTTGAATGTGTCAGTATGAAGCAGATACCTGCAAAAGCTGTTGAAGTGGTGGCTAAATAAAAGAGCGCAAACAGGACAATCAGAGAGCCAGTAGCAGCACAAAATTAGTATAAAAAGGAACTTGAAGACATACCTGTTTAATGGTTTTTATGACGGATGCGCAGGAAGACAGGAAGATGGGAAGACGATTGAGGGCACAATCAGTGAAACACACGCAGACAGTACTATGATGGAGCAATGAAATAAGTGCGCACAGATAATTGATTGAATCGGAGATGTGGAGGATGAGTTTGAGGATGTAACTGTTTTTCATAATGGATGCGTGGGAAGACGACTGAGTAGTGCAAATGCGCAAATAAAACCACAAGCAAATGGAGTGGGATGTAAACAGAATCTATCATTGGAGATATGATACAAACTGAATTTGAGAACATACCTGGCTGAGGTGGATGCACAGGAATATTTTTGTGGTTGCAGTTAGTGGAAGGTATTGGTATCGATAAGAATGCGCAAATCACAAGACTATATGCAAGTAGGCCAAACAAGCGCACACAGGGAACTGGTAGATGAGAGTCAATAAACACTACTTGTTATTGTACTTGAGTAAGGTCAAATGTGTGCATGGAAATGTAACATACTAATCTCATCAATGTATGTTACAATTTTCTTTCCCTTTCGTTGACGGACTTTTACAATTACATAATCATTGCTATGCATTTCATGGACGCTCATTTCCTTTTAGCTATTGACCTTCACGTTTCCTTTCTTAGGCAATTAGCTGTACAATTCCTTTTATATTTTTCTTTTTCTTTTAGTATATAAAGACTCCCATGTATGCTTCTTTTCTTTAGTTCCAACTTAATTGAATTATTCTCTCAACCTCCAAACAAAACTCCTCGCTCTCATCTCTTGAGCTCGTTGTTTACTTTGACCTTTGTCATCATTTGACTTAGTGTCCAGAACTTGTCCAGTAGGCTGGGAGCAGACTGAAACTCTGCTTGCCACTGTTGACTTAGAATGAACTGTGTTGAGAGCATCGATCTTAACACAAGTTGGAACTCCCAGAACTGCTCAGTGTTTCTACACTAGCCAGACACCATTGATACCAGAACCTCGAACCTCAGACCCCCAAACGGCTCTGTCCGTTTCAGATGAAAGTATTATCTAGATCGAAAGGAAGTCTTTCCATCGACTACAGGAACAGGGTGGTTTTTCCGCACAGGAACTAAGAAAAAGAACGAACCAGTACCAGAATCCCTCTTTGAAGGTGATTACACTGAAGGACCAGAAGACGCCTTCCCAGACAACGTTTGGATTGATTGGGTAAATGAAGAACACAAAGAAGGATTTCTTTCGTTATTCAAACCACCTACAGACGAACCAGAACTCTCCCGGTGGAACGAATATCTCAACCTTGCTGATATTGCAGGACGAGAGCAATATGCACTTAGGGAAGGAGAATTACAACCTTGGATAGAATTCAAAGAAAAGAAAGAGATCGAAGCGAATCTATTCGGAGATCCAGAATTGGGAAAGAAGAAAGACAAAACAGGAGAACCTACAGACCCGAAAGAAGAAACAGAAAAGATGGCATCTGACACAGCAGCACCTGCCTCTAAAGGAGATATTAAGCCGCAGCCCATGCGTGTTTTTACAGGAAAACGAACCAAAGCAAAGGCTTTCATTGGAAGTCTTGAAGATTACTTTGTTTTAAACAACGATAACTACAAGGGCAAAGCACAGAAACAGATTCAATTCACTCTTGCCTGTCTTGGGCAAGAACTCGACGATTGGAAAGTCCTGATCAAGGATGAATTAGACGATGAAGAAGAAACAACCCTTACTTGGACAAACTGGGCAGAATTCAAGAAATGTTTCTTAGCTGATTGAACAATCTAGCCAATCTCAGAGTAGGGGGTGATGTTTCAGTCCCTGAATATATCAGAAAATTCCGCATGGAGATCGGTACCTCAGGTTTGAAAGGAACAACTGTGCAGCTCCAGGCTTTTGTCAAAGGGCTCCCTGAAAGTATCGCTACAAAGATCTTAGAAGTGAATGTTCTATCCATGAAAGACACATATCAGAAGGCAGAACAGCTTCATGGAGCTTGGGAAATGATGCAAGCGCTTGGGTGAAAACCAGGACAAGGGAATCGCTCCAATTTTAATCAAAACACCAATAATAGGGGCGGATCAACCCAATCAGTAAATGTGATGCCCACTGGACGTTTGACAAATGAACAGAAGGAGGAATACATGAAATCTGGAAAATGTTTCAGATGCGGAAACCAGGGGGATGTTTCAAGGAATTGTCCCAAACGAAACACCACGTCAAACGCCTCCTTCAGGGCCTCCTCATCATTTCAGAATAAGGGGATCAGATCTATCCCTGAAGATGCGCCCAAAGAGAAGAAAGATGACCCAGTTGCAAGGAGATCAACGATTAATTTTGGGAATCCCTTGGTTAGAAGAAAACAACCCTACTATTGATTGGAGAGATAAAATGATACACCTTACTGATGAACAATGGAAAGAAGGAACTATCTGGCAAATGGCATTAGACAATCAACAATGGGGAGAAGACGATTATTGGATCAGAGTCAAGACGTCGGCATCTCAAGCATTAGAACATCAGTTGAAAAAGGATGAACCAAAAAACAGAATTACCATCAGAATATGGGAAATGGTGCTCAGTCTTTGAGAAAAAGGCATCGGAACAATTCCCAACCTCTAGAACTTGGGATCATGCTATCGATTTGAAAACTGGTTTTAGTCCTAAAGTTAGCAAGATTTATCTGCTTTCAATCAAAGAACAGTCGTCGCTAGACGAATGGATTGAAGAACAGTTAGCAAAAGGATACATTAAACCGTTGAAATCTCCTCAAGTGTCGCCATTTTTCTTTGTCTCAAAAAAGGAGAGTGGTGTGCTTCGGCCTTGTCAAGATTATAGATACTTAAATGACTGGACAATCAAGAACGCATATCCACTACCCCTAGTATCCGATCTCCTTATGAAACTTGCTAGCGCACAATATTTCACCAAATTAGACCTCTGTTGGGGGTATAATAACTTCAGGATCAAAAAGGGTGATGAATGGAAAGCTGCCTTCATTACCAACAGAGGACTATATGAACCAACTGTCATGTTCTTTGGCCTATGCAATTCGCCATCCACATTCCAAACTATGATGAATGAATACTTCAGAGATATGATTAATGAAGGATGGCTCATCATCTATATGGATGATATCTTGATATGTTCTCAGAACTTAAATGAACTAGAAGAACAAACAAAAAGAGTCCTTGATCGGTTGGAAGAAAACGACCTGTTTCTGAAATTAGAAAAATGTAAATTTGCTGTTCAAGAAGTCGAATTTCTAGGCATGATCATTTTGCCTGGAAAGATACGGATGGATCCTATCAAACTCCCAGGAATAGCTGGTTGGCCAGTACCGTCCACGGTTAAAAAAGCCCAATCATTCTTAGGTTTTGGAAACTTTTATCAACGTTTTATTGGGAATTTTGCAGCAATTGCAAAACCACTCACAGATCTGACCAAGAAAACGGAACCATTTGACTGGAATAATGAACAACAACTTGCCTTTGATACATGGTTGGATCTTCTCTGCTGCATTCTCGCCAGATGGCAAGCGCATTGTGTCAGGGACTTCTGATAAGACAATTCGATTGTGGGATGCCGAGACAGGAGAGCCACTGCGAGCACCATTGGAGGGTCATCAGGATTGGGTCAGATCTGTTGCATTTTCACCAGACGGCAAGCGCATCGTGTCGGGGTCTGAAGACAAGACGATCCAATTGTGGAACGCCAAGACGGGAGAGCCGCTCAGAGCACCTCTGGAGAGACATCACATCAACAAAAAGGCGGGAATCTTGCGACCACCAGCAGCTTGTTGTGATGTCACACAAGCTGTCTCAATCCCATATAAGCGTTCAAAAGGTATTGCAACCAATTGTAATACATTGTAATACGTGGTAATAGCATCAAATAAAAACTTCACAAGTCAGCATATCCGTCGTCTGAGTCCAAGTCATCAGAGCCTGCCTCAGCAGCCTCGTTCTCTGACTCGTCGTTATCTTCAGAGCCTTCCTCTTCTGATCCCAGTTCAGCTTCTCCTTTGGAGAATTCAACATCATCATCATCAGGATCAATTGGCTCCAAGATTGAGCCTTTAGTTTCTCCGACAACTTGAATATCCTCCTCGGAATGGTCGTCATCTTCACGTTCAGGTACCAGTGGGTTGTCTTCCGTATTTGGCAGTTCTTCGGGCCACCTATCATCACAGAATTTTTGAATCGTTTTCTGAATGGATTTGTGGCCAACACCACCGCCACGATACCGCATGAACATGTCACAATCAACGAATCTGAAGGATTTGGTCATCAAAAATAGCATAAAAGGACACAATATCAACTTACATATTCACGTAAAACATATCCCAATCTTCATCATTTTCTTTCGGAAGGCGACATATAGATGGTTGCGGGAGAAGCTCTTTTGTACGTCCAAGCACAAAACAGGGAATAAGGTGGACTGCTCGAATGATTTGCATTGGATTGAGAAATCCAAAGGCCATAGCATCATCATAAGACACAAAGCCAACTCGTGGGAGGCGGCGCCTTTTCCATCCTTCACGATAACCGTTGTGAGGGTTGCGCCCAAGCCAGCATATCCACAGGAATTCCATGATCTGGGGATCTTGTTAGGAACCGATCCTAGCATCTATTTTTCGGTTTTATTCATAGGGTGATCAGGCATCACTCTGCATCATTGGCACAAGGTCTGGGACCTTAGGAGGACCATGGGAACACTTCGCGTGGGTTAGCGCATGGCAGCGCTCACTGGAAGACAGGACGGCGGTTGGTTGAGCCAACCAAGGATATAAATAGGAAGGGAGGATCAACCCTGCATGATGGCGCCTCGGGATCACATCAACGCATCAGTGCATCAGCGCATCATCAGGACAAGTCATCAGGAGGATACCAATACTCGATATGGCAGGAGACACACGTATGGGGATCGCGGGAAGCCTGGGAGGTAGCGCGTCCTATAATGGAAGCCTAGGACAGTCTGTGAGAAGTCCGGACATCATGGGAATGGGCCAGGCCTGGTCTATTAAACAGTTGACAGGCGGCAGCGCCCAAGAAGCATGGATACAATAGGATGCACAGCAAGGCAGGGAGTTAAGGTGGTCACGGCTGTGGGAGTGCCAGTGGGACATGGTGGCTAGGGGTCTACTAGGAGGAGTATATAAGGACCTTGGTAGATAGTTGGAGTCTCTTTAGACTCTAGATGGTTTTCCTTACGCTCTGTATCTGAGCCTTAGGTTATCATTGTAGTAGTTCTAATACATTCCTTCCCCCCTCTTCTCTACCCTCTCCTCTCTGCGAGGCTTGTGGTTAGGTTGTGAGCGTGAGCTTGTAACATAATCTAGAGTCTCTATAACCACACCCTTCGTCGTTGGCTGTAGTGCCGAGCATGCCTTGCTCGTTGTCACACACAGCGTCGAAGCGAGTTTCCACCCATCCCCAATTATCGACATCGACTGGCAACACAGCGTCACGACTGACGTTGGGACCACGCTAGGCAACAAAACTGTACTAGACGAGAGTTAGGGCGCGCTGTAGTCGACCAGGCAGGGTCTTGCAGGCACTAGCACTAGTTACAGCGGAAAAGGCGGTGGAACCGTTGAAGACAATCTTTTGGCGTGTCATGTATCAAGGCATACAGTCTCAGAATACCAATTACGTATCGGGTCTAGTTACCTGAGCACGAGGACATCTGAGTGAAGAGCCAGGCACCACCCCATTAGGTCTATTGGTGGAACTAAATCGAACATACACGCGCGGGTGCGTTATTGACCGCGGTGTACTGTGACTATGCCAGGAAGGGTAGTTACCGAAGAAGAGTCGACATCCCTCCTGTCCCTTAGGAGGCGTCATTGGATTCGCGGAAGCCGAATGAAGAGATTGGCCGCTGGTGGAGCGCCCAGGGTCAATTGAAGATGATGGAAGCGGATGCTAACCGCTGTAATAAAGGAGCAATACATTCGTTTATGGAAGGATGGACGCCAGGCAAAGAACATCACACAGTTGATTAACAATCACTGGTGCAGAAGCCGACTGCAGATCAAATAAGGCATACGACATCAATCTGGGAGATGGCCCTGAGTAAAGAACCATCAGCAGGGTCGCGTGGGATCACATGCGACAATCTTCTATCAGGGGAACGGTAGCGCCCTTAGTAAAAGACTCCAGGAGGCAGGGCCGGTTCAGTAACAATAGACGGCATGCATGGGAATGCGAGCGCCCACAGAAAGACTGCACTAGTGAGGGTACTAGAGCCAAGAAAACCCTAGGCGGCAGCCTGAGGAGGAGGTCGCCAATGTCAGTGTCGTTCAAGAGCGCGATGGTAAAGAAGGTCTCGGGATTGGCTGCTAAGGCGGCAAGCGTTATGGGATCGCCTCAACGAAGGACGAACGAGGGATCAATTTTTATGGGCGCCATACCAGCGTGTGGGCCAAACTTTAACAGAACCCCAGTAGGCGCTGGGTCATCAAATGCGGTTCACTCTCTTACAATCGGCGACCGACAGCACCAGGCATGTAATGGTTGGCAAGCTCAGGCGTCGATCAACTTTTCTCATATCAACTGGGTTGATTGTGGAACCATCAGATTGCAGACAAGGAATTACTCTGCACTGGTTATACCAACATCAATTTGGGACGATCCATGAGCTGGGCACCTCGATAAAAGGTCTACTTATGGAATAGTGGATGCCATGGGAAAGATCGCTGAGGCAGAAGTCAACTGCTATTGGAAATGAAATGACGTCATCAGAAACTGAGGATAGGAGTGGAACAATGCGCTCATTAAACAATGCATACCTGGATGATCAGTTACATCAGAAGGATTACACGTTACATGGGATGACATTCACTGTATCCACACAAGTCCAAAGGAGTACGGTTAGCAGAAACAAACTGCGGAAACAAATAAAGCGGACAGCATTGTCAGGGACATGCCAGAAATGGATTAGTCGACGCAGATGATCACTGCTTTATCAAATGATCGAGGATTTATTAACGGCAGGGTTGCCGCTGCCTAGAAACAAGGGGCAACAAAGTTCGCGCCAAATATAGCACTAAGGGCGAATGGGATTTGCGATCAGGTACCATATTGGCAAAGGTTAAAGTCAATCAGATCAAAAGCTAGGGTCTGGCCTGAGGAGGAGGTTGTGCGCTAGTGGAAACCAATCACTTTAAAATAATGTGTAGGGACAATTCCAGTAAGGCACTGGATAAACAAAAGCATTAGTCAAGGTCCAAATTGGCGGAGCCATGAGCGATGGCCCTTCTCCAGTGGGGAGGATGGGACAAATCTTGGAAGAGCAGTAGAAATCTGCTAAAACAAAACAACGCTCTCATAACGACAAGAGTCCACTTAGGTTTGGACATTCTGGGATGAATACATGGACATTAAAAGGAGCATTGGAGCTATACAAGGAATTTAGCAGGACAAGTAGTCAGCAGGACTAGTCGACGATATGGGAATAAGGATGGCAACCTTCCTCAAATAGCCAGTAGGACGCCACAGAAATGGGAAATTTTTTTTCCTATGTTACAACCTCACGCTCTGGGTAGGTAACTTGCTCATCGCTCTGGAAGAGCTAGTCTCGCAAGTTACCTGAGGATTTGTCGGGATGCCAAATCTTGAGGAGGAGGTGAAGGAGGGAAAAGAGATCTGACAGGCATGGAGGTCATAATGAGGGAATCCGAGGAGTCACGAGTGCATTACGAGGTGCGACGAGGGATGACCGAAGCAATACCGGAATGCAGGAGGATCGACTATACCTCACCAATAACGGCCTGAAGGATAAATTCAATTTTTTATTTTTGGGCGTGCGTCGAAAACCCCAGTAAGGCGCTGGGTTATCAAAAGCATGAATAAACCAGAAGGGCGGAATTGTCAGAAGACATAGACCATCTCGGACAGCCGGAGATAAAACGTATATGGAAGTCAATAGCAAGGGAGCCTTAAGCATAGGCACTTAGGAGAAAACTTTCAGAGAAAGGCCAGGGGGACGGTAAACCAAAAGTTGGGAAATCGGATCAGTGCCAGGAAAGGGAGTTGGAACTTTGTCAAGTTATAGGAACCAGTGGAATCTGGTGAATGGAAATATACAGCAGACTAGGCGGACGACCAGGGATTTGCATATCGCAATATGGAATCCTTTTAGAAAACTGAAATCAGCATGAGACGGCATAGGAGGTCTTAGAAAAAACGATGGAAGCTTGGGCATAGCGACGCTCTTGCTTCTTGAGGACAAGAAGCCTTGAGGAGGAGGTGATGTTAGGAACCGATCCTAGCATCTATTTTTCGGTTTTATTCATAGGGTGATCAAGCATCACTCTGCATCATTGGCACAAGGTCTGGGACCTTAGGAGGACCATGGGAACACTTCGCGTGGGTTAGCGCATGGCAGCGCTCACTGGAAGACAGGACGGCGGTTGGTTGAGCCAACCAAGGATATAAATAGGAAGGGAGGATCAACCCTGCATGATGGCGCCTCGGGATCACATCAACGCATCAGTGCATCAGCGCATCATCAGGACAAGTCATCAGGAGGATACCAATACTCGATATGGCAGGAGACACACGTATGGGGATCGCGGGAAGCCTGGGAGGTAGCGCGTCCTATAATGGAAGCCTAGGACAGTCTGTGAGAAGTCCGGACATCATGGGAATGGGCCAGGCCTGGTCTATTAAACAGTTGACAGGCGGCAGCGCCCAAGAAGCATGGATACAATAGGATGCACAGCAAGGCAGGGAGTTAAGGTGGTCACGGCTGTGGGAGTGCCAGTGGGACATGGTGGCTAGGGGTCTACTAGGAGGAGTATATAAGGACCTTGGTAGATAGTTGGAGTCTCTTTAGACTCTAGATGGTTTTCCTTACGCTCTGTATCTGAGCCTTAGGTTATCATTGTAGTAGTTCTAATACATTCCTTCCCCCCTCTTCTCTACCCTCTCCTCTCTGCGAGGCTTGTGGTTAGGTTGTGAGCGTGAGCTTGTAACAGATCTGATGAGTGTGATCCTGCCCCGCGATAAACAATATTAGCATGGAAGATTCCGATTATTCTTCCGTACCAATATGGATGAGGGTCTGAATTTGCCTCATTTTCGCAACCGAGGACCATAAAGTCGGCACTATTGCCTACGTTGAGGGAATCCTGATTTCGCCGCATATCGTAGGTAGTGTAATTGACGCAAAGTACCTTGTGCCGATAGATGATGTTTTCCTTGATAATTACTTCGTTTCTCTCTGCCATCGAGTATTCATGTTCATCGCCATCGTATTCCAGGCCTCGAAGGCAATTCAAGAGATGGTTCTTGAGTTTGGGAAGAAAGGTCTGTTTATATTTAATGTATTAGGCATACACCACACGTCTGTCAATGAAGGTTTACCTTGCAAGCAGGATCCTTTTTATTCTTTGCGAGCCACATCGAAAGGTTCAGTTTGTCCTTTGTCCCGAGGGACATTTGGTGATGTATTTCAGGTGCCACTTCTTCATCGCTAGATTGTTCAAGTTCCAAATCATCCACCGCATCCCTCAGAATCTGCTGTTCATTAATTTTATGAAGCCTTCGCTCCTGATGATCACGCTTTGCTATCCCATGAGTAAAGTTACTCTTGGATGCCCGTTTATAGCGCCGCTTTACTCTCTGGTGCTCGGCTTCACCCTTAGTAGTAAAAAGTAAATATCACTTGCTACTATAGAATTATGTGACTAGATACTCACCATTTGGGTGGAAAAACCATCAGATGGTCCAAAGCGTCAAATCACATCTGCGTAGTGGCCTAAAGCATGAAGTTTGTATGTTTGCATGTTAAACTTTCGAATTTTCCATGTCAATGGAACCATTCCATGCGCCATCTTGCCCGCAGCAAGTTTTGCAGCATGGCGGTGTGCCCGAGCTGCATCTTCAGATGGTAGGTCTTTTGCCTCAAGCTGTGTGCAAGTTTCTGACTCGAATCTTCGGATTGCTGCACCCAGTCGCTTTGTCGAATGCTCAAGCGAACTGATGGTTGTATCGGTGTGGAGACAGAGCTTTGCTAGTCCATGCCACGTCCCCAATTCAAACAGGAGCTCACGAACGGTTCTGTCATGTGGTGGCTTGAGCAAGTCTTCGAAAACAGGGATGGAGCACTGGGAGTGATAATAAGTACATTTTTCCTCAGGTGTTAGAGAAACAAACACTCACCTGAAGTAGATCCTCGAAGTCACGCCCAGCCAACTTTTTCATTGCATGTGCATTTTCATGAAAACGGTGTATAGTCCCACGCCCAAAAGGTGGTACATGACGATATCTAGTATCACGCATGAGCAAGGCAAGCAAAAGTAAGTTAAGTACATACCGATCATTCAATTTTTGAATTGCATTGTCGCCATGGGCATAGAGAATTTGGATAAGATGTTTAAATATTGCCTTCCAAACACCAAGTTCAAACTCGTGAAGTAGATCAGGCACAAACATCGAAAAAAAATTGAAACCAAGCTTCGATAAACGGTGCGAAAATGCATTCTGTAGATATTTCAGCTCTCTCAACCTTGATTTAATTTTTTACATACCTGGATTGGTACAATAGATTCTGGTCCAAGTAAACGTTCAATATGTTGGCCATTCAGGAAGCCGCCACTTTTATAAATGTAATTTCTAGCAGTTGTAATCTTGTCCTGGTACATCTGATTATCGATGCAGGATTTCTTAGTATGAGTACGACTATCTCGCGCTGTACCAAGATATTGGATGTCCTTCTTCAGGATGAGACAGGTTGGACAGGGACATTTGGCTAGTTGCTTGATACTGGCAAGAAGAACTCTATAATGTGATCAGTTTGTTTGTGGGACAATGAAGACATATACTAACTTTTCAGGATAATCAGCTGAATACGTGAAAATATGAGGGAAGACTCGGCGAACTATACCATTTGTGAATTCCATCAAGAACCCATGAGCGTAGGCATTGATAAATTTGTCATCAAGTATAACTTTCCATACTTCATGCATAAGTTCTTGATGCAACTGCGTTAAGATGTGAGAGGTGGCAGGGTTTCTGAACTTTTCTTGGCAAAAGTCTTGAATAGTCCCCGGTAGCTGTGGTGGTAGATAGGAGCTGTAGAATTCCAAAAGAAAGAAAGACAGATAAACGGACCTTTGGGATGTATGCAATATGATGGGCTGCGAATGCTCCAGGCTTGCACCTTGTGTATTTGGATTGGTTGCCGAGGAAAAGATAGATTGGCCACAATGACGCAGTGCCAAAGTTAGCAAGCTGCGTCGAATCTGACCAAAGCATGATGGACGCAATAACGTTCTCATGTTCTGATGCACCAATCATGTTCTCAATGCGATTATGTTCATTGAGAAACTCATCCGTGTTATAGAGGTCTGTATAGATCCGTTCGAGGGAGTCATCTGGGTCATTCTCATGATGTTGCCAATACACTTTGAATGGCTGAAGATGGAATTCTTCAGGAAGCGCATCCTGAAGAGCTGCCTTTACTACTTCTACAGGCCGACGAAAGAAGAGCGAGTCAACCCGGAATTGGGGAACTTCTGACATAAAGTCATGTTTAACACGTTCGAATGGTACTGGAATGTTGATTGCTACCTTGTACCATCCATCGGCAGCTGTGAACAAGGAATCCTCGAGATTTTTGTCCTTGATCACATCAACACGTTGTGATTCATGAGCTGCGTGGAAAGTCGCTAAATCTCCGAGAGAGAAATCAGGTTTCAAAAGAACATCATATACAAGACGGTCAAGCTCTGTAAGAGTCTTCATGTTTGATCCGCTATAGAACCAGTGCATGAGGAGAAATGATGTCGCATTTTCGAAGGGCCGAAAATAATTGTTTTTCAGTTTTGCAACTGCAGCGTCCATTTCTTGAGTGATGTTCTCTGCGCTCAGTTCTGCTGGCAAGGATTTGGTAAAGCCAGACCACCACTTCCTTGCTTTTCCGCTCCCAGAGCTCTCGCATGCGTCATAGAGTGATTCTAGACTGATATTGGATGTAAAAGAGGGCTGCCGGTGATAATATGAATAAAGGCCAAATGCATCTGGATCTGTGTCATAAAACGAGTCTTGAGATGCAAGTGAGCCTAACTCAGCATCAATATCCATATCTAGTATGTTTATGTGTTCGGTGTCATTGTTTCTGTGATCGTCGTCACCATCAATTTCATCTTCAGGTGCCTCTGGTGCAGTTACTGGTGGTAATTCATCATGGTAGCGTGCAGGCAACTGGTGTGAATGCATGGAGCGTTGTGAACAACCTGAAGAATAGAGATTGGGCTCTAGAGGTAGCACAGGCACTTGTAGCTCAGGCACACGATTACGGATCTGTGTTTGATACTTGTTAGCATGGAAAAAATGTACATGCGTAGTTCTTACTGGTGGTATAATGATAGTTAGCGATGTAGCACTTAACGGCTGGGAACTGAATGCGTCATCTTGCGTGAAAGTGTGTTCACCAAAGGCTTCAATTTCTTCTGTGTCGACCTCTAAGTCAAGAGCGTTACAATAGCAAGATTGAGACTCACCAAGGTTTCCAGACTCTCCAAATACGGTGAGTGTTTGTCGCTCACTCTCTTTGTGTTAAAAGTTAGATTAGATAATTAAGAATTAATTAGATAATTAGAATTAGAATTAATTAGTGCTTTATATTTAACTAAATATCTATTCAGATTATGTGATATCACATGATTAGTCATGTGATTAGTCATGTGATTAGTCACGTGTCTATAGGCTCATCTAGACTCTGATTAGTAATAATAAACTCTTATTTGTACTTGTGTACGAAATTATAGAGTTCAGAGATATTTATATCTTTAACAGATATTATAGAGTTTGACAGATATTATAGAGTTTGATGGGACGATTATCAACTGAATTGAATAGTTGATAAGAATCATTTATATTTAGAACATGACTCAGAAATGACTCATATGACTGTGCATTGCTGTGCAATGACTGTGCAATGACTCATACTGCTGCGCATGAGTCATATAGCTGTGCACATGAGTCATTTAGAAGGAAATGATGTCATATAGAACATCATAGAATGATTAAAAATAGATAATAATAAAAGAAACTCATTTAATAGTATTTTTATTATTATATTTTGTACCTAGATTAGGGTTACTGAAATGTATATAAGGAGGGAGTTTTGGACGCTAAGCTCCTCAGTTTTTCCACCTAACACTTAGGCAGATAAGCACTGTTACTAACAAATGTAAGTACATTGAAACCTTACTTAGCCAGTGCAATGCGCTGCTGTCATTGTTTCAATACTTTGAACTCTTTGCAGCATTGAATGTGGCCTGCATAAGCTCGCCTATTATCACCTAGGTTTCTTTTGCATCCTAAACATATGAGCGGCATGTCAGTAACAAAGGTATGAGGACAACAGGCTTACCATGGGTGCATGATGGTACTGTTTAAATCCCATGGGATATTTTTATCTCAGTGATCGCGCACGTAAATGTGTGACGTACCACATTTAGGCATAGTGATCATGCACGTAAACGTGTGACGTAGTACCACATTTGAGTCGGCCCACACCATTCTGCGCATATATTCTACCTTCTTTCTTTCCCCCACATCATGTCACCCACCAGCTCTGACTCTGACACCTCTAGAGATTCATCCCCGACCCCATCTCATGCTGTGCAGGGGATCATTCAACACCTGGATAAGGTGTCATCCAATAAGAAACCCTCGAAGAAGTCAAAGTAAGTTAAACTTACACCGCGGTATCCATGTAACTCACAGTACGTAGGACCAATGATACGGAAGCCTCATTAGAGCCTTTTATGGCAGCAGCGCGATGGATTCCACTCGCAATTGACCCATTCCTTAGCCTGCATGAAGTTATCTTGACTGGGTTCAAAGGACGTAGTAACCAACGCGGAGCAATGGACAAGTAAGTAGTGATTATATGTGATATAAATAATCATTTATTGATTATTGGAAGGGATGAGCAATATAAATGCATAGTCTTTGAGAAAATTTTGCCGCTCGTCCCCAACTTCCTATCGCTCCTCTCAGATTTCCACTTGAATAACCCCAAGACATTCGATAAATTTGTCCAGCAGGTAAGTAAGACCATACCTATGTTCCTATCAATGTTTTTACAGCATAATCAGATCGGCAGAGCATACACCAATGTTCGCAGTAATGACATTCATGGATTCAAGAACAAGTTGCCTACCTATTTACCCCCCGACGAAGACAGTAAGTCTCGCTTCATTATCCCTGATGCGTCGAACAAGGTGGCATGGGGTTGGAACAATACGGTTACGGCGCACTTCCTGTGCCCCATGCGGCTGGTCTCCAAGTTCGACACAAACCCTGAGTAAGTTATAAAGTTACGCATATGCAACGATTCTCACCAATCACTTTCAAGAACTTTCCGAGAAAGGGTACAGTCGGGAAAGAGAGCAATCACAGCATCGGATTACCCAATGTTCCTTTATGACGAGTCCAAATACACACCAGGAGATGTTTATTCAGGTCTATTCCAAGGACCGCTCCTCCTCAGGTTCTATCGACATGTATTCACAGGTCCATCCAGTTGGAGAACAGGGTCATCCGGTGGAGGGAGAGACGCCAGGGGTATCATGAATAAACTCAAGGCTCCCACACCACGGACTATCGCATACGTTGCTATCATGGTACATATTTCATATTTGACCAACATATTCTGATGACATTAAACAAGGTTCGATGGGCCTTGAGCTCATCAACAAAATTTCTCATCAATGATGACGGCTTTAATCTTGTCGATTTTTATCAGAATATCCTCATGATGTTCAACGAGCACGTTAACTTTGTTGACAACTTTGAAGTGGATCAAGAAACTACGGAATGGATTGCAACTACGCTACGATGGTGGAAATTGTATGCTTATTTCATTCAGATGTACAATACAGGCTAACACTACTACATCACCAGGAACGTGCCCGATTTACAGAAAGGAAGCGCTAGTAACATGGACGACGGTGAAGTCAGCGGCGATGACGAAGAGAGTGACCTTGCAAAGGTCAAAGCCTTTTGGAAGATGAGGGCCACCACTGCCAGTGAACTGGATACCACCCTTACCAGCTCATCCAGCTCCTTCGCATCTTCATGTAGTCTCTCGCACGCACCTGTCACTGATGGTCTTCCCCAAGTCCCCCCCACTGCCGCTGCCTCTCAGGCTCCTCCCGCTGCCCTCAATACTAGTACCGAATCTCAAGTTTTGCCCACTCTCGGCAATTTTTCTAATGAAGCCACCTCTCACGCTGCGCTCACTGCTGCTACTGCTGTGTCTCAAGTTCCACCCACTGCCACTCTCAGCGCTCTTGCTAACAATGCCACTATATCCTGGCCTCCACCCGCCGCTCCCGCTCAAGTCCGCTCTACTGCCACTGCCACCACATCTCAAGCGCCCGCTGCTCCTGCTCAAGTCTGCTCTACTGCCACTACCACCACATCTCAAGCGCTCACCACTCCTGCTCCTGCTCCTGCCCTGACTCCTTCTACGGCCACTGTCAACAGACAACCAAATAAGCGAACTCATTCAACAGATCTAATCGAAGGGGATTTGACACCCCAATCCTCCCCTGCACCAAAACGCACAAAACGATTGGAGAAGAGAGCCAATAAGGAGAACCCGAGAGCCAAAGAACTGAAGACCAAGACAGGCATCAGAAAATCGAGCCGCAAGCAGTTTTAGGCTAGCGTCGTCAACACGTCTCTTAGTGCGACTCTGTATTTGCAATGAACAATGGTTAGAATATGCTGTATACACTAGAACTGATTGTAATCGAAATAAATGAATTATAGTGGATTATAATGGATTGTAAGTCCAATTTTGGGCGAGAAAACTGGCCGTGATTCAAGTAGATTATAATGAATTGCAAGCTATTGTAATGTGGTACAATGTAATTTCCTCGTAAGACGTTACAAGGGAGCAGTAAAATCGTAAAGGTTTCCAGGTATTGCAACTGATTGGGGCAAATTTTGGCCCTTGCAAGAGCTTACAAGATTTCGACTTCTTTGTTGATGAAGCTGTCCCCTCAGGATCGCGTCTTGTCTGTTGCATTCTCACCGGACAGCAAGCGCATCGTGTTGGGGTCTGGGTTGATTGATAAAGCGATTCGATTATTTGATGTTGATGCAAAGGTACGTTCCATTTCATGACGCTACCATCAGGAAAAACCCAATTTCCTAATTGAAACTTATTGTACATAATTTTCGTATTTGATCTAAACACCATTAAGTACTGTCGTCGCTAATGTGAGCTACAACTAATTGTGTTTATTACATATTAAAAAGTAGCACGGAAGGTAGGGTAAGCACGGCGGTAATCACTGAATATATTCACGAGAAAATGGCTACATTCCTCAAGAACAGTATTACTGTTCCATTCACTCGGAATATGGGGGCCTGGAAGAGGGGATAGATGGATGCTCTGAATGATGTCTGTGACGGATATGATGCTAACAACTGGCGCATTGTCTTGAATGGTGCGCGATACCTTGTAGAGCCCAGTATTCGGCTCTGGGTTGGCTGGGAATACTGAAAACCATTCAACATAGGCCAAATGCTGGGGCGGTGGTACTTGTTCACGAAACATGTGCTTCAGCGCTGAAAGGCTAATGCTAAATACTACACGGACTTGCGCAATACGATACGCTACAAGCAACAATTGTTAGTAAATGCAACATTGAGCTTACTAAAACTTACCTCGGATTCCCAACTCATTCTCATCACCGCAATGGACAAGTACAGTATCAAACCGGCCTGGAATAATTTCGCCTCTCTTGTCATTTTGTCGTGGCCGAATGCGGACTGAGTCAACCGTCTCTTCCCCATCTCTGTCCTGGAAACAAATACTGTGGTAAGCTGAGACATGGGTGAAAGGCATGTAGATGTGTAAGATCTCATGCTCCAAGTTGGTGCGAGTGATTTGTGGATTATGCCAGAGCACGGTAAACCTGGCAAAGGCGCTGTAAAAGAAAGTAGCACCGTATCTTGTGACCAAGGTTTCCACTGTCACCGACTGTACTGTGGGATAGCGCGTTATTTTGATGCGCCTAGGAGCTGTCAAAGAAGGTATGTTAGATAATATCACGAAGTCATTGTGGTTATGATGTCGCCACTTAATATACTTCTCGTGATGGTGAAGCTTTTCACGTCGCTCCAGCCATATTGTCATTTGTGGAAACTCGTCTCTTGTATTTGTTGCGCGGTATGCTTCTTTAGTGTAGTCAATGTGTAGTCTCTCGGTGTGTTGGGTGTTGTAGTTATCCATTGAACCAAAACACATGATCGAAGCAATATAATGCAGACATGAATGAAGCTTGGGAATATTAAATTGTTCACGAACCCCCAAATCGACAAATATAGCTTTGTTCTCGTGGAATGCCTTGAGGGCCTTCTTCATGGCTTTGAGATCGCATGCCGAGACCACTGGGAATTGTGCGATGAATAAAAAATCAAGCAGTGCACGAATGGCCCGTATCAGGCGGACGTTGCTAAAGCCACCTGGTAATTGCATGTCGGCAATTATGCCTAGGATAACACGGCTCATAAGATTGAACTCCTTCCCTGTTACACGAGATAGACTTGAGATTCCATTCCGAAAAATATGGATATGATGATTGGGTATAAGCCGCTGGAAACGAGCATCGATCTCGACAGGACCATATGCTTGAATTATCCATGAAACGATGTGCTTGAATACACCTTGATGCAACTGGTGCAAGATGTCTGGAGTGATCGCCTGAAAAATGTCGACAAATGGGAGTTGTTTCCAGAAGGGATGGGCAACGGGCTTAAGTCCAACCTGCTTGCAAGCATTTATAAATCCACGATGATCGCTATTGCTCTTGGAAAGTGCGCCATATATTGCATCCAAACCACGCAATCCCAAAGATGGAATAAAGGTGCCCAGCTCTGTACGGGGCACGTCACATTTCGGACATTGTCCCGTCTTGACGCAAGTCACCAGCACCTGCTCAGGGTAATCCCCTGCGAAAACAGCGAGAATAGGATGAATGCGACAGGCTATCCCATTTCCATCTGCCATTGTTATCCCCTCTATCCCGATAGTTTCTAAAGGTCTAAGAATCCGACGCAAACATGAATGGAATAGATTTGAGAGCATGCGACGATGAGCAGCTCGGTTGGTGACCACTGTGAGCTTTGTTGTAGGAAGATAGGCTAGTAGAATTTGGCCATGCAATGATGGTTTGCGCCGAATTGCCTTGGGCAGGTTTCCGATTGTCAGATAGAGAGGATATGCCGTCTTATTGCCAAATGAGGTGACCTGTGTACGATCTGATGATATGATTACTGGCATGACTGTCGCTCCTGGTTTGCGAGCTTCAAGCATAAGCTGAGATTATGAGTTTTAATTGATACAAAGATAGCAAATCCAACATACCTGAATATTCCACCACCAGTCACCCGTATGCATATCATGAAATAGACGCTGTTGGTTGCCACCATGTAAGGACTGGTAGTGTCGCTGTGGCTTATGGATAAGATATTGTGTAAATGCAGGATCTCCGTAAAGCGAATGAAGACATTGACAAATGTCTCGTGAATACAGTATAACTGTTTCACCTCCGATATGAATATGATGGGGCTGGAAATGAGGGCGGCCAGGTAACTGTTTATCAATGATAGAATTGAGCTCCTGCGCATTTCTGTATGAGAGACCTAATAGCTCAGCAACCTTTGTGATTCCATTAGTTCAAATTCTTGGTTGTCAAGCCGCATACTTACTTTGTCTATTTTCAGTAATTTGGTTAAGGCTCTCGACGAAGGGCCATGCATCTTAGCCCAATACGCTACCTCCCAATCCTGTCTTGATATAAATGGTGCATATTCGTCATCACTGTTAAGTTGCCACTGATAGAGATGGTGCACCGATTGCATAGTAGAATGTTCGATGGGCCCTCCAGCATGCACCCCAGGAAATGGTTCGACTCTATATTCTTCATGCTCTGTGGTAGGGGGTACACACGATAAATCCACAGTTTCTTCCTCATCTTCACCATTGCTCTCCTGCACATCGTCATCGCTATCTTGCACATTGTCATCACTATCTTGCATATCGTCATCACTATCCTGCACATTGTCTTCGCTATCCAGCACATTCTCATCGCTATCCTGCGCTTCATCTTCCTCTCCTTCGCATACATCCTCAGTTGTCCATTCATCTTCGTCAACCCCCAGGCCTTGATCAGATCCGTCAGACCAATCCGATGCAGCAGGGGGTTCATGAGGATCATGACCCTCCTCCAAGTGTTGTATTTGACTGTGGAAAGCGGCACGGCATGTAATACTTGTCGTACGAGTGACATGGAAAGTGAATCCAATCAAGGTAAAGTTGCGATTGCAACCTTGGCAGTGAACCATGTTGTGGCGTATTGGATATGGGATGTTGAGAGACGTAGTATGTCTGGGTTTTTGCTTGGGTAACGCGTGTCTGAATATTAGGTAGCAGGTATATCGAGTGAAAAACTGAAATTTTTCCAGTCAGTATTCTGGGTGGCATCTAATGAGCAGGTGACTCGGACACTCAACTGTAAATGAAACCCTGCATGTAGCCCTGGCATCTGACATTAGGTAGCGGCTACGTCAAGCAAAAAAGGAAGTTCAGCCGTTCAGCGTTCTGAGCGGCATCTAGTGTAAATGGGTAATCAAATCAGCACTAATGAGCAGGAGATACTCAACTGTATTCAAAACCCTGTATGTAGCCCTGTAGGTATATACCGCTTGGAAAAACCTTCAAAGATATTTGGCATATGGGTTTATCGGCATTCACATACAAGAGGTGTCTTTGAGCGGCGTCTAGCACAACGGCTTTCAAATCAGCACCTGCGCAAGGAACAGAGAACAGGTGACACTCAACTGTATTTGAAACCATGCTAGTAGCCCTGCCGATATACGGCTCTTGAAAAAAAATTTCCAAATAATGCAAATGGAAGTCTAAAGGCTGATATAGATCATAGATTAGTACAAAACCAGAAAATAGCGGTCATCAGTCAAAAGGCTGTTATAAAGCTTTATAAAGTATTTTAGTAGAAAACTACCAAATAATGCTCAGGATGATGACGGTATGATTCGGCTACCAGATGATTACAATCAAAGGGCTGATATAAACCTAAAAGAAGGGAGCTTAGTATGAAACCATAGGATACCATTGTCGAGAGCATACTCACAGGATGCTATACCTGAGGTTCGGCCAAACGGCGTTGCCTGATGGTGAGACAAAATGCGCCAACCTATTCATGTATAAAACACCTGTAATTCGCATCAACGAGCTCTCAACATCTCCCCATCTTGCTTACTCCAAATCATATCCTATATGCCAAAGCGCAAAACTGTTCCAAAGTCAGATACCACCTCTACCAAGGTAGCCGGTACCACTGACATTGAACCAAACTCAGAACCTGTACGGAGAGGTAAGGCACTGCGTTTGCTGAGATTTGGATGTGGGCTCACCTTTCCAGGTCTGGTAGGAAAAGAGTGCGATCCACCCCAGCGCAGCAATTCAAGCAAAAGCACTATGAAATCTTCAGAGGACAAGGGCCATGATGTTCCCCGTAAGTAGCAAATCACATCGTAGGCATCGCTCAGCAAAACAAACGATTGAACCTAGTTGTCCGTCGTGCCAAAGAAGAGGCCCTAAACAACGCAAGTGAGTACCACACCATAGTAAATGTGAATAACAGTGACTTACATGATCATAGTTTGGAAACAGGTAGGGCCTGCCAGTTTGCACAAGAGGGCAGCTACAACAACCACACCACCCAAGGCAGTGTGAAAGTACAAGAAACGCAAAGGTCGGTCATGTCACATGATGTTTGTTTGTGTAAACAAGGCAGTGTTGATGTTCCCACAAGCTCAAGTTCAACCGCGCGGTGATGGTGTGTTCACCCTTCTCTCACCAATTTATTCTATATAACTTACTGCCCACTGCTCATCTGGATTTCATTAGACACCGACAATGAAGTACACAATCAAGTCAGCATCCCAATTCCAAAAGCGCCCAGAAAGCCTGTCCAGTCGTCGCAAATAGCCAAAAAGCCCATCTCAAGCATGGACCATGGCTTGTCACAACACAAGAAACAGGGTAAGATATTGTGAATGCTCAGCCAAGTTACTGACTCTTGTCATGTTACTCTAATTTTCCAGTCGCCAATGATCCATTTGCTAGTGCACCTGAACCTGACGACGATGACTTGAAGTCACTTTCCGTTACCGAGTCTAGTTCCGTTACTGAGTCTGAAGACGAGATTTTCCCTGAATTTTAGCTTTGACAAACGCTGAGAAACGATTTGCAAATGAAGTGAGTCGGAATTTCTGCACAGCAATAATGACGGTTTAAAAGACACCAGCAGCCGGTTTGGTCTGATGATGATGCAAAAGAGCCAACCAAACAGGGTCGGACTAGAACCATTATTCGCAGACAAGTCATTGAAATATCTGACAACAAAGAGACAGACAACTCCCCAACCACACAACTCAGTACCACTTTGGCTTCGAAAACTCAAAGGAAGCAGCAAGACATGATTAAGGTACTCTTTGAAGCAGTTTTTCATCGTCGTATTCAAACGTTAGTACAGGCATCAAGCCCACCGCTCACTGCGCTCCCACCTCCAAGTCCGCCCCCAAATGCCCCAGGAGTTATGACATGGCCAGCATTTACTAACTTTATTAGGACCGACACCGGCAAATTGACGCTTAGTGGACAGTCAATTGAACTCAAATTAATTATACGTAAGGCAGTATACTTGATGAGCGAGCGCATCATATTTGACGATGCCTTCCCGAGCCTGCCACTACGCATAAAATGGAACCGGTCGGCTCTTAAGCAAGCAGCTTTATTCATGGCAGATAAGTCTGTTGGGACTGTGAAGCAGAAGTATGAAACATACGGTGAACATTTACGGGCTGATGATGAATATGTTGGATGGATTTCAGTTTTAGTGAGTTACTGTACAAAATTTCATGCCGGCTGTTTCTGACTACTGCTAGCTGGATCCACGTATCAGTTTATTGCGCAGTGAAGCAAAAAGGATTGCTGTTAATGTTGTGCGAGTTGCGTATGACATTCAAGTTGGTGGTGGTTGTGAGGGACAAATACGGAATCTTCTGGCTAGTAATCAATATATATATCCCAGCGTAATGTTTTTATCTGATCTACTTTGATTGTTCTAATGTTCTATATTGTCAGGACAATGGCTTTCAACGTGAAAGACCATATGAACACGACGCTATTAACAGCACCCTTTGCGAATACCTCTTTTCTAGTAATAGTATCATGACAAAGTACCCGCACAAGTTCCTACCTAGTGAAAGTGGCATGTATGCACTGACGCCATCCATGGTCGCATTTGCGGCCACAGCCGTATGTAGTTACTTTTGTTGGACATGATAACTGACTATCTGTATTTCCTATTAGGTATTTGCAGCTTTGAAAGAATGGGAGAGCAGCTCCTTTTTGTCAGCTAGTTTTACGACAGATGCATTTGATGCAACCCACCAGAACCATTTGACCCACCTGGAAACTATACATGCTGGAAGTCAAATAAAGTATAAATCAATGCTTCGTCGCTTGTTTCGACAAGCAGTGTATGTTTTTATGTTGTTATTGGAGTCAGACTGATGTATTGTCCAGTGATGCTCGTAATCGTGTCACTATTCATGAAACCCACATCACTGATATCGAAAATATGGCAACAGATTAACTGCAGGCATGCGGCTGCAGTGTACATTCAATAGCCCACGTACATATCCATTCACCAAAAGCATGAAAAAAATAAGAATAAAGTCAACGAGTTGACGGCAAAACATCCAAAAAAAAGGCTAGGCGAGCAAATCCCCACTCCATAGTACTAGGATATAGTTATTGGTTAATAATTATTATTGTTTTGTGCGATGAATGGTGTGGTTAAGCCAACTATTTCCGTGTATTGTATGTTTAAAATCTATTATGAGTTAAGTGACCTGGCTAGTCTAATCCTAGTTTAACTTATGCCTAATTGTTCCTAATTATGAGAAATTAAGAACAATTAGGAAATTGGGATTTTCCTGTGTTGAATTAATAATGATCTGGAGCTAAAGGGATTGAACCCACAGCTTCATGTGTTATAATATCATTATTAATGAGACGCTAAATAAACCCTTATTATAATCATTGACAGAAATTATAGAGTTTGACAGAAATTATAGAGTTCATACTCAGAGTAGAGACGCCAGCAAAGCGTCACCTGGCGCTACCCACAGTGCCACCTGGCGCTACACCCAGTTGCCACCTGGCGCTACCCTCTGTAGCGCTCTGCTGGCATTACCTTAGGTAGTCTTAATGTACTCTGGCCCACATGTATATAAGGAGGGCCTTATGCCCTTGTTTCAATAACATTGTATCGCCTCTGTTATCTGTTAGTTGAGCCCCTAGCTCCTAAACAGCCTTCAACACATACAAACAGTACTAAGTAAGTCTCCCGCTTACTAAGCCTCGGTCTGCGCCGCCGTCATATTAGTTTCAACAGGTTATGGGCCCCGCTGGGACGAATGGCCTTGTCGCTGGCATAGACATTAGTCAGCAACCTCTTGTCATAACAAAGGTAAACAAGGAAGGTCGTACATAGCGTATATGCCTGTAGTACTGTTATTTGTACCTGTTTACTGACGTTTGTTCCTGCTAATGCGCTACTCTTGGGCTATGACAGGAATAGTCTTCACTCCCCTTTTAGGGTTGAGTGACCACCTTGGATGGTGTGACAATAATCACCAGTGTGACACACTCTACCAGTCCCCAGTTTTGCGATATCTGGGTTAATAATAGAAACGCTTCTTGATTGGTGGATCAATAAACCACTCGGTCTGGTGAACCGATTAAATCACTCGGGTTTAGGGCTGCCCCATGGCAGATAACAAGTTATGACATCATAGTTTAGACTTGGAAAGGTTTCGCACCCCCCTATTGGCCGTGAATAATTAAGTGCTTATATCATTATACGAGTTTTTGTCTCGTTCTTCACATCTATTTATAAAAATATTCTGTATAAGGGTTGTGCTGCTTGGACCTTGTTCCATGGTACACGCAGACCATCAATGGGCACTGATTAGCATCCCATTTAGAGTAGGAACGCTCCTTAGCGTCATAAATAGCTTAGTATCTAAATATAGCTGGTGGATATTTTTAACTGGCTGTGGGGAACTTGATGGAGCCCCCAAGTCAATAGAAGTGTGGAAACGCTTCTGACGATGAATTATAAAGCGCATTTATGACAAAAGAGCAAACTGAAATGTCTATGAAGCACTTGGAATTCTACCCAGATGGAGGAAAAATCGTTCTATCCTTAGAGCGATCCCAAACCTAGTTTGGCTATTTATAGCGTTGATCGATTTGCAAGGATCGTCGCTTACCCAATCTATTTTAGACTCTCTCCAACTCAATCAATCTATTTTTACAAATGTCTTCAATCACCAACTCCGCATCTTCGACTGCCACTTCTGGCAATACCACCCCTGGAACTCTCAGTTCCAAAAATACTTCTAGCTCTGATCTTCAGGGCAACATCACCAGGGCTGGATTTTCCAGCACTATCTTTATCAACTCGCTCAAAAGCGCGACTGCTCGTCGCGCTACCATTCCCATTGCTCCCATTGGGGAGATTATCAAAACCAATTCTGCGGAAGCACAGAAGGTTCGCCACTGCCTGGAGGAACGTCGTGCTCGCATTGCAGGAGCGCAACAGCGCATGGAGGAGCGCTGCCTTGCGCTGGAAAAAGAAAAGGCGCTATTAGACCAAGAAGGTCAGGAGATTCTCGATATCCTCGAGGATGTTCGTCGATGGGAGGCTGACCGCCTTTCAAAAGTTCGAGGGGCTTATTCCGTCAAAATTGGGACTGGGAGGAAGATTCCCAATCCACCCATATCAGTGTCATACACTGATAAAGCAAAAGCGGGCCTGTCCGCTGCCCAGGCAGGCAAAACCATTTCACCTTTTAATCCTCGACTCATCTACTGCCCCACCTCTGCAGACATCCAACGATGGGGTGGGAAACTTGGAGGAGAGGCGAAGGACTGGGAGGAGAAGGCAGTTCTGGTACCGCCCGTATCGACATCCAATCTCGCGTCGAGAACTGGTGGACTTAGAACTGAACCCTGGTATTCGGTTGAGGAATGGGAAAAAGTTGGACGAACTAAAATAGTACCAGCTAGAAAGCGGGGGAATCGTACCCCTGCTACATTATCTAATAAACCTCCGTCCGTCTCTGCATATCCACAGTCTGATAAGACACCGATAGAGAAGATGAGAGAAGACATTCAGCTTATGATGAAGAACCTGAATATTGAAGCGGCTAAGGAGAAAGCTGCTAAAAAGGCTAACAAGAAGTTGCGCCAAAAACAGAAACGCCAAGAAACCTGGAAGGCATTTGAGGATTCAAATCATCCCCCTACACTTAGAAAAGACGTCATTAATCATGATATCTTTGAATCGGACAACTCGCACACAGAGTTGGACGACAATACCTATAGCACACTTTTGCGTGCTAATGACGATTCAGAACTTGAACCAGGCAAAATCATGTATGTCAGACTTGACACCATGATAGATCCCTTTGTACATTCCAGAAATACCCCAGTATGGGAAGTACGCGGATACTGTTATTTGGCGGCGATTAAAACAAGGGCACTTCCTTGTTATCAATGGCAGCCTTTTATTAAAATCAAAGCATTGGCATCCTATTCCAAGTTGATTAGGAAGAATGTCACCTTTGATCTGATGAAAACTGAGATTCGCGACAACTATCATCTCCAATTAAATCCACGATCTACTTCTGGATGGAAGGAAATTGATAGCATTGCTAGCAGTAGTAATGCTCGCCTTTCACTTGGTGGAGATGAGGATGTCGGCAAAATTCCAATTTTAACAGGATTAAATTGGAATGAGTGGTCTGTAGCCATGACCGCCTACCTTCGTTATAAAGGACTTTGGCGATATGTCAAAGGATCAAAATCATCTGCTTCCAATTTAGATAAATCAGAAAGGGCTATTTTAACAGCTCTAGATACAAAAAAGGAGGCAAGGGATGCGTTACAAAATAAGCTCGATATTTGGGAAGATTATGTCGATAGTGACGACAAAGCACTTGGGTTAATCACACTCAAACTGGCACCATCATTGCGTCATTATGTTGACTCTACTGCATTAAAAACTTGGACTGCATTAGAAAAAGCTTTTGGGAAACCAGGAGCTGCAGGAATCTTTGTTGATTTTTCAAAAGCGATTCATTGGAAAGTCAATGTCAACAAAGTCACTGAGTCCGTTAATGATTTATTAACTACTACTCAACGACTCCATGCCAATGGATTTACTTTTCCTGACAATATGGTGGCCATGTTAGTGCTGGCATCACTTCCGCAAGGATGGGATGGTGTTTCGTCCAGCATTCTTCTCACTATGAAAGCAAGTGATTTAAAACTTGCTGATGTCCTTCCTAAGATAGAGGAAGAACAGCAAAGACGTAGAACATCTTCATCATCAGGGGGGGCTGTTAATACAGCTCGCATCACTAGAGGTCCTATGAAACCTCAATGGCAAAACTCTGGTTCGGCCGGTCCTAGCAATAGGACCAATTTTCAACGACAATCTGAAAATTTCCAAAATAACAAGGGAAAATCCAGAGATCAGAATCAACCGCCTGCAGGACCATCCAGGCAGTTTAGTTCTAATCAGGAACGCAACCGATTCAATCATGCAAATAAGAAAAAGAAGCGTGCTTTCTTGTTGCAACAGGAACAATCTGCTGGGTCCAGTAGATCTAAAGGAAAAGCGAAGGCACCTACCTTTGCTAGTGCAGCGTTGATTGATAGGCTCGGATCTCAACCCCTGATCGACAGTGTTGAACCAGTCTTGTTATCAGATAATCTCAAAATGTTACAAGAACAAGGTTTTTGTGTAGCAGATGAGATTGAATGGCCGGTTAAAACTGGAGGAAATGCAGAAAATCACTTTATTCCAAAGAGCGATGACATGGATGTGGATAAAGATGATGCATCGGATACAGTCTCTTTAGGAGAATTTGAAGATGCAGAATCTTGGTATCAGTGCGTATATTTCACTAATTTAAAGTCTGATACTGATAATAAATCAGTGAGGACTATGTTACAGAAGACTTCGGAGAATTCAAAGCTTCTTAATTTTAAAGGTAATAATAGTAGTAATCAATGTACTGCTGTAGATAGCGATAATGTAATCGCTGAAATTACCTGCTATAATAGTGAGATTAAGGCGTGCTATTGTAATAATTGCCTAAAAATGGCACTTAAAGGAAAGTCATGGATGATAGACTCTGGAGCGTCTGTTCATGTAACTCATGACTTAGAAGACTTTGCTGATTATCAACCGTTTGATAATCCAAAACCTATTTATACTGCTGATAAAAAATCAAAAGTTTCTTTATTAGGTGAAGGGACTGTGTTCCTTCAAATAGAAAATTCCAAAGCGCTTAGACATTTCATTAAACTTGAGAAAGTTTGCTACATGCCTGAAGCTAGTCATAGACTTATATCGTCTGGACAGTTAAAGCTTCAAGGCTGGCAGGAACAATCAGATAAACATGGGACAATTTTTTCGCTAAAATCTGGTCAACATGTTCTACGAGCATATCCTAGACATGATAATGAACCTATTCATTGGGTCTTGACTCAGATAGTCAAGCCAGATAGACAAATAATGGACCATGCTGTGTATGTTGTCAATTATGACACTTGGCATAGACGATTAGGACATCCTTCAAAGAATGTTCTTAAACATACTTTTGAACATACTAAAGGATTTGATGAGAAGATCACATTCCCATCAACAAATCCTATATGTCCTGGTTGTGCTCAAGGAAAAATGCACAATAAATCTTTCCCTATTTCTAACAAGCGTGCTTCTAAACCGCTTGAATTAATTCATGCTGATTTACTTGAACTACCAATGGAATCATATCATCGTAAAAAGTGGTGTTTAATGCTACTAGATGATTACTCTTCATTTGCTCATATGGCACTTCTTCGATCAAAATCAGAAACTTTTACTGCTGTCCAAAGTTACATAGAACTTATGGAAAATCAGCATAATATTAAAGTAAAACATTTCAGATCGGATCGAGGGGGGGAATTTAAGTCACATGAATTTGACAAATATCTTGCATCTAAAGGGATTTTTAGGGAACAGAGTGCACCACACATACATCAGCAAAATGGTCGTGCAGAACGTCTTAATGACACTATACTTGAGAAAGCAGAAAGCATGAGACTTGAATCTTCCTGTCCAAAATCATGGTGGGAATTTGCTTTTGAAACTGCTATTCATGTATACAATCGCACTCCATTAAGAAGAACAAACTGGAAAACACCTTATGAAAATCTGACTGATAAAAAGCCAGATGTAAGCTACTTTAAAATATTTGGTTGTCTTGCATGGGTTCTTATACCTAAAGAAATGAGAAAAGATAAGCTAGCGCCAAGATCTGAACCAATGACCTTCATAGGTTATGAACAAGGATCTAAAGCTTATAAATTCATGAGAAAAGACAACACAATATTTATAGGTGTTCAATCACTGTTTGATGAATCAGTGTTTCCACGAAAAAGCGAAAATTACAACAAAGATAGATTATTTAAACGTCCACCAGGTATTGATCAATGGGATCAATATGGACAAGAATCTGACTCTGATTCCCAAAGTGATTATCTCAATGATAGTGATAATGATGATCCCACATCAAAAAGGAAATCATATAGAAATCATGATTCTACACATGACGATCAGCAGACATCGTCTCATGATAAAGATGATATGGATAAAGAGCTTGATAAAGAGGTTGAAGAACAGGAACCACAAATGGAACCTCCTGTTGATCCTGATGTTCGAGGACCAAGTGAAAACAGGTCTGTAGAGAATCCTAGTGAACGGCCTAGGACACAACATCAGATCGAACCTCCTAGCATTAAGAAAACATGAAAAGAGAAAAAGGATTCCAAACGTGCTGAACAAAGAATACCACATAAAGAGCCTATTCAATTTCCTCTTCGCAGGGGAATAAGAGATAGAAAACCAGTCTATAGAGAGGGAAATATATATGGTCAAAAGACTCCTCTTGAAATTGAAAAAGACTTGGGTAATGACTCTGATCCTTTTGGCTCAGATCAGGATGATAACAATAATAATCCTGATAAAACTATTTATGAAGATGCACCAGAAGGGCCAAATCCTGGTTCTAGTCAGGATATTCAGGATACTCTTGATAGTTTAAGACTGCTCAGGAAATTACAAAAAGAAGGAGGCACAAAATTTGTGAACTTCTTATTATCAAAAGCAGTTGAAGTAAAATCAGAAGTACCTGTGCACTTCAGAGATGTGTTTAAAATTAGAAATCCCAATCCAAAAGCTTTCCAAGAATGGGTTACAGCTATGGAAGAAGAGATACAAGCTCTATGTGATCGAGATGTCTGGGAGTTAGTGGAATGTCCCAAAAATCGTAAACCTGTTAAGTGTAGATGGGTTTACAATATTAAAAGTGATGGTCGAAAATGTGCTCGATTAGTTGCTAAAGGTTTTTCACAAATACCTGGTATTGATTATGATGACACATTTTCTCCTGTCGCACGCTTTGAGACAGTGAGATTACTTTTGGCTTCTGCAGCACTCGAAGATTGGGATATCGAGGCGCTGGATGTTAAAACAGCATTCTTATATGGAAATCTCGAAGAAGAGATTTACATGGAACAGCCAGAAGGTTTTGTCACTAAAGGACAAGAAGGGAAAGTCTATCGCCTTAAAAAGGCCTTGTATGGTCTTAAACAAGCATCTTATGCTTGGAACAAACAAGCTGATAAAAGCTTGAAGTCCTTAGGATTCCATCGATGTCTTTCAGACACAGGAGTTTATATCTTAAGAAAAAATTCATCAATTTTAGTAGTTATCTTATATGTAGATGACGTTTTATGGATGGGCAATAACTCTGAACTGCTACAAACTCTCAAAAGCAAGTTCATGAAAATAGGGGAATGTAGAGATTTAGGAAAAGTCTCTGAATATCTTGGAATGAAAATTGTCCGAGATAGACAAAATCGATTATTAACTATCGATCAAATAGACTATGCTATGAAAGTTGTTAAACGTTTTGGTCAAGAAAATGCCAAACCTGCTAGAACACCTTTACCAGCAGGCTATGTTCCTAAACCAAATAATGGAACAGCAACTTCTCAGCAGAGAAGCCATTATCAATCTATAATTGGATCCTTATTATATCTGACACTTGGAACTCGTCCAGATATTGCTTATGCAGTAATCATGATGTCACAATTCATGGTTAATCCTTCTGAAGAACATATTCAGAAAGCATTATATATTGTCAAATACGTTGCCACTAATCCTAATGGCAAAATAATATATAATGGTAAACAAAAAGAAGGATTTGTTGCATATTGTGATGCAGACTGGGCAGGTGACCAGATTAATCGAAAATCAGTCACTGGTTACATTGTAAAGTTAGCTGGAGGACCAGTTAGCTGGGTTTCAAGAAAACAGAAAACTGTTGCTTTGTCTTCAACAGAAGCAGAGTATATGAGTTTGTCAGATACATCTAGACAGTTAGTTTGGATAGAATCCTTATTTTATGAAATAGGGATGTATTTAAGAAATATCCAATTAGGTGTTGATAATCAAGGAGCTATATTCTTAGCATCCAATCCTGCTCAAGAGCATAGGTCTAAACACATTGATATCCGCTACCACTATGTGAGAAATTGCGTAGAGGAAGGAAAAGTGGAATTAATATATATTCCCACAGATGAGCAACTTGCTGATATCTTAACTAAAAACTTGTCTTTTGATAAGTTCGCACAGTTAAGATCTAAAATTGGATTAGTGATTTATTAGCAAGGGGGAGTGTTGAATTAATAATGATCTGGAGCTAAAGGGATTGAACCCACAGCTTCATGTGTTATAATATCATTATTAATGAGACGCTAAATAAACCCTTATTATAATCATTGACAGAAATTATAGAGTTTGACAGAAATTATAGAGTTCATACTCAGAGTAGAGACGCCAGCAAAGCGTCACCTGGCGCTACCCACAGTGCCACCTGGCGCTACACCCAGTTGCCACCTGGCGCTACCCTCTGTAGCGCTCTGCTGGCATTACCTTAGGTAGTCTTAATGTACTCTGGCCCACATGTATATAAGGAGGGCCTTATGCCCTCGTTTCAATAACATTGTATCGCCTCTGTTATCTGTTAGTTGAGCCCCTAGCTCCTAAACAGCCTTCAACAACTACAAACAGTATTAAGTAAGTCTCCCACTTACTAAGCCTCGGTCTGCGCCGCCGTCATATTAGTTTCAACATCCTGATGACAAGTAGCTCGTTAATACTTGCTAAACTCGGCTTGCAGATCTCTTCACCAACGTTCTCGTCTTGCAGTGAACATGCTCTCCACGACCCTGCTGGAATATTTCAGCACACCAGGATGAATGAGCAAGGGTGGTTTACTGGTCATAATGGCGAACTTTTGTTCTGGGTTCCAACGGATCTTCGGTATGCTTTTTTTTTGCCTGGAAACCGGATGGTCTTTCCAAGAGGGTTGGAGGTCGATGTTAGCCGAATGGCACATGGGGATGAATGGTCTAAGGTAAATGACACTCAAGTCTCTTAAAATGTTGTGATATTAGTAACTCTATCAACATATATTCCATGCCATTGTGGTCAAGTGCCGCATCCCTCGACGATCACCTCGCTTTACTGTCAGGGCATACACCGCTATCCCCCGCCCGGGCCATCGGTAAGGTTAGACTCGGTTTTCTGCCAGTTTCGCCTCCAGATGGTCGAGTGATGCAAATGAGAACTGCGCGCCGGAGAGCAAAGAACATCGTGTTCAAAGGAAGCGAGCCGCATAGGGAAAGGCTGGTGGGTTGAGGTCTTGATCCCCTCTGCATCAGTTGACTCGATGTGCAGCCGAACCCGATAGAGAGAGAAAAAAACTGAACGCTGAGAGAAGGAAATGACAAAAGAGAATAACACACACTACTAGCCTGCCTCTCCATAACCACGGCCACTTCTCTTTTCACCAAACCTATTATAATAAAGGTCCTGAAGCCCCTGTGTCCAGTATACTTGATTTAAAGCGAGTGCAAGAAAGACAGGGAGACGAACCCTGGCACAGTCACTGCTGCATACTTAACTTATTTTTACCTGCCGCGAATGACTCTTCGCATGTTCACTTTTCCGTACTAAGGTGCTGCAAGTCACTTTTGGATGCCAGCGGAGGAGGTAATTCGATATCGGCGGCGCCAGCGCCGGTGGTGATCAAGACAGAGTCGGTTGCGGTCCGTCGCTTCGAATGAATAGTTCCTGATATCCTCCGCCACGAGATGGCTCATCATCGTTGTAGCAGTACTGAACGAGTCCGACACCCAAATTGCGACGCACGAACCGCATACATCAAGAAGTAGTATGTATCATTATATTGCGGTCTCTTTGACAAGGTAAGTGGGAAACCATGGCACATGCGATGCAATTATCGCTTGTCTAGATCGGAAGGCTCTTTGTCAAGACTGGGAGAACACTAGGGCTTCGGATCATTCTCTCAACAAGCAATGCTGTATTTCGGGACCCGGACAACTACACCAAGATGAAGATATCCGACGGTGCCATCACGCCTGCTGGGTCCAATACTCCTTAGGGAACCCTCTGTGAGTAAATATCCCTTTCTTGGGGGGTTTCCCTCCACTAAAATTGATTATATCCGCCGTGACTCCCCATGGGTCATCGAGATGGATATGGTACTGATAGTTGTTCAAATCAGTCACTTCATTACTAAGTTGGACCAGTTAGTTTCGATTTAGCAAGTACAGATGAAGGACGTACGGATCCATATCCACCTTATAACCAACCCAGTAAGCGATCCGCGCCGCGTACGCGGCTCCTCTCATCATTGTCTTCAAGCCCTCTTCTATCGCCTCTTTGCCTGACGGTTTCTTATTCAACGTCAACGACTTTTCCAACCGATCTCTTAGTTCCTTAGCATCGCCGTCGCCTGTGAACATGTCCGGGTATGGTACACCCATTTCCTTCATCAAAATATAGTATGTTTTGCAGTACTTGCATTAGCGGTCGCTGCTTTTCTCCGCCCCACGCCCACGATACTGGCCAACATCCTTCAAAACAAATTCTCGACGGTTGACAGTCGTTTCCTTGTTCCACCCCACGCCCGTCATACCGGATGGTGTCCTTCAAAAGCCGTATTTCTTGAAGAGCAGCTTTCTCGGCATCTTTCGAATCGATTGACAACACTTTCAGAAGGTATTTTTCGTTCTTAATCTTGTTTGAGAATGGTCGTCATGCTCGGGAGATTCTGGGCCGTTGCTTGGATGTCGCCACTCCCCCCCTTCTTGTTTTGATGGCCTTGCTTCATATTTTGCACGAGATACTGCGAATCAGAGTCAGAACAGGACAAGCGGGACAAGCGTTCATTCGAGATCACCAATGAAGCGAGTCTCTTCGATAGAGGAGTAGTGCCAGCAATAGCACATAGTGCGTGAACAAGAATGATCGCAACGGAGGAGAGACGTGTCAAAGTGGATGAGGGCCAGCCTGGTGTCTCTTATCGCCTTCGTCGCCTTTTTATCGAGGAGGCGACATGGGGATGATCGATGCATGATACATGATGCCATGGAGAATCGGGGATCACGTCTATCACAGCCGCCTTCAAGCGCGAGCCCAAGCGCGACCCCTCACGCAACCTAATCAATTATGATCGCTTCAAGCTCTCCTTCGAATGAACGGTTCCTTAGCGATATCCTCTTCCGCGAAATGACTCCTTGGCATGTGAGTAAGGACCGGAAAAATGATGCAGTTAACCCAAGTAGGGACACACCATGGCATTCCGTGCGGCGGATAACTGTGCATCATCAGCTTGGAAGTTGGCAGGCTCGTGACCCATCGAACCAAGCGGATAAACACGGACCATCGTAGAGTGGAGCCACATCCATACTATGATGCGAAGTGGAGAAACTGGCTAGGACCTGCCGGGGGGTAGAGGTGAGTCGCGTGAGCTGGGCCCAACTTGCCTCGCAGGTCCCAGAGAATTGAAAGGGAATGGCCAAATCGTAGTGACCAGGGGGTGTGAACTTTGAAGATACAGGCGAGGCGTACCTCCTGCGGAACTCTGTTAGGGGAGGAGTCCTGCTGGGGGGAGGCTGGCCGGCATCGTGATTGTCATGATTTGGTCACATCTGTAGATAGAACTCACCGAATGTGCGGTTCTCGTGCTTGGTTGTTTGAGGTTTCGGTGTGGTTCTCGCCCAACTGGAGTGTCGTCACGTGCCATCGCCGACTCATCTCTGAGTGACGCTGGCATCCACCACACGGCAATGTTGCGAACGAAGAATAACCCAAAGTCCACGGATAGTCTGTCCTCGGTCGATTTCAGACTCGCCCTGAGAAGCTTCAGCCTTCTTTGGTACAGCGCACATGCGGGCGCCTACTGATGGTACACGTGCCAGAATGCGCTTCCTTCGCGCCCACCAAACATGAGTTCTACAGCAGTCGCGGGATCGCAGTGAGTATGCTATTCCTTCCTTCCTCCGCTTCCTGATCTGATTGAGAATACAGAACCAATGCCGCCGTTCAGATAAAAGGTGCTACTATGTCGTCGTTCGGGACTGCACGCACTCACACTTTTATACGAAGGAATCGACCTTGCGCTTGCAAAGCCCATGAGCCGGATGGTAGCCCCAGTGTTGCAATTGGTCATCAGCGAGACAGGGACGCCGCCCATGCAAAAGCGTTTCAAATCCGGGGAAACTACCCTAAGATGGGTGTTGGAGGATAAACCGATGTATGTCTTTCCGTGTCTTTTACAGTGCCCGGAAATTGAAAGTCTTATTAGTATTAGTGCACAGTCGGAAGCTCGCCTTCGTCTCCTAAGGACTCATCGTTCCCCACTTAATAAAGAACTCAAACTTGAGGCGGAATGGCTGTTATCATTGCAAGAAATGGCCAATCGCGATCCTACAAGTGAGCCGTTTTTCTTCTCAACTCCCTTTCGAGAGATGAATCGTCGTCTCTAGACCCGTATCTTGTTCAAATTCAAGATCCAATCATCATGGTCCATTTTGACCACAAGGTGGGCCGCCTCATCAGTTCCAAATAGAACATCTTATACGTCGATGGAAGGTTCCCCGTTCTTCGCCGACCCCAGCCAGTGATACTACTGCAGTGGTAGATAGCCCCGATCTCGGCGACGAGACAGAGGAAGATCCTTTGACGGAGGCTCTTCCCGGTGTACCAGACATTCCGGCACTGACCACTGTGGAAGCGGCCCGCAGGGACGCGAGGACCGCAGTCTCTGATATGAACCCCCTTTGTTCGCCCATCAACCATGTTGTTTCAGCAGTCGATCGGAACAAGGACAAAGTTTCTTCGTTTCTTGACAACCTTTCCAAGTTCAACAATATTGTTAGCGGGATTGCAAAGGCAAATACCCTACTGTGTAATACTACCAGCGTACTGATTAATTACCTAGATCCACCCTTACGCAAATGCAGCTTGGATCATACTCTCTGCTGCATCCAAGGTTTGGATTTCGCGCGTCACACGAGATCAATCTAGCTGACACATAATAGGTGATTATCGATCAAGTAAACCTCGACAATTCGATTAGATCTCTCCTTGGGAAAATGGATGAAGTATATACGTTCCTTACGGGGGAAGAATTGCAGCGCATTGAGTCCATGAAGATCGTTGTTGGGCGGATTGCTCATCAAACTCTGGAGTGCGCCTATTTCATTAAAGAGTACTCGAAAAACCAGAAATTCCGTACGTAGATGTTGCATTGTAACATTTCCTGGCGAACTCACCTGTTTGTCAAGGGACGAGGTTGATCAAGAACTTGATGCCAGGGGCAGACGATCGCGTGAAAGATTTTAACGGAGTTTTTGACAAACTTATGCAAGAGTTTCGCGACAACGCTGTGGGAGATACGTTAGTGATTGTACATCAGATTTGGGATCATCTTAAAGAGTTGCGTGAGTCCTTTTGAAACCATTATAACGTGCTCTTCTGACCCTTCCCCGTTACAGCCGATGACTTGGACCTCAACAGTATGCCGTATGCTGCAGGTGCAGGCCTCAATACACAAAAGCTATGTTTGGAAGGTACCCGGGTAGGAATCTTAGGCGATATCATGGACTGGATCAATAACGGTGACGAGGACACGCGTGTATACTGGCTTCACGGTGTCGCTGGTTCTGGGAAATCTGCGATTGCTCATACTATCGCTGACAACTTTCAAGCTTTGGGACGTCTCGGATCTGTCTTTTGCTTTGACCGGAGTCAGGTAGCCTCACGGCGCCACGAGAAGATCTTTGCAACTATTGCAAAGGATCTCGCTGATGGGGATTTCTACCGGCGAAAAGCCTTAGCGGGTGCTATTCGTCACAACACGTCACTCAAGGAATCCGTCGATATCATGCGACAGTGGCTGGAGCTGATTGTGCAGCCTGCAAAGAAAATGTCGGATACAATCGTAGGGCCTATTGTCATTGTTATCGATGCCTTGGACGAGAGCGGCGATACGAAATCAAGACGGGACATCCTTAAAGTTCTTGCCGGACGGCACGTCAAGGATGACGGAAGCATTATGAACCTTCCTCCTCACTTCAGGGTTCTTCTTACATTGCGACCGCTGCCGGATATCATGACGGCGTTCGAGGGTATCACTCATGTTCGAGGCCATGGAAAGCATTCCATCAAAGGAAGATATTCTTCTTTACTTGACTGCTGAGCTGTCTATGATTCGGCCCATGCCCCAAACATACCTCAGTTCACTTGCCGATGAATCTGATGGATTGTTTGAGTGGGCCCGGTTGGCTTGTGCATATTTGAAGGGGGAAGATGATGCGGGTGCGGGACTGAATGTCAAACAACGTTTCAACGCCATCATGGCTCGCAATGAAGACGGTCCGCGACTTGACAGCATGTACAAGCTCACCCTGGAATCAACGTTTCCAAAAGAAGAAGTCGCGCGCCGTGGTTGTATCCATCGCTTCAAGTCTGTGATGGCACAAATTCTCGAAACCAAAGAGCCACTTCCTCTTTCCTCATTAGCGTCGATGAGGCACTATTTTGTCAAGGATTCCGACATCGATGTTCCTTCCATTGTAACCCCCTTGGGTTCTCTCTTTAGCGGGACCGCTAATCCTTCGATCCCCATCCGCGCTCTCCACGCATCCTTTCCCGACTTCCTTACGGACCGTGATCGGAGCGGCGAGTATTTCATTGACGTGTCACTTGAAAGGGAGAATCTCGCCTTCTCCTGCCTTGGGGTGATGAAGAACGGGCTGCGATTTAATATCTGCAAACTGCCAAGTTCCTACCTTCCCAATTGGAACGTCCCTGATCTCAATGATTGTATTAAAAAATGGATCTCCCATGAACTGGCGTATTCGTGTCGATTTTGGACTGTCCATGTTTGTAACACGCCATTCAATGCGTCCGTTGCGGACACCATTCACAAGTTGTTTAGTGACAAGCAATTGTTGTTCTGGCTTGAAGTCCTCAGCCTCCTCAAGTGCGTCAATACATGTGCTGGATCACTGTCATCTCTCATTCAGTGGATCATGGTATGTTAAGCGGTTTTGTGGTTTGCATATTTCCTAAGGCACACTAGCCCCACGAAAAGTATAAAGGAAATGTGGACGACGCAGCAGATGCACAAAAATTTGTTCGATTATTTGGTGGTATTATATCGTTCATCACCCCTCACTTATATCTGTCCGCATTACCATTTTCACCCAAACGGTCAGGTATTTTTACAAGGTTTGCAGACAAGTTTTGTTGTTTTGCGAAAATAATTTCTGATCACAATGCAACGTGGTCTGTGGTGCAGGGAGAGCTACGTGGACATTATGAGAGTGTGAATTCCATCGCGTTCTCGCCAGATGGAAAGTACATCGTGTCAGGGTCGCGCGACAAGACAATCCGATTGTGGGACGCCGAGACGGGAGAGCCACTGCGAGCACCTCTAGAGGGACATCAGGGTCGGGTCCGGTCTGTTGCATTCTCGCCAGACGGCAAGCACATCGTGTCGGGGTCGACAGACAAGACAATCCGATTGTGGGACGCCGAGACGGGAGAGCCACTGCGAGCACCTCTACAGGGACATCAGTATTCGGTCACGTCTGTTGCATTCTCGCCAGACGGCAAGCGCATCGTGTCGGGGTCTTCCGACAAGACAATCCGATTGTGGGACGCCGAGACGGGAGAGCCACTGCGAGCACCTCTAGAGGGACATCAGGGTTGGGTCTGGTCTGTTGCATTCTCGCCAAACGGCATGCGCATCGTGTCGGGGTCTTCCGACAAGACAATCCGATTGTGGGACACCGGGACGGGAGAGCCACTGCGAGCACCTCTAGAGGGACATCAGGATTGGGTCAGGTCTGTTGCATTCTCGCCAGACGGCAAGTGCATCGTGTCGGGGTCGTACGACAAGACAATCCGATTGTGGGACGCCGAGACGGGAGAGCCACTGCGAGCACCTCTGGAGGGACAGCAGGATCACGTTTTGTTTACTGCATCCTCACCAGACAGCAGGTACATCGTGTTGGGGTCGATTGATAAGGCGATCCGATTATTTGATGCTGATGCAAAGGTATGTTCCTTTTCACCATACTACAAGTTGCTGGTTAATAAACTCAACCAGCAGATCTCTTCACCAACGTTCTCGTCTTGCAGCGCACATGCTCTCCATGATCCTGCTGGAATATTTCAGCACACAGGAATGAATGAGCAAGGGTGGTTTACTGGTTGTGATGACGAACTTTTGTTCTGGGTTCCAACGGATCTTTGATATGCTTTTTTTATGCCTGGAAACAGGATGGTTTTTGTTAAGATCGATGCTCCCAATGCAGTTCGTTCTAAGTCAACAGTGACAAGCAGAGTCTTGGTCCGCTCCCAGCCTACTGGACAAGTTCTGGACGCTAAGTCAAACGATGACGAAGGTCTCTAAGTCGACGACGAGCTCAAGAGAAAGAGAGCGAGGAGTTCAAGTCAAGATTGAGAGTATGATTCGATTAAGTTGGAACTGGAGAATGTACAGGGTATTCTAGGGTTTATATACGTTTTGAGAACAAGGAAAACTATAAAAAGGGAATGCGCAGTAAGCGCAGCTAACTACCTATGAAAGAAAATATGAAAGCGTTAGCAAAAGGAAATAAACGTCCATTAAACCATATAGTAATGATGATGTAATAATAAGGCGTCCGTCACAGAAGAGGAAAAGAAACTGTAACATTACCCCCTTCGTATGTGAGAAGTCACCGACTTCTTACCATTGTGCGTCTGTGGTCCAGCCATGGTCCTTTCTGGATTCGATCCATTTGATGATGGAGTCCAAATCCTTGTTGGCGGCCTCAATGTGCCATTGGAGGGTTTTCATGATCCGCTCCAGTTGTTTGGCATGCTCCCAAAGATTGTCTCGTTCTTCGTAAGTTAGGCATTGCGGATTGGTGGAGAGCATGAGATGGGTGACGGCGTCGAGGGGCATGGAGAGCTGGTTGAAGTCGACGACGAGGCTGCTGAGGGCTTCGGAGACGGGGGAGAGGACGGAATGGCGAGGGCGGTGGGCGTAGGGAATGTGGGTGACGGGATCTTGGACGATGGGGGCGGCAAAGGTCATGGGCTCGAGTTCTTCTGGGTGTTGGTGGAGTTCCGGAAGGTCCGCCCAGACAAAATCGTCGATAGTGGTGGTGGTGGTGACGAAGACCTCGAGGGGGAGGTCATGGGCTGTGGCGAGGAAGGGGGAGGCGGCGGCGACAGGTTCGATGTAACAATGACCACATGCAGTGATCAGGAGGGCGAGGATAAAGGCGACAAGGTAGGCAAGGGTAATGGCGAAGGCGAACATTGTATATTGAATGAGATGGAGAGAATGGATAGCTGGTGGGTCGTCTTTTTATCCTAGAGCATTAAACGTAAAGGTCTTCCATGGAATTTTCTGTTTTGTTACCATCTGATTCTGTGGAGTGAGCAAGGATGGCATGATACAGTGCATCATCTGATGGTGATTCAGGAGTGTTTGGTCGAGTGAATTCATCTTCTCTAATGAACGCTCCTTGAGCTGTGACCCTGCTGGTAATCTTTGGGTATCCTGGTTCGAAATCATAAGTAGGATAATGTGGAGGTTTTGGCGGGTAAGGAGGGGGAATGCGTTCCCATATTAACGAATCGTACAGTGGTGGAATGGTTGCATCAGGGTTGTCGATGGGGAACTCGATTTTCTGTGGGAAGAGATGATAAAATTGCATGAAACGGTCGCACCCATGTTCTTGTAGATCTCGTCGTCGGTCTAATATCCATATATTCATTTTGTGAAGGATCCATTGCTGTAGATTTTGGAATTTCTGTTCCTGTTCTTTCATTCTTGGTGCAGTAAAATTTGGTTGAATAGCTTTTGATGATGACAGTGGTTGTCTTGGTGAAATGAAAAGTATGTGTTTACTGGTGATTGGGTAGCGTTGTGCGTGTGGGAGTCGTACTAGACGTTTCTTATTGTGACGATGTGGTAATAGACGAGTCCGAGGGGGAAGGAATCGTCCCTTGAGCGCATAAAGGGTTTTCCAGAATTTCTTTGATCAGTTATAGGCCATAGATGAAGTTCTATAGGCGTCTTCTGTTCTTATATTCTATCAGAATGTCCGCAGCATTTCCCAGGTGATGTTCAGGTTCCCAAGTATTGTCATTTGATCCATAGCCCTTCCACTTAACCAAATATTGATAGCCTGCTCCGCGTTTCCGATGTCCAAGGATAGCTTCAATCTCAAACTCCTCCTGTCCATTTACTATATCGGGAGGTGGTGTGGTAAAGTTTGGTCCATGCATTGACGTTTCCTTATATGGAGTGAGAAGCGATGCATGAAATACAGGGTGAATGTGCCATTGTTTTGGTAATTTCAGCTTGTATGTAACTGGTCCCATGGCTTGTTCAACCTGAAAGGGTCCTTCTCGTTTTGGCGCGAGCTTTCTTGATTGATATGGAATGTGTAGGTTCTTGTTTTCGAGCCAGACCTTGTTGCCTTTCTCGAATTTAATTGACTTGTCTTTGAATCTTTGAGCGACTGTTTGCCTGGCGAGTTCATGTGCTGCTAATGCCTCTTCTCTTGCTCTTCGAAGCATCTGAAGACGTTCTTCTGCTGCTGGAGCAGTCATCTTGAGCGCTGCTGTAGGGATGGCAATCGGATCTGTTCCATACATGAGTTGGAATGGGGATGTTCTTATTGTATCATGATAACGGTTATTGTGTGCGAATTCAGCGATAGGTAGGAGTGGTTTCCATTTGTGGGGTTCATTAGTACAAAACATCCGAAGGTAGATCTCGAGTTCTTGATTGACACGTTCGGTTTCCCCATCTGTTTGAGGATGATAGGCGGTGCTCATTCTGTGATCAATTCCTAATGCTTTTCGTATTTCTTGGAATACTTTGGCAGAGAACTGTGGTCCTCTATCAGAGATTAGGACGTCAGGGAGTCCAAAACGCTTGAAGATTTCAGAGATGTAGAGATCGGCTGTCCCTAAAGCGTCGATTGTCTTGTTGCAAGGGGTGAGAATTACCCCCTTCGTAAGGCCATGGTCCACCGTGACCAATATTGAGTCATATCCATCTGAGATGGGAAGATCGGTAATGAAATCAAGGGTTACTTGTTCAAACGGACATGGGTTAGAAGAAAATAACCCGACTATTGATTGGAGAGACAAAATGATTCACCTCATTGATAATCAACGACAAGATGGGACGATTGAGGTCTTTACACTCCCCCATGTAGTCCTCGTGGACTCCACGTGGACTCCAGGCACTGTGCCTGGACTGTCCTTGCATTTTCACATATCATGGTTTGGCAGGCAACCCCAGCCAAAATGGACCTGGACTGTGCCTGGACTGTGCCTGGACTTCCATGTGTTTTGCGAGGACTAGTCCTGCAATTCCAGGGAGTCCTTGCACTGGACTGGGCAGGGAGTCCCTGGAGTCCAGGCACTGCTAATATGTGAGACTGTCACTCACATGTGACAGACTTGTCACAGACTGTCACAGCATTGCTCACATGATGTATATGTCACATGATCAAGCAGGTGGTCTGTGCACACCTGACAGGTATATAAGGACAGCCAGCAGCACCCAGTTTCTGCCATTCCCCCTCCTCGAAAATTGATTAGTAAGCTACTGTAGTAGGATTACATAAGTAGGTTAGTTTAGTAATGTAGATAAGCTTAAGATTAAGATTAAAATTTTATATAGGGTGATTAGATAAGATGTATATTTTCCCACAATAGATATTAACTGTTCTCACTGTCACATGTCACAATAGTGTCACATTTCCCACAGTTTCAGAAAGTGAGAATTGTCACATGACCTACTAACAAAAAATATAGAGGGGGTCAATTTGGCCCAGAATATGAAAACCAAATATGTGCAAACCCAATATCCATTGAGATAATTGCAAAATACTATCATGATTCCGCTTTTTTATAGCACAGCCACAACACTCTGAGGTACAAAAGTCAGATTCATGACATGCTCTATTAACAAAAGTTGTAGAGGAGTCAAATCTGATGCTACTGATGGTATACAAATATTTGTAAACAAAGTACTTGTTGAGATATAACCCTTTTAAATAGTTTTGTGTGACAATGCCAATGTGCCATTGGAAAGTCACATTCATGACATGTTCTATTAACAATAGTTATAGAGGAGTTCAATCCAATGCCACTGATGGTATACAAATATTTGTAAACAAAGTACTTGTTGAGATATAACCCTTTCATGCAGTTTTGTGCAACAATGCCAGCATGCCATTCCGAGGTCACATTCATGACATGTCCTACTAATCAAAGTCATAGAGGGGGTGAATATGAGTCGTTAATTATATACAAATATTTGTAAACAAAGAAATTCTTGAGATATAACCAATATGTTTGTGACAGACACTGCACTCCAAAGTCAAGTTCATTATACATTTTATTAATCAAAGTTGTAGAGGGATTAAATCTGATGCTAGTGATGGTGCTCAAATACTTGTAAACACTTGCCTTCTTGTCTCTACACCCACACCCTTGCCCTTGCCCTTGCCCTTGCCCTCTTGCCCTCTTGCCTCTATGCACCCTTGCCCACACCCTTGCCCTCACCCTCTTGCCCTCTTGCCTCTATGCCCATGCCCATGCCCTCTTGCCCTCTTGCCTCTATGCCCATGCCCTTGCCCTTGCCCTCTCACCCTCTTGCCTCTACACCCACACCCACACCCTCTTGCCCTCTTGCCCTTACACCCATACCCATGCCCTCCTGCCCTCTCATCCTTAAGCCCACACCCTCACCCTCACCCTCTCACCCTCTCACCCTTATGCTTTCACCCTTACCCTTACCCTTGCCCACACCCTTCTGCCATTGCCCTCTTGCCCTTACCCTCCTCTCATCCTTGCCCTCTCACTCACCCACTCCCTATAGTTTTGTAACAAATAAAATAAAATAAAAATAAAAATGTTTTTAATTTTAAATGAACAAGGTACTAATGTGGGAAGATATATTGATATATTGAACATGTAGATGGTGCTGAGTGTTGCAGAGCATGAGCACAAGGGTAAATAAAAGCTACTATGCTCTTTTCCTTTAATAAGCCATTATACCCTATCTTGCATATTTTGTACCATAAAACATATTCATTTGCCTGTGCACATGTCTGAGGCAAGATATCTTTTCTACCACTACATGAACTACTCACTTACCTTCATATAGTTTTCATTAGTGCTCTCAACATAGGAATCCTGGAGTTTGGTGTTGGGTTTGTCCATGCCTTAATCAGTTTGAGTTTGCACAGTTCCAAAAAACTGACTATCACCTACCATTGCTTATTTACTGCCTGTCAACAGCCATTATGACATGCCCACCACCCACCTATGCTGTTCACTTACCTGTGATCACACAAGTTTATCACTATCCACTAGCCAAGCTCACCAACTCTCCAACCTCTTGTGACTGCTGTCAGTAGCCATGCTACCAATCTCCAGTAATTATTTCCCACTTTTATATAACACCAGTGCCACATGCACAACCTGTTGAGCACACTACCAACCTTCCACCACCAACATCACCTAAAATTTGTACTTTCCATTACCAAATCAACTGCAGTTTAAGCTCTTTGATTCTGCCATGGTGGTGTTGCATGAGGGTTATTATCAGTATAAGTGATATGAATATTCAGATTGTGTGTGCTGGCTGACCACATTACCCAGAAAGAGTAAAGAAATAGTTTCTGAATGTGCAATGGTTAAAGAAAAATGGTCCAGAAAATATCCAGATAACTGAATTTAAGATACAAGTTAGTTACAATGACAAAAACTGTCAGGAGTCTACATGCTACATGCTCACTTAAACTTTAGTGTCCTTAGTGTCCAAGACATGCAAAACATCACCTTCATGTACACTAAATAGACTGAGCATCAGGAGAATGTAAAAAATGTGTTTAAACACTGTTTTTGCAAAATATATATTTTACCTGGACTCCACAAGGACTGAACCTGGACTCCCTACAATGACCTTGCTTGTGCCTGGACTGAACCTGGACAGTTCCTGGAGTGCAGGGACTTTACCTGGACTCCACAAGGACATGTGGGGGAGTGTAAAGTGCTGGCTTTGGATGGAATAGGGATTAATGCTGGTGCATTTGGGTGAGTGTTAACTTTCATTTGTTGGCATAATGCACATCCCTCTACCCATTCTTTGACATGTCTATACATTCCTGGCCACCAGTAGTCACGTTTTAGAAGCGCCAATGTTTTTAATCGTCCTGGATGTCCAGAAGATAGCGCTTCATGCATGTCTTTAATTAATCTAGTCCTCAATTCAATCCAATCAGGGATATAGATCTTTCCAAGATAGTAGACAATGCCATGGGTATATGTCCAGTCTTGTAGCTTTGATTTGATTGGTGGCGCTCTTTGTCTTTTGATGACATCAATCAAAATTCGTCCAAAATTGTCATTCGCCATATATTTCTTCAATTCATCGGCTAAATCGTTATTGATGAGGCGAATGAAGCAATCATTTGGCAACATAGTGACTGTGGTCTGTTCTTCGTCATTTCCCATATGATCTGGTCGTCTAGATAGAGCATCTGCTTTGAACATCTTCGTTCCTGGTACATGTTGAATCTGGAGGTCAAATTCAGATAATAAGGATGACCATCTGGCTTGTCTAGGTGTCAATCGTTGAGCTGTTCTGTAGTAGGACAGGTTCTTGTGATCGCAGTGCACAATAATGGTATGAGGTGATCCATGCAGAAGGTGATGCCAAACTGCCAACCCTTTAATGATGGCAAGTAATTCTCTATCATAAATCTGGTAGTTCTGTTCCGTTGGTGTTAGGGCGTGGGAAATAAAACCACAAGGATGTAATGCACTGGAGTCGTCCGCTTGTTTTAATACTGCTCCTATTGCCTTGTTAGAGGTGTCGGTTTGGAGGATAAACGGTTTTGCTGGGTTTGGCATTAAGAGAACTGGCATAGAAGCAAATCGTTGTTTCAGGGTGTTGAAAGCAGTTTGACGTTCAGTATTCCAGTCAAATATCTCCATCTTCTTAGTTAAATTGGTGAGCGGTTTCGCTATAGCCGCAAAATTCCCAATGAATCGTCGATAAAAGTTCCCAAAGCCTAGAAATAATCGAACTTGTTTGACAGTTGTTGGTACTGGCCAATCGGCTATCCCTGCTAGTTTAATAGGATCCATCTGTATTTTTCCAGGTGAAATGATCATCCCTAGAAACTCGACTTCTTGCACAGCGAATTTACATTTTTCCAGTTTCAGGAACAAGTCGTTCTCCTCTAATCAGTCTAGAACTCGTTTTGTTCGTTCTTCCAATTCTGTCTTGTTTTGAGAACAAATCAAGATGTCATCCATGTAAACGATGAGCCATCCTTCGTTGATCATATCTCTGAAATATTCATTCATCATGGTTTGGAACGTAGATGGTGAATTGCATAGTCCAAAGAACATAACAGTTGGTTCATATAATCCTCAATTTGTGATGAAGGCAGCTTTCCATTCGTCGCCTTTCTTGATTTGAACGTTATTGTATCCCCAGCGAAGATCTAATTTGGTGAAGTATTGCGCTCCAGCAAGTTTAGTAAGGAGATCGGATACTAGGGGCAGTGGGTATGCATTCTTGACTGTCCAATCGTTCAGGTACCTGTAGTCTTGACATGGTCTTAATGCTCTGCTTTCCTTTTTTGAAACAAAGAAGAATGGCGAGGCCTGAGGTGATTTTGATGGTTGGATGTATCCTTTGGCAAGTTGTTCTTCAATCCATTCGTCCAAGGACGACTGCTCTTTAATTGATAACGGGTAGATTTTGCTAACTTTGGGAGTGAAACCGTTTTTCAGTTCGATCGCATGATCCCAAGTTCTAGAGGTAGGAAATCGTTCTGAAGCCTTTTTCTCAAAGACTGATCGCCATTTCTCGTATTCCACAGGTAGTTCTGTCTTTGGTTCGTCCTTCTTCAGTTGATGTTCCAGTGCCTGAGATGCTGATGTTTTGACTCTAATCCAATAATCATCTTCTCCCCATTGATTGTCCAGTGCCAGTTGCCAAATCATCCCAGCACTTTACACTCCCCCACATGTCCTTGTGGAGTCCAGGTAAAGTCCCTGCACTCCAGGGACTGTCCAGGTTCAGTCCAGGCACAAGCAAGGTCATTGTAGGGAGTCCAGGTTCAGTCCTTGTGGAGTCCAGGTAAAATATATATTTTGCAAAAACAGTGTTTAAACACATTTTTTACATTGATGCTCAGTCTATTTAGTGTACATGAATGTGATGTTTTGCATGTCTAGGACACTAAGGACACTAAAGTTTAAGTGAGCATGTAGCAGGAATATATGTGAGTCTCTGTGAACTCCATGCAGACTCCTGACAGTTTTTGTCATTGTAACTAACTTGAGCACTTTACACAGAGCCCCCCCTTATTCCGAGATTCTGAGCTCAGTCCGAGCTCAGAGCTCAGATTCCGAGTAGCCTACTTGGACTCCGAGCACTTTTTGAAATGGCTGACAGCTCACCTAAAATGTAACTCTTGCTCCGAGTCCAGTCCGAGCTGAATCCGAGCTGAATCCGAGCTGAGGCTCGGACTGGACCATCAGTACTAGGACTGATGGTGCTCGGATTGTGCTAGGACTCCGACTGGAGTACGAGCTGGGTGAGCTGACTGAGGTGGGGCAATACCATGCTGCCACCACCTATATATAGCAGTTGTGACATGTGTGACCACGTGATATTAGACGCGTCCCACGTCTTTGTTTATTGTCACGTGGTTCACAGGCATCACCACATTGTCACACAACTTCCGCTCACCGCCAAATGCATCACCACCGTCACCACTGTCACCACCGTCACCACCATCACCATCGCCCGCTCGTCACCACTGTCACCATCACCATCATCTGCTCGTCACCACCATCACCACACTCACCACCGTAGACCATCACCACCATCACCCGTCTCCCCGCTCACCGTCACCACCGCATACGCACCGCGCCGATGCCCCTTCCACCAGGAGCCCACTCTCCTGCCGTACGCACCGCGCCAACGCCCCTTCCACCAGGAGCCCACTCTCCTGCCGCTGCCCTAAGCCCAGACAAACGAATTTCGTCTGGGCTGTACATTTTTTTATTTTATTCGTTTTTTTTTGCTGCTGAAACCAGTTACAACCGTTCGCACACCAACCAAAGCCTCGCCGCCCTCGCCCTCGCCCTGCCCTTGCCCTGCCTATGCCTCGCCCATGCCTACGCCGTCACCCATGCACACGCCTCACCACACCCACGCCCACCCATCCCTCGCCCATGCCCTTGCCCACATGACGACGCCCATGCCTACGCTCACGCCCTCGGCTCTACACCCATCCTACACCCTCACCCTTGCCCACGCCCACGCCCATCCATACCCCATGCTGACGCCCTCGCCTCTCCCATCCCTTCGCCCACACCCACGCCCACCCTCGCCTTCTCGCCCACACCCTCACCTTACCTCACCTCACCCATCCCCACCCATCCCCTCGCCATCACCCAGGTCCACACGCACGCCCATGCCCATGCTCAAGCCTCACCCAGCCTTTCACCTACACCCATGCCCATCCCACGCACATCCCCTCTCCCCATCCATGCCTGTCCCACATCCGTGCCCTCGCCCGTACCCACGCCCTCCTCTCATCCATCCCTTCGCCCACCCCCACGCCCATCTGCATGCCCTCCTGCCCATGCCTATGCCCACCCATCTCCACGTACTCCCCTCACTCACACCCACCTTGCCCATGCTCACCATGCCCATGCATACCCACACTTATGCAATTGCAATATAATATTTTGTATTAAATATAATGAAATTAGAATTTTTTTTTACTCTAATTGTGTGGGAACTGATATCCACCAAATAAACAGGGGAGTTGAGCTTAGTGGGTGTTGGGTTGGTGGTTTTGACTTGATCTTGAATGCTCTGTTGTGACAGTCTGTATTTTTCTGTATTTTTCTGTAATTTATTCAAGTCTGTAGCTAAAAATGGATAAAACTATAAATATGTCATGTGCAATTGCTTCACCAATCATCCAATGCTTAGATCATCCATAACCATGGGCCAATCTAAATTTCATTATATTCTAATTCTGGCCAACTCATTGGGATGATTCATGAGCAATCATATAATCTACTTGGGCCGAGGTGTGTACTTGGTCTGAGACAATGGGAACATATAACATTTGAAAAATGTACTCCAAGTCATTGACCTGATGTATTACACTGTGGGAATATGCACATGGTGTTGAAATCTATTGACAGCAGTGCAGACCAAGGCTTAGTAAGCAGGAGACTTACTTAATACTGTTTGTATTTGTTGAAGGCTGTTTAGGAGCTAGGGGCTCAACTAACAGTGAACAGAGGATGATAACTGTGTTATTTGAATGAGGGCATAAGGCTCCTTATATACATGTGGGCCAGAGTACATTAGGACCACCTAGGGTAATGCCAGCAGAGCACTACCAAGGGTAGTGCCAGGTGGTGCTTTGCTGGCAGTATCTACTCTGAGTATGAACTCTATAATTTCTGTCAATGATTATATTAAGGGATTATTTAGCATCTCATTAATAATGATATTATAATACATGAAGCTGTGGGTTCAATCCCTTAGCTCCAGATCATTATTAATTTGACACATGGGAATTCCCATGTGAGAAATGGACTGGATGTAAAGTTAAACTTCATCAACTTGGACAATAGTCATATTTCCAATGTTCAATTGAGTCTGGGAATTCAATTTGTTCATGTGAGAAAGTAGTCTTTGCTCTTTGTCACAGTCTCATGTCAAAAGTTAGATTAGATATTGTTAAGATCAATGCTCCCAATGTGGTTCATTCTAAGTCAACAGTGGCAAGCAGAGTCTCAGTCTGCTCCCAGCCTACTGGACAGGTTCTGGATGCTAAGTCAAATGATGACAAAGGTCTTTAAGTCGACGATGAGCTCAGGGGAAAGAGAGCAAGGAATTCGAGTTGAAATTGAGAGTAAGATTTGATTAAGTTGGAACTAGGGAATGTACACAATTCTTGAGGGTTTATGTACATTTTGAGAACAAAGGAAAATATAAAGGGAATGCACAGTAAGTGCAGCTAACTACCTATGAAAGGAAATATGAAGGCATTAGCTAAAGGAGATAAACGTCCACTAAATCATATAGTAGTGATGATGTAATAATAAAGCATCCGTCATAGAAGAGGAAAAGAGAAACTGTAACAGATATTGTAATACATAAGATAATGAAGTTATGATAATTAGTGATTAATGTAATGGATTTAATTATCATTACATTGATAATCTAATATATTACAATAAGTAGATTAGATAATTAGTATTAGATTAACTAGTGTTTCTGTGCAGCTGGTTATTGTTTCAATATCTTAGACCATGGGACAGTGTGACAACATCAGTAACATGGGAGAAAGTCCGTTTGTGCCAAAGTTGTATTGAGGTGCAAGCAGCCTCAGATGAAAGGCATGCTGTAACTTGTGGGAAACTGTGACAGTGTGAAAAAGTGGTCTCAGGCCCAGTGCATATTACCTGTGTAGCATGGGAAATGTGACACATTGGTAGCATGTGAGGAAAGTAGTTAGATAAATCATGACTATGCTATTGGTGACAAGTAAATTGATGCAAGAAATTTACTTCAAGTGAATGGTATTGTTTAAGTGTAACTTGTGGGAAGGTGTGACACATTGATGACATTTGAGAAAACAATATGAGCCAAAAGCACCTAGCTTTGGGAAAATGCAATCTGTGGGTAGTGTGAAAAGGAGATTTCAGCTGAATTCTTCCAGAAAGCTGTGGGAATATGTCAGAAAGGGTATGCTTAGATGGATAGATACCTGTAGTAGTTGTGAGGAAATGTGACACATGGGTTGTGTGAAAAAGTGTTAATTGCTGGAACATGGCTGGACATGTGGGAACATTATGACGCTATTTGGATGCATAGGAACATGGCAGGAATGTAGTTTGTTGTTATTTGCATGTCTTTATAGTTTAGGAGTTGTGGTATTGACAAACATGTCCCTTGGTTACCATAACCAGGATTTGGCCAGGAGCCAGGACTATGCCAGGAGTCCTAGCATAGTCCAATGTGCTTAGTCCTAAAAATGCCAGGACTGGACCAGGAGCCCTGGAAAGTCCTGAAAATTCCTTGCTCTCCACCAGAAAATATGGGGCAGTGTAAAGTACTGTGATAATGCATCTTTGATATTACTCAGAATAGGCTCAGATTAAGTGGTGAAAGTTCCCAACTCGGATTGAACTCGGACTGAACTCGGAGTCTACTCGGATTCCTAGTACTTTTTTACCCTACTCGGACTGGACTCGGACTGGGCTCGGATTCTACTCAGAATCCTCGGACTGAGCTCGGATTCCACTCGAAGGGGGGGCTCTGTGTAAAGTGCTGACTAACTTGTATCTTAAATTCAGTTATCTGGATATTTTCTGGACCATTTTTCTTTAACCATTGCACCTTCAGAAACTATTTCTTTACTCTTTCTGGGTAATGTGGTCAGCCAGCACACACAATCTGAATATTCATATCACTTATACTGATAATAACCCTCATGCAACACCACCATGGCAGCATCAAAGAGCTTAAACTGCAGTTGATTTGGTAATGGAAAATACAAATTTTAGGTGATGTTGGTGGTGGAAGTTTGGTAGTGTGCTCAACAGGTTGTGCATGTGGCACTGGTGTTATATAAAAGTGGGAAATAATTACTGGAGATTGGTAGCTGGCTACTGACAGCAGTCACAAGAGGTTGGAGAGTTGGTGAGCTTGGCTAGTGGATAGTGATAAACTTGTGTGATCACAGGTAAGTGAACAGCATAGGTGGGTGGTGGGCATGTCATAATGGCTGTTGACAGGCAGTAAATAAGCAATGGAAGGTGATAGTCAGTTTTTTGGAACTGTGCAAACTCAACTGATTAAGGCATGGACAAACCCAACACCAAACTCCAGGATTCCTATGTTGAGAGCACTAATGAAAACTATATGAAGGTAAGTGAGTAGTTCATGTAGTGGTAGAAAAGATATCTTGCCTCAGACATGTGCACAGGCAAATGAATATGTTTTATGGTACAAAATATGCAAGATAGGGTGTAATGGCTTATTGAAGGAAAAGAGCATAGTAGCTTTTATTTACCCTTGCACTCATGCTCTGCAACACTCAGCACCATCTACATGCTCAATATATCAATATATCTTCCCACATTAGTGCCTTGTTCATTTAAAATTAAAAACATTTTTATTTTATATTTTATTTTATTTATTACAAAACTATAGGGAGTGGGTGAGTGAGAGGGCAAGGATGAGAGGAGGGTAAGGGCAAGAGGGCAATGGCAGAAGGGTGTGGGCAAGGGCAAGGGCAAGGGTAAGGGTGAGGGCATAAGGGTGAGAGGGTGAGGGTGAGGGTGTGGGCTTAAGGACAAGAGGGCAGGAGGGCATGGGCATGGGTGTAAGGGCAAGAGGGCAAGAGGGTGTGGGTGTGGGTGTAGAGGCAAGAGGGTGAGAGGGCAAGGGCAAGGGCATGGGCATAGAGGCAAGAGGGCAAGAGGGCATGGGCATGGGCATAGAGGCAAGAGGGCAAGAGGATGAGGGCAAGGGTGTGGGCAAGGGTGCATAGAGGCAAGAGGGCAAGAGGGCAAGGGCAAGGGCAAGGGCAAGGGCAAGGGCAAGGGCAAGGGTGTGGGTGTAGAGGCAAAGAGGCAAGTGTTTACAAGTATTTGAACACCATCATTAGCATCAGATTTAATCCCTCTACAACTTTGATTAATAAAATGTATAATGAATTTGACTTTGGAGTGCAGTGACTGTCACAAACATTTTTGAATTGGTTATATCTCAAGAATTTCTTTGTTTACAAATATTTGTATATAATTAACAACTCATATTCACCCCCTCTATGACTTTGATAAATAGAACATGTCATGAATGTGACCTTGGAATGGCATGCTGACATTGTTGCACAAAACTGTTTGAAAGGGTTATATCTCAACAAGTACTTTGTTTCAAAATATTTGTATACCATCAGTGGCATTGGATTGAACTCCTCTACAACTATTGTTAATAGAACATGTCATGAATGTGACTTTCCAATGGCATGTTGGCATTGTCACACAAAACTATTTAAAAGGATTATATCTCAACAAGTACTTTGTTTACAAATATTTGTATACCATCAGTAGCATCAGATTTGACTCCTCTACAACTTTTGTTAATAGAGCATGTCATGAATCTGACTTTTGTACCTCAGAGTGTTGTGGCTGTGCTATAAAAAAGCGGAATCATGATAGTATTTTGCAATTATCTCCATGGATATTGGGTTTGCACATATTTGGTTTTCATATTCTGGGCCAAATTGACTCCCTCTATATTTTTTGTTAGTAGGTCATGTGACAATTCTCACTTTCTGAAACTGTGGGAAATGTGACACTATTGTGACATGTGACAGTGAGAACAGTTAATATCTATTGTGGGAAAATATACATCTTATCTAATCACCCTATATAAAATTTTAATCTTAATCTTAAGCTTATCTACATTACTAAACTAACCTACTTATGTAATCCTACTACAGTAGCTTACTAATCAATTTTCGAGGAGGGGGAATGGCAGAAACTGGGTGCTGCTGGCTGTCCTTATATACCTGTCAGGTGTGCACAGACCACCTGCTTGATCATGTGACATATACATCATGTGAGCAATGCTGTGACAGTCTGTGACAAGTCTGTCACATGTGAGTGACAGTCTCACATATTAGCAGTGCCTGGACTCCAGGGACTCCCTGCCCAGTCCAGTGCAAGGACTCCCTGGAATTGCAGGACTAGTCCTCGCAAAACACGTGGAAGTCCAGGCACAGTCCAGGCACAGTCCAGGTCCATTTTGGCTGGGGTTGCCTGCCAAACCATGATATGTGAAAATGCAAGGACAGTCCAGGCACAGTGCCTGGAGTCCACGTAGAGTCCACGAGGACTACATGGGGGAGTGTAAAGACCTCAATCGTCCCATCTTGTCGTTGATTATCAATGAGGTGAATCGTTTTGTCTCTCCAATCAATAGTCGGGTTATTTTCTTCTAACCAAGGAATTCCCAAGATTAATCATTGGTCCCCTAACTTGGTAATTAAGAACCAGTTACTGTGACGCTTTCCTCCTATTGAATATTGAATTAATACTCGATGGGTGATCATTCCATTTGTGTTTATCAGGACTACCCTTGGCGTGACGCCTTAGGGCCCTAACAGCAGACTAGAGGGAAGGAGAGGAGTGAGGGTAGGAGGAAACCCGAGAGAACTCGACTGAGGACTCTGGGTGCTAGGTTGCTCAGTTTATATACTACAAGGGTGGTCTGTGCACCACTCTAATAATAGTATCTACGCTGAGTAAGTATGAGTAAAAGAGATAGCATAAGCGGCGGCCGTGCTGCGCATGGCTGTGCCTTGAGTCATACATGATGAGTCATCGGTCCAGTAGTCCGTAATCTAATCTAATCGTAATCTAATCTTATCTAATCTAAGCGCTGACCAGATAAGATAGACGCTGGGTTTGCTAAGATGTTTGGCTACTCCGTCAGTAAAATACAAAGAAAATAATAAAAATGTCTTAGTCGAAAAACGAGTTTGACCAAGGTCATGACAGTGTTTTGGTTAAAATTAGAGCGGTTCCCTTGTCCTGGTTTGCGTCCAAGCGCTCGCATCATTTCCCAAGTGCCATGAAGCTGTTCTGCTTTTTCATATGCTTCCTTCATTGATAGAACGTTCGCCTTGAGGATTTTGGTGGCGATACTTTCAGGGAGTCCTTTAACAAATGCCTGGAGTTGTGCGGTTGTCCCTTTCAATCCTGAAGTTCCAATCTCCATGTGGAATTTCCTGATATATTCAGGGACTGAAACGTCACCCCCTACTCTAAGATTGGCCAAATTGTTCAGAGCCCTGAGTGTGCTGTTAACCTCGCCCCAATCTGCTAGAAAGCGCTTCTTGAATTCAGCCCAACTCGTCCAGGTAAGGGTTGTTTCTTCATCATCGTCTAGTTCCTCTTTAACTAGGACCTTCCAATCATCAAGTTCTTGTCCTAGGCAAGCAAGAGCGAATCAAATCTGTTTCTGGCCTTTGTTTTTATAATTGTCATCGTTCAAAACAAAGTAATCTTCGAGGTTTCCAATGAAAGCCTTTGCTTCGGTTCGTTTCCCTGTAAAAATGCGCATGGGCTGTGGCTTAATATCTCCTTTAGAGGCAGGTGCTGTTGTGTCAGATGCCATCTTTTCTGTTTCTTCTTTCGGGTCTGTAGGTTCTGTTTCGTCTTTCTTCTTCCCTGGTTCTGGATCTCCGAATAGATTTGCTTCGATCTGTTTCTGTTCTTGGAATTCTATCCAAGGCTGTAGTTCTCCTTCCTTAAGTGCGTATCGTTCTCGTCCTGAGATATCAGCAACGTCGAGATATTCGTTCCACCAGGAGAGTTCTGGTTCATCTGTAGGTAGTTTGAATAATGAAAGAAACCCTTCTTCGTGGTCTTCGTTTATCCAATCAATCCAAACGTCGTCTGGGAAGGCGTCCTCTTGTCCTTCTATGTAATCACCTTCAAAGAGGGATTCTGGTACTGGTTCGTTCTTCTTCTTGGTTCCTGAGCGGAAAAACCACCCTGTTCCTGTAGTCGATGGAAAGACTTCCCTTCGATCTAGATAATACTTTCGTCTGAAACGGACAGAGCCATTTGGGGGTCTGAGGGTCGAGGTTCTGGTATCAATGGTGTCTGGCTAGTGTAGAAACACTGAGCGGTCTGAGAGTTCCAACTTGTGTTAAGATCGATGCTCCCAATGCAGTTCGTTCTAAGTCAACAGTGACAAGCAGAGTCTCGGTCCGCTCCCAGCCCTACTGGACAAGTTCTGGACGCTAAGTCAAATGATGACGAAGGTCTCTAAGTCGACGACGAGCTCAAGAGAAAGAGAGCGAGGAGTTCAAGTCAAGATTGAGAGTATGATTTGATTAAGTTGGAACTGGAGAATGTACAGGGTATTCTAGGGTTTATATACGTTTTGAGAACAAGGAAAACTATAAAAAGGGAATGCGCAGTAAGCACAGCTAACTACCTATGAAAGGAAATATGAAAGCGTTAGCAAAAGGAAATAAACGTGCATTAAACCGTATAGTAATGATGATGTAATAATAAGGCGTCCATCACAGAAGAGGAAAAGAAACTGTAACAGTTTTTCCAAGAGGGGTGGAGGTCGATGTTAGCCATATGGCACGTGGAGAGGAGTGGCATAAGGTGAATGACATTCAAGGCCGTTAAAGCATTGTGACATTTCCGTTTGTAGATTTTCTAATATACATATTATCCGCATACCTGTGCATTCCTCGACGTCCATCAATATCTCTCGCTGCTTTTAAAACCAAATGCCACTATAGCTCTCCATTACAGTTGACTACTGGTGCATGTGCCGCTCTTCATATTGTCATCGGCCATAATATTGTCACTTTTGCTTACATAGGTAGTGTTAAAATCGATGCTCTCAACACCGTTCTCTATAAGTCAACAGTGGCAAGCAGAGTCTCGGTCTGCTCCCAGCCTACTGGACAAGTTCTGGACACTAAGTCAAACGATGACGAAGGTCAAAATAAACGACGAGCTCAAGAAAATGAGAGCGAGGAGTTTTGATCAGAGGTTGAGAGAATAATTCGATTAAGTTGGAACTGAAGTCTAGCTACTTTACAAGAAGGTTTATATATGTAAAAGAACAAAAGAAATATAAAAGGAAACGTACAGCTAAATACCTAAGAAAGGAAATGTGAAGGTAAAGTAGCTAAAGGAGATGAGCGTCCATGAAACGCATAACAATGATTATATAATAAAATAAGTCCGTCAACGAAAGGGAAAGGAAATTGTAACAGGTAGCCTACTATGACGAGTCAATGCAGATGATTCCGGTTCATTCCAAAGGGCCAAGTGATTCGTATCTCTTGATGGTCTATGCCAGGAGATGTGATGTGGATAGTCAGAAGTGCATGTCTCTGGGCGAAACAAGATGCAGAGGCGAGCTACATAGTGATCTTGACTTTGGAGGGGGTGAATCAGAGCTTGACAGTTGCATCACGGCAGACGAACTGGCAAAACTAGTGGCCTAAACTTTGTGCATTATACTGTTATGGTCAAAAGCCATAGCCCTAGGTTCTAACCCTAGACTAGGAGAGTAGAAGAGGAGAGCGGTCTAGAGCTAAGACTGTTACTCAACTAAGGTCAAGATGGGGAGCTACAGGCTCTACCTAGCTACTTATATACCTATGGACCCAGGTAACTGTTACATGTATCAGATCATAAGGGATCAGACAGGGGCTGACACAAGGGATGAAACTAGGGGCTGATACAGGAGGTGTTACGATTCCTTTCTCCTTTGTTAAACGGACTCTTTTATTACATCATCAATACTATACATTTCATGGATGTTCATCTCCTTTAGCTATTTTACCTTCACTTTCCCTTTCTTGGGTATATAGCTGTATCTTTCCTTTTATATTTCTCTTGTTCTTTTACGTATATAAACCCTCTTGTAACGTAGCTAAACCTCAGTTCCAACTTAATCGAATTATTCTCTCAACTTCTGAACGAAACTCCTCGCTCTCATCTTCCTGAGCTCGTCGTTTGCTTTGACCTTTGTCATTGTCTGACTTAGTGTCCAGAATCTGTCCAGTAGGCTGGGAGCAGACCAAGACTCTGCTTGCCACTGTTGACTTAGAACGAATTGTGTTGAGAGCATCGATCTTAACACAAGTTGGAACTCACAAGAACTGCTCAGTGTTTCTACACTAGCTAGACACCATTTATACCAGAACCTTGAACCTCAGACCACCGAACGGCTCTGTCCTTTTCAAATGAAAGTATTATTTAGATTGACAAGAGGTTTTTCCGTTGACTACAGGAACAGGGTGGTTTTTACGCTCAGGGACCAAGAAAAAGAACGAACCAGTACCAGCATCCCTTTTTGAAGGTGATTACACTGAAGGACCAGAGGAAGCCTTCCCAGATGACGTTTGGATTGATTGGGTAAACAAAGGACACAAAGAAGGATTTCTTTCGTTATTCAAACCGCCCACAGACAAACCAGAACTCTCCCGGTGGAACGAATATCTCAACCTTGCTGATATTGAAGGACGAGAGCGATATGCACTTAAGGAAGGAGAACTACAGCCTTGGATAGAATTCCAAGAACAGAAACAGATCGAAGCAAATCTATTCAGAGATCCAGAATCAGGGGAAAAGAAAAACAAAACAGGAGAACATACAGACCCGAAAGAAGAAACAGAAAAGATGGCATCTGATGCAACAGCACCTACCTCTAAAGGAGATATTAAACTGCAGCCCATGCGCGTTTTTACTGGGAAACGAACCGAAGCAAAGGCTTTCATTGGAAGTCTTGAAGACTACTTTGTCTTAAATGACGATAACTATAAGGGCAAAGCACAGAAACAGATCCGATTCACTCTTGCCTGTCTTGGGCAGGAACTTGATGATTGGAAGGTCCTGATCAAGGACAAATTAGATGACGAAGAAGAAACAACTCTCACTTGGACAAGTTGGGCAGAATTCAAGAAGCGTTTCTTAGCCGATTGGGGAGAAGTTAACAGCGCTCTCAGAGTGCTGAACAATCTAGCCAATCTCAGAGTAGGGGGCGATGTTTCAGTCCCTGAATATATCAGAAATTTTCGTATGGAAATTGGTACTTCAGGTTTGAAGGGGACAACCGCACAGCTTCAGGCATTTGTCAAAGGACTTCCTGAAAGTATCACTACAAAGATCCTTGAAGCGAACGTTTTATCCATGAAAGAAGCATATGAGAAGGCAGAACAGCTTCATGGCGCTTGGGAAATGATGCGAGCACTTGGGCGAAAACCAGGACAAGGGAATCGCTCCAATTTTAATCGAAACACCAATAATAGGGGTGGATCAACCCGATCAGTAAATGCAATGCCTACCGGATGCTTGACAGATGAACAGAAGGAGGAATACATGAAGTCTGGGAAATGTTTCAGATGTGGAAACCAGGGGCATGTTTCAAGGAATTGTCCCAAACGAAACACCACGTCAAACGCCTCCTTCAGGGCCTCCTCAATAAAGGGATCAGATCTATTCCTGAAGATGCGCCCAAGGAAAAGAAAGACGATCCAGTTGCAAGCATCAGAGCAATCCTTGCTGGGATGAAGGCCGATGAACGAGAAGGTCTTCTCAATGAACTCGAGAATGAGGGTTTTTAACCTGGAAGTGTCACACAGCGGTTGGCACTTCCACAACAAATGGACATTCACAGTTAGCGCTTGATTCTGTAATAGTAAAATCAAATAATGACAAGTGCCTTTCAATTTCTGTGGAGACGTCCGATTTACCCGCTGAAACTTCGGCTCTAATTGATTGTGGAGCAGAAGGGAATTTCATTGACGAAGAAGTAACTACCAAGTTACCAAAAGAAAAATTGCAAAAACCAATTAGAGTCAGAAACGCAGATGGAATGGTTAACACTAATGGAATGATCACACATCGAGTCCACATTCAATATTCAATTGGAAGAAAACGATACAGCAATTGGTTTCTAATCACCAGATTGGGAGATCAACGATTAATCTTGGGAATTCCTTGGTTAGAAGAAAACAATCCTACTATCGACTGGAGAGATAAAACGATACATCTCATCGATGAACAATGGAATGAAGGAACTATCTGGCAAATGGCATTAGACAATCAACAATGGGGAGAAGATGATTACTGGATCAGGGTCAAGACATCGGCATCTCAACCATTAAAACATCAGTTGAAAAAGGATGAACCAAAAACGGAATTACCATCGGAATATGGGAAATGGCGCTCAGTCTTTGAGAAAAAGGCATTGGAATGATTCCCAACCTCTAGAACTTGGGATCATGCTATCAATTTGAAAACCGGTTTTAGTCCTAAAGTTAGCAAGATTTATCTGTTATCAATCAAAGAACAGTCATCGCTGGACGAATGGATTGAAGAACAGCTAGCTAAAGGATACATCAAACTGTCAAAATCTCCTCAAGCATCGCCTGTTACAATTTCTTTCCCTTTCGTTTAACGGACTCCTTTATTATATAATCATAGCTATGCGTTTCATGGACGCTTATTTCCTTTTAGCTTTATCCTTCACTTTTCCTTTCCAAGGTATTAGCTATACATTTCCTTTTACGTTCTCCTTGTTCTTTTCGTATATAAAGACTCTCATGTATGTCTCTTTTCCTTAGTTCCAACTTAATCGAATTCTTCTCTCAACTTCTGAACGAAAACTCCTCGCTCTTATCTCTTTGAGCTCGTCGTTTATTTGACCTTTGTCATCGTTTGACTTAGTGTCCAGAACCTGTCCAGTAGGTTGGGAGCAGACTGAGACTCTGCTTGCCACTGTTGACTTAGAACGAATTGCGTTGAGAGCATCGATCTTAACATCGCCGTTTTTCTTTGTCTCAAAGAAGGAAAGTGGTGCACTTCGACCATGCCAAGATTATAGATATTTAAACGATTGGACAATCAAGAATGCATACCCACTACCCCTAGTATCTGATCTTCTTACAAAACTTGCTGGCGCACAATACTTCACCAAATTGGACCTCCAATGGGGGTATAATAACGTCAGAATCAAGAAGGGAGATGAATGGAAAGCTGCTTTCATTACCAACAGAGGATTATATGAACCAACTGTTATGTTCTTTGGCCTATGCAATTCGCCATCTACATTCCAAACTATGATGAATGAATACTTCAGAGATATGATTAACGAAGGATGGCTCATCATCTATATGGATGATATCCTGATATGTTCTCAGAATTTGAACGAACTAGAAGACTGAAAAAAGAGGGTTCTCGATTGATTGGAGGAGAATGATCTATTTCTGAAATTAGAAAAATGTAAATTCGCCGTTCAAGAAGTCAAATTTCTGGGCATGATAATCTCGCCTGGATAGATATGAATGGATCCTATCAAACTTGCAGGAATAGCCAATTGGCCAGTACTATCTACAGTTAAACAAGTCCGATCATTCTTAGGCTTTGGAAACTTTTATCGACGTTTTATTGGGAATTTCGCAGCAATCGCAAAACCACTCACAGATTTAACCAAGAAAGCGGAACCTTTTGACTGGAATAATGAACGACAAATTGCATTTGATACTCTAAAACAGCGGTTCGCCTCTATGCCAGTTCTGTTAATGCCAAATCCTGTAAAACCATTCATCCTTCAAACTAACGCCTCTAACAAAGCAATTGGAGTGGTGATGAGCATCCAGCGAGTCTAGGCAGTGTTTGCGACAATTGCAGGAGACATTCGAAGCAGCCACGAAGCTCAGAAACACATTCGAAACGATTCGTAACTTCGATCCACTTGTCCAAGCCCAGCAGCCCCAGTACCACATTCGATTAGCAGCCCAGGAGACATCCCGAGATCCAGTAGCAGTCCACAGACCCAGAGCTTTCCAGAGCGTGCAGCGCTTTAGCCATTTGAAGCCATCCAAGATGTTCAAGACCTTTGATCAAGCCTTGTTCCCTTGTCAGCAGCTCCCAGTTGTCGCCCACTGTTCGTTTGGCCCCCTAGCAACCCCAGGCATCTTCTAGAACATTGCACGAAGCCCAGTTGTCATCAGGATTGTGTTGTCATGGTTTGCACAGCATATGTTTCACTTGCTCCACATCTTTTGTTTCGTTGCCAGTTCGATTTTAGACTATTTTTAGCATCAGGCACCCCCTTTCATCGTTTCCCCCCCTTTTTACTTATATAGGACATCCCCTGTATAGATACAAAAAAAGAGAGTCAGCCCCCAGTTGTGTTCCCCCTCAGAGTCATGATCTAAGCATCGCCCTTTGTTCCCTTGTCTTGCCCTTGCACCCCTAGAGTCGTTCCAGCATCCCAGCCACCTAGTCGAACCTTGCCTTGCACCTTCGAACCACATTTGAAACCTTGTCTAGTCGTCCTTGCCTTCGTTTGCCTTTGTCCCTTTGTCGTTTCAGTGCCTCCAGGCACTCCCAGCTTCATAGTGCAGTTCTACAGGTCTCTCCACTCGCAGCAGTTGCTCTAGGCCCTCTTGATCCCCTCTACTCCTCCTTTCGAACTTCGATTCGATTGTCCACTGAAGGTGTTGCCCTGGTGTTGGGTTTTAGGGTTTGGTGATAGAGTTCCCACCTAGTTGCGCATCAGCGGTACTGAAACAAGCTGATGAATCAGGAGCACTTCACCCATGTGGATTTATATCCCATGCGCTAACACCAACGGAACAGAATTACCAGATCTATGACAGAGAACTACTTGCAATCATCAAAGGACTTGCAGTTTGGCGCCATCTATTACATGGTTCTCCTCACACAATCATTGTCCATTGTGATCACAAGAACTTGTCCTATTACTGAACCATCAACACTTAACACCTCGACAAGCTCAGTGGTCATCATTGTTATCTGAATTTGATCTTCGTATTGAACATGTACCTGGAACAAAAATGTTTGAAGCAGACGCATTATCCAGACGACCAGATCATATGGGCAATGATGAAGAACAAACTACCATCACAGTTCTGCCAAATGACTGATTTATTTGGCTGATCAACGATGATCTTGCTAATGAATTAAAGAAATACATGGCAAATGATGATTTTGGACGCATCCTTATTGAAGTTATCACCAAACAAAGGGCGCCACCAATCAAATCAAAGCTACAAGATTGGACATATACCCATGGCATCGTCTACTATCTTGGAAAGATCTATATCCCTGATTGGATCAAATTGAGAACTAGATTAATCAAAGATACACACGAAGCTTTATCTTCTGGACACCCCGGATGATTAAAAACATTGGTGCTTCTAAAACGTGACTACTGGTGGCCAGGAATGTACAGACATGTCAAAGAATGGGTAGAGGGATGTGCATTATGCCAACAGATGAAGGTTAACACTCATCCAAATACACCAGCATTACTTCCTATTCCATCCAAAGCGACACGTCCATTTCAGCAAGTAACCCTTGATTTCATTACCAATCTTCCCATCTTGGACAGATATGACTCAATATTGGTCACGGTGGACCATGGTCTTACGAAGGGGGTAATTTTCGCCCCTTGCAACAAGACAATCGACACTTTAGGGACAGCCAATCTCTACATTTCTGAAACCTTCAAATGCTTTGGACTCCCTGATGTCTTAATTTCTGATAGAGGACCACAGTTCTCTGCCAAAGTATTCCAAGAAATACGGAAAGCATTGGGAATCGACCACAGGATGAGCACCGCCTATCACCCTCAAACAGATGGGGAAACTGAACGCGTCAATCAGGAACTTGAGATCTATCTTTGGATGTTTTGTACCAATGAACCCCATAAATGGAAGCCATTATTGCCCATTGCTGAATTTTCACACAATAACCAATATCACGACACAATAAAGACATCTCCATTTCAACTTATGTATGGATCAGATCCGATCGCTATCCCTACAGCAGCAATCAAGATGACTGCACCTGCAGCAGAAGAACGCCTTCAGATGCTTCGAAAAGCAAGAGAAGAAGCTCTAGCTGCTCATGAACTTGCTAGACAAATGGTTGCCTATAGACACAGAGACAAGTCAATCAGATTCAAAAAAGGCGACAAAGTTTGGCTTGAAGACAAGAATCTCCATATTCCGTATCAATCAAGAAAACTAGCACCAAAACGAGAAGGACCCTTCCAGGTTGAACAAGTTATGGGACCAGTTACTTATAAATTGAAATTACCAAGAGCATCGATCTTAACAACTTGCACAACCAGCACTATCTGCCGTGCTATTTTCCATCATCAACTCCATGACATGGAGGAAGGGCGTGACAAGGATGAATGGACGGATGAGGACGACGAGGATAAATGGATGGACAATGAGGACATATTGGAAGGCAAACTTGAGGATCTTGAAGGCACATATGAAGGAGAGGATGGGCTAGCACTGGACAGTGATGACTTGGATGAAGAAATTGTGGATTTATTGCCGACGCACCATGGTGTCCAACCTCCCCCTGACTGTTACAAGCTCACGCTCCTAACACAAACCCACAAGCCTCGCAGAGGAGGGATAGAAGAAGAGGGGGAAGGAAATGTATTCAGACTACAATAAACAGTAACCTAGGCCCATATACAGAGCGTAAGAGAAACCATCTAGAGTCTAAAGAGACTCCAACTATCTACCAAGGTCCTTATATACTCCTCCTAGTAGACCCCTAGCCACCATGTCCCACCGGCACTCCCACAGCCGCGACCACCTTAACTCCCTGCCTTGCTGTGCATCCTATTGTATCCATGCTTCTTGGGCGCTGCCGCCTGTCAACTGTTTAATAGACCAGGCCTGGCCCATTCCCATGATGTCCGGACTTCCCACAGACTGTCCTAGGCTTCCATTATAGGACGCGCTACCTCCCAGGCTTCCCGCGATCCCCATAGGTGTGTCTCCTGCCATATCGAGCATTTGGTATCCTCCTGATGACTTGTCCTGATGATGCGCTGATGCACTGATGCGTTGATGTGATCCCGAGGTGCCATCATGCAGGGTTGATCCTCCCTTCCTATTATATCCTTGGTTGGCTCAACCAACCGCCGTCCTGTCTTCTAGTGAGCGCTGCCATGCGCTAACCCACGCGAAGTGTTCCTATAGTCCTCCTAAGGTTCCAGACCTTGTGCCAATGATGCAGAGTGATGCCTGATCACCCTATGAATAAAACCGAAAATTAGATGCTAGGATCGGTTCCTAACACTGACCACAACCATTTTATAAACCCACCAGCTGACCATGGCCAAGAGCATGAAGAATACAGAATTGAACATTTTCCTGGCGTGTATGCTGGAGAGCCCATCGAATATTCTAGCAATCCAAGCATTGCCTATATCAGTGGCAGCTTAACAGTGACAACAAATATGCACCTTTCGCTTCAAAACATGATTGGGAGATTGCATACTGGGCTAAGATGCATGGCCCTTCATCAAGCGCCTTAACAAACTTCCTGAAAATAGGAGAGGTAAGCTGATCACTTTGAGGACGAAAAAAGTAACTAATCAAAAACACAAAGGTTGTGGAGTTATTAGGTCTCTCATACAGAAATGCACAGGAGCTGAATTCTATCATTGATAAACAGTTACCTGACCACCCTCATTTCCAGCACCATAACATTCATATTGGAGGTGAAACTGTCATACTGTATTCATGAGACATTTGTCAATGTCTTTGTATGCTTTATGCAGACCCAGCTTTTGCACAATACCTTATCTATAAGCCCGAGCGACACTACAAGAGCTTGGGTGGTGGCAACCAACAGTGTCTGTTTCATGACATGCATACAGGCAACTGGTGGTGGGACCTTCAGGTCCATTCCAAGTTCTATCGTAGTCAAGTATCCAATTAAAATTTATGTTTTCAGCTTATACTTGAGGCTCGTAAACCAGGGGCAACCATCATGCCTGTGATCATATCATCAGATCGTACCCAGGTCACCTCATTTGGCAATAAGACCGCATATCCCATTTATCTGACAATCAGAAACCTGCCAAAGGAAATTCGGCATAAGCCATCGTTACATGGACAGATCCTATTGGCGTATCTTCCTACAACAAAGCTTACTGTGATCACCAACCATGCAGCCTGTCGTCGTATGCTCTCAAATTTGTTCCACTTGTGTTTAAGGCAAATACTAGAGCCACTAGAAACCATTGGGTTAGAGGGGATAACAATGACAGATGGAAACGGTATAGCTCGTCGTGTTCATCCCATTCTTGCTGTCTTTGCAGGCGATTATCCTGAGCAGTTGTTGGTGACATGCATCAAGACTGGGCAATGTCCCAAATGTGATGTGCCATGTACAGAGCTGGGGACCTTTATTACATCTATGGGACAGCATAATCTTGAAGCAGTGCTTGGTGCACTCTCCAAAAGCAATATCGATCATCGGAGATTTATAAACACATGCAAAGAGGTCGGAATTAAGCCCATTGCACATCCTTTTTGGAAACAACTACCCTTTGTCGACATTTTTCAGGCGGTCACACCAGATGTCTTGCACCAGCTACATCAAGGTGTATTCAAGCACATAGTTTCATGGTTGATCCAAGCATATGGCGCTGCAGAAATTGATGCTCGCTTTCAGCAGCTTATCCATAATCATCATGTCCACATATTCCAGAATGGGATATCAATGCTATCACGCATAACGGGGAAGGAGTTCAATCTTATGAGCCATGTTATCCTTGGCATAATTGCTGATATGCAAATACCAGGTGGCTTTAGTGCTGTTCGTCTGATATGGGCCATTCGTGCACTACTCGACTTTTTGTTCATCGCTCAATTCCCAGTAGTTTCAGCACACAATCTCAAATCAATGAAGAAGGCCCTCAGGGTTTTCCATGAGAACAAGGCAATATTCGTTGATTTAGGGATTCATGAACAATTTAATATTCCCAAGCTTCATTCCTGTCTGCATTATATCAATTCAATCAGGTGTTTTGGTTCAACAGACAACTACAACACACAACATACAGAGCAACTACATATTGACTACACCAAAGAAGCGTACCATGCAACAAATATGAGAGACGAGTATCCACAGATGACAATATGGTTGGAGCGGTGTGAAAAGCTTCTTCGTCACAAGACATTTATTAAATGGCAACATTGTATCCCCAATGACCTTGTGATATCATCTAACATACCCTGTTTGACAGCTCTGAGGCACATCAAAATGACACGCTATCCCACAGTACAGTCGGTGACAGTGGATAGCCTGGTCACAAGATATGGCGCTACGTTCTTTTACAGCGCCTTTGCTCGGTTTATTGTGCTCTGGCACAATCCACAAATATCTCGGACTGACTTGGAACATGAGATCTTACATGCCTACATCCCTTTCACCCACGTCTCGGTTTTCCACTGCATCTGTTTCAAAGATGGAGATAAGGAGGAAACAGCTGACTCGGTCTGCATACAGCCACAACAAAAGGATAAGAGGGGCCAAAATATTCCAGGCCGGTTCGACACTGTTCTTGTCTGTTGTGGTGATGAGAGAGAATTGGGAATTCATGGTATGTCCTTTCACCAAGCTTCATGTGATCTTTATTTATCACATGCAGCATTTCATATTGCTCAAGTCTGAGGGGTATTCAGCATTAGCTCTTCAGCACAGAAGCGCATATTTCGTGAACAAGAACCACCGCCCTGCTACTTTGCCTACGTCAAATGGTTTTCGGCATTCCCAGCAATCCCTGAGCCCAATAGTGGACTCTACAAGGTATCACGCACCATCCAAGACAACACTCCAGTTGTCAGCATTATTTCTGTAACAGACATCATTCAAAGCATCCATTTGTTGCCCCTCCCAGGCCCTCATATTCCCTGTGAATGGAACAGTAATACAGCACTCGAAGAATGTTGCTATTTTCTCGTGAATACTTTCTGTGATTATCATCGTACTTACCCTACCTTTCATGCCGAACTTTAAAGTTGATTAGATGTATTAAATTCATGCTGTGTTCATTTGATAGACATTTGCAAAGGCAGTATTAATGGTGACTAGATCCAATAATAATAAAAATGGCTAGTAAGTTCCAATTATGAAATTGGGTTTTTTGTGATGGCGTCTCTCCCCCATTGCAATCATTCTTGTTCATGCACTATGTATCGATATATATCGTGTGATGCCGTTTGAAACTCAGCTACTGCATTTATGTTGCTCACTACCTTCATGCCAAACGATCCACTCATTCCAGATCGCCTTTGCAAGAGGTTTCAGAGTTGGATTTACAAACAACCAACCACCCAATTTCATCAATACAGCCCGCTCAATGCCTTCCTTTCCATCAAATTCCCACCCAATAAATTCCTTGTGAAGCCTCAAGCCCTTTTTCTTCAAGAATTGTGGGATACATCGAATTTAGATTAAGCTGACGTCGAGGCTTTTAGGGCCTATATTCTTGGCCTGACAGATTGGACCATGGATGTCGATGAGGAAATGGGGAACGTGAAGAACAGGGCTTTGATTGACTCTCAAGGTAATGAGATCCTCGCTAATGTTATGACTGACCAACTAATTGGTTGAATTGGTTGAATTGTAGGCGAAACAGTCTATGTCAACAAACAATGCCATTGGCCTGACTTTGTTGTAACTGCCTACAATCCAAGTGGTGGCTATGGTGAAGGAGATATCATCCAATTGGTCATTCAAGTTGGTTCTCTTGGAAGAGACCTGAAGCCAACGAGTCTCAACAAAGTTACCGTTATCAATCAACTGTCATGCCATCTCCATGTCATGGGTAAGATGGGTTTTCATTGGGCAGACAAGGCAGTGGCTATGTGTATCATTGGTGTTGGGATATTAGCTGGAACAGGAAACTCATACGATATACATGGAACAATTAGATTAGATAGAAACTACTAGAACATCGACATAAGTATATATACTGTAGTAGACACTATGGAATGTATCGGTTTTACCCCCCTGGTCATTGAGCAAATTAAGCTGCTGCTAATAGGTTATGGGCCCCAGGCCACATTAAATCTATCGAAAGGAAGTATTAAGTTTTTTCTATGAGAATAAATATTGATTAGTCAAAAGACAGGACAAAATGTCAGAAACTGTTACCATTGGGAGTTTCAAGATTGAAACCTTGAAAGGACATGACAATTGGTTGGCCTGGAAACAGAGGATAATCGGTATCCTCGAAGAACTAGAACTGGACGAGCACATTGACGAAGTGGCCGAACCACCAAAGGTAAAAAAGGAAAACACACCAACTGACGAGGAGGCCAAGATCTTGAAAGCATGGATAAAAGACGATAAGAAGACGATGACAAGATTAAGACTCGCAATCGCAGATTCCAAACTAATTTATGCCTCAGGTGCAAAAACAGCAAAAGAAACGTGGAAACAGTTATGTGCTGTTTATGAAGCAAAAGGAAGACTTGGGATACTCACAGCAAAGTGAGAATTATACCGAATGCAAGCAGCCGACGATTTTGACATGCGACAACATATTGCACAACTACGAACCCTGCAAGAAAGAATACATTCAATGGGGAGTATCATAACTGATGAAGATTTCATAATGATATTGATCACTTCATTACCAGAATCTTGGGACATTTATACATCAGCGTATTTGGGTGCAATGGGTGATAAACCAACCATGATGTCATTTGAACTAATTGCAATATTAATAGCTGAGGATAATCGAAAGAAAGGTAGAGACAGACGTTCAGGAACCACAATGCAGTCAAGGAATAGAAATACACGCGGATACGGAAATTATAATGGATGATGTGAAGGCCGAAAGGATATAGAATGCTACAATTGCAAGGAAAAAGGTCACATGTCACATGACTGCTGGGCACCCGGTGGTGCAAAACATGGGCAAGGACCAAATGGTAAAGGACGAGGTAAAACTAACCAAACACAGGATAATCAGGATGACGAAGATACAAATGATTCATTAAATGACTTAGTGTATGTCATTTGCACAGCCGAGGGACAAGATTTCGCCAAGAATGATTGGATTTTTGATTCAGCAACAACGTTGCATATATGCCCAATACGAGAAGTGTTCACTGAATACACAGAAATCAGCTCATCAATTTTAGGAATAGGAAACGCAGCCATACAAGTCAAAGGCCGTGGAACAGTTATAGTCAATTTTAATGTTAATGGGAAAATAATTCCACACACGCTCACAAATGTTTTGCACATTCCAGACGCAACAAACTGTCTAATTTCAGTTAGCCTGTATGACAAATCACGCAGCGCTATCGAATTCAAGGATGGACAATGCACACTAAAAGATAGAAATGGAAAAACCATTGGAAAAGGTATCTTAAAAAACAAGTTGTACTTACTATTAGCACATGCGCGGACCGTCAAAGGGACCGTGCTACAATCTTTGGTTGAAGATGAAATTGAATGAGCAATGGCAACAAACACCAAGAATGTAACATGGCTGGAATGGCACTATGGAAAATGGTGTGAGAAAAAATGGTCACAGGACTGTTTGTTGATCACAAATCAAGCACAAACATCAAGTGCACAGCCTGCATCGAGGCAAAGCAAGCATGATGGCCATATCCTAAGGAAGCATCACACCAATTGCAAACACCTGGCAAACGCACTGTAACGGATGTATGGGGACCAGCTAGGACCCGATTGATTGGCCGATGGCATTACTACATCTCTTTTATGGACAATTGCACACGATTGTGCAATGTTTTATTTTTAAAAACAAAAGATGAGGCTTTTGACAGAATCAGACAACATATACTACTAATAGAACAAAAGTTTAATAGGAAACCAATGTCTATTCAAATGGATAACAGAAAAGAACTCATAAACAAACGACTCAAACGGTATCACCATCAAACCAACGGTGCCATACTCACCATCTCAAAACGGGATAACCGAATGCTTCAACCGGACTTTACTGGAGCTAGCGCATGCGATGCTAATCGCAAAAAAACTACCAACCTACCTATGAGACGAAGCCATCGCCCAAGCCGCCTACCTCAGAAACTGCGCACCAACAAGGGTGCTAAACAGAAAAACACCATATGAAGCTTGGTATGGCATCAAACCAGATGTATCACATTTATGAGAATTCGGAAGTGACGTATGGGTGCTCAACGAATCACAAGGACTATTGTTAAGATCGATGCTCCCAACAAGGTTTGTTCTAAGTCAACAGTGGCAAGCAGAGTCTCGGTCTGCTCCCAGCCTACTGGACAGATTCTGGATGCTAAGTCAAATGATGATGAAGGTCTTTTAAGTCAATGACGAGCTTAAGAGAAAGAGAGCAAGGAGTTCGAGTCAGAGTTGAGAGTATGATTCAATTAAGTTGGAACTAGAGAATGTACAAGATATTCTAGGGTTTATATACATTTTGAGAACAGGGAAAACTATAAAGGGAATGCGCAGTAAGCGCAGCTAACTACCTATGAAAGGAAATATGAAAGCGTTAGCTAAAGGAGATAAATGTCCGCTAAATCGTATAGTAGTGATGATGTAATAATAAAGTGTCCGTCATAGAAGAGGGAAAAGAAACTGTAACATTACCCCCTTCATACGCGAGAAGTCACCGACTTCTACCTTGTGTGTCCGTGGTCCAGCCATGGTCTTTTCTGGACTTGATCCATTTGACGATGGTGTCCAGGTCCTTGTCAGTACTTTCCACAGGCCCCCCCATTCCGTGTGGAATCCATGGAATCCATGCGGAATCCGCAGAATCCGTGCAGAATATGCAGAATCCATGTGGATTCCACATGCAATCTCCATTGTCCACACACAATTTACACAGAATCTACATTGATTATGCAACAGCTGTCACTATCTATTGTTGCTTGTTATATTTGTTGTTTTATCACAGATGACTACTTAGTCTTGTTGATTTATTTGAGTTATTTGACATTGGATGTGAGAACAAAACATGATAAAAATTAAATACATGACTGTGATACTTAGTCCTCAGAATGATCACTCTCACACTCAGACTCTTCAACCCTAAGTCTCTCCTGCCTCTTCAGAACTTGGACTGTATGAAAGTTTAGCATTGCATGCATAAACCAGTTGAAATTTCTAGGTTTCATCCTATTCATCACTGATTCAAAACCACCCAGCCAAGCATTTAACTGTTCACAAGCCTGAGTGTTAAATGCACGCTTCTGATAATGTTCACCATCATTGTTACTACCACTGACAACCAGATTTGGTGCAGAGCCATTTATTGGGGCAGGATTACACCAAGTACGGCAAAGTAGGTCTGTTGCCCTATGGTTTGTATAGTGGTATGAGTCAACAATAAACCGGCTTGTTTGGCTCCACATATCCCAACTCCCATTTGCAATGCTGGACCTCAGTACAAGACATGCCTTATCTATGCAAATATAGTCAGGTCTTGTGTCAGGATGAGGATAAACATGCTCCAAGAATTGAAGGATGTTAGTTGGAGACTCTGACTTTGCAAACTTTGCCCATGCAACTACAACCCCACATGGAGCACAGATTGTTTCTACACAATAAATTCGAGATGGCATAAAGGCATCTCTTTCTCTGTGCCTGCCAGTTTCCTCATCATGGGGCTGCTGTTCCCCTTGATTCATGTCAATCCATGGAACATTCTCCTCTGGTTGCCTTAGTGCTCTCCTAAACCCAGCCAGGTGTCTCTTTTTATTGTTTCTCACATGCTGGTTCCACTTGGCTTGATGGCCTTGGCAGGCTAGTGTGCCTTGGACAAGATTATTTGTGCAATTTGCAACATGGCATACTGCACCATACATGTCTTCATGTAATGCACAATACACACCTCCCCGAGCATTTGCAAGTTCTGATGTGCAATCTGGGTATGCACATATTGTGTGACCCATTATAATTCCATCCACCACAACCATCTTGACTGGGGCTGCACCTTCAACAATTTCTTGTTCTGCTAGTGATATAACAGAGGCATCATCCATTCCCAATGTATTTGACTGGTCATCAGCTGTTGCTATAATGTTTGTTCTCCTGTATTTCTGAGTACATTCATCACAAGCATGCCCATTAGAAGCCCTTATTAAACCACCTTCCCCTAATATGTGGTAAGCTTCTTTTGTCACCTCATCAATTGGAAGGTTGTCCCTTATTGTCAGATTTATGTCAGACATAGATCCCATGAATCTGATTGACTCTTGGACTAAAGCATCCCATATTTGTCTGTGACTTACTCTGCCAGAGGATGAAGATTTATCACTGAACACATCATTCCAAAATGCTGTATAGGCTGCAGTGGATGAATGAAAGTGATATACCCCATTCAAGACTGCTGATGTGAATCCTCGGTCAACCCATAGGGTTTTCCCAATTTTTATGTACTTTGCTGAGTTCAAGTACACCCTCTCATACTGGCCAGTCATGTCAGACAGTGTACGTTCATGATCAGCATGGTATGTTGTTTTGCAGACCTTGCAATAGCCTGATAGTACTGGAACATCCTTGTAAACAGCAAAGTTTTTGATCAAAGTCACTAATGGTATATCTCTTATCTTTGTTGACATAATCAGTGAACGTGGGTTGCAATTTGCAGTTTCACAGACCACTGCATCTGGACATATTACATGAATGGGCTGTATGTCCTTATGTGAGATAGGCTTGAGCTTCCCAGTAAAATGTCCAGAGTCATTAAATGGATAGAGTTTTAGTAACTTTGCCAAATAATCAAGCTTCATTGCAAATGTGTCAATGCCTTGTTTATCATCTTCATTGACTGACATGCCACTATCATCTGATGGATATCCACCATTCCTTTCAAGTTTTTCCTTCAGTGGGCGTGCCAGGGCTGTCATCCATGAAGTGACAGTTGTATTTTTCTCTCCCTTATATTTCTTTTTCTGCTGCCGGCCATGCAAGCTCAACAGCTGCACATTTTCAGTGAGACTAAACAATATAAGAAGAACGCTTGCCAGTGAAATTGATGAATTGAAGTTTTTCTCAATAAAGGTATTGAACACCTTAAATTGTATGTCAGGGAATGGCCCTTCATTCAGTGGTGCTGCCATGGTCATAGGCAGGAACAATAGCATGGCCAATATTCCCAACAATGCATGGAAACCTTGGTGAATATGAACAATCCTATGGATTTCAAAAGATAAAGTATTGGTACATGAAAATCATACTTCATTTATCCTCATTTGATTGCTTACATTCCCTTGCTTCTTGTTTTATACTTCTTTGCCTTGATCTCTCCTTCCTCTTTCTCCTTCCTCTTTCTCCTTTTCTCCTTATCTATATCACTCTCCTTTGCTTTCCCTTTCCCCTTTCTCCTAGTTTCCTTGTCCTTCTCATCTAACCAATGCCTCAAGTCTTTGAATGTGAAGGGACCCTTTTCTTGTCCCCAAAGCTCAGCAAGTGGTAAAGCATCATCACTTTCATCAAGCCACTTGACCATCTCATGGTACTTTGAAACCCTGGAGAAGACCTTCTTCACATCTGAATGCCACATTGACTTTCCAACAAACAGTTCCACTATATCTGTCTCTGATGGCTTTCTTATAACCCACTCTCCAGCATTAGCCATCCTCTCACAAGTTAATATGGCTTGAAGGCAAGCCTGATACTTTCTATAATATAACTGCAATCCTCCTGCAGGTTTCCCATCCCTGAGTAAATCTTTTGAGATGCCAAGTGCCTCTACAATCTGCTTCTTGTACTCTGTATTTGCCTGGGCAGGCTCCAAGGGTGCAGTGACACTAGATGAAACCCTGTCAGATTGTGAGTGTGAAGCCTTAGAGAAATGTGATTTAGAGTCTCCAGGCTCCTAAATAACTTTAGCAAGATAAGCATTATGATGAAAATTTGAGAACATACCAAGGCAACAGAAAGGGAATACTCTCCATTTTTCCTATCCCAGAGGACAGGATCATTCTCCTCCAATGCTGTATGGAAACATCCTCTAACACACCATTCACCATCTTCATAAGTGAAGATTCTCATATTGTCATCTTTAAAAATTATGAGGTTTTTTGATATTCAATAAAAAATGAAGCCCCTCACCCTCAACAGGAGAATAACGCTTGGACATTTGTTTGAGCACAGAGGACATATCAGTCCCAATCTTCACCCTCAAGACCATGATAGGAGTGCTTGTGACAGGGTCATCTTGAAGATTGAATAACCTGATTTTTCCTAATGACCCCACACCTGTATCTAAAGCATCATGTGAATCCCCCAAGTTGAAGACATTACCAAGGGCCTTTCCACGAATTATACCTCTTGTTGTGCGAGAGGCACCTTGGAGATCAGGGGGCTCAACCACAGAATCTTCTATCATTGAGTTAGAATTGTATAAGATTCCTGAACAATTTTACCTTGTTGACCAAAGAAATTAGCTTGGTCATCCAGCTGGCCCTCAGGAACAGCTTCATCAATCTGAGAGGTATTAGACAATTGAGACCAGAGAAATAAAAAAACAAAACCTGAACATTAGCTGCAAATGGGACATTAGTCTAATATAGTATTACTTTGTGACACTGACAATTAAGAGGCATCTGTGACTCTGCACCCTCATTCTCTCTTGAAATGCCAATCTTTTCCACATCGAAGTTAGATTATTTTGTACTGCAAGAGCAGACACACACCTGAGATAACTGTTTCCCAATTGCTCCTTCAACCTTATTGTCATCTTGTTCACTCCCACCATCAACATCAGTATCAATTCCCTCACTTTCCACACTCTCAGATGATTCACTCTCAGACTGCTCATAATCAGAGCCACTGCCTATCTCTTCATCAGAATGGAGGCTTGCAATGTCACTCATACCCACTGTCACTATCTATGTCACCATCAAGAGGTAGGGATTCAGTCTCCCTGCTCCCAGATGCACCTTGAAAATCAGAACGACGAGCACGTCCTGAAGAATGAGCTGGTTTTGTAGCAAGAAATTGAATTGTAGCTGAGCGTGAGCGTTCAGGAGGTGCAACTGATATGCCACTCTCCTGTAATACTGTTTCAGCTCTATATATACCAACAAGTAATATATCAATTTTAAAGTATAAAATGAAGTTGCAGTTAAAAAATATTATTACATGTCAATAAGGTTATTTACATATGTGAGAAGTTATATAACATTCATCAGAAAAGGAACAGTATGAGTAGGGAAAACATACCTAGTTGATCTTGATGCATTATCAGCCCATGAGAGTAGAGAGGGTGTTGACATTGGTAGGGATATAAGTAAACAGTATTCATCAGAAGATGAAGAGTGAGATTGGCCATGACATACCTAGTTGATGGTCTAGATCTATCTGCATGTGGTGCATGGTGCATGGTGGTGCGTGGTGCGTGGCTGGTAGCATGATGGTGGTTTTTACGTGGGGATGGGCATCATGTGGCAGCAGGTGTCATGTTAGGCAAGCGCGGGAAGCAGCACGCATGTGCGGGCAAGGTGGTACGTGGCAGGTGGGTACGTGGCAACCGTCGTGTTCATCCAGCGGTTGCGCGTGGCCGTGGCAGTCGGAGTCACGTTTGGTTGGGGGGCGTGGTGATTGGTGTGGAGGTGATACGTGGCAGGAGCCGCGAGCATGCGCAGCGGTGTTTGATGACGGGCGGCGTGGTGAATGGTGAGCGAGAGGTGGCCGTGGCAGTCGGAGTCGCGTTCGGTCGGGGGGTGTGATACGTGGCAGGAGCCGCAGGCGGCGTGGTGATTGATGTGGAGGTGAAACGTGGCAGGAGGGTGGTGGTGGATGACAAGCATTGTGGTGAATGCCGGGGAACGTTGTAGGTGGTGGTCGATGTGTGTCGTCACGAGGTAAAGGGGGGAGAAGTACAAGACTGATTAGAAAAGACTGAACGAGGGTGGATGCGACGTACCTTGTCGAAGCTTCCCCCCCACTGTCTCGTCGAGAGCGCTTCGCGCTGCGTTTCTTGGCTGATCGTTCCGATGCCTCCGATATGGCCCGTTTGCGGCCATTGCGTGACTTAGATGGTGAGGTAATGGCGGCGTCAAGCTGCGATCGAGTGCGAGCCATGGGTGCGGTGTGTGTGGTGTTGGTGTGCGGGAAGAAGGTTGTAACGTGTGACATAACACTGTCACACGGAATATTCCATTCGGACTGTCCGCGGAAATTCCGCCATTCCATGTGGAATAAGCCCGGAATCCGCACGGAATGGTGTGGAATGGCCCAGCCAATCCACTGTGCAGCAGATCTATGTGGATTCCACACGGAATCCACGGAATCCGCACGGAATGGGGGGCTGTGTGTAAAGACCTCGTCCTTGTTGGCGGCCTTGATGCGCCATTGGAGGGTCTTTGTGACACACTCCAGTTGCTTGGCGTGCTCCCATAGATTGTCTCATTCTTCATAGGTGAGACATTGCGGGTCAGTGGCGAGCATGAGCTGGGTGACGGCGTCGAGCAGTGCAGAGAGCTGATTGAAATCGACAACGAGGGTGCTGAGGGCATCAGAGATGGGGGAGAGGACAGAGTGGCAAGGGCGATGGGCGTAGGGGATGTGGGTGACTGGATCTTGGACGATGGGGGCAACAAAGGTCATGGGCTCGAGTTCTGCTGGGTGTTGGTGAAGTTTGGGGAGGTCAGCCCAGACAAAATTGTCGATAGTGGTGGTGGTGGTGACAAAGACCTCGAGAGGGAGGTCATGGGTCGTGGAGAGGAAGGGAGAAGCGGCGGCGATGGATTCAACATAACAATGACCACAAGCCATGATCAGGAGGGCGAGGGTAAAAGCGACAAGGTAGGCGAGGGTGAGGATGAAAGCAAATATTGTGTTATTCAAGTGGAATGGGAAGAATGGATAGTCGGTGGGTCATCTTTTATTCAAGAGCATCAAATGTAAAGGTCTTCCATAGAATCTCCTGTTTTGTTACCATCTGATTCTGTGGAGTGAGCAAGAATGGCGTGATACAGCGCATCATTTGATGGTGATTCAGGGGTGTTTGGTCGAGTGAATTCATCCTCTCTAATGAACACTCCTTGAGCTGTGACTCTGCTAGTAATCTTTGGGTATCCTGGTTCGAAGTCATAAGTAGGATAATGTGGAGGCAATGGCAGGTAAGGAGGGGGAGTGCATTCCCATGTTAATGAGTCATATGGTGGTGGAATGATTGCATCAGGATTTTCCACAGGGAATTTGATTTTCTGTGGGAAGAGATGATAGAATTGCATGAAAAGATTGCACCCATGTTCTTGTAGATCTCGTCATCGATCTAATACCCATATATTCATTTTGTGGAGGATCCATTGCTGTTGGTTTCGGAATTCTTGTTCTTGTTCTCTCGTTCTTGTTGTAGTAGGGTTTAGTTGAATAGCTTTTGATGATGATAGTGGTCACCTTGGTGAAATGAAGAGTATATGTTTACTGGTGATTGGATAGCGTTGTGTGAGTGGGAGTTGTATCAGGTGCTTTTTGTTATGACGATGTTGTAATAAACGAGTTCGAGGGGGAAGGAATCATCCTTTGAGTGCATAAAGGGTCTTCCAGAATTTCTTTGATTGGTTATAAGTTCTATAGACGTCTTCTGTTCTTATATTATATGAGAATGTTTGCAGCATTTCCCAGATGGCGTTCCAGTTCCCAGGTATTGTCATTCGATCCATAGCCTTTCCATTTAACCAAATCTTGATACCCTGCTCCGCGTTTTCGATGTCCAAGGATAGCTTCGATTTCAAACTCCTCCTGCCCATTTACTATATTGGGAGGTGGTGTGGTAAAGTTTGGTCCATGCATTGACATTTCCTTATATGGAGTGGGAAGTGATGCATGAAATACAGGGTGAATGTGCCATTGTTTTGATAGTTTCAGCTTGTATGTAACTGGTCCCATTACTTGTTCAATCTGAAAGGGTCCTTCTCATTTCAGTGCAAGCTTCCTTGATTGATATGGGATGTGTAAGTTCTTGTTCTCGAGCCAGACCTTGTCACCTTTCTTGAATTTAATTGACTTGTCTCTGAATCTTTGAGCGACTGTTTGCCTGGCAAGTTCATGTGCTGCTAATGCCTCTTCTCTCACTCTTCAAAGCATCGGAAGGTGTCCTTCTGCTGCTGGGGCAGTCATCTTGAGTGCCGCTGTGGGAATGGCAATCGGATCTGTTCCATACATAAGTTGGAATGGAGATGTTTTTATTGTATCATGATAATAATTATTGTGTGCAAATTCAGCGATAGGTAAGAGTGGTTTCCACTTGTGGGGTTCATTGGTACAAAACATCCGAAGATAGATTTCAAGTTCTTGATTAACTCATTCAGTTTCTCCATCTGTTTGAGGATGATAAGCAGTGCTCATCCTGTGGTCGATCCCCAGTGCTTTTCATATTTCTTGGAATACCTTGGCAGAGAACTGTGGTCCTCTATCTGAAATTAAGATATCAGGGAGTCTGAAGCGTTTGAAGATTTCCAATATATAGAGGTCAGCTGTTCCTAGAGCGTCAATTGTGTTACAGTTTCTTTCTCTCTTCTATGACAGACACTTTATTATTACATCATCATTACTATACAGTTTAGTGGACGTTTATCCCCTTTAGCTAACGCTTTCACATCTCCTTTTATAGATAGTTAGCTGTGTTTACTGTGCATTGCCTTTATAGTTTTCCTTGTTCTCAAAACGTATATAAACCCTAGAGTATCTTGTACATTCTCTAGTTCCAACTTAATCGAATCATACTCTCAACATTGACCTGAACTCCTCACTCTCTTCTTCTTGAGCTCGTCGTCGACTTAAAGACCTTTGTCATCATTTGACTTAGCATCCAGAACTTGTCCAGTAGGCTGGGAGTGGACCGAGACTCTGCTTGCCACTGTTGACTTAGAACGAACAGCATTGGGAGCATCAATCGTAACAAATTGTCTTGTTGCAAGGGGTGAAAATTAACCCCTTCGTAAGGCCATGGTCCACCATGACCAAAACTGAATCATATCCATCCGAAATGGGAAGATCAGTTATGAAATCAAGGGTCACTTGTTGAAACGGGCGTGTTGCTTTTGATGGAATAGGAACTAATGCTGGCACATTTGGGTGAGTGTTAACCTTCATCTGTTGACATAGTGCGCAGCCTTCGACCCATTCTTTGACATGTCTGTACATTCCTGGCCACCAGTAGTCGCGTTTTAGAAGCGCCAATGTTTTCAATCGGCCAGGATGTCCTGAAGATAAAGCTTTATGTGTTTCTTTAATTAAGCAAGTTCTTAATTCAATCCGATCAGGGATATAGATCTTTCCAAGGTAATAAACAATGCCATGGGTATATGTCCAATCCTGTAGCTTTGATTTGATTGGTGGCGCTCTTTGTCTTTTAATAACATCAATTAAGATCCGTCCAAAATCGTCATTCGCCATATACTTCTTTAGTTCATTGGCTAAATCATCATTGATAAGGCGAACGAAGTGATCATTTGGTAGCATGATGATTGTGGTCTGTTCTTCGTCATTTCCCATATGATCTGGTCATCTAGATAGAGCATCTGCTTCGAACATCTTTGTTCCTGGCACATGTTCAATTCGGAGATCAAATTCAGATAATAAGGACGACCATCTGGCTTGTCTAGGTGTCAATCGTTGAGCAGTTCTATAATAGGACAGGTTCTTGTGATCGCAATGAACAATGATTGTATGTGGTGATCCATGTAGAAGGTGACACCAAACTGCCAACCCTTTGATGATGGCAAGTAATTCTCTATCATAAATCTGATAATTTTGTTCTGTTGGTGTTAGGGCATGAGAAATAAAACCACAAGGATGTAATGCGCCAGAGTTGTCTGCTTGTTTTAATACTGCTCCTATGGCCTTGTTAGAGGCATTGGTTTGGAGAATAAACGGTTTTGCTGGATTTGGCATTAAGAGAACTGGCATGGAGGCGAATTGTTGTTTCAGGGTATCAAAAGCAGTTTGATGCTCAGTATTCCAGTCAAATATCTCCGTCTTCTTAGTTAAATCAGTGAGCGGTTTCACTATAGCTGCAAAATTCCCAATGAATTGTTGATAGAAGTTCCCAAAGCCTAAGAATGATCAAACTTGTTTGACTGTTGTTGGTACTGGCCAATCAGCTATCCCTGCTAATTTGATAGGATCCATTTGTATTTTTCCAGATGATATGATCATTCCTAGAACCTCAATTTCTTGTACAGCGAATTTACACTTTTCCGATTTCAGGAACAAGTCATTCTCCTCTAATCTGTTTAGAACTCGTTTCATTCGCTCTTCCAATTCTGTTTTGTTTTGGGAACAAATCAAAATGTCGTCCATGTAAATGATGAGCCATCCTTCATTAATCATGTCTCTGAAATATTCGTTCATCATGGTTTGAACGTAGATGGCGAATTGCATAATCCAAAGAACATAACAGTTGGTTCGTATAATCCTCTATTTGTAATGAAGGCTGCTTTCCATTCATCGCCTTTCTTGATTCGGACGTTATTGTATCCCCAGCAAAGATCTAATTTAGTGAAGTATTGCGCTCCAGCAAGTTTAGTAAGGAGATCGGATACTAGGGGTAATGGGTATGCGTTCTTGATTGTCCAATCATTCAGGTATCTGTATACAGTCTTGACATGGCCTTAATGCTCTGCTTTTTTTTTTCGAGACAAAGAAGAATGGCGAGGCCTGAGGTGATTTCAACGGTTTGATGTATCCTTTAACAAGTAGTTCTTCAATCCATTCATCTTAGGATGACTGCTCCTTAATCAATAGTGGGTAAATCTTGCTAACTTTAGGGGTGAAGCCGTTTTTCAGATCGATCACATGATCCCAAGCTCTAGAGGTAGGAAATCATTCTGATGCTTTCTTCTCCAAGACTGATTGCCATTTCTTGTACTCTGTAGGTAGTTCTGTCTTTGGTTCGTCCTTTTTCAGTTGATGTTCCAGTGCCTGAGATGCCGATGTTTTGACCGTAATCCAATAGTTGTCTTCTCCCCATTGATTGTCCAGTGACAGTTGCCAGATCATCCCATCTCGTTGTTGATCATCAATGAGGTGAATTGTTTTGTCTCTCCAATCAATAGTCGGGTTATTTTCTTCTAACCAAGGAATTCCCAAGATCAATTGTTGGTCTCCTAGCTTGGTGATTAAAAACCAGTTACTGTGACGCTTTCCTCCAATTGAATATTGGATTAATGTTTGATGAGTGATCATCCCATTTGTGTTGATTGTTCCATCTGCATTCCTAACTCGAATCAGTTTCTTTAACTTTTCTTTTGGTAGTTTTGTTGTTATTTCTTCGTCAATAAAGTTCCCTTCTGCTCCACAATCGATGAGGGCAGAGGTTTCAGCAGTTAAATTGATTGTTTCAACAGTGATTGAAAGGCGCTTGTTATTATTTGATTGTACTATTACAGAATCAAGCACAAACTGTGAATGTTACAATTTCTTTCCCTTTTGTTTAATGTACTCTTTTATTACATAATCATTGCTATACGTTTCATGAATGTTCATTTCCTTTAGCTATTTTACCTTCATATTTCTTTCTTGGGTATTTAGCTGTACAGTCTCCTTTTATATTGTCTTTGTTCTTTTCAGTATATAAACCCTCTTGTAACGTAGTTATTCTTCAGTTCCAACTTAATTGAATATTTCTCTCAACTTCTGAACGAAACTCCTCACCCTCATCTTCTTGAGCTCGTTGTTTACTTTGACCTTCGTCATCGTTTGACTTAGTGTCCAGAACCTGTCCAGTAGGCTGGGAGCAGACCAAGACTCTGCTTGCCACTGTTGACTTAGAATGAACTGAGTTGAGAGCATCGATCTTAACACAAGTTGGAACTCCCAGAACCGCTCAGTGTTTCTACACTAGCCAGACACCATTGATACCAGAACCTCAACCATCAGACCCCCTAACAGCTCTGTCCGTTTCAGACGAAAATATTATCTAGATCAAAGGGAAGTCTTTCCATCAACTACAGGAACAGGGTGGTTTTTCCGCTCAAGAACTAAGAAAAAAAACGAACCAGTACCAGAATCCCTCTTTGAAGGTGATTACACTGAAGGACCAGAAGAAGCCTTCCCAGACAACGTTTGGATTGATTGGGTAAACGAAGACCACAAAGAAGGATTTCTTTCGTTATTCAAACTGCCATCAGACGAACCAGAACTCTCCTGGTGGAACGAATATCTCAACCTTGCTGATATTGAAGGACGAGAGCAATACGCACTTAGGGAAGGAGAACTACAGCCTTGGATAGAATTCCAAGAACAGAAACAGATTGAAGCAAATCTATTTGGAGGTCCAGAATCGGGAAAAAAGAAAGACAAAACAGGAGAACCTACAGACCCGAAAGAAGAAACAGAAAAAATGGCATCTGATGCAACAGCACCCGCCTCTAAAGGAGATATTAAGCCGCAGCCCATGCGTGTTTTTACTGGAAAACGAAACGAAGCAAAAGCTTTTATTGGAAGTCTTGAAGACTACTTTGTTTTGAATGATGATAATTACAAGAACAAAGCACAGAAACAGATCCGATTTACTCTTGCCTGTCTTGGACAGGAACTCGAAGATTGGAAAGTCCTGATCAAGGACGAGTTAGATGATGAAGAAGAAACAACCCTTACTTGGACGAACTGGGCAGAATTCAAGAAGTGTTTTTTAGCCGATTGGGGCGAAGTAAATAGCGCTCTCAGAGCGCTGAACAATCTGGCCAATCTCAGAGTAGGGGGCAATGTTTCAGTCCCTGAATATATCAGGAAACTTTGCATGGAGATCAGTACTTCAGGTTTGAAAGGAACAACTGCACAGCTTCAGGCATTTGTCAAAGGACTCCCTGAAAGTATTGCTACAAAGATCCTTGAGGCAAATGTTCTATCCATGAAAGAAGCATATGAGAAGGCAGAACAGCTTCATGGCGCTTGGGAAATGATGCGAGCACTTGGGCAAAAACCAGGACAAGGGAATCACTCCAATTTTAATCGAAACACCAATAATAGGGGCGGATCAACCCAATCAGTAAATGCAATGCCCACCGGATGTTTGACAGATGAACAGAAGGAGGAATACATGAAATCTGGAAAGTGTTTCAGATGTGGAAACCAGGGGCATGTTTCAAGGAATTGTCCCAAACGAAACACCACGTCAAACACCTCCTTCAGGGCCTCCTCATCATTTCAGAATAAGGGGATCAGATCTATCCCTAAAGATGCGCCCGAGGAAAAGAAAGATGATCCAGTTGCAAGCATCAGAGCAATCCTTGATGGAATGAAGGCCGATGAAAGAGAAGGTCTTCTCAATGAACTCGAGAATGAGGGTTTTTAACCCAGAAGCATCACACAGTGGTTGGCACTTCCATAACAAATGGACATTCACAGTTAGCGCTTGATTCTGTAATAGTAAGATCGAATAATGACAAGTGCCTTCCAATTTCTGTGGAAACGTCCGATTTACCTGCTGAAACTTTGGCTCTAATCGATTGTGGAGCAGAAGGGAATTTTATTGACGAAGAAGTAACCACCAAGTTACCAAAAGAAAAATTGCAGAAACCAATTAGAGTCAGAAACGCAGATGGAACAGTTAACACTAATGGAATGATTACACATCGGGTCCACATTCAATATTCAATTGGAGGAAAACGATACAGCAACTGGTTCCTAATCACCAGATTGGGAGATCAACGATTAATTTTGGGAATCCCTTGGTTAGAAGAAAACAATCCTACTATTGACTGGAGAGATAAAACGATACACCTCATTGACGAACAACGGAATGAAGGAACTATCTGGCAAATGGTGTTGGACAATCAACAATGGGGAGAAGATGATTACTGGATCAGAGTCAAGACGTCAGCGTCTCAAGCATTAGAACATCAGTTGAAAAAGGATGAACCCTTCGGCCATGCCAAGATTATAGATATTTAAACAATTGGACAATCAAGAACGCATATCCATTACCCCTAGTGTCCGATCTCCTTACAAAACTTGCTGGAGCACAATATTTCACCAAATTAGACCTCCAATGGGGGTATAATAACGTCAGGATCAAAAAGGGGGACGAATGGAAAGCTGCTTTCATTACCAACAGAGGATTATACGAACCAACTGTCATGTTCTTCGGCCTATGCAATTCGCCATCTACATTCCAAACTATGATGAACGAATACTTCAGAGACATGATTAATGAAGGATGGCTTATCATCTATATGGACGATATCCTGATATGCTCTCAGAACTTAAACAAGCTAGAAGAACAAATGAAGAGAGTCCTTAACCGGTTGGAAGAGAATGATCTGTTCCTGAAATTAGAAAAATGTAAATTCGCTGTTCAAGAAGTTAAATTTCTAGGCATGATCATTTCACCTGGGAAGATACAAATGGATCCTATCAAACTTGCAGGAATAGCCGATTGGCCAGTACCATCTACGGTTAAACAAGTCCGATCATTTCTAGGTTTTGGAAACTTTTACTGATGTTTCATTGGAAATTTTGCAGCAATAGCAAAACCACTCACAGATCTGACCAAGAAAGCAGAACCATTTGACTGGAATAATGAACGACAAATTGCTTTTGACACCCTAAAATAGCGATTCGCCTCTATGCCAGTTTTGTTAATGCCAAATCCTGCAAAACCATTCATCCTTCAAACCGATGCCTCTAATAAAGCAATTGGAGCAGTATTGAAACAAGCTGATGAATCAGGAGCACTCCATCCGTGTGGATTTATATCCCATGCGCTAACACCAACGGAACAGAATTACCAGATCTATGATAGAGAACTGCTTGCAATCATCAAAAGACTTGCAGTTTGGTGCCATCTGTTACATGGTTCGCCCCACACGATCATTGTCCACTACGTTTACCACAGGGTTTGGTTATGACAAACCTTCCCAGAATTATCAGAAGCTTTACAAGAGATTATTCAGCTTGGCAGAGACATCTCCGCAGAACAATGGCAGTATGAACGGTGAATGAATATAAGGGGAAGTGAAAATTTTAACCGCACACGAGCACAAATGGAAATAGCACTTGCAACCGAATGATATTACGTTCTTCTAAACCAGGTGATACAGGACAGCATAAACAACCCAGAGATACATATCACATGACATGAGCGCCCTGACCAAATTCGTATTCCACATCCTGACAATACAAGAACCCGATCAGAACAAGAAGAAACAGCTAGGAATTCTTGTGAGAACTTTCTCAGGACTAGAGAACCTGAGATCGAGGAGATCTTAGCTTTGGACTCCGACGACAAGATTTGGGATATTTAAACCATACTCAATGGTCTTGTTTTCCCATTCCACCAATACAACATGATCGCTACCCTTGTCATCATTGCCTACCTCGCTGCCTTTGCCTTTGCCCTTCTGGTCACAGCATGTGGCCACTGCTACAACGAATCATTCGCCGCCGCCTCTCCCTTCCTCGCCATTGCCCATGACCTCCCCATCAAGGTCTTTATCACCACCACCACCACCATCGATGAATATCTATTCCCGGACTGGCCCGCATCCCCTACTTCCACCATCACTGATCTTCACCAACACCCAGCTGACCTCAACGACATCCCTATTAACGAAGAAGAGGTTCTTTTACCTGCCCCTCAGGCACTGCCGCTCGCCCGAGTACCTAATGCCACTCTTCTTTGGGCTCAGGAAGCCCTCGCTACCTTCATTGTCGACTATCAGCTCTTCACTGGACCCCTTGATGCCATGCTCAACACTGCCCTCACCACCGACCCTCACACTATCACAGATGAAGAATGCGACGTGATCCTTGAACAGACAGTCCAACTCGACTATATCACAAGGACTTTGCAATGGCCGTTTGAGACCGCTAACCACAACATCAACACCATTGCCGAATGGTTAAAGTCACGAAGAGATCATGGATGGACAAATGGTGGAAATCATGGCTGGGGTACAGGATAAGAAGTTGGTGACTTCTTGCATACAAAGGGGGTAATGTTACAATTTCTTTCCCTTTTGTTTAACGTACTCTTTTATTACATAATCATTGCTATACGTTTCATGAACGTTTATTTCCTTTAGCTATTTTACCTTCATATTTCCTTCTTGGGTATTTAGCTGTACAGTCTCCTTTTATATTCTCTTTGTTCTTTTCAGTATATAAACCCTCTTGCAACGTAGTTATTCTTCAGTTCCAACTTAATCGAATATTTCTCTCAACTTCTGAACAAAACTCCTCACCCTCATCTTCTTGAGCTCGTTGTTTACTTTGACCTTCGTCATCGTTTGATTTAGTGTCCAGAACCTGTCCAGTAGGCTGGGAGCAGACCAAGACTCTGCTTGCCACTGTTGACTTAGAACGAACTGAGTTGAGAGCATTGATCTTAACAGTGAAAGTCCATTTGTTGTGGAAGTGCCAACCACTGTGTGATGCTTCCTGATCAAAAACCCTCATTTTCGAGTTCATTAAGAAGACCTTCTCATTCATTGGCCTTCATTCCAGCAAGGATTGCTCTGATACTTGCAACTGGGTTGTCTTGCTTGTCTTTGGGCGCGTCCTCAGGGATGGATCTGATCCCTTTATTCTGAAACAATGAGGAGGGCCTGAAGGAGGCATTTGGAGTCGTGTTTCATTTCGGACAATTTTTTGAAACATGTCCCTGGTTTCCACATCTGAAACACTTCCCAGTTTTCATGTACTCCTCTTTGTGTTCGTCTGTCAGACGTCCAGTGGGCATAGCATTAACTGATCGAGTTGATCCGCTCCTAATGTTGTTTCAGTTAAAATTAGGGTGGTTCCCTTGTCCTGGTTTGCGTCCAAGCACTCGCATCATTTCCCAAGCGCCATGAAGCTGTTCTGCTTTTTCATATGCTTCCTTCATCGATAGAACATTCACCTTGAGGATTTTGGTGGTGATACTTTCAGGGAGTCCTTTAACAAATGCCTGGAGTTGTGCGGTTGTCCCTTTCAATCCTGAAGTTCCAATCTCCATGTGGAATTTCCTGATATATTCAGGGACTGAAACATCGCCCACTACTCTAAGATTGGCCAAATTGTTCAAGGCCCTGAGTGCGCTGTTAACTTTGCCCCAATCAGCTAAAAAGCACTTCTTGAATTCAGCCCAACTCGTCTGTTAGGACAGATCCCACCACAACCACAAGCCTCGTGAAAAGGTGATAAGATAGAAAGAGTAATGAAAACACAATAGACTAGTGACCTGGTAAGAGGAAACTATCTAGAGTCTTAGAGACTCGTACCTACTCGACACCCTCCTTATATACCCCAACGCCTGGTCTGTGCGCACAGACTGCGCAGCTACAAGACCCAGGCCTACCATCTAGAACCGCCCGGACTCGCCCAGAGTCTTAGCCCCTATAACCCCATATGCCGCGGTACAGCCACTTGCTGATCTAAGCCCTTGGAGTATCCCGTTAGGGGTGGGAGTCGTTGCCCATATTCAGAGAAGTCATCGTAGAGCTCCAAGGAAAATAGATAAAAATATAGAGAAATCCATAGAAAATCGTAAGGTCGTAACATCGTCCAAGTAAGGGTTGTTTCTTCATCATCGTCTAGTTCCTCTTTGATTAGAACCTTCCAACCGTCAAGTTCCTGTCCTAGGCAGGCAAGAGCAAATCGAATTTGTTTCTGGCCTTTGTTTTTATAATTGTCATTGTTCAAAACGAAGTAGTCTTCCAGGTTTCCAATGAAAGCTTTTGCTTCGGTTCATTTCCCTGTAAAAATGCGCATGGGCTGCAGCTTAATATCTCCTTTAGAGGCAGGTGCTGCTGCATCAGATGCCATCTTTTCTGTTTCTTCTTTCGGGTCTGTAGGTTCTCCTGTTTCATCTTTCTTCTTCCCTGATTCTGGATCTCCAAATAGATTCGCTTTGATCTGTTTCTGTTACAGTTTCTTTTCCTCTTCTATGACAGACATTCTATTATTACATCAACATTACCATATGATTTAGCGGACGTTTATCTCCTTTTGCTAACGCTTTCACATTTCCTTTCATAGGTAGTTAGCTGCACTTACTGCGCATTCCCTTTATAGTTTCCCTTGTTGTCAAAATGTATATAAACCTTAGAATATCCTGTACATTCTCTAGTTCCAACTTAATCGAATCATACTCTCAATATTAACTTGAACTCCTCACTCTCCTCTTCTTGAGCTCGTCGCCGACTTAAAGGCCTTTGTCATCATTTGACTTAGCATCCAGAATGTGTCCAGTAGGCTGGGAGCGGACTGAGACTCTGCTTGCCACTGTTGACTTAGAACGAACAGCATTGGGAGCATCGATCTTAACAGTTTCTGTTCTTGGAAATCTATCCAAGGCTGTAGTTCTCCGTCCCTAAGTGTGTATTGCTCTCGTCCTGCTATTTCAGTAAGACTGAGATATTCGTTCCACCAAGAGAGTTCTGGTTCGTCTGTAGGTGGTTTAAATAACGAAAGAAATCCCTCTTCGTGTTCTTCGTTTACCCAATCAATCCAAATGTTGTCTGGGAAGGCGTCCTCTGGTCCTTCAGTGTAATCACCTTCAAAGAGGGATTCTGGTACTGGTTTGTTCTTTTTCTTAGTGCTTGAGGGGAAAAACCACCCTGTTCCTGTAGTCGATGGAAAGACTTCCCTTCAATCTAGATAATACTTTCATCTGAAATGGACAGAGCCGTTAGGGGGTCTGAGGTTCGAGGTTCTGGTATCAATGGTGTCTGGCTAGTGTAGAAACACTGAGCGGTCTGAGAGTTCCAACTTGTGTTAAGATCGATGCTCCAAACAAGGTTTGTTCTAAGTCAACAGTGGCAAGCAGAGTCTTGGTCCGCTCCCAGCCTACTGGACAGATTCTGGATGCTAAGTCAAATGATGACAAAGGTCTTTTAAGTCAATGACGAGCTTAAGAGAAAGAGAGCAAGGAGTTCGAGTGAGAGTTGAGAGTATGATTCGATTAAGTTGGAACTAGAGAATGTACAAGATATTCTAGGGTTTATATATGTTTTGAGAACAAGGAAAACTATAAAGGGAATGTGCAGTAAGCACAGCTAACTACCTATGAAAGGAAATATGAAAGCGTTAGCTAAAGGAGATAAATGTCCGCTAAATCGTATAGTAGTGATGATGTAATAATAAAGTGTCCATCATAGAAGAGGGAAAAGAAACTGTAACAACTATCAAAGCTAAGTCCTAAATCAAAGAAAATGATATTAACAGGTTTTATAGATGGATCTAAATCTATTCGATACTATGACGCAAATACGAAAACAATCAAGGTAACTAGAAACTTTGTTTTCTCTAATACTACTACAGAAACCCGGAAAACGGCAACGATCAGTGGTTTTCGAGCTGAGGGGGAGTCAGGATTGTTTGACTTGCAAAACCCAAATCCTACCCAATGTTAAGATCGATGCTCTCAACGCAGTTCGTTCTAGTCAACAGTGGCAAGCAGAGTCTCGGTCTGCTCCCAGCCTATTGGACAAGTTCTGGACACTAAGTCAAATGATGACAATGGTCGAAGTAAACAACAAGCTCAAAGTAATGAGAGCGAGGAGTTTCGTTCAGAGGTTGAGAGAAGAATTCGATTAAGTTGGAACTAAAGAATATAGACGTACATGAGAGGCTTTATATACTAAAAGAACAAGGAAAATATAAAAGGAGTTATACAGCTAATTACCTGAGAAAGGAAATGTGAAGGTCAATAGCTAAAAGGAATTGAGTGTTCATGAAACACATAGCAATGGTTATATAATTGTAAAAGTCCGTTAATGAAAGGGAAAGAAATTGTAACATTACCCCCTTCGTATGCAAGAAGTCACCGACTTCTTAACCTGTTCCCCAACCGTGATTCCCACCATTTGTCCAACCATGATCTTGTCACGATTTCAACCACTCGGTGATGGTGTTGATGTCATGATTAGCGGTTTCGAACCGCCATTGCAGAGTCCTTGTGATATGCTCCAATTGGATCGTCTGTTCCAAGATGGCATCGCGCTCTTCATTGGTGATGGTATGGGGATCGGTAGTGATGACGACGTTAAGCATAGTGTCGATAGGACTGGCGAATTGCTGGTAATCAACAATCATGGTGGCAAGGGCTTCCTGGGCTCTGAGAAGAGTGGCGTCGGGGATCCAAGCGAGGGGCGGTACTGGAAGAGTGGGGAGAGGGGCTTCTTCAAACACAGGTTCGAAGACGTCGTCAAGTTCGGCCGGGTGCTGATGTAGACCATTGATGGTGGAGGTAGGGGAGGCAGGCCAGTCTGGGAAGAGGTACTCATCGATGGTGGTGGTGGTGGTGATAAAGACCTCGATGGGGAGGTCATGGGCAGCAGCGATGAAAGGGGAGGTGGTGGCGAGATGTTCAATATAATAGTGGCCACATGCTGTGACCAAGAGAGCAGAGGCGAAGGCGAGGATGGTGATGAGTGCAGCGAACATGTTGTATTGGTAATATGGGAGGACTAGACCACTGAGTGTGGTTTAAATATCCCAAATCTCCTCATTGGAGTCCAAAGCTAAGATCTCTTTGATCTCAGGTTCCCTGGTTCTGAGAAAGTTCTCACGAGAATTCCTAGCTGCTTCCTCTTGTTCTGATCGGGTTCTTGCATCATCAGGATGTGGAATACAAATTTGGTCAGGGCGCTCGTGTCGTGTAACATGTATCTCTGGGTTGTTTATGCTGTCCTGTATTGCTTGGTTCAGAAGAGTGTAATATCACTCGGTTGCAAGTGCGATTTCCATTTGCACTCATGTGCGGTTAAAATTTTCACTTCCCCTTATATTCATTCACTGTTCATATTGCCATTGTTCCATGGAGATGTCTCTGCCAAGCTGAATAATTCCTTGTAAAGCTTCTGATACTTCAGGGAAGGTTTGTCGTAACCAAACCCTGTGATAAACGTTATCATATTGAAAACAAGGGTGAACCGATGCTGGGAGATAATGTGATTCAGCTTCTTGAAATGTGGGTAGTTCTCCTAGATCAAAAGAGAGACAGTGATACTGGGGAAGATACTTTGATAAAGCATTATATGGGATCTCTGTATGTCCTTGTGGATGCGTTCATTTATGAGGAGGTAATCATGATACTTTAGGTGGTTTTGACATCATTGGAACGTACTTCAGTTTCTGATATGTAGAGAGTGTTCGTTTGGAAGGGTGTTTAAAGGCAGGAACAAACATCTGCATGACGGAGTATCTGGTTTTGACAGTAGGGGTATATCTTCCAGCGGTTCTGCAAAATCTTTTGACATAATGGATATTATCAGTACTTTTCACTCCCCCCCCCTTCCGTGTGGAATCCGCGGAATCCGCGGAATCCGTGTGGATTCCATGTGGATTCCATGTGGATTCCACATGATTGTGCACTATATTGTGGACTTAGTAATGTCATCATGTCACAATACTAGAACTAGTCTATCTACTTTGCTATGCACTTTACTCCTGGTATTTCTACATATATTCCCATCATTACATAGTACTCTAACACATGTCACGTGATTTTTCAACTTTCCCACACCCCACAAAAGTGAGAATTGTGACATTCTGAATCAAGCATTGTAATTGATTGTTTGCTTGGCCCCATATTTTTCCTAGGCTTCCTGTACATGCTCCATTGATTACACAACATTCTATGTGTATGTGACATAATTAACAACATTTTCCCACGGTCCAAAAAAGTGTGTATGGTCAGATTTTGATCATATGTCTGACCTCCTGGTGTTTCTGCACAAAGTACCATTGTCACACTTTGACACAATGTCACATGATTTTCTAGCTTTCCCACAACTACACAAATGAGAATTGTGAATTTTTATCAATCAAAGAATGTAGTTGTTTGCTTTGCTCCCTAACTTTTCTCAGGCTTCCATGTACATTTGATAGCATTTGTAATATTTTCCCATGATCCAAAACAAAGTGTGTGGTGAGATTTTGATTATAGAAACTTCAATATTCTACACTGTCCCAAGATGTAAATAAGGGTGAACTAAGTTCTAGTTCAGGAAACAAGTGAATATTTTTGCACAAATCTCAGCAAATGCTAAATTCATCATCATTTTGTTTTCACCTTCTTGGTCAAATTCTGAATGTGTCTTGATCAAATGAGGTGACATGAGTGGAAAACACTTAGACAAATGATGGAGATACAACAGGAACCCCCTTTTGACATTAGGGGAAGAGTGAGAAAGCAAGAGTGAAGAAAGTGGTTGTTACGACTTTCTTTTCCCCTTCTATGATACACTCCTTTCATATTACATCATCATTTGCTATGTCACTTATTGGATGCTTATCTCCTTTAGCTATTGCCTTCACATTCCCCTTCATAGGTAACTAGCTGCACATACTGCACATTTCCTTTGTTCTTTTAAGTATATAAACCCTCATGTATAGTACAATTCCTCAGTTCAAACTTAATTGAATATTGCTCTTATCTGAATAAATTCCTCTCATCTTCTCTTGAGCTTGTTGTTAGTTTGACCTTTGTCATCATTTGGCTTAATGGCCAGAATCTTTGTCCAGCTGGCTGGAAGTGGGCTGAGACTCCTGTTACTTAGAACAAATCACATCAAGGGCATCAATCTTAACAGTGGTGAGCAGGAAGTATTGTATGTGCATTGTTCAATGGAATGCATGATTTTCAGTCCCTGAAGTTTGAGAAAAAATCAAAAATTATGGTTTGTTCCAACAGTGGCAAGAAGATTTTCAGTTCACTCCCAGCATAGTGGACAAAGAGTGGTGGATGCTGGATGACAAAGGTCAAATAAGAAATGAGCTTAAGAGGAGATGAAAGTGCTGAGTTCACTCATAGATGAGAGCAATATTTGATTAAGTTGGAACTAGAAGAGTTTGTAGTCCATTAGAAGAGGAGAGAAAACTGTAAAGAATGACATGAATTTAGTATTTTGACTGTGGGAAAAGTGACAATGATGTAACATGAGCCTGTATGACAAGCTAGGAGAAGGAAACTGAGTAAAAAAGAATGCAGTGAATAGGAAGACACCTGTTTTGTTCAGTTTCTGAAGTGTGAGAAAAAATGACAAATGATGTGACATATGTATAGGACACCTCATGGGAATAATGGAATGCATGAGAAAGTTAGGAGGAAGCAGCTAAGTGAGAAAGAAATTAGTGATTAGGATTTGTGTGATTCATTCAATAACTGCCACAGTTCTCAGTTTGAACTGTGGGAAAAAATTACACATGATGTGACATATACATGAAGCAGCTTGCAACAAGTGGAAGATGTGTTAGAAGCTAAAGAGAAAGTGATTGAGTGGAGGAGTAAGTGAAAAGGTGTTCTGGAACTGAATCAAAATAAGGGGATTCCTTGTGGAATCCACGCGGAATCCACGCGGAATCCGTGCGGAATATTCCGCGCGGTCATTCCGCAGTCATTCCGCATTCCGCACTGCGTGACAATGTCACAAGTCACCACAGGGAAAGCACGTCACATTGATTCCACACAAAGCTATCTGAAATAAGCTTGCATTACATGTAGAATCCCCCTCTGTAACTATTGTAACATGTTTATACCCTAGATGGGTGAAAAAGTCACACGGAATCTGCATGGAATCCGTGTGGAATCCGCATATTCCGCACGGAATCCGCGCGGAATACGGGGGGGAGTGAAAAGTACTCGATATTATGCTTTAGTTGAAGATTGGTGCGGTAATAAGTCATTCTTCTTTTGATTTATCTTAGAGATTCCTTCTGTTTTTATACTCGACCAAGATATCTGCAGCATTGCCTAAATGCCATTCTGGTTCCCATGTATTGTCATTTGCTCCATAGCCTTTCCACTTGACTAAGTATTGATAACCGGCTCTGCGTTTCCGATGTCCAAGGATAGCCTCAATCTCAAACTCTTCTTGTCCATTAACCATATCGGGAGGTGGCATAGTGAAATTCGGACCATGCGTTGAGGTTTCCTTATATGGAGTGAGAAGTGATGCATGAAACACAGGGTGAATACGCCATTGCTTTGGTAATTTCAATTTATAAGTGACTGGTCCCAAGACTTGTTCAACCTGAAAAGGTCCTTCTTGTTTTGGTGCCAGCTTTCTTGATTGATACGGAATGTGAAGGTTCTTGTTTTTGAGCCAGACTTTGTCGCCTTTTTCAAATCTGATTGACTTGTCTCTGTACCTATGAGCAACCATTTGTCTAGCAAGTTCATGAGCAGCTAGAGCTTCTTCTCTGGCTTTTTGAAGCATCTGAAGACGTTCTTCTGCTGCTGGTGCAGTCATCTTGATTGCTGCTGTAGGGATAGCGATCGGATCTGATCCATACACAATTTGAAATGGGGATGTCTTTATTGTGTCGTGATATCGGTTATTGTGTGCAAATTCAGCAATGGGTAATAGTGGTTTCCATTTATGGGGTTCATTTGTGCAAAACATTTGAAGATAAATTTCAAGTTCTTGATTAACACATTCAGTTTCTCCATCTGTCTGAGGGTGATAGGCTGTGCTCATCCTGTGGTTGATTCCTAAAGCTTTTCGTATCTCTTGAAATACTTTAGCAGAGAATCGTGGTCGTCTGTCAGAGATTAAGATGTCAGGGAGTTCAAAGCATTTAAATATTTCAGAGATATATAGGTCTGTGGTTCCTAGAGCGTCAATCGTCTTGTTGCAAGGAGTAAAAATTACTCCCTTCGTAAGGCCATGGTCCACCGTGACCAATATAGAATCATATCCGTCTGATATAGGAAGATCTGTGATGAAGTCAAGTGTAACTTGTTGGAATGGTTGTGTGGCTTTTGATGAAATAGGTATTAGTGCCGGTGAATTAGGATGAGTATTGACTTTCATCTGTTGACAGAGTGCACATTCTTCAACCCATTCTTTAACATGTCTATACATTCCAGGCCACCAGTAATCTCGCTTCAAAAGCACCAGTGTTTTCAATCGTCCAGGATGTCCTGAAGATAATGCTTCGTGTATCTTCTTGATTAACCGAGTTCATAGTTCCATTCGATCAGGAACATAGATCTTGCCAAGATAATAAACGATACCATGAGTATATGTCCAATCTTGCAGTTTTGATTTAATTGGTGGAGCCCTTTGTTTAGTGATAACTTCAATAAGGATGTGTCCAAAATCATCATTTGCCATGTATTTCTTTAATTCATTGGCAAGATCATCATTGATCAGCCAAATAAATCGGTCATTTGGCAGAACTGTGACAGTAGTTTGTTCTTCATCATTGCCCATATGATCTGGTCGTCTGGATAATGCATCTGCTTCAAACATTTTCGTTCCAGGTACATGTTTGATATGAAGATCAAATTCAGATAACAGTGCTGACCACCGAGCTTGTCGAGGTGTTAAGCGTTGAGCAGTTCGGTAATAGGACAAGTTCTTGTGATCACAATGGACAATGATCGTGTGAGGAGAACCATGTAATAGATGGCGCCAAACTGCAAGTCCTTTGATGATTGCAAGTAGTTCTCTGTCATAGATCTGGTAATTCTGTTCCGTTGGTGTTAACGCATGGGATATAAATTCACATGGATGGAGTGCTCCTGATTCATCAGCTTGTTTCAGTACTGCTCCAATGGCTTTGTTAGAAGCATCGGTTTGAAGGATGAATGATTTGGCAGGATTTGGCATTGACAAAACTGGCATGGAGGCAAACCGCTGCTTTAAAGCGTCAAAGGCAAGTTGTTGTTCATTATTCCAGTCAAATGGTTCCATTTTCTTGGTCAGATCTGTGAGTGGTTTTGCAATTGCTGCCAAATTCCCAATAAAACGTCGATAAAAGTTCCCAAAACCTAGGAATGATCGGACTTGTTTAACCGTTAATGGTACTGGCCAATCAGCTATTCCTGCAAGTTTGATAGGATCCATCCATATCTTTCCAGGCAAGATGATCATGCCTAGAAATTCGACTTCTTGAACAGCAAATTTACATTTTTCTAATTTCAGGAACAGATCATTCTCTTCCAACCGATCAAGGACTCTCTTTGTTCGTTCTTCTAGTTCATTTAAGTTCTGAGAACATATCAGGATGTCGTCCATGTAGATGATGAGCCACCCTTCATTAATCATATCTCTGAAGTATTCATTCATCATAGTTTGGAATGTGGATGGCAAATTGCATAGGCCAAAGAACATGACAGTTGGTTTGTATAGCCCTCTGTTGGTAATGAAAGCGGCTTTCCATTCATCCCCCTTCTTGATCCTGACATTATTATATCCCCATCGGAGGTCCAATTTGGTAAAATATTGTGCGCCACCAAGCTTTGTAAGGAGATCGGATACTAGAGGTAATGGGTATGTGTTCTTGATTGTCCAATCATTTAAATATCTATAATCTTGGCATGGCCAAAGCGCACCACTTTCCTTCTTTGAGACAAAGAAAAACGGCGATGCTTGAGGAGACTTCGACGGTCTGATGTATCCTTTAGCTAGCTGTTCTTCAATCCATTCGTCTAGTGATGACTGTTCTTTGATTGACAATGGATAAATCTTGCTAACTTTAGGATTAAAACCTGTTTTTAAATCCATAGCATGATCCCAAGTTCTGGAGGTTGGAAATCGTTCTGATGCCTTTTTCTCAAAGACTGAGCACCATTTCCCATATTCTGATGGTAATTCCGTTTTTGGTTCATCCTTTTTCAACTGATGTTCTAATGCTTGAGACGCAGATGTCTTGACTCTGATCCAGTAATCGTCTTCTCCCCATTGTTGATTGTCCAATGCCATTTGCCAGATAGTTCCTTTATTCCGTTGTTCATCAATAAGGTGTATCGTTTTATCTCTCCAATCGATATGTCATTATTCGATTTTACTATTACAGAATCAAGTGCTAACTGTTAAGATCGATGCTCTCAACACAATTCGTTCTAAGTCAACAGTGGCAAGCAAAGTCTCAGTCTGCTCCCAGCCTACTGGACAGGTCCTGGACACTAAGTCAAATGACAACAGAGGTCAGACAAACGATGAGCTCAAGAAATGAGAGTGAGGAGTTTCATTTGAAGGTTGAGAGAATAATTTGATTAAGTTGGAACTAAAGAAGAGAAGCGTACATGGGAGTCTTTATATACTAAAAGAACAAAGAAAATATAAAAGGAATTGTACAGCTAATTGCCTAAGAAAGGAAATGTGAAGGTCAATAGCTAAAAGGAAATAAGCATCCATGAAATGCATAGCAATGGTTATGTAATTGTAAAAGTCCGTCAATGAAAGAGAAAGAAATTGTAACATTACCCCCTTCATATGTAAGAAGTCACCGACTTCTTATCCTGTTCCCCAGCCATGATTTCCACCATTTGTCCATCCATGATCTCTTTGTGATTTTAACCATTCAGCAATGGTGTTGATGTCATGGTTAGCAGTCTCAAACTGCCATTGCAACGTCCTTGTGATATAGTCGAGTTGGACCATTTGTTCAAGGATCACATCGCGCTCTTCATCTGTGATGGTATGAGGGTTGGTGGTGAGGGCGATGTTGAGCATGGCGTCGAGAGGTCCGGCAAAGAGCTGATAATCGATGATGAAGGTGGCGAGGGCTTCCTGAGCCCGAAGAATAGTGGCGTTAGGGGTCCAGATGAGAGGTGGTGCTGGCGGAGTGGGTAAAGGTGCTTCTTCCTCATCAAGGAAGTCAACCAGCTCATCCGGGTGCTGATGAAGGTTGGCGACGGTAGAGGGAGGGGAGGCAGGCCAATCCGGGAAGAGATATTCGTCTATAGTGGTGGTGGTGGTAATGAAGACCTCAATGGGGAGGTCATGGGTGGTGGCGAGGAACGGGGCGGCAGCCGCGAGAGAGGAGTCGTAACAATGGCCACAGGCTGTGACCAGAAGCGCAAAAGTGAAAGCAACAAGGTAGGCGATGATGATGATGGTGGACATGTTGTATCGGTAGGATGAGGAAAGTGAGACCATTAAGTGTGGTTTAAATATCCCAAATTTCATCGTCAGAATCCAAAGCTAAGATCTCTTCGATCTCAGGTGCTCTGGTTCTGATAAAGTTCTCACGAGAGTTCCTTGCTGCTTCTTCTTGTTATGATCGGGTTCCTGCATCATCAGGGTGTTGAATACGAATTTGATCAGGGCGTTCATGCTGTGTGACGCGTATTTCTGGGTTGTCCATGCTGTCCTGTATTGCTCAGTTCAGAAGCGTGTAATATTGTTTGGTTGCAAGTGTTATTTCCATTTGCGCTCGTGTGCAGTTAAAATTTTCACTTCCCCTTATATTCATTTGCCATTCATATTGCCATTGTTCTATGGAGATGTCTTGACCTAGCTGAATAATCCATTGTAAAGCTTCTGATAATTCAGGGAAAGTTTGTCGTAACCAAACCCTGTGATAAACGTTGTCATATTGAAAACTGTTAAGATCGATGCTCCCAACGTAGTTCGTTCTAAGTCAACAGTGGCAAGCAGAGTCTCGGTCCGCTCCCAGCCTACTGGACAGAGTCTGGACGCTAAGCCAAACGATGACGAAGGTCTTTAAGTCAACGACGAGCTCGAGGAAAAGAGAGCGAGGAGTTTGAGTCAAACTGGGAGTATGATTCGATTAAGTTGGAACTGAGGAATGTACAAGGTATTCTAGGGTTTATATACGTTTTGAGAACAAGGAAAACTATAAAGGGAATGCGCAGTAAGCGCAGCTAACTACCTATGAAAGGAAATGTGAAAGCGTTAGCAAAAGGAGATAAACGTCCTCTAAATCGTATGGTAATGATGATGTAATAATAAAGTATCCGTCATAGAAGAGGAAAAGAAACTGTAACATTACCCTCTTCGTATGTGAGAAGTCACCGACTTCTACCATTGTGCGTCTGTGGTCCAGCCATGGTCCTTCCTAGATTCAATCCATTTGATGATGGAATCCAGGTCTTTGTTGGCGGCCTCGATGCGCCATTGGAGACTTTTCGTGACACGCTCCAGCTGCTTGGCATGCTCCCACAGGTTGTCGCGTTCCTCATAGGTGAGGCATTGGGGATCGGTGGAGAGCATGAGGTTGGTAACGGAGTCGAGGGGCGCAGAGAGGTGGTTGAAGTCGACGACGAGGGTGCTGAGGGCTTCGGAAACAGGGGAGAGGACTGAGTGGCGAGGGCGGTGGACGTAGGGGATGTGGGTGACCGGGTCCTGGACGGTGGGAGTGGCGAAGGTGATGGGGGCGAGTTCTTCTGGATGCTGGTGAAGTTCTGGGAGGTCTGCCCAGATAAAATCGTCGATAGTGGTGGTGGTGGTGACAAAGACCTCAAGGGGGAGGTCGTGGGCGGTGGAGAGGAAGGGGGAGGCTGCAGCGACGGGTTCGATGTAGCAATGACCACAAGCAGTGATCAAGAGGGCGAGGACGAAGGCGATGAGGTAGGCGAGGGTGATGGCGAAGGCGAACATTGTATATCGAGTAGGATGAGGAAAATGGGTAGCTGGTGGGTCGCCTTTTATCCTAAAGCTTCAAACGTAAAGGTCTTCCATAGAATCTTCTGTTTCGTTACCATCAGATTCTGTGGAGTGAGCAAGAATGGCGTGATACAGCGCATCATCTGATGGTGATTCAGGGGTGTTTGGTCGAGTGAATTTGTCTTCTCTAATGAACGCTCCTTGAGCTGTGATTCTGCTAGTAATCTTTGGGTATCCTGGTTCGAAGTCATAAGTAGGATAGTGTGGAGGTTTTGGCGGGTAAGGAGGGGGAATGCGTTCCCATATTAACGAATCGTATGGTGGTGGAATGGTTGCATCAGGGTTGTCGATGGGAAACTCGATTTTCGGTGGGAAGAGATGATAAAATTGCATGAAACGGTCGCACCCATGTTCTTGTAGATCTTGTCGTCGATCTAATATCCATATATTCATTTTGTAGAGGATCCATTGCTGTAGATTTCGGAATTCCTGTTCCTGTTCTTTCATTCTTGGTGTAGTAATGTTCGGTTGAATAGCTTTTGATGATGACAGTGGTCGTCTTGGCGAAATGAAAAGTATATGTCTACTGGTGATTGGGTAGTGTCGTGCGTGTGGGAGTCGTACTAGGTGTTTCTTATTGTGACGATGTGGTAATAGACGAGTCCGAGGGGGAAGGAATCGTCCTTTGAGCGCATAAAGGGTTTTCCAGAATTTCTTTGATCGGTTATAGGTCATGGATGAAGTTCTATAGGCGTCTTCTGTTCTTATATTCTATCAGAATATCCGCAGCGTTTCCCAGGTGACGCTCAGGTTCCCAAGTATTGTCATTTGACCCATAGCCTTTCCACTTAACCAAATATTGATAGCCTGCTCCGCGTTTTCGATGTCCAAGGATAGCTTCAATCTCAAACTCCTCCTGTCCGTTTACTATATCGGGAGGTGGTGTAGTAAAGTTTGGTCCATGCATTGACGTTTCCTTATATGGAGTGAGAAGCGATGCATGAAATACAGGATGAATGCGCCATTGCTTCGGTAATTTCAGTTTGTATGTAACTGGTCCCATGACTTGTTCAACCTGAAAGGGTCCTTCTCGTTTTGGCGCAAGCTTTCTTGATTGATATGGGATGTGTAAGTTCTTGTTCTCAAGCCAGACCTTGTCGCCTTTCTCGAATTTAATTGACTTGTCTCTGAATCTTTGGGCGACTGTTTGCCTGGCAAGTTCATGAGCTGCTAATGCCTCTTCTCTTGCTTTTCGGAGCATCAGAAGGCGTTCTTCTGCTGCAGGGGCAGTCATCTTGAGCGCTGCTGTGGGAATGGCGATCGGATCTGTTCCATACATGAGTTGAAATGGGGATGTTCTTATCGTATCATGATAACGGTTATTGTGTGCAAATTCGGCGATAGGTAGGAGTGGTTTCCATTTGTGGGGTTCATTAGTGCAAAACATCCGAAGGTAGATCTCGAGTTCTTGATTGACGCGCTCGGTTTCCCCATCTGTTTGAGGGTGATAGGCGGTGCTCATCCTATGGTCGATTCCTAATGCTTTTCGTACTTCTTGGAATACTTTGGCGGAGAATTGTGGTCCTCTATCAGAGATTAAGACGTCAGGGAGTCCAAAGCGCTTGAAGATTTCAGAGATGTAGAGATCGGCTGTCCCTAAAGCGTCGATTGTCTTGTTGCAAGGGGTGAAAATTACCCCCTTCGTAAGGCCATGGTCCACCGTGACCAATATTGAGTCATATCCATCCGAGATGGGAAGATCGGTAATGAAATCAAGGGTTACTTGTTGAAACGGGCGTGTCGCTTTGGATGGAATAGGGATTAATGCTGGCGCATTTGGGTGAGTGTTAACTTTCATCTGTTGGCATAATGCACATCCCTCTACCCATTCTTTGACATGTCTGTACATTCCTGGCCACCAGTAGTCGCGTTTTAGAAGTGCCAATGTTTTTAATCGTCCTGGATGTCCAGAAGATAACGCTTCGTGCGTATCTTTGATTAATCTAGTCCGCAATTCAATTCGGTCAGGGATATAGATCTTTCCAAGGTAGTAGACGATGCCATGGGTGTATGTCCAGTCTTGTAGCTTTGATTTGATTGGTGGCGCTCTTTGTCTTTTAATAACATCAATCAGAATTCGTCCAAAATCATCATTCGCCATGTACTTCTTCAATTCATCGGCTAGATCGTTATTGATGAGGCGAATAAAGCGATCGTTTGGTAGCATAGTAACTGTGGTCTGTTCTTCATCATTTCCCATGTGATCTGGCCGTCTAGATAGAGCGTCTGCCTCGAACATCTTTGTTCCTGGTACATGTTCAATTCGGAGGTCGAATTCGGACAACAGAGATGACCATCTGGCTTGTCTAGGTGTCAATCGTTGAGCCGTTCTGTAATAGGACAGGTTCTTGTGATCACAGTGCACAATGATGGTATGGGGTGATCCATGCAGAAGGTGACGCCAAACTGCCAGCCCTTTAATGATGGCAAGTAATTCTCTGTCATAAATCTGGTAATTCTGCTCCGTTGGTGTTAGGGCGTGGGAAATAAAACCGCAGGGATGTAATGCACCAGAGTCGTCCGCTTGTTTTAAAACCGCTCCTATTGCTTTATTAGAGGCGTCGGTTTGAAGAATAAACGGTTTTGCTGGGTTTGGCATTAAGAGAACTGGCATAGAGGCAAATCGTTGTTTTAGGGTATCAAAAGCAGCTTGACGTTCTGTGTTCCAGTCAAATATCTCCGTCTTTTTTGTTAAATCGGTGAGTGGTTTTGCTATAGCCGCAAAATTTCCAATGAATCGTCGGTAGAAGTTCCCAAAGCCTAGGAATGATCGAACTTGTTTGACTGTTGTTGGTGCTGGCCAATCGGCTATCCCTGCTAATTTAATAGGATCCATCTGTATTTTTCCAGGTGATATGATCATTCCTAGAAACTCGACTTCTTGCACAGCGAATTTACATTTTTCCAGTTTCAAGAATAAGTCGTTCTCCTCTAATCGGTCTAGAACTCGTTTTGTTCGTTCTTCCAATTCTGTCTTGTTTTGAGAACAAATCAAGATGTCATCCATGTAAATGATGAGCCATCCTTCGTTAATCATATCTCTGAAATATTCGTTCATCATGGTTTGGAACGTAGATGGTGAATTGCATAGTCCAAAGAACATAACAGTTGGTTCGTATAATCCTCGATTCGTGATGAAGGCAGCTTTCCATTCATCACCTTTCTTGATTCGAACATTATTGTATCCCCAGCGAAGATCTAATTTGGTGAAGTATTGTGCTCCAGCAAGTTTAGTAAGGAGATCGGATACTAGGGGCAGTGGGTATGCGTTTTTGATTGTCCAATCGTTCAGGTATCTATAGTCTTGACATGGTCTTAACGCTCCGCTTTCCTTTTTTGAAACAAAGAAAAATGGCGAGGCCTGAGGTGATTTCGACGGTCGGATGTATCCTTTGGCAAGTTGTTCTTCAATCCATTCGTCCAAGGACGACTGCTCCTTAATTGATAACGGATAGATTTTGCTAACTTTGGGAGTGAAACCGTTTTTCAGTTCGATCGCATGATCCCAAATTCTAGAGGTAGGAAATCGTTCTGAAGCCTTTTTCTCAAAGACTGATCGCCATTTCTCGTATTCCACAGGTAGTTCTGTCTTTGGTTTGTCCTTCTTCAGCTGATGTTCCAGTGCCTGAGATGCTGACGTTTTGACTCTAATCCAATAATCGTTTTCTTCCCATTGATTGTCCAGTGCTAGTTGCCAAATCGTCCCATCTTGTCGCTGATTATCAATAAGGTGAATCGTTTTGTCTCTCCAATCAATAGTCGGGTTATTTTCTTCTAACCAAGGAATTCCCAAGATTAGTCGTTGGTCCCCTAACTTGGTAATTAAAAACCAGTTACTGTGACGCTTTCCTCCAATTGAATATTGAATTAATACTCGATGGGTGATCATTCCATTCGTGTTGATTGTTCCATCTGCGTTCCTGACTCGAATCGGTTTTCTTAACTTTTCTTTTGGTAATTTCGTTGTTATTTCTTCGTCAATAAAGTTCCCTTCTGCTCCACAATCGATGAGGGCAGAGGTTTCAGCGGGTAAATCGATCGTTTCGACAGTAATTGAAAGGCGCTTGTTATTATTTGATCGTACTATTACAGAATCAAGCGCTAACTGTGAAAGTTCATTCGCTGTGGAAGTGCCAACCGCTGTGTGACGCTTCCTGATCAAAAACCCTCATTCTCAAGTTCGTTAAGAAGACCTTCTCGTTCATTGGCCTTCATTCCAGCTAGGATCGCTCTGATATTCGCAACTGGGTCGTCTTGCTTTTCCTTAGGCACATCCTCAGGGATGGATCTGATCCCTCTATTCTGAAACGATGAGGAGGACCTGAAGGAGGCGTTTTGGGTGGTGTTTCGTTTCGGACAATTTTTTGAAACATGTCCCTGGTTTCCACATCTGAAACACTTCCCAGTTTTCATGTATTCCTCCTTTTGTTCGTCTGTCAAACGTCCAGTGGGCATAGCATTAACTGATCGAGTTGATCCGCCCCTAGTGTTGGTGTTTCGGTTAAAATTAGAGCGGTTCCCTTGTCCTGGTTTGCGTCCAAGTGCTCGCATCATTTCCCAAGCGCCATGAAGCTGTTCTGCCTTTTCATATGCTTCCTTCATTGATAGAACGTTCGCTTCAAGAATTTTGGTAGCGATACTTTCAGGAAGTCCTTTAACAAATGCCTGAAGTTGTGCGGTTGTCCCTTTCAATCCTGAGGTCCCAATCTCCATGCGGAATTTTCTGATATATTCAGGGACTGAAACGTCGCCCCCTACTCTGAGATTGGCCAAATTATTTAGGGCCCTGAGCGCGCTGTTGACTTCGCCCCAATCGGCTAAAAAGCGCTTCTTGAATTCGGCCCAACTCGTCCAGGTAAAGGTCGTTTCTTCATCGTTGTCTAGTTCCTCTTTGATTAGAACCTTCCAATCGTCGAGTTCCTGTCCTAAACAGGCAAGAGCGAATCGAATCTGTTTCTGGCCTTTGTTCTTATAATTATCATCGTTCAAAACGAAGTAGTCTTCCAAGTTTCCAATAAAAGCCTTTGCTTTGGTTCGTTTTCCTGTAAAAATGCGCATGGGCTGCGGCTTAATATCTCCTTTAGAGGCAGGTGTTGCTGCATCAGATGCCATCTTTTCTGTTTCTTCTTTTGGGTCTGTAGGTTCTCCTGTTTCGTCTTTCTTCTTTCCTGATTCTGGATCTCCGAATAGATTTACTTCGATCTGTTTCTGTTCTTGGAAATCTATCCAAGGCTGTACTTCTCCGTCCCTAAGTGCGTATCGTTCTCGTCCTGCTGTTCCAGTGAGACTGAGATATTCGTTCCACCAAGAGAGTTCTGGTTCGTCTTTAGGCGGTTTGAATAATGAACGAAATCCTTCTTCGTGTTCTTCGTTTACCCAATCAATCCAAACGTCGTCTGGAAAAGCGTCCCCTTGTCCTTCAGTGTAATCACCTTCAAAGAGGGATTCTGGTACTGGTTCGTTCTTTTTCTTGGTTCCTGAGCGGAAAAACCACCCTGTTCCTGTAGTCGATGGAAAGACTTCCCTTCGATCTAGATAATACTTTCGTCTGAAACGGGCAGAGCCGTTTGGAGGTCTGAGGGTCGAGGTTCTGGTATCAATGGTGTCTGGCTAGTGTAGAAACACTGAGCGGTCTGAGAGTTCCAACTTGTGTTAAGATCGATGCTCCCAACGTAGTTCGTTCTAAGTCAACAGTGGCAAGCAGAGTCTCGGTCCGCTCCCAGCCTACTGGACAGAGTCTGGACGCTAAGCCAAACGATGACGAAGGTCTTTAAGTCAACGACGAGCTCGAGGAAAAGAGAGCGAGGAGTTTGAGTCAAACTGGGAGTATGATTCGATTAAGTTGGAACTGAGGAATGTACAAGGTATTCTAGGGTTTATATACGTTTTGAGAACAAGGAAAACTATAAAGGGAATGCGCAGTAAGCGCAGCTAACTACCTATGAAAGGAAATGTGAAAGCGTTAGCAAAAGGAGATAAACGTCCTCTAAATCGTATGGTAATGATGATGTAATAATAAAGTATCCGTCATAGAAGAGGAAAAGAAACTGTAACAGAAAACAAGGGTGAACCGACGCTGGGAGATAATGTGATTCGGCTTCTTGAAATGTGGGTAGTTCTCCTAGATCAAAAGAGAGGCGATGATATTGGGGAAGATACTGTGATAAAGGTTATATGGGATCTCTGTATGTCCTTGTGGATGTGTTTGTTTATGAGGAGGTAATCGTGATACTTTAGGTGGTTTTGACATCATTGGAACGTACTTCAGTTTCTGATATGTGTTACGATTTCTTTCCCCTTTTGTTAACGGACTTACTTTATTATATAATCATCGTTATGCGTTTCATGGACGCTCATCTCCTTTAGCTACTTTACCTTCACATCTCCTTTCTTAGGTATATAGCTGTACGTTTCCTTTTATATTTTTCTTGTTCTTTTACATATATAAACCTTCTTGTAAAGTAGCTAGACTCCAGTTCCAACTTAATCGAATTCTTCTCTCAACTACTGAACGAAACTCCTCGCTCTCATCTCCTTGAGCTCGTCGTTTAAATTGACCTTCGTCATCGTTTGACTTAGTGTCCAGAACTTGTCCAGTAGGCTGGGAGCAGACCGAGACTCTGCTTGCCACTGTTGACTTAGAACAAATTGCGTTGAGAGCATCAATCTTAACAATATGTAGAGAGTGTTTGTTTGGAAGGGTGTTTAAAGGCAGGAACAAACATCTGCATGACGGAGTATCTGGTTTTGACAGTAGGGGTATATCTTCCAGCGGTTCTGCAAAATCTTTTGACATAACAGATATTATGCTTTAGTTGGAGATTGGTGCGGTAATAAGTCATTCTTCTTTTGATTTATCTTAGAGATTCCTTCTGTTTTTATACTCAACCAAGATATCCGCAGCATTGCCCAGATGTCGTTCTGGTTCCCATGTATTGTCATTTGCTCCATAGCCTTTCCATTTGACTAGGTATTGATAACCAGCTCCGCGTTTCCGATGTCCAAGGATAGGAGGTCTTTACACTCCCCCACGTGCATCCCGAGGATTCCCGGGGAGTCCCTGGGAGTCCCTGTGGAGTCCTCGGGACTCCTGGTGATTTTTTTCACCCCAAAATTGTACTAAATGGCTGGTGGACTCCACCTGGACTCCACCTGGACTCCCACTGGACTCCTGGTAAAGTCGAGGAATCCTGAAGACTCCTCAGACCAGGAGTCCACAGGGAGTGTCAGGAGTCCTCATGAACTCAGTTGTGACAGTCACTTGTCACATATCAGATGGTCTGTGCACTCCTGGCAGGTATATAAGGACAGCCAGTAGCACCCAGTTTCTGCCATCCCCCTTCCTCGAAAATTGATTAGTCAGCTACTTTAGTAAGCTAGATAATGTATATAGGCTGATTACATAAGTGATTACATAAGTAAATTAGACTAGTAATATAGATAAGATTATATACATGTTGATTAGGTAAGTTGTACATTTTCCCACACTAGATATCACCCATTCTCTTATGTCACATGTCACAATAGTGTCACATTTCCCACAGTTTTGAAATGTGAGAATTGTCATGTGACCTATTAACAAAAAATATAGAGAGAGTCAATTTGTCCCAGAATATGAAAACCAAATATGTGCAAACCCAATATTCATTGAGATAATTGCAAAATACTATCATGATTTCGCTTTTTATAGCACAGCCACAGCACTCTGAAGTACAAAAGTCACATTCATGACATGCTCTATTAATGAAAGTTGTAGAGGAGTTAAATCTGATGCTACTGAGGGTTCACAAATATTTGTAAACAAAGTACTTGTTGAGATATAACCCTTTCAAACAATTTTGTGTGACAATGCTGACATGCTGCTCCCAAGTCAAATTCATAATATATTTTATTAATGAATATTGTATATGGGTTAAATCTGATGCTACTGATGGTATAAAAATATATGTAATCAATGCCTTTTCTGAGAAATGGGCATTGCTACAATCCAGATATGCCATGTTCAAGTTAAATTCATGACATGATTTATGATTTAATACAAATTGTTACAATTTCTTTCCCTTTCGTTGATGGACTTTTACAATTACATAACCATTGCTATGCGTTTCATGGACGCTTATCTCCTTTAGCTAATAACCTTCACATTTCCTTTCTTAGGCAATTAAATGTACAGTTCCTTTTATATTCTCCTTGTTCTTTTAGTATATAAAGGCTTTCATGTATGCTTCTTTTCTTTAGTTCCAACTTAATCGAATTATTCTCTCAACCTCTGAACGAAACTCCTCGCTCTCATCTTCTTGAGCTCATCGTTTACTTTGACCTTTGTCATCATTTGACTTAGTGTCCAGAACTTGTCCAGTAGGCTGGGAGCAGACCAAGACTCTGCTTGCCGCTGTTGACCTAGAACAAACTGTGTTGAGAGCATCGATCTTAACACAAATGACAGGAGAAGTGAATCCACCTTGGTGGTGATATTCAGACATCTGTAAATGAGAAATGCATCAGTTGTTTTTTCATCACATACTTTTGTGGTATTTATCATTGCAACCTGTTTACTAGTAGTTCCTCCCTTTGACTTGACCATAACAGTCATAAACTAATGATTGCACCAAGCACCCAAGCTGATGGCAACACAGCCAAAATGTGAACACTCTGTTGAGTAATTAAATAATGATCTGGAGCTATGTATTATCCACAGAGGGTTATATATGTCATTATCAATGATGCTAAAATAATCACTTTGTTGCAAAGACCATTAAGCCATGGGGTGGCAAGGTTGCAATGGCAATGGCATTAGGGGCAGTGGTGAGGGTGTGACAATAGCAGTGGAGCATGATTAAGTCGTCCATGATAAGACTGGAACAATCACAAAATTGATTTCCCAGAGTAAGTGTAATGTGGGGGTTTTATTACTTATTCTTGTCATTCATCATACACATGACCAAAATATATTGGCTGTGTAATGCAAGTACAAGAAAAGCTAAAATAATTATGTAATATATTTGTGTGCAACATAAGGTTGCACCCCCAAACAACTAGACCACTAAATATAAGAATATGCATGTAGTCATATCCATTTGCAATTCACAAGAAACAAGATATCAATATGTGGGCTCTCCTGAGAATTGATGCAGAACCCCAACAGTAAGTAATCCAAGATAAACACTGCCAGGTGGGGCAGTGCAAATTACTGGGAAAATGTGGAAGTGCAATGATGTCTAATTGCTTGACACAATCCCTCAAATACAACACCAACATGCCTTTAGCTCAGTGCATTGTGGGAACATCTGGAGGAAGTTAAAGTGAATGTGAGAAAATGAAATCCAGTAGGAATGCTGCATATGCAGGAAATCATATCTTTCCATGGGAAATCAGGCAGAGTGCAAGTCAGCTTGATAGACTAATATCCAACATATGTGTGGGAATATGTATGATGTAAATGTGCAGATGAAGTATGGGAACAATAACCTGCAGTGTGGGAATGTTGATGGTAATTGAATTACATGTGGGTAAAGGACATAGGATGGGAAGATACATATGTGACCATGGGAAAATGATGTGCAGTGATGGAATGTGTGTGGGAAGTTGCTCTTGGTGTGGGAAAACATGAGAGGGTATGGGTATGTTGTGGGGATGTGTGATTGCTTGATGTGATTAACTCAAGAATCAAGATACAAGTAACACTCCCTGTGGACTCCCTCCAAGGGAGCCACAATATGCCTCTGTAGGGAGTGAGGTGGGAGTGAGGTGGGACTCCCGGTCGATTATTCCTGTTTTGGTGAGAAATGCAGGGAGTCCCTGTGGAGTCCCTGTGGAGTCCCGGGAGTCCCTGGGAGTCCAGGCATGCATGTGGGGGAGTGTAAAGTACTGAAGGATAGCCTCAATCTCAAACTCTTCTTGTCCATTAACCATATCGGGAGGTGGCATCGTGAAATTCGGACTATGTATTGAGGTTTCCTTATATGGAGTGAGGAGTGATGCATGAAACACAGGATGAATGTGCCATTGCTTTGGTAGTTTCAATTTATAAGTAACTGGTCCCATGACTTGTTCAACCTGGAAGGGTCCTTCTCGTTTTGGTGTAACCTGTTGGAAAGGTCGTGTAGCTTCTGATGGAATAGGGATCAGCACTGGTGAATTAGGGTGAGTATTGACTTTCATTTGTTGACAGAGTGCACATCCTTCAACCCATTCTTTAACATGTCTATACATCCCAGGCCACCAGTAATCACGTTTCAGAAGCGCTAGCGTCTTCAATTGTCCAGGATGTCCAGAAGATAATGCTTCATGTATGTCCTTGATTAACCGAGTTCGCAACTCAATTTGATCAGGAACATAAATCTGTGGTCTTCTGGATAATGCATCTGCTTCAAACATTTTTGTTCCAGGTACATGTTCGATACGAAGATCAAATTCAGATAACAATGACAACCACTGAGCTTGTCAAGGTGTTAAACGTTGAGCAGTTTGGTAATAGGACAAGTTCTTGTGATCACAATGGACAATGATTGTGTGAGGAGAACCATGTAACAGATGGCGCCAAACTGCAAGTCCTTTAATGATTGCAAGCAGTTCTCTATCATAGATCTGATAATTCTGTTCTGTTGGCGTTAACGCATGAGATATAAATCCGCATGGATGGAGTGCTCCTGAATCATCAGCTTGCTTCAGTACTGCTCCAATTGCTTTGTTAGAGGTGTCGGTTTGAAGGATGAATGGTTTTACAGGATTTGGCATTAACAAAACTGGCATGGAGGTGAACTGTTGTTTTAAAGTATCAAATGCAATTTGTCGTTCATTATTCCAGTCGAATGGTTCTGCTTTCTTGGTTAAATCTGTAAGTGGTTTTGCAATTGCTGCAAAATTCCCAATAAATTGTCGATAAAAGTTTCCGAAGCCCAGGAATGATCGGACTTGTTTAACTGTAGATGGTACTGGCCAATCAGCTATTCCTGCAAGTTTGATAGGATCCATTCGTATCTTTCCAGGCGAGATTATCATGCCCAGAAATTCGACTTCTTGAACCGCAAATTTACATTTTTCTAATTTCAGGAACAGATCGTTCTCCTCCAATCGATCAAGAACCCTTTTTGTTTGTTCTTCTAGCTCGTTCAAATTCTGAGAACATATCAGGATATCATCCATATAGATGATGAGCCATCCTTCGTTAATCATGTCTCTGAAGTATTCGTTCATCATAGTTTGAAATGTAGATGGTGAATTGCATAGGCCAAAGAACATAACAGTTGGTTCATATAGTCCTCTGTTGGTGATGAAAGCAGCTTTCCATTCATCTCCCTTCTTGATCTGGACGTTATTATACCCCCATCGGAGGTCTAATTTGGTGAAATATTGTGTGCCTGCAAGTTTTGTAAGGAGATCGGATACTAGGGGTAATGGGTATGCGTTCTTGATTGTCCAATCATTTAAATATCTATAGTCTTGGCACGGCTGAAGCCCACCACTTTCCTTCTTCGAGACAAAGAAAAACGGCGACACTTGGGGAGATTTTGACGGTTTGATGTATCCTTTAGCTAGCTGTTCTTCAATCCATTCGTCCAACAATGACTGCTCTTTGATTGATAATGGATAAATCTTGCTAACTTTAGGACTAAAACCGGTTTTTAAATCGATAGCATGATCCCAAGTTCTGGAGGTTGGGAATTGTTCCGATGCCTTTTTCTCAAAGACTGAGCGCCACTTCCCATATTTCGATGGTAATTCTGTTTTTGGTTCATCCTTTTTCAACTGATGTTCTAATGCTTGAGACGCTGATGTCTTGACTCTGATCCAGTAGTCATCTTCTCCCCACTGTTGATTGTCCAGTGCCATTTGCCAGATAGTTCCCTCATTCCGTTGTTCATCGATGAGGTGTATTGTTTTATCTTTCCAATCAATAGTAGGATTGTTTTCTTTTAACCAAGGGATTCCCAAAATCAATCGTTGATCTCCCAATCTGGTGACTAGGAACCAGTTGCTGTATCATTTTCCTCCGATTAGATATTGAATGTAGACTCGATGTGTGATCATTCCATTGGTGTTAATCATTCCATCTGTGTTTCTGACTTTAATTGGTTTTCGTAATTTTTCTTTTAGTAACTTGGTGGTTACTTCTTCGTCAATAAAATTCCCTTCTGCTCCACAATCGATTAGAGCTGAAGTTTCAGCGGGTAAATCGGACGTCTCAACAGAAATTGAAAGGCGCTTGCTATTATTCAATTTTACTATCACAGAATCAAGTGCTAACTGTGAATGTCCATTTGTTATGGAAGTGTCAACCACTGTGTGACACTTCCGGGTTAAAAACCCTCGTTCTCGAGTTCATTGTGTTACAGTTTCTTTTCCTCTTCTATGACGGACATTCTATTATTACATCAACATTACCATACGATTTAGCAGACGTTTATCTCCTTTTGCTAACGCTTTCACATTTCCTTTCATAGGTAGTTAGCTGCGCTTACTGCGCATTCCCTTTATAGTTTCCCTTGTTCTCAAAACTTTCTCTTTCATTGACGGACTTTTACAATTACATAACCATTGCTATGCATTTCATGGACGCTTATTTCCTTTTAGCTATTGACCTTCACATTTCCTTTCTTAGGCAATTAGCTGTACAATTCCTTTTATATTTTCTTTGTTCTTTTAGTATATAAAGACTCCCATGTATGCTTCTCTTCTTTAGTTCCAACTTAATCGAATTATTCCCTCAACCTTCGAACAAAACTCCTCGCTCTCATTTCTTGAGCTCGTTGTTTGTCTGACCTCTGTCATCATTTGGCTTAGTGTCCAGGACCTTTATAGTTTCCCTTGTTCTCAAAACGTATATAAACCTTAGAATATCCTGTACATTCTCTAGTTCCAACTTAATCGAATCATACTCTCAATATTAACTTGAACTCCTCGCTCTCCTCTTCTTGAGCTCGTCGTCAACTTAAAGGCCTTTGTTGTCGTTTGACTTAGCATCCAGAACGTGTCCAGTAGGCTGGGAGTGGACCAAGACTCTGCTTGCCACTGTTGACTTAGAACGAACAGCATTGGGAGCATCAATCTTAACACAAGTTGGAACTCTCAGAACGCTCAGTGTTTCTACACTAGCCAGACACCATTGATACCAGAACCTTGACCCTCAGACCCCCAAACGGCTCTGTCTGTTTCAAACGAAAGTATTATCTAGATCAAAGGGAAGTCTTTCCATCGACTACAGGAACAGGGTGGTTTTTCCGCTCAAGCACTAAGAAAAAGAACGAACCAGTACCAGAATCCCTCTTTGAAGGTGATTACATTGAAGGACCAGAGAATGCCTTCCCAGACAACGTTTGGATTGATTGGATAAACGAAGACCACAAAGAAGGATTTCTTTCGTTATTCAAACCGCCTACAGACGAATCAGAACTCTCCTGGTGGAACGAATATCTCAACCTTGCTGATATTGAAGGACAAGAGCAATACACACTTAGGGAAGGAGAACTACAGCCTTGGATAGATTTCCAAGAACAGAAACAAATCGAAGCAAATCTATTCGGAGATCCAGAGTCAGAAAAGAAGAAAGACGAAACAGGAGAACCTACAGACCCAAAAGAAGAAACAGAAAAGATGGCATCTAACGCAGCAGCACCTGCCTCTAAAGGAGATATTAAGCCGCAGCCCATGCGCACTTTTACAGGGAAACAAACCGAAGCAAAGGCTTTTATTGGAAACCTGGAAGATTATTTCGTTTTGAACGATGACAACTATAAAACCAAAGGCCAGAAACAGATTTGATTTGCTCTTGCTTGCCTAGGACAGGAACTTGATGATTGGAAGGTTCTAATCAAAGAGGAACTAGACGATGATGAAGAAATGACCCTTACTTGGACGAGTTGGGCTGAATTCAAGAAGCGCTTTTTAGCCAATTGGGGCGAAGTTAACAGTGCACTCAGGGCCTTGAACAATTTAGCCAATCTTAGAGTAGGGGGCGACATTTCAGTCCCTGAATATATTAGGAAATTCTGCATGGAGATTGGAACTTCAGGATTGAAAGGAACAACCACACAACTTCAGGTGTTTGTTAAAGGACTCCCTGAAAGTATCGCCACCAAAATCCTCGAAACAAACATTCTATCAATGAAGGAAGCATATGAAAAGGCAGAACAGCTTCATGGCGCTTGGGAAATGATGCGAGCGCTTGGACACAAACCAGGACAAGGGAACTGCTCTAATTTTAACCGAAACACCAATACTAGGAGTGGATCAACTCAATCAGTTAATGCTATACCCACTGGATGTTTGACAGACGAACAAAAGGAGGAGTACATGAAAGCAGGGAAGTGTTTCAGATGTGGAAATCAGGGACATGTTTCAAAAAATTGTCCGAAACGAAACACTACTCCAAACACCTCCTTCAGGTCCTCCTCATCATTTCAGAACAAAGGAATCAGATCCATCCCTGAAGATGCGCCCAAGGACAAGCAGGATGATCCAGTTGCAAGCATCAGAGTGATTCTTGCTGGAATGAAGGCCAATGAACGAGAAGGTCTTCTACATGAACTCGAGAATGAAGGTTTTTAATCAGGAAGCATCACACAGCGGTTGGCACTTCCACAACAAATGGATTTTCACAGTTAGCGCTTGACTCTGTAATAGTACGATTGAATAATGACAAGTGCCTTTCAATCTCTGTTGAAACGATCGATTTTACCCGCTGAAACCTCTGCCCTCATCAATTGTGGAGCAGAAGGGAACTTTATTGACGAAGAAATAACAACAAAACTACCAAAAGAAAAGCTAAGAAAACTGATTCGAGTTAGGAACGCAGATGGAACAATCAACACAAATGGAATGATCACTCATCAAGTATTAATTCAATATTCAATTGGAGGAAAGCGTCATAGTAACTGGTTCTTAATCACCAAGCTAGGAGACCAACAATTAATCTTAGGAATTCCTTGGTTAGAAGAAAATAACCCGACTATTGACTGGAGAGACAAAACAATTCACCTCATTGATGATCAACAACGAGATGAGACGATCTGGCAACTGGCACTGGACAATCAATAGGGAGAAGACGACTATTGGATTAGGGTCAAAACATCAGCATCGCAGGCATTAGAACATCAACTGAAAAGGGACAAACCAAAGACAGAATTACCTACGGAGTACGAGAAATGGTGATCAGTCTTTGAGAAGAAAGCTTCAGAGCGATTTCCTACCTCCAGGACTTGGGATCATGCGATTGAACTGAAAAACGGTTTCACCCCTAAAGTTAGCAAGATCTATCCGCTATCAATTAAGGAGCAATCATCTTTAGACGAATGGATTGAAGAACAACTTACTAAAGGATACATCAGATCGTCGAAATCACCCCAGGCCTCACCATTCTTCTTTGTTTCAAAAAAGGAAAGCGGAGCATTGAGGCCATGTCAAGACTACAGATACCTGAATGATTGGACAATCAAGAACGCATATCCATTACCCCTAGTATCTGATCTCTGTTACGACCTTACAATTTTCTGGCGGTTTTTCTATATTTTTATCTATTTTCCTTGGGGCTCTACGGACACTTCTCTGGATATGGACAACGACTCCCACCCCTAACGGGATACTCCGAGGGCTTAGATCAGCAAGTGGCTGTACCGCGGCATATGGGGTTATAGGGGCTAAGACTCTGGGCGAGTCCGGGCGGTTCTAGATGGTAGGCCTAGGTCTTGTAGCTGCGCGTGCACAGCCTAGCGGCTGCGCAGTCTGTGCGCACAGACCAGGCGTTGGGGTATATAAGGAGGGTGTCTTGTAGGTACGAGTCTCTAAGACTCTAGATAGTTTCCTCCTACCAGGTCACTAGTCTACTGTGTCTAATCTATTCTTTCACTCTTACACGAGGCTTGTGGTTTGTTGGGTTGTTCCTAACATAATCTAGAGTCTTTACAACCACACTCTTCGTCGTTGCACACAGCTCCGGGCACGCCTTGCTTGCTGTCGCTCACAGCGTCGAACGAATCTTTTCATTTTTCTCATTTTTCGACATCGACTGGCAGCAACAGCGTCACGACTGACGTTGGGACCATACTAGTCAACACAACAGGCGCTAGACGAGAGTTGGGGCACGCAGCAGTCGACCAGGCAGGGTCTTGCTGGTACCAACACTAGTGCTTGCGGAATAGGCGGTGGAACCGTCGAAGACAATCTTTTGGCGTGTCGTGTATCAAGGCACACAGTCTCAGAATACCAATCACGTATCGGGTCTAGTTACCTGAGCACGAGGACATCTGAGTGAAGAGCTGGGCACCACCCCATTAGGTCATTTGACGGAATTAAATCGAAAATACAAGTGGGGGTGCGTTATTGACCCCATTGTACTCTGACTACGCCGGGAAGGGTAGTCCGCGACGAACAGACAGCAGTCCTTGTCATCTGACAGGGATCTTAGGCGACAAAGGCCGCACGAACGGACCGAGGTGCAAGTCAGGAGTACTTGGCTCGGTTGAAAAATATTTTACCATGACATCCACATTCAGTTACGTTTTACCCTACGCCCATGCGACACTGGCGGAGATCGGACGGATCTTCGACGCGGAGTGGGCAGCAGCGCTCGAGCCGGTGCAGTTGAGGCCGGCAACATTCATTGGTGACTCGGTCATCAGGCGTCACAACAACCACATCAGGTTGTGGCGCAAACATCTCAAAGCAGTAGCAGTTCGCCAACGACAAAGGATCGTCAACGAGCTTAAACTCAAGGAGGCGGAGCAGATCCGCAAGCAGGCAGAGGCTTGGCAAGCCCTGTTAGAACAAAGGCGTCTTGATAAGGCACTACTCAGGGCGCGCCACGATAAGAAGACCTTAGTGGGTCTAATTGAAAAAGCATACGGAGGACGGCCCAACAATGCGGTCATCAAGGCAATATTATCGGTTCCATACAACCGATATCTCCTTGTGGTAGAGGACGCGGCTCGCGCACTTGAAAAATATCATATCAATGTGGCCGCCATAGATTATGAAGCAGGGGCGCAGACTCTGTATTCCAACGAAGGAATGCAGATGTCACATCAGGACTGGAACGCCTTGATGCACGCCCTGAATGGAAATATCAAAGGCACCTTCCTGGGGAAGGCGCAAAGGCGAGAAGAGGCTGAGCAGCGTCGTCAGGGACTTCGCTTCGATCCATACATGCGCACGCGCACGTCTAGAAAAACAGGAGCAGGGACGCCGACTCCATCTCTGACAAATGGAATGACCTACGTAAATGACGTATTCCATGAGCTTGGGGAGATCGAGCTAGCTACGCTACTGGAAGAATGCGGTGGGGACGAGACCCTCAGGGACCATGCCAAAAGATTAAACGCATGGAGGGAAAACGTACCATGTGGACGGGCAGTGATGCCTGGACCAGCCGCAAAAGGAAAAGGGAAAAAGTACCCTTGGCGCGAAGATGGGCTGTGCTACATGGTATTATTCAAACAGGAATACCATGACAAGTACTGTTGGCCGCGGTGGCTGCGCGTCATGGATATTCTTAGCTGGGACCCTGAACTCAGGGACTTGTCGGCTCGGTTCGCGCTACAGGACAATAGGGATCCACGAAAGTTCCACGTGATTGAGGAATCGGCTATCCGGGAATTTGACGATGAGATCTATACCTGGGAAGAGCTGATATGGTTAGAACGCCTTCCAGATCATCGGCTTCAGGCGGAATTTGGCGGACATGGGAAGTCTAAACTTAAGCGATCACCAGCACCCACGATCTCATCGTTCATCCAAGGGCCATCAAAGAACCCATCTTTGGTCACAGTCACAAAGGGATCATATGCACAGGTCATTACAAAAGCGGCAGGGCCTAGTAAGGCTAAAACCAGGACCCAGGGGGCGGATATGACTTGGTGGGGTGGACCGGTACAGCGAGTGGAAGACTGGATAGCAACGGTTCCCACTATACCAAATAAAGGCGAACTAGATCACAAGCGCATGGAGATAGATCAGTGGAGAAGGACGGTGGGAAGAGAGATCGATGTCCCTTACCCGTATCCTAGACCAGCTAGTGTTGTAGGAACAGTCAATCCATCTATGGCTGGTTACTGTTATTTGCACCTGATCCGACAACAATATTGGTCCAAATATGCGTGGCCGCAGTATCCCCAGGTACAAGAAATAATGGAATGGGATGCTGAGCTCAGAAACACGGAAGTCAGGATTATCCTAAGGTCTACATATGGACGTAAAGGCTGTCTTCACATTATCGCTACTCCATGGGGAGAGACAGGCTGGGACCGAATGGCGATAATGGTCACACAGGGAGCAGGTCATATGCGAGTAGGAGCATTTCAATATACGGCCAACACAATAACTCGGCTGCTGCACGGCATCTGGGGATGGCGAAACCTGCAGACTAGTCAAGACATACCACCCCCAGCACCTAACGCAGACCAAGCCGCTCTAAACGCACATGAGAACGCGACCATCCTGCAGAATGAGCAACGGCTTGATGCAGCAGCAGCAATTGGCGGAGCGATTGCAGATCTGATTAATGAATACCACCGTGCGAACCCAAGGCCGGAACCGCAACCTCTCACAAAGGCCGAGATGCCAGATCACTATGAGGGAGATCCGCGTATGGTCGATGGGTGGCTGAGACAAATGGAGATCTACTTCCGTTTAGCAAGGGAAACGCGTGCGGATCGGAAAATCTTGTTGTGCTTATACCGGATTAGAAAGGGAAAGGACAATCGAGCGGGTGACTGGGCAGGAGTACAGCTTAAGCAGGCGTTAGAAGCAGATCAGGAGTATCAAGATAAGATGGACAACGCATCGCCATTCTGGGTGCCCGGCCTTACCTGGGAAGAGTTGAATATTGGGCAGTACAACCATTTAACACAACCGCCTACTCTATTACGACGACCGCTCAGGAATCAGTACCCCTTCACGACGTGGACAGGGTTCAAGGAAGAAATGCATCATTTCTTCATGTCAACGGAAACCAGAGAGAAGGCGACCGATGCGATCTTAGTACTCAAGCAGGGAACACAGCCAGTGGAGGACTACATTATTAAGTTCAATGCACTAAAGCCCCTAGTAAACTGGGATGATCGAGCACTATTGGCGCACTTCCTGGGGCACATTCATCCTGCGTTAGGACGGGACCTCATCCGATATGGGAATTTGCCGGAGGACGCTACCTTGGATCAGACCCAAAAGAGGGCCATCGAATTGGCACGTGCTTACTGAAAAGCCAATGAAGCTTATGGAACGGGTCGGAGCAATGAGGGCTACAAGGAGAAACCCATTGCTAAAGACTCCAAGCCAAACCAGCTCCAGTATAGCGCCCCCTCAGGATCTAAATCAACACGCGATCCAAATGCCATGGACGTTGACAAGACAAAACGAGCAAAGGGTGCTTGTTTTAACTGTGGGAATGCCGGACATTGGGCTAAGGACTGTCCTGAGCCAAAAAGGGCTAAAGCGCAGGATAAGGGCAAGGGTCGGATTAGGGAGTTGAGGGTCGAAGATCTCACCGAGGAGATGTGGAAGGAATATGGAAAAGAGAAGGGTTTTGGCGAGGGTCAATAGGCGAGCGCTTGGCACTATTGACAGAAAAAGACTCAGTTGTACACAAGGACTCGTGTATTAGTATTCCGGATTTACTATATGAATGTTCATCGTTTGTTCATCGTATTCGGAACCTGAGTGTGAGCGCAAAACCACGGATAAGGACTTGGACGCCAGTGTGGGTCTTACGACGCATATGGCAACAGGATAATGATACTGCTGTGTGGTGCTTAGGGGAATGGGTTCATAATAAGCGAATCGGTCATGTAGACGCAAGGTTAATCAAGGACCTAAACGCGCTACCAGAAAAGGAAGCATTATGGAACCTAGTACAACTGCGGGGACAGTTGGTGAAGGCTTCAGGAAAGCAGGAAATGAATTTGAAGGGCATGATCACTACCATGGACACAGGCCGTACAATTAACGTGACAGCATTAGTGGATTCTGGCTGTACAGGGTCTTGCATCAATGATGAATTTGTGGAACGTCACAAACTCAATAAACGAAAGATGCTTCGACCAATGGCAGTTTACAATGCTGATGGCACTCGCAACGTAATGGGCAGTCTGGAGTACATGGTGCAATTTAAGTTGCGTATTGGCGATCATGAAGAAGTTGTGGAATGTGGAGTGGCTCGATTAGGAAAGACGGACCTATTCTTGGGACATGATTGGCTCCAACATCATAACCCGGTGATGGATTGGAAGAAGCAGGAAGTATGTTTCAGTCGCTGCCCAGGAACTTGTTGGGATCGGTCCGAAGTGGCAGAGCCGGAAGGGGAAGTCGATCCAATGCAACCCCTGGAACTGGGAGAACGGTTATTAGCCGTTCATATTGGAAACCCTGAACTCAATATTCGATCAGTGGCAACGGACATTGCGGCGAGGGAAGCTGGAGTAGCGGCAAAGCGCACTTTAGAAGAGGTAGTCCCCAAACACTATTTGGGACATCGAAAGGTCTTTGAAAAGGAGACTTTTGACGAATTACCACCGAGGCGACCTTGGGACCATGCTATTGAATTGATCCCAGGGTCGAAGGCTGTCGACTGTAAAATCTACCCTCTTAACCGTGAGGAGCAGGCCCAGCTGGATGAGTTTCTTAAGGAGAATTTAGAATCGGGGCGGATCCAACCTAGCAAATCACCAATGGCGTCACCTTTCTTTTTTGTCAAAAAGAAAGATGGGAAGTTGCGCCCAGTCCAGGATTACCGGCGGTTGAACGAGATGACCATCAAGAATCGCTATCCGCTTCCACTTATCGGCGAATTGGTGGACAAGTTATCTAAAGCGCGAATCTTTTCCAAGATGGACATACGGTGGGGCTACAACAATGTCCGCATCAAAGAAGGGGACGAATGGAAGGCAGCGTTTCGAACGAATAGAGGGTTGTTTGAACCCTTGGTCATGTTCTTTGGTCTCACAAACTCGCCGGCCACGTTCCAAACAATGATGAATGATATTTTCCGAGTCGAAATTGCTGAAGGATGGGTGGTCATTTACATGGACGATATCTTAGTCTTTTCGGATAATCAACAAGACCATATTCGTCATGTCAACCGTATTTTGGCAAAATTAGAGGAACACAAATTGTCGTTGAAACCAGAAAAATGTTGGTTTGATCAACCGCAAATTGACTTCTTAGGACTTGTCATTAGTCAGGATTTGATCAAGATGGAACAGGGTAAAGTCAAAGCGCTGGCGGAATGGCCTATCCCAACGTCTAAATGAGAGCTTCAACAGTTCTTGGGCTTTATTAATTTCTATCGCCGATTTGTCGAAGGTTTTGCGCGCGTGGCAAAACCCTTGACTCGTTTAACTGGCAAGGTGGACTGGTTGTGGACGGAACTGGAAACTGCAGCCTTTCAGGGACTGAAAGACCTTGTGGCGAGGGAGGTAACTTTGAAAATTCCTGATGACGAGGGCCAGTTTCGCATTGAAGTGGACGCTTCGGATTTTGCTATTGGCGGAATTCTATCACAAATAGGAAAGGACAACCTGTGGAGACCCGTGGCTTTCATTTCAAAGTCGCTTAACAATGCAGAAAGGAATTACGAGATCTATGACAAGGAAATGCTGGCGGTAATGCACGCTTTCTATGAATGGTCTCACTACCTTAAAGGCGCCAAAGAAATCGTGGAGGTTTTAACCGATCATCAAAACCTCACGTATTTCCGGAAACCACAGAATCTGAACAGGCGCCAAGCGCGTTGGGTAACGGACTTACAAGAGTACAATTTCGTTATCAAGCATCGATCAGGGAAATCGGCAGATCTGTTGTCAAGGTGAGCTGGACATGAGCGAGGACAGAATGATAACAAAGGCGTCGTCTTATTGAAGGAGCACTTGTTTGTCCGGATCTTTGATGATGACAGAGCGTTGGAAGAAATCATAGATCGTATCCGGAAAATACCAAAGCGCCAGTGGGAAAAACAGGTCTTAAAGGGTCTAGAGGAAGGCGATGGGGATTTCAAGGTGGATAAGGGATTGGTGGAATGGAAGGGCCGTGTATATGTACCAGCCGTTAAACGCATCAGAGGGGAAATAATCCAAATTCACCATTCATGGGGACATTCAGGGATTGTCAAAACCGTGGAACAGCTCACCCGCGATTACTGGTGGCCGAATATGCGCCGAGATGTTGAAGAGTACATTAGGGGATGTGAAACCTGTCAACGCGCCAAACCGGATCGACAACCGAGAGCGGCGCCGCTTGTACCAAACAAAGTACCTCAGGAACCATGGGAAGTTATCTCAGTGGATCTAATGGGACCACTTCCAGAATCCAAGGGAAACGACATGATCATGGTAGTGGTGGATCGCTTTACCAAAAAAGCCTACTTCCTACCTACTACATCATCCATCACATCACAAGGGGTGGCCGTTTTAATGAGGGACAATGTGTTCAGGGACCATGGATTGCCGCGCAAGGTCATCAGTGATCGGGGGCCTCAGTTCGCATCAAAGTTCATGGATGATCTTTACGGCATGTTAGGGATTAAGCCTAACCGATCAACCGCTTATCACCCGCAAACCGATGGACAAACGGAGCGCGTTAACCAGGAAGTTAAGGAATTCCTGACGATGTTCGTCAACCATAGGCAGGACAACTGGAGCGATTGGCTATCGGTAGCGCAGTTTTGTCACAACGATCGTGTGCACGCCTCCACAGGATTCTCACCGTTCTTTATGAATTACGGACGTCATCCACACAAGGGTCTCAGTCCCACGTACAAACCGAAAGTGGTGGCCGTCGAAATGTTGGTAGACGAATTAAAGGACGTTCACTCCCAGGCGCGGGCAGCATTGGAAAAAACTGCCACCATGATGAAAACTCAATACGATACGGGCAAGTCACAGGCTCGGCAATACAAACCGGGTGACAAGCTTTACCTCAGTACAGAGAATTTGCCAGTCATCCGCACCACAAAGAAATTGGATGGCAAGTTTGTGGGTCCTCTGGAGGTGGTCGAGAAGGTTGGTGAATCAGCGTATTGGTTGAAGGTTCCAGCTTCCTGGAAGGTCTACAACATATTCAACGAAGTCCTCTTGAAACCGTACAGAGAACCAGGTTTTCCTAATCAGAAGGAAAAAATTGCGCAAAGACAAGAGGCGCAAATGGTCGAGGAGTCCTCCGATGATGAATATGAAGTGGAGGAAGTGATGGACAGCCGAGTCAGCGGCCGTGGCGGTGGGCGTTTGGAATACCTGGTCAAATGGAAAAACTACCCTGTAGAGGATTCCACTTGGGAACCTGCAGAAAACCTCAAAAATGCGAAGAAGGAGGTTCAAAAGTTCCATAAGGTCAACCCCGCTGCACCACGACGCCTTGTTAACACACGAGACTTGCATTATCGCAAGTGGCAGAATCACACGGACACGCACGCGCCTAAGCGGCTTTTTGGATGGGAAGACGGGAAGTTCGAGAGGGAGTACCTCGAAAAATTGAAACGGAACTGGCAGCGTTGGAAGGGGGATCGGAGAGACATATACGCGGAAAAGGACATGGAAGGGGCGTTCTCAAGAGACCTTGAGCGTGGCAGGCCGGTTAAACCTGCGCTTCATTCCCCCACGGCACAACCCATAGCATCGACTTCCCGGGACGTGAAGTCTTGAGGAGAGGGCTATGTTACGACCTTACAATTTTCTGGCGGTTTTTCTATATTTTTATCTATTTTCCTTGGGGCTCTACGGACACTTCTCTGGATATGGACAACGACTCCCACCCCTAACGGGATACTCCGAGGGCTTAGATCCGCAAGTGGCTGTACCGCGGCATATGGGGTTATAGGGGCTAAGACTCTGGGCGAGTCCGGGCGGTTCTAGATGGTAGGCCTAGGTCTTGTAGCTGTGCGTGCACAGCCTAGCGGCTGCGCAGTCTGTGTGCACAGACCAGGCGTTGGGGTATATAAGGAGGGTGTCTTGTAGGTACGAGTCTCTAAGACTCTAGATAGTTTCCTCCTACCAGGTCACTAGTCTACTGTGTCTAATCTATTCTTTCACTCTTACACGAGGCTTGTGGTTTGTTGGGTTGTTCCTAACAATCTCCTTACTAAACTTGCTGGAGCGCAGTACTTCACCAAATTAGATCTCCACTGGGGATACAATAACGTTCGAATCAAGAAAGGTGATGAATGGAAAGCAGCTTTTATCACAAACAGAGGATTGTACAAACCAACTGTCATGTTCTTTGGATTATGCAATTCGCCATCTACATTCCAAACCATGATGAACGAATATTTCAGAGATATGATTAACAAAGGATGGCTCATCATTTACATGGACGATATCCTGATTTGTTCCCAAAACAAGACTGAATTGGAAGAACGGACAAAACGAGTTCTAGACCGATTAGAGGAAAACAACTTGTTCCTGAAACTGGAAAAATGTAAATTCGCTGTACAAGAAGTCGAGTTTCTAGGGATGATCATATCGCCTGGAAAAATACAGATGGACCCTATCAAATTAGCAGGGATAGCCGATTGGCCAGTACCAACAACAGTCAAACAAGTTCGATCATTCTTAGGCTTTGGAAACTTCTACTGACGATTCATTGGAAATTTTGCGGCTATAGCAAAACTGCTCACCGATTTAACAAAGAAGACACAGATATTTGACTGGAATATTGAGTGTCAAGCCGCTTTTGATATCCTGAAACAACGATTCGCTTCTATGCCAGTTCTATTAATGCCAAACCCAGCAAAACCGTTTATCCTCCAAACCGATGCCTCCAACAAGGCAATAGGAGCAGTATTAAAACAAGCAGACCACTCTGGCGCACTACACCCTTGTGGTTTTATTTCCCATGCCTTAACACCAACGGAACAGAACTACCAGATTTATGATAGAGAATTACTTGCCATCATTAAAGGGTTGGCAGTTTGGCATCACCTTCTGCATGGATCACCTCATACTATCATCGTGCACTGCAATCACAAGAACTTGTCCTATTACAGAACGGCCCAACGATTGACACCTAGACAAGCCAGATGGTCATCTTTACTATCTGAATTTGATCTCCGGATTGAACATGTACCAGGAACAAAGATGTTTGAAGCAGACGCTCCATCTAGACGACCAGATCATATGGGAAATGATGAAGAACAGACCACAGTCACTATGTTACCAAATGACCGCTTCATTCGCCTCATCAACAACGATTTAGCCAATGAATTGAAGAAGTATATGGCGAATGACAATTTTGGACGAATTCTGATTGATGTCATTAAAAAACAAAGAGCGCCACCAATCAAATCAAAACTACAAGACTGGACATATACCCATGGCATCGTCTACTATCTTGGAAAGATCTATATTCCTGATCGGATCGAATTAAGGACTAGATTAATCAAAGATACGCATGAAGCCTTATCTTCTGGACACCCTCCACAGTTCTCCGCCAAAGTATTCCAAGAAATACAGAAGGCATTAGGAATCAACCACAGGATGAGCACTGCCTATCATCCTCAAACAGATGGGGAAACTGAACGTGTCAATCAGGAACTTGAGATCTATCTTCGGATGTTTTGTACCAATGAGCCCCACAAATGGAAACCACTCTTGCCTATCGCTGAATTTGCACACAATAATCGTTATCATGACACAATAAAAACATCCCCATTCGAGGTCTTTACACTCCCCCACGTGCATCCCGAGGATTCCCAGGGAGTCCCCGGGAGTCCCTGTGGAGTCCTCGGGACTCCTGGTGATTTTTTTCACCCCAAAATTGTACTAAATGGCTGGTGGACTCCACCTGGACTCCACCTGGACTCCCACTGGACTCCTGGTAAAGTCAAGGAATCCTGAGGACTCCTTAGACCAGGAGTCCACAGGGAGTGTCAGGAGTCCTCATGAACTCAGTTGTGACAGTCACTTGTCACATATCAGATGGTCTGTGCACTCCTGGCAGGTATATAAGGACAGCCAGTAGCACCCAGTTTCTGCCATCCCCCTTCCTCGAAAATTGATTAGTCAGCTACTTTAGTAAGCTAGATAATGTATATAGGCTGATTACATAAGTGATTACATAAGCAAATTAGACTAGTAATATAGATAAGATTATATACATGTTGATTAGGTAAGTTGTACATTTTCCCACACTAGATATCACCCATTCTCTTATGTCACATGTCACAATAGTGTCACATTTCCCACAGTTTTGAAAAGTGAGAATTGTCACATGACCTATTAACAAAAAATATAGAGAGAGTCAATTTGTCCCAGAATATAAAAACCAAATATGTGCAAACCCAATATTCATTGAGATAATTGCAAAATACTATCATAATTTCGCTTTTTATAGCACAGCCACAGCACTCTGAAGTACAAAAGTCACATTCATGACATGGTCTATTCATGAAAGTTGTAGAGGAGTTAAATCTGATGCTGCAGATGGTACACAAATATTTGTAAACAAAGTACTTGTTGAGATATAACTCTTTCAAACAATTTTGTGTGACAATGCTGCTCCCAAGTCAAATTCATAATATATTTTATTAATGAATATTGTATATGGGTTAAATCTGATGCTACTGATGGTATAAAAATATTTGTAATCAATACCTTTTCTGAGAAATGGGCATTGCTACAATCCAGATATGCCATGTTCAAGTTAAATTCATGACATGATTTATGATTTAATACAAATGACAGGAAAAGGGAATCCACCTTGGTGGTGATATTCAGACATCTGTAAATGGGAAATGCATCAGTTGTTTTTTCATCACATACTTTTGTGGTATTTATCATTGCAACCTGTTTACTAGTTCCTCCCTTTGACTTGACCATAACAGTCATAAACAATGATTGCACCAAGCACCCAAGCTGATGGCAACACAGCCAAAATGTGAACACTCTGTTGAGTAATTAAATAATGATCTGGAGCTATGAGTATTATCCACAGAGGGTTATATATGTCATTATCAATGAGGATGTTAAAATAATCACTTTGTTTGTACAGCATTGCAAAGACCATTAAGCCATGGGGTGGCAAGGTTGCAATGGCAATGGCATTAGGGGCAGTGGTGAGGGTGTGACAATGGCAGTGGAACATGAATAAGCCATCCATGATAAGACTGGAACAATGACAAAATTGGTTTCCCAGAGTAAGTGTAATGTGGGGGTTTTATTACATATTCTTGTCATTCATCATACATGTGACCAAAATATATTGGCTGTGTGATGCAAGTACAAGAAAAGCTAAAATGATTATGTAATATATTTGTGTGCAACATAAGGTTGCACACCCAAACTACTAGATAATTAAATATAAGAATATGCATATAGTCATATCCATTTGCAATTCACAAGAAACAAGATATCAATATGAGGGCTCTCCTGAGAATTGATGCAGAACCTCAACAGTAAGTAATCCAAGATAAACACTGCCATGTGGGGCAGTGTAAATTACTGGGAAAATGTGGAAGTGCAATGATGTCTAATTGCTTGACACAATCCCTCAAATACAACACCAACATGCCTTTAGCTCAGTGCATTGTGGGAACATGTGGAGGAAGTTAAAGTGAATATGAGAAAATGAAATCCAGTAGGAATGCTGCATATGCAGGAAATCATATCTTTCCATGGGAAATCAGGCAGAGTGCAAGTCAGCTTGATAGACTAACATCCAACATATGTGTGGGAATATGTATGATGTAAATGTGCAGATGAAGTATGGGAACAATAACCTGCAGTGTGAGAATGTTGATGGTAGTTGAATTACATGTGGGAAAAGGACATATAGCATGGGAAGATACATATGTGACCATGGCAAAATGATGTGCAGTGAGGGAATGTGTGTGGGAAGTTGCTCTTGGTGTGGGAAAACATGAGAGGGTATGGGTATGTTGTGGGGATGTGATTGCTTGATGTGATTAACTCAAGAATCAAGATACAAGTAATACTCCCTGTGGACTCCCTCCAAGGGAGCCACAATATGCCTCTGTAGGGAGTGAGGTGGGAGTGAGGTGGGACTCCAGAGGGACTCCTGGTCAATTATTCTGGTTTTGGTGAGAAATGCAGGGAGTCCCTGTGGAGTCCCTGTGGAGTCCTGGGAGTCCCCGGGAGTCCAGGGATGCATGTGGGGGAGTGTAAAGTACTGCCCCATTCCAACTTATGTATGGAACAGATCCGATCGCCATTCCCACAGCAGTGCTCAAAATGACCGCCCCAGCAGCAGAAGAACGCCTTCAGATGCTTCGAAGAGCGAGAGAAGAAGCATTAGCAGCACATGAACTCACCAGGCAAACAGTTGCTCAAAGGTTCAGAGACAAGTCGATTAAATTCGAGAAAGGCAACAAGGTCTGGCTCGAGAACAAGAACCTACACATCCCATATCAATCAAGGAAGCCTGCACCGAAATGAGAAGGACCCTTTCAGATCAAACAAGTAATGGGACCAGTTACATACAAGCTGAAATTACCGAAACAATGGCGCATTCATCCTGTATTTCATGCATCACTTCTCACTCTATATAGGGAAACGTCAATGCATGGACCAAACTTTACCACACCACCTCCCGATATAGTAAATGGGCAGGAGGAGTTTGAGATCGAAGCTGTTAAGATCGATGCTCTCAACGCAGTTCGTTCTAAGTCAACAGTGGCAAGCAGAGTCTTGGTCTGCTCCCAACCTACTGGACAAGTTCTGGACGCTAAGTCAAACGATGACAAAGGTCAAATTAACAACAAGCTCGAAGATGAGAGCGAGGAGTTTCGTTCAGAGGTTGAGAGAAGAATTCGATTAAGTTGGAACTGGGGTCTAGCTACTTTACAAGAGGGTTTATATATGTAAAAGAACAAGAAATATAAAAGGAAACGTACAGCTAAATACCTAAGAAAGGAAATATGAAGGTAAAGTAGCTAAAGGAGATGAGCGTCCATGAAACGCATAACGATGATTACATAATAAAGTAGGTCCGTTGACGAAAGGGAAAGAAATTGTAACATTACCCCCTTCGTATGCAAGAAGTCACCGACTTCTTAACCTGTTCCCCAACCATGGTTTCCCCCATTTGTCCATCCATGGTCCCTTCGCGACTTCAACCATTCGGCAATGGTGTTGACATCATGGTTAGCGGTTTCAAACCGCCATTGCAGCGTCCTCGTGATATAATCTAGCTGGATTGTTTGCTCGAGGATTGCGTCGCGCTCTTCATCCGTGACAGTGTGAGGATCGGTGGTGAGGGCAGTGTTTAGCATGGCGTCCAGAGGTCCGGCGAAGAGTTGATAGTCGACGATGAAGGTGGCAAGGGCTTCCTGAGCCCGAAGGAGAGTGGCGTTAGGAGTCCGGGTAACAGGTGGTGCTGGCGGAGCTGGTAAGGGTGCTTCTTCCTCAATAAGGAAGTCGGCGAGCTCATCCGGATGCTGGTGAAGGTCGGCAGCGGTAGAGGAAGGGGAGGCAGGCCAATCCGGGAAAAGATATTCATCGATGGTGGTGGTGGTGGTGACGAAGACCTCAATGGGGAGGTCGTGGGCAGTGGCAAGGAAAGGGGAGGCGGCGACGAGAGACGAATCGTAACAGTGGCCACAAGCTGTGACCAAGAGGGCGAAGGCGAAGGCGACGAGGTAGGCGATGACGACGATGGCAGACATGTTGTATCGGTAAGATGAGAGGAATAAGACCATTGAGCATGGTTTAAATATCCCAAATCTCGTCGTCGGAGTCCAAAGCTAAGATCTCTTCGATCTCAGGTTCCCTGGTTCTGAGAAAGTTCTCACGAGAGCTCCTATCTGCTTCTTCTTGTTCTGATCGGGTTCTTGCATCGTCAGGGTGTGGAATACGGATTTGTTCAGGGTGTGCATGTCGTGTAACACGTATTTCTGGATTGTTCATGCTAGCCTGTATTGCTTGGTTCAGAAGATCGTAATATCGTTCGGTTGCAAGTGTTATTTCCATTTGCGCTCGTGTGCGGTTAAAATTTTCACTTCCCCTTATGTTCATTCGTCGTTCATATTGCCATTGTTCCGCGGAAATGTCTCTGCCGAGCTGGATAATCCATTGTAAAGCTTCTGATAATTCAGGGAAGGTTCGTCGTAACCAAACCCTGTGATAAACGTTGTCATATTGAAAACAAGGGTGAACTGATGCTGGAAGATAATGTGATTTGGCTTCCTGAAATGTGGGTAGTTCTCCTAGATCAAAAGAGAGGCGATGATACTGGGGAAGATACTTTGATAAAGCATTATATGGGATCTCTGTATGGCCTTGTGGATGCGTTCGTTTGTGAGGAGGTAATCGTGATACTTTAGGCGGTTTTGACATCATTGGAACGTATTTCAGTTTCTGATAAATAGATAGCGTTCGTTTAGAGGGATGTTTAAAGGCAGGAACAAACATCTGCGTGACGGAGTATCTGGTTTTGACAGTAGGGGTATATCTTCCAACGGTTCTGCAAAATCTTTTGACATAACGGATATTATGCTTTAGTTGGAGGTTGGTGCGATAGTAAGTCATTTTATTGACTGTTTCAGAGGTTTCTTCTGCTTTTATACTCTACCAGAATGTCCGCAGCATTGCCTAGATGTTGTTCCGGTTCCCAGGTGTTATCATTTGCTCCGTAGCCTTTCCATTTGACTAGGTATTGATAACCAGCTCCGCGTTTCCGATGTCCAAGGATAGCCTCAATCTCAAACTCTTCTTGTCCATTAACCAGATCGGGAGGTGGCATAGTGAAATTCGGACCATGCATTGAGGTTTCCTTATATGGAGTGAGGAGTGATGCATGAAACACAGGGTGAATGCGCCATTGTTTCGGTAGTTTCAATCTATAGGTAACTGGCCCCATGACTTGTTCAACCTGGAAGGGTCCTTCTCGTTTTGGTGCTAGCTTTCTTGATTGATACGGAATGTGAAGATTCTTATTTTCAAGCCAGACTTTGTCACCCTTTTCGAATCTGATTGACTTGTCTCTGTATCTATGAGCGACCATTTGTCTAGCAAGTTCATGAGCAGCTAGAGCTTCTTCTCTGGCTTTTCGAAGCATCTGAAGGCGTTCTTCTGCTGCTGGAGCAGTCATTTTGAGCGCTGCTGTAGGGATGGCGATTGGATCTGTTCCATACATAAGTTGGAATGGAGATGTTTTTATTGTATCATGATAACGATTATTGTGTGCGAATTCGGCAATAGGCAAGAGTGGTTTCCATTTGTGGGGTTCGTTGGTACAAAACATCCGAAGATAGATTTCAAGTTCTTGATTGACACGTTCAGTTTCGCCATCTGTTTGAGGATGATAAGCAGTGCTCATCCTGTGATCGATTCCCAGTGCTTTTCGTATTTCTTGGAATACTTTGGCAGAGAACTGTGGTCCTCTATCAGAGATTAAGATATCTGGGAGTCCAAATCGTTTGAAGATTTCAGAGATATAGAGATCAGCTGTTCCTAAAGCGTCGATTGTCTTGTTGCAAGGGGTGAAGATTACCCCCTTCGTAAGGCCATGGTCCACCGTGACCAAAATGGAGTCATAACCGTCAGATATAGGAAGATCGGTAATAAAATCCAGTGTGACTTGTTGAAATGGCCGAGTAGCTTTTGATGGAATAGGGATTAATGCCGGTGAATTTGGGTGGGTATTGACTTTCATCTGTTGGCAGAGTGCACAACCTTCAACCCATTCTTTGACATGTCTATACATTCCAGGCCACCAATAATCACGCTTCAAAAGTGCTAGTGTTTTCAATCGTCCAGGGTGTCCTGAAGATAATGCTTCATGTATCTCCTTAATTAATCGAGTGCGCAACTCAATTCGATCAGGCACATAAATCCTGCCCAAGTAATAAACGATACCATGAGTGTATGTCCAGTCTTGTAGTTTGGATTTAATTGGTGGTGCCCTTTGCTTAGTGATAACTTCAATAAGGATGCGTCCAAAATCGTCGTTTGCCATGTATTTCTTTAATTCGCTGGCAAGATCATCATTGATTAATCGAATAAATCGGTCATTCGGCAAAACCGTGACAGTAGTTTGTTCCTCATCATTTCCCATATGATCTGGTCGTCTGGATAATGCATCTGCTTCGAACATTTTTGTGCCGGGTATATGTTCAATACAAAGATCATATTCAGATAGCAATGATGACCACCGAGCTTGTCGAGGTGTTAAGCGTTGAGCAGTTCGGTAGTAAGACAAGTTCTTGTGATCACAATGGACGATGATCGTGTGAGGAGAACCATGTAATAAATGGCGCCATACTGCAAGTCCCTTGATGATTGCAAGCAGTTCTCTGTCATAAATTTGATAATTCTGTTCCGTTGGTGTTAACGCATGGGATATAAATCCACATGGATGGAGTGCTCCAGATTCATCAGCCTGTTTCAGTACCGCTCCAATTGCTTTATTGGAGGCGTCGGTTTGAAGGATGAATGGTTTTGCAGGATTTGGCATTAACAATACTGGCATAGAGGCGAACCGTTGCTTTAGGGTGTCAAAGGCAAGTTGGCGCTCATTATTCCAGTCAAATGGTTCCGTTTTCTTGGTTAGATCTGTGAGTGGTTTTGCGATTGCTGCAAAGTTTCCAATAAAACGTCTGTAAAAGTTTCCAAAACCTAGGAATGATCGGACTTGTTTAACCGTTGATGGTACTGGCCAATCAGCTATTCCTGCGAGTTTGATAGGATCCATTTGTATTTTTCCAGGTGAGATGATCATGCCCAGAAATTCAACTTCTTGAACAGTGAATTTACATTTTTCTAATTTCAGGAACAGATCGTTCTCTTCTAATCGATCGAGAACCCTCTTTGTTCGTTCTTCTAGTTCGTTCAAATTCTGAGAACATATTAAGATGTCGTCCATGTAGATAATGAGCCATCCTTCATTAATCATGTCTCTGAAGTATTCGTTCATCATAGTTTGGAATGTAGATGGCGAATTGCATAAGCCAAAGAACATAACAGTTGGTTCGTATAATCCTCTGTTGGTAATGAAAGCAGCTTTCCATTCATCCCCTTTCTTGATCCTGACGTTATTATATCCCCATCGGAGGTCTAATTTGGTGAAATATTGTGCACCAGCGAGTTTTGTAAGGAGGTCGGATACTAGGGGTAATGGGTATGCATTCTTGATTGTCCAATCGTTCAAATATCTATAATCTTGGCACGGCCGAAGCGCACCACTTTCCTTTTTTGAGACAAAGAAGAATGGAGATGCTTGAGGAGATTTCGACGGTTTGATGTAGCCTTTAGCTAGCTGTTCTTCAATCCATTCGTCCAGCGACGACTGTTCTTTGATTGATAACGGATAGATCTTGCTAACTTTAGGACTAAAACCGGTTTTCAAATCGATAGCGTGATCCCAAGTTCTGGAAGTTGGGAATTGTTCTGATGCCTTTTTCTCAAAGACTGAGCGCCATTTCCCATATTCTGATGGTAGTTCCGTTTTTGGTTCATCCTTTTTCAACTGATGTTCTAATGCTTGAGATGCTGATGTTTTAACTCTGATCCAGTAATCGTCTTCTCCCCATTGTTGATTGTCCAATGCCATTTGCCAGATAGTTCCTTCATTCCGTTGTTCATCGATGAGGTGTATCGTTTTATCTCTCCAATCAATAGTAGGATTGTTTTCTTCTAACCAAGGGATCCCCAAAATTAATCATTGATCTCCTAATTTAGTGATTAGAAACCAGTTGCTGTATCGTTTTCCTCCAATCGAATATTGAATATGGACTCGATGTGTGATTATTCCATTAGTGTTAACCGTTCCATCTGCGTTTCTGACTTTGATTGGTTTTCGCAATTTTTCTTTTGATAACTTGGTGGTTACTTCTTCGTCAATAAAATTCCCTTCTGCTCCACAATCGATTAGAGCCGAAGTGTCAGCGGGTAAATCGGACGTCTCCACAGAAATTGAAAGGCGCTTGTCATTATTCGATCTTACTATTACAGAATCAAGCGCTAACTGTGAATGTCCATTTGTTATGGAAGTGTCAACCGCTGTATGACGCTTCCGGGTTAAAAACCCTCGTTTTCGAGTTCATTGAGAAGACCTTCTCGTTCATCGGTCTTCATCCCAGCAAGGATCGCTCTGATGCTTGCAACTGGGTCATCTTTCTTTTCCTTGGGTGCATCTTCAGGGATGGATCTGATCCCCTTATTCTGAAACGATGAGGAGGCCCTGAAGGAGGTGTTTGACGTGGTGTTTCGTTTGGGACAGTTCCTTGAAACATGCCCTTGGTTTCCACATCTGAAACATTTTCCAGATTTCATGTATTCCTCCTTTTGTTCATCTGTCAAACGTCCAGTGGGCATAGCATTTACTGATCGGGTTGATCCGCCCCTATTATTGGTGTTTCGATTAAAATTGGAGCGGTTCCCTTGTCCTGGTTTTCTTCCAAGCGCTCGCATCATTTCCCAAGCGCCATGAAGCTGTTCTGCTTTTTCATACGCTTCTTTCATGGATAGAACGTTTGCTTCAAGTATCTTTGTAGCAATACTTTCGGGGAGTCCTTTGACAAAGGCCTGGAGCTGCGCAGTAGTTCCTTTCAATCCTGAAGTACCGATTTCCATGCGAAATTTTCTGATATATTCAGGGACTGAAACGTCGCCCCCTACTCTGAGATTGGCTAGATTGTTCAGCGCTCTGAGAGCACTATTAACTTCCCCCCAATCGGCTAAGAAACGTTTCTTGAATTCTGCCCAATTCGTCCAAGTAAGGGTTGTTTCTTCTTCATCGTCCAATTCATCCTTGATCAGGACTTTCCAATCATCGAGTTCCTGCCCAAGACAGGCAAGAGTAAATCGAATCTGCTTCTGTGCTTTATTTTTATAGTTATCATCATTCAAAACAAAGTAATCTTCAAGACTTCCAATGAAAGCCTTCGCTTCGGTTCGTTTTCCTGTAAAAACGCGCATAGGCTGCGGTTTGATATCTCCTTTAGAGGCAGGTGCTGCTACGTCGGATGCCATCTTTTCTGTTTCTTCTTTCGGATCTGTAGGTTCTCCTGTTTTGTCTTTCTTCTTCCTTGATTCTGGATCTTCAAATAGACTTTGTTCGATCTGTTTCTGTTCTAGGAAGTCTCTCCAAGGCTGTTTCCCTTTGTCTTGGAGTGCGTATCTGTCCTGTGGTGGTGCTCCAGAGAGACTGAGGAATTCGTTCCACCAGGAGGATTCTGGTTCTTCAGTGGGTGGATAAAATAGAGAGTAAAAGTCCTCTTCTAGATCTTCGTTGATCCACTCAATCCAAACGTTATCTGGGAGGACTTCCTTTCCGTCTCCTTCAATATAATCACCTTCAAAGAGGGATGCTGGTACTGGTTCGTTTTTCTTCTTAGTTCCTGAGCGGAAAAACCACCCTGTTCCTGTAGTCGACGGAAAAACCTCTCGTCGATCTAGATAATATTTTCGTCTGAAACGGACAGAGCCGTTCGGTGGTCTGAGGTTCGAGGTTCTGGTATCAATGGTGTCTGGCTAGTGTAGAAACACTGAGCGGTTCTGTGAGTTCCAACTTGTGTTAAGATCGATGCTCTCAACGCAGTTCGTTCTAAGTCAACAGTGGCAAGCAGAGTCTCGGTCTGCTCCCAACCTACTGGACAAGTTCTGGACGCTAAGTCAAACGATGACAAAGGTCAAATTAACGACGAGCTCGAAGATGAGAGCGAGGAGTTTCGTTCAGAGGTTGAGAGAAGAATTCGATTAAGTTGGAACTGGGGTCTAGCTACTTTACAAGAGGGTTTATATATGTAAAAGAACAAGAAATATAAAAGGAAACGTACAGCTAAATACCTAAGAAAGGAAATATGAAGGTAAAGTAGCTAAAGGAGATGAGCGTCCATGAAACGCATAACGATGATTACATAATAAAGTAGGTCCGTCGACGAAAGGGAAAGAAATTGTAACAGAAGCTATCCTTGGACATCGAAAACATGGAGCAGGTTATCAATATTTGGTTAAATGGAAAGGCTATGGATCGAATGACAACACCTGGGAACCTGAACGCAATCTGGGAAATGCTGCGGACATTCTGATAGAATATAAGAACAGAAGACATCTATAGAACATCATCTATGGCCTATACTCGATCAAAGAAATTCTGGAAAACCCTCTATGCGCTCAAAGGATGGCTCCTTCCCCCTCGGAATCGTTTATTACAACATCATCACAACAAGAAGCACCTGATACAACTCCCACATGCACGACACTATCCAATCACCAGTAGACATATACTTTACATTTCACCAAGGCAACCACTATCATCATCAAGAGCTATTCAACTGAACCCTACTGCACCAAGAACGAAAAAACAGGAACAAGAATTCCGAAACCAACAACAATGGATCCTCTACAAAATGAATATATGGATATTAGATCGACGACGAGATCTGCAGGAACATGGGTGCGACCGCTTCATGCAATTTTATCATCTCTTCCCACAGAAAATTGAATTCCCTATGGAACACCCTGATGCAATCATTCCACCACCATACGATTCATTAACTTGGGAACGCATTCCCCCTCCTTACCCGCCATTGCCTCCACACTATCCTACATATAATTTCGAACCAGGATATCCAAAGATTACCAGCAGGGTCACTGCTCAAGGAGCATTCATTAGAGAGGACAAATTCACTAGACCAAACACTCCTGAACCACCATCAGATGATGCACTGTATCACGCCATTCTTGCTCACTCCACAGAATCAGATGGTAACAAAACAGAAGATTCTATGGAAGACCTTTACATTTGATGTTCTAGGATAAAAGACGACCCACCAGCTATCCATTCTCCCCATCCTACTCGATATACAATGATCGCCTTCGTCCTCACCCTCGCCTACCTCCTCACTTTCGTCCTTGCCCTCCTGATCACTGCTTGTGGTCATTGCTACATCGAACCTGCCGCCGCCGCCTCCCCCTTCCTTGCCACGGCCCACGACCTCCCCCTCGAGGCCTTCATCACCACCACCACCACTATCAACGCCTTTGTCTGGGCAGATCTCCCAGAACTTCACCAGCACCCAGAAGAACTCGCCCCCATGACCTTCACCAACCCCATCGTCACAGATCCTGTCACCCACATCCCCTACATTCACCGCCCTTGTCACTCCGTCCTCTCCCCCGTCTCCAAAGCTCTCAGCACCCTCATCATCAACTTTAACCACCTCTCTGCACCCCTTGACTCTGTCACCAATCTCATGCTCTCCACTGACCCCCAATGCCTGACTTATGAGGAACGCAACAATTTGTGGGAACATGCTAAACAACTGGAGCGCGTCACTAAAAGTCTCCAATGGCGCATCGAGGCCGCCAACAAGGACCTGGACTTCATCATCAAATGGATCGAATCTAGGAGGGATCATGGCTGGACCACAGATGCACAATGGTAGAAGTTGGTGACTTCTCACATACAAAGGGGGTAATGTTACAGTTTGTTACAATTTCTTTCCCTTTCGTTAAACAGACTCTTTTATTACATAATCGTTGCTATATGTTTCATGGACGTTTATTTCCTTTAGTTATTTTACCTTCACATTTCCTTCTTAGGTATTTAGCTGTACAATCTCCTTTTATATTCTCCTTGTTCTTTTCAGTATATAAACCCTCTTGTAATGTAGTTATTCTTTAGTTCCAACTTAATTGAATCATTCTCTCAACCTTTGAACGAAACTCCTCACTCTCATCTCTTTGACCTCGTCGTTTGCTTTGACCTTTGTCATCGTTTGACTTAGTGTCCAGAACCTGTCCAGTAGGCTGGGAGCAGACCAAGACTCTGCTTGCCGCTGTTGACTTAGAACGAACTGTGTTGAGAGCATCGATCTTAACACAAGTTGGAACTCCCAGAACCACTCAGTGTTTCTACACTAGCTAGACACCATTGATACCAGAACCTCAACCCTCAGACTCCCTAATGGCTCTGTCCGTTTCAGACAAAAGTATTATCTAGACTGAAGGGAAGTCTTTCCATCGACTACAGGAACAGGGTGGTTTTTCCACTCAAGGACTAAGAAAAAGAACGAACCAGTACCAGAATCCCTCTTTGAAGGTGATTATATTGAAGGACCAGAGGAAGCCTTCCCAGACAACGTTTGGATTGATTGGGTAAACGAAGGACATAAAGAAGGATTTCTTTCATTATTCAAACCACCATCAGACGAACCAGAACTCTCCTGGTGGAATGAATATCTCAACCTTGCTGAAATTGAAGGACGAGAGCGATATGCACTTAGGGAAGGAGAACTACAGCCTTGGATAGAATTCCAAGAACAGAAACAGATTGAAGCAAATCTATTTGGAGATCCAGAATCAGGGAAAAAGAAAGATGAAACAGGAGAATCTACAAACCCGAAAGAAGAAACAGAAAAGATGGCATCTGATGCAACAGCACCTGCCTCTAAAGGAGATATTAAGCCACAGCCCATGCGTGTTTTCACTGGAAAACGAACCGAAGCAAAGGCTTTCATTGGAAGTCTTGAAGACTACTTCGTTTTGAATGACAATAATTACAAGAACAAAGCACAGAAACAGATCCGATTTACTCTTGCCTGTCTTGGACAAGAACTCGACGATTGGAAAGTCCTGATCAAGGACGAATTAGATGATGAAGAAGAAACAACCCTTACTTGGACAAACTGGGCAGAATTCAAGAAGCGTTTTTTAGCCGATTGGGGCAAAGTGAATAGCGCTCTCAGAGCGCTGAACAATCTAGCCAATCTCACAGTAGGGGGCAATGTTTCAGTCCCTGAATATATCAGAAAATTTCGCACCAAGTTACCAAAAGAAAAATTGCGAAAACCAATTAGAGTCAGAAACGCAGGTGGAACGGTTAACACTAATGGAATGATTACACATCGAGTCCACATCCAATATTCAATCGGAGGAAAACAATACAGCAACTGGTTTCTAATCACCAGATTGGGAGATCAATGATTAATTTTGGGAATCCCTTGGTTAGAAGAAAATAATCCTACTATTGACTGGAAAGATAAAACGATACACCTCATCGATGAACAACGGAATGAAGGAACTATCTGGCAAATGGCGTTGGACAATCAACAATGGGGAGAAGATGATTACCGGATCAGAGTCAAGACATCAGCATCTCAAGCATTAGAACATCAGTTGAAAAAGGATGAACCAAAAACGGAATTACCATCGGAATATGGGAAGTGGCACTCAGTCTTTGAGAAAAAGGCATCAGAGCGGTTCCCAACCTCTAGAACTTGGGATCATGCTATCGATTTGAAAACCGGTTTCAGTCCTAAAGTTAGCAAGATCTATCCATTATCAATCAAAGAACAGTCATCACTAGACAAATGGATTGAAGAACAGCTAGCTAAAGGATACATCAAACTGTCGAAATCTCTTCAAGCATCGCCGTTTTTCTTTGTCTCAAAGAAGGAAAGTGGTGCGCTTTGGCCGTGCCAAGATTATAGATATTTAAACGATTGGACAATCAAGAACACATACCCATTACCCCTAGTATCCGATCTCCTTACAAAACTTGCTGGCACACAATACTTCACCAAATTGGACCTCCGATGGGGGTATAATAACGTCAGGATCAAGAAGGGGGACAAATGGAAAGCTGCTTTCATTACCAACAGAGGATTATACGAACCAACTGTTATGTTCTTTGGCCTATGCAATTCGCCATCTACATTCCAAACTATGATGAACAAATACTTCAGAGACATGATTAATGAAGGATGGCTCATCATCTATATGGATGATATCCTGATATGTTCTCAGAATTTGAACAAACTAGAAGAACAAACGAAAAGAGTTCTTGATCGATTGGAGGAGAATGATCTGTTCCTGAAATTAGAAAAATGTAAATTCGCTGTTCAAGAAGTCGAATTTCTGGGCATGATAATCTCACCTGGAAAGATACAAATGGATCCTATCAAACTTGCAGGAATAGCCGATTGGCCAATACCATCTACAGTTAAACAAGTCCGATCATTCCTAGGCTTTGGAAACTTCTATCGACAATTTATTGGGAATTTTGCAGCAATTGCAAAACCACTCACAGATTTAACCAAGAAAGCTGAACCATTTGACTGGAATAACGAATGACAGATTGCATTTGATACTCTAAAACAACGGTTTGCCTCTATGCCAGTTTTGTTAATGCCAAACCCGGCAAAGCCATTTATCCTTCAAACCGACGCTTCTAACAAAGCAATTGGAGCGGTACTGAAACAAGCTGATGAATCAGGAGCACTTCATCCATGCGGATTTATATCCCATGCATTAACACCAATGGAACAGAATTACCAGATCTATGACAGAGAACTGCTTGCAATCATCAAAGGACTTGCAGTTTGGCGCCATCTATTACATGGTTCTCCTCAGGCGCCACCAATTAAATCAAAACTACAGGACTGGACATATACTCATGGCATCGTTTATTATCTTGGCAAGATCTATGTTCCTGATCGAATTGAATTATGAACTCGGTTAATCAAAGAGATACATGAAGCATTATCTTCAGGACATCCTGGACGATTGAAAACGCTAGCGCTTTTGAAGTGTGATTACTGGTGGCCTGGAATGTATCGACATGTTAAAGAATGGGTTGAAGGATGCGCACTCTGTCAACAGATGAAAGTCAATACTCACCCAAATTCACCAGCACTAATTCCTATTCCATCAAAGGCTACCCGGCCATTTCAACAAGTTACACTCGATTTCATTACAGACCTCCCTATGTCTGATGGCTATGATTCCATCCTGGTCACGGTGGACCATGGCCTTACAAAGGGGGTAATTTTCACACCTTGCAACAAAACAATCGACACCTTAGGAACTGCAGATCTTTATATCTCTGAAATCTTTAAACGTTTTGGAGTCCCTGATGTTTTAATCTCTGACAGAGGACCACAATTCTCTGCTAAAGTATTTCAAGAAATATGAAAAGCTTTAGGAATCGACCACAGGATGAGCACAGCTTATCATCCTCAAACAGATGGAGAAACTGAACGTGTTAATCAAGAACTTGAGATTTACCTTCGAATGTTCTGTACAAATGAACCCCATAAGTGGAAGCCACTATTACCCATTGCTGAATTTGCACACAATAACCGATATCATGACACAATAAAGACATCCCCATTTCAACTTATGTATGGATCAGATCCGATCGCTATCCCTACAGCAGCAATCAAGATGACTGCACCAGCAGCAGAAGAACGCCTTCAGATGCTTCGAAAAGCCAGAGAAGAAGCTCTAGCTGCTCATGAACTTGCTAGACAAATGGTCGCTCATAGGTACAGAGACAAGTCAATCAGATTTGAAAAAGGTGACAAAGTCTGGCTTGAAAACAAGAACCTTCACATTCCGTATCAATCAAGAAAGTTGGCACCAAAACAAGAAGGACCTTTTCAGGTTGAACAAGTCATGGGACCAGTCACTTATAAATTGAAACTACCAAAGCAATGGCGTATTCACCCTGTGTTTCATGCATCACTTCTCACTCCATATAAGGAAACCTCAATGCATGGTCTGAACTTCACTATGCCACCTCCCAATATGGTTAATGGACAAGAAGAGTTTGAGATTGAGGCTATTCTTGGACATCGGAAACGCGGAGCCGGTTATCAATACTTAGTCAAATGGAAAGGCTATGGAGCAAATGACAATACATGGGAACCAGAACAGCATTTGGGCAATGCTGTGGATATCTTGGTCGAGTATAAAAATAGAAGGAATCTCTAAGATGAATCAAAAGAAGAATGACTTATTATCGCACCAATCTCCAACTAAAGCATAATATCCATTATGTCAAAAGATTTTGCAGAACCACTGGAAGATATACCCCTACTGTCAAAACCAGATACTCCGTCACGCAGATGTTTGTTCCTGCCTTTAAACACCCATCCAAACAAACGCTCTCTATATATCAAAAACTGAAATACGTTCCAATGATGTCAAAACCACCTAAAGTATCACGATTACCTCCTCACAAACAAACGCATCCGCAAGGGCACACAGAGATTCCATATAATGCCTTATCAAAGTATCTTCCTCAATATCATCACCTCTCTTTTGATCTAGGGGAGTTACCCATATTTCAGGAAGCTGAGTCACATTATCTTCCAGCGTCAGTTCACCCTTGTTTTCAATATGATAATATTTATCACAGGGTTTGGTTACAATGAACCTTCCCTGAATTATCAGAAGCTTTACAACAGATTATTCAACTAGGTCGAGACATCTCCGTGGAACAATGGCAATATGAACGACAAATGAATATAAGGGGAAGTAAAAATTTTAACTGCACACGAGCGCAAATGGAAATAACACTTGCAACTGACCAGTATTACATTCTTCTGAACCGAGCAATACAGGACAGCATGGACAATCCAGAGATACGTGTCACACGGCATGAACGCCCTGATCAAATTTGTATTCAACATCCAGATGATGCAGGAACCCGATCAGAACAAGAAGAAGCGGCAAGGAACTCTCGTGAGAACTTTCTCAGAACCAGAGAACCTGAGATCGAAGAGATCTTAGCTTTGGATTCCGACAACGAAATTTGGGATATTTAAACCACACTTAACGGTCTCATTTTCCTCATCCTACCAATAACACATGTCTACCATTGTCACCATTGCCTATCTCGTCGCTTTCGCTTTTGCGCTTCTGGTCACAGCCTGTGGCCATTGTTACGATCCCTCCTTCGCCGTTGCCTCGCCGTTCCTCGCCACCGCCCATGACCTCCCCATTGAGGTCTTCATCACCACCACCACCACCATTGACAAATATCTCTTCCCGGATTGGCCCGCTTCCCCTTCCTCTACCGTTGCCGACCTTCATCAGCATCCAGATGAACTGGTTGACTTCCTTATTGAGGAAGTAGCACCTCTACCCACTCCACCAGCACCACCTCTCGCCTGGACTCCTAATGCCACCCTTCTTCGGGCTCAGGAAGCCCTCACCACCTTCATTGTCGACTATCAGCTCTTCGCTGGACCCCTCGATGCCATGCTCAACACTGCCCTCACCACCAACCCTCATACTGTCACAGATGAAGAGTGCAATGCGATCCTGGAACAAACGGTTCAACTCAACTACATCACTAGGACTTTGCAATGGCGGTTTGAGACCGCTAACCATGATATCAACACCATCGCTGAATGGTTAAAGTCACGAAGAGATCATGGGTGGACAAATGGTGGAAACCATGGCTGGGGAACAGGATAAGAAGTCAGTGACTTCTTGCATACGAAGGGGGTAATGTTACAATTTCTTTCCCTTTCGTTAAACAGACTCTTTTATTACATAATCATTGCTATACATTTCATGGACGTTTATTTCCTTTAGTTATTTTACCTTCACATTTCCTTCTTAGGTATTTAGCTGTACAATCTCCTTTTATATTCTCCTTGTTCTTTTCAGTATATAAACCCTCTTGTAATGTAGTTGTTCTTTAGTTCCAACTTAATTGAATCATTCTCTCAACCTTTGAACGAAACTCCTCGCTCTCATCTCTTTGAGCTTGTCGTTTGCTTCAACCTTTGTCATTGTTTGACTTAGTGTCCAGAACCTGTCCAGTAGGCTGGGAGCAGACCGAGACTCTGCTTGCCGCTGTTGACTTAGAACGAACTGTGTTGAGAGCATCAATCTTAACACAGTTTCTTTTCCTCTTCTATGATGGACATTCTATTATTACATCAACATTACCATACAATTTAGTGGACGTTTATCTCCTTTTGCTAATGCTTTCACATTTCCTTTCATAGGTAGTTAGCTGCGCTTACTGCGCATTCCCTTTATAGTTTCCCTTGTTCTCAAAACGTATATAAACCTTAGAATATCCTGTACATTCTCTAGTTCCAACTTAATTGAATCATACTCTCAATATTAACTTGAACTCCTCGCTCTCCTCTTCTTGAGCTCGTCGTCGACTTCTTAGCATCCAGAACGTGTCCAGTAGGCTGGGAGCGGACTGAGACTCTGCTTGCCACTGTTGACTTAGAATGAACAGCATTGGGAGCATCGATCTTAACACATTGAGAAGACCTTCTTGTTCATCGGCCCTCATTCCAGCAAGGATCACTCTGATGTTCGCTACTGGGTCGTCCTTTTTCTCCTTGGGCGCATCTTCAGGGATAGACCTAATTCCTTTATTCTGAAACGATGAGGACGCCCTGAAGGGGGCATTTGATGTAGTGTTTCGTTTGGGACAATTCCTTTAAACATGCCCCTGGTTTCCACATCTGAAACATTTTCCAGCTTTCATGTATTCCTCCTTCTGTTCATCTGTCAAATGTCTAGTGGGCATCGCATTTACTGATCGAGTTGATCCGCCCCTGTTGTTGTTGTTTCGGTTAAAATTAGAGTGGTTCCCTTGTCCCGGTTTTTGCCCAAGCGCTCGCATCATTTCCCAAGCACCATAAAGTTGTTCTGCCTTTTCATATGCTTCTTTCATAGATAGAACGTTTGCCTCAAGGATTTTTGTAGCAATACTTTCGGGGAGTCCTTTAACAAATGCCTGAAGCTGTGCAGTTGTTCCCTTCAAACCTGAAGTACCAATTTCCATACGAAATTTTCTGATATATTCAGGGACTGAAACATTGCCACCTACTCTGAGATTGGCTAGATTGTTCAGCGCCCTGAGGGCGCTATTAACTTTGCCCCAATTGGCTAAAAAACGCTTCTTGAATTCTGCCCAGTTTGTCCAAGTAAGGGTTGTTTCTTCTTCATCATCTAATTCGTCCTTGATCAGGACTTTCCAATTGTCGAGTTCCTGTCGAAGACAGGCAAGAGTAAATCGGATCTGTTTCTGTGCTTTATTCTTGTAATTATCGTCATTCAAAACAAAGTAGTCTTCAAGGCTTCCAATGAAAGCCTTTGCTTTGGTTCGTTTTCCAGTAAAAACGCGCATGGGCTGCGGCTTAATATCTCCTTTAGAGGCGGGTGCTGTTGCATCAGATGCCATTTTTTCTGTTTCTTCTTTCGGGTTTGTAGATTCTCCTGTTTCATCTTTCTTTTTCCCTGATTCTGGATCTCCAAATAGATTTGCTTCAATCTGTTTCTGTTCTTGGAATTCTATCCAAGGCTGCAGTTCTCCTTCCCTAAGTGCGTATCGCTCTCGTCCTTCAATATCAGCAAGGTTGAGATATTCGTTCCACCAGGAGAGTTCTGGTTCGTCTGATGGTGGTTTGAATATCGAAAGAAATCCTTCTTTGTGTCCTTCGTTTACCCAATCAATCCAAATGGGAAGGCTTCTTCTGGTCCTTCAGTGTAATCACCTTCAAAGAGGGATTCTGGTACTGGTTCGTTCTTTTTCTTAGTGTTTGAGTGGAAAAACCACCCTGTTCCTGTAGTTGATGGGAAGACTTCCCTTCGATCTAGATAATACTTTTGTCTGAAACGGACAGAGTTGTTAGGGGGTCTGAGGATCGAAGTTCTGGTATCAATGGTGTCTGGCTAGTGTAGAAACACTGAGCGGTTCTGGGAGTTCTAACTTGTGTTATGATCGATGCTCTCAACACAATTCATTCTAAGTCAACAGTGGCAAGCAAAGTCTGTTAAGATTGATGCTCCCAATGCTGTTTGTTATAAGTCAACAGTGGCAAGCAGAGTCTCAGTCTGCTCCCAGTCTACTGGACATGTTTTGGATGCTAAGTCAAACGATGACAAAGGCCTTTAAGTCGACAATGAGCTCAAGAAGAGGAGAGCAAGGAGTTCAAGTTAATATTGAGAGTATGATTTGATTAAGTTGGAACTAGAGAATGTACAGGATACTCTAAGGTTTATATACGTTTTGAGAACAAGGGAAACTATAAAGGGAATGCGCAGTAAGCGCAGCTAACTACCTATGAAAGGAAATGTGAAAGCATTAGCAAAAGGAGATAAACGTCCGCTAAATCGTATGGTAATGTTGATGTAATAATACAATGTCCGTCATAGAAGAGGAAAAGAAACTGTAACAAAGTCTCAGTCTGCTCCCAGCCTACTGGACAGGTCCTGGACACTAAGCCAAATGATGACAGAGGTCAGACAAACGACGAGCTCAAGAAATGAGAGCGAGGAGTTTTGTTCGAAGGTTGAGAGAATAATTTGATTAAGTTGGAACTAAAGAAGAGAAGCATACATGGGAGTCTTTATATACTAAAAGAACAAAGAAAATATAAAAGGAATTGTACAGCTAATTGCCTAAGAAAGGAAATGTGAAGGTCAATAGCTAAAAGGAAATAAGCGTCCATGAAATGCATAGCAATGGTTATGTAATTGTAAAAGTCTGTCAATGAAAGAGAAAGAAATTGTAACACTAACTGTGAATGTCTGTTTGTTATGGAAGTGCCAACTGCTGTGTGACGCTTCCAGGTTAAAAACCCTCGTTCTTGAGTTCATTGAGAAGACCTTCTCGTTCATCGGCCTTCATTCCAGCAAGGATTGCTCTGATATTTGCAACTGGATCGTCTTGCTTGTCCTTGGGCACATCTTCAGGTATAGATCTGATCCCCTTATACTGAAACGATGAGGAGGTCCTGAAGGAGGCGTTTGACATGGTGTTTCGTTTGGGACAATTCCTTGAAATATGCCCCTGGTTTCCACATCTGAAACACTTTCCAGATTTCATGTATTCCTCCTTTTGTTCATCTGTCAAACATCTGGTGGGCATCGCATTTACTGATTGGGTTGATCCACTCCTGTTATTGGTGTTTTGATTAAAATTAGAGTGGTTCCCTTGTCCTGGTTTTCGCCCAAGCGCTCGCATCATTTCCCAAGCGCCATGAAGCTGTTCTGCTTTTTCGTATGCTTCTTTCATAGATAAAATATTTGCCTCAAGGATCTTTGTAGCAATACTTTCAGGGAGTCCTTTGACAAATGCCTGAAGCTGATCTTGCTAAATTTAGGGGTGAAACCGTTTTTCAGTTCAATTGCATGATCCCAAGTTCTAGAGGTAGGAAATCGCGCTGATGCTTTCTTCTCAAAGACTGATCACCATTTCTCGTACTCCGTGGGTAGTTCTGTCTTTGGTTTGTCCCTTTTTGTTAGGATGGATCCCACCACAACCACAAGCCTCGTGAAAAGGTGATAGAATAGAAAAGATATGAAAACACAGTAGAATAGTGACCTGGTAAGAGGAAACTATCTAGAGTCTTAGAGACTTGTACCTACAAGACACCCTCCTTATATACCCCAACGCCTGGTCTGTGTGCACAGACTGCACAGCTACAAGACCCAGGCCTACCATCTAGAATCGCCCAGACTCGCCCAGAGTCTTTGCCCCTATAACCCCATATGCCGCGGTACAGCCACTTGCTGATCTAAGCCCTTGGAGTATCCCGTCAGGGGTGGGAGTTGTTGCCCATATTCAGAGAAGTGTCGATAGAGCCCCAAGGAAAATAGATAAAAATATAAAATAATCGCCAGAAAATCGTAAGGTTATAACATAGCCCTCTCCTCAAGACTTCACATCCTGGGAAGTTGATGCTATGGGTTGTGCCGTGTGTTACAGTTTCTTTTCCTCTTCTATGACGGACACTTTACTATTACATCATCATTACTATACAATTTAGTGGACGTTTATCTCCTTTTGCTAACGCTTTCATATTTCCTTTCATAGGTAGTTAGCTGCGCTTACTGCACATTCCCTTTATAGCTTTTCTTGTTCTCAGGGTGTATATAAATGCTAGAATATCTTGTACATTCCCCAGTTCCAACTTAATCGAATCTTACTCTCAATTTCGACTCGAACTCCTCACTCTCTTCCCCTTGAGCTCGTCGTCAATTTAAAGACCTTTGTCATCATTTGACTTAGCATCCAGAACCTGTCCAGTAGGCTGGGAGCAGACCGAGACTCTGCTTGCCACTGTTGACTGAGAACGAACCGCATTGGGAGCATCAATCTTAACACAAGTTGGAACTCTCAGACTGCTCAGTGTTTCTACACTAGCCAGACATCATTGATACCAGAACCTCAACCCTCAGACCCCCTAACAGCTCTGTCCGTTTCAAATGAAAGTATTATCTAGATCGAAGGGAAGTCTTTCCATCTGTTACAGTTTCTTTTCCTCTTCTATGACGGATACTTTATTATTACATCATCATTACCATACGATTTAGCGGACGTTTATCTCCTTTTGCTAACGCTTTCACATTTCCTTTCATAGGTAGTTAGCTGCGCTTACTGCGCATTCCCTTTATAGTTTTCCTTGTTCTCAAAACGTATATAAACCCTAGAATACCTTGTACATTCCTCAGTTCCAACTTAATCGAATCATACTCCCAACTTGACTCGAACTCCTCGCTCTCTTTTCTTTGAGCTCGTCGTCGACTTAAAGGCCTTCGTCATCGTTTGACTTAGCGTCCAGAATCTGTCCAGTAGGCTGGGAGCGGACCGAGACTCTGCTTGCCACTGTTGACTTAGAACGAACTGTGTTGGGAGCATCGATCTTAACACAAGTTGGAACTCTCAGACCGCTCAGTGTTTCTACACTAGCCAGACACCATTGATACCAGAACCTCGACCCTCAGACCCCCAAACGGCTCTGTCCGTTTCAGACGAAAGTATTATCTAGATCGAAGGGAAGTCTTTCCATTGACTACAGGAACAGGGTGGTTTTTCCGCTCAGGAACCAAGAAAAAGAACGAACCAGTACCAGAATCCCTCTTTGAAGGTGATTACACTGAAGGACAAGGGGACGCTTTCCCAGACGACGTTTGGATTGATTGGGTAAACGAAGAACACGAAGAAGGATTTCGTTCGTTATTCAAACCGCCCACAGACGAACCAGAACTCTCTTGGTGGAACGAATATCTCAGTCTCACTGGAACAGCAGGACGAGAACGATACGCACTTAGGGACGGAGAAGTACAGCCTTGGATAGATTTCCAAGAACAGAAACAGATCGAAGCAAATCTATTTGGAGATCCAGAATTAGGAAAGAAGAAAGACAAAACAGGAGAACCTACAGAAGAAACAGAAAAGATGGCATCTGACGCAGCAACACCTGCCTCTAAGGGAGATATTAAGCCGCAGCCCATGCGCATTTTTACAGGAAAACGAACCGAAGCAAAGGCTTTTATTGGAAACTTGGAAGACTACTTCGTTTTGAACGATGACAACTATAAAAACAAAGGCCAGAAACAGATTCGATTTGCTCTTGCCTGCCTAGGACAGGAACTCGACGATTGGAAGGTTCTAATCAAAGAGGAACTAGACAACGATGAAGAAACGACCCTTATCTGGACGAGTTGGGCCGAATTCAAGAAGCGCTTTTTAGCCAATTGGGGCGAAGTCAACAGCGCACTCAGGGCCCTAAATAATTTGGCCAATCTCAGAGTAGGAGGCGACGTTTCAGTCCCTGAATATATCAGAAAATTCCGCATGGAGATTGGAACTTCAGGATTGAAAGGGACAACAGCACAACTTCAGGCATTTGTTAAAGGACTCCCTGAAAGTATCGCCACCAAAATTCTTGAAGCGAATGTTCTATCAATGAAGGAAGCATATGAAAAGGCAGAACAGCTTCATGGCGCTTGGGAAATGATGCGAGCACTCGGACGCAAACCAGGACAAGGGAACCGCTCTAATTTTAACCGAAACACCAACACTAGGGGCGGATCAACTCGATCAGTTAATGCTATGCCCACTGGACGTTTGACAGACGAACAAAAGGAGGAATACATGAAAACTGGGAAGTGTTTCAGATGTGGAAACCAGGGACATGTTTCAAAAAATTGTCCGAAACGAAACACCACCCCAAACGCCTCCTTCAGGTCCTCCTCATCGTTTCAGAATAAAGGGATCAGATCCATCCCTGAGGATGCGCCCAAGGAAAAGCAAGACGACCCAGTTGCGAGTATCAGAGCGATCCTAGCTGGAATGAAGGCTGATGAACGAGAAGGTCTTCTTAACGAACTCGAAAACGAGGGTTTTTGATCAGGAAGCGTCACACAGCGGTTGGCACTTCCACAACAAATGGATTTTCACAGTTAGCGCTTGATTCTGTAATAGTACGATCAAATAATGACAAGCGCCTTTCTATCACTGTTGAAACGATCGATTTACCCGCTGAAACCTCCGCCCTCATCGATTGTGGGGCAGAAGGGAACTTTATTGATGAAGAAATAACAACAAAACTACCAAAAGAAAAGCTAAGAAAACCAATTCGAGTCAGAAACGCAGATGGAACAATCAACACAAATGGAATGATCACTCATCGAGTATTAATTCAATATTCAATTGGAGGAAAGCGTCACAGTAACTGGTTCTTAATCACCAAGTTAGGAGACCAACGATTAATCTTGGGAATTCCTTGGTTAGAAGAAAATAACCCGACTATTGATTGGAGAGACAAAACAATTCACCTCATTGATAATCAACGACAAGATGGGACGATCTGGCAACTGGCATTGGACAATCAGTGGGGAGAAGACGACTATTGGATAAGGGTCAAAACATCAGCATCACAGGCATTAAAACATCAACTGAAAAAAGACGAACCAAAGACAGAATTACCTACAGAATACGAGAAATGGCGATCAGTCTTTGAGAAGAAAGCTTCAGAACGATTTCCTACCTCTAGAACTTGGGATCATGCGATCGAACTGAAAAACGGTTTCACTCCTAATGTTAGCAAGATCTATCCGTTATCAATTAAAGAGCAATCATCTCTAGACGAATGGATTGAAGAACAACTTACTAAAGGATACATCAGATCGTCAAAATCACCTCAGGCTTCGCCATTCTTCTTTGTTTCCAAAAAGGAAAGCGGAGCGTTAAGGCCATGTCAAGACTACAGGTACCTGAACGATTGGACAATCAAGAACGCATATCCATTACCCTTAGTATCCGACCTCCTTACCAAACTTGCTGGAGCGCAATACTTCACCAAATTAGATCTCCGTTGGGGATACAATAACGTTCGAATCAAGAAAGGCGATGAATGGAAAGCAGCTTTTATCACAAACAGAGGATTATACGAACCAACTGTCATGTTCTTTGGGCTATGCAATTCACCATCTACATTCCAAACCATGATGAACGAATATTTCAGAGATATGATTAACGAAGGATGGCTCATCATTTACATGGACGACATTTTGATCTGTTCTCAAAACAAGACAGAATTAGAAGAACGAACAAAACGAGTGTTAAACCGATTAGAGGAGAACGACTTATTCTTGAAACTGGAAAAATGTAAATTCGCTGTACAAGAAGTGGAGTTTCTAGGAATGATCATATCGCCTGGAAGAATACAGATGGATCCTATTAAACTAGCAGGAATAGCCGACTGGCCAGTACCAACAACAGTCAAACAAGTTCGATCATTCTTAGGCTTCGGGAATTTCTACAGACAATTTATTGGTAATTTTGCGGCTATAGCAAAACCGCTCACCGATTTAACAAAAAAGACGGAGATATTCGACTGGAACACAGAGCGTCAGACTGCTTTTGATACCCTGAAACAACGATTTGCATCCATGCCAGTCCTCTTAATGCCAAACCCAGCAAAGCCATTTATCCTCCAAACCGATGCCTCTAATAAGGCGATAGGAGCGGTATTAAAACAAGCGGACGACTCTGGTGCACTACATCCTTGTGGTTTTATTTCCCATGCCTTAACACCAACGGAGCAGAACTACCAGATTTATGACAGAGAATTACTTGCCATCATTAAAGGGTTGGCAGTTTGGCGTCACCTTCTGCATGGATCACCCCATACCATCATTGTGCATTGTGATCACAAGAACCTGTCCTATTATAGAACGGCTCAACGATTGACACCTAGACAAGCCAGATGGTCATCTCTGTTGTCTGAATTCGACCTCCGAATTGAACATGTACCAGGAACGAAGATGTTTGAGGCAGACGCTTTATCTAGACGGCCAGATCACATGGGAAATGATGAAGAACAGACCACAGTTACTATGCTACCAAACGATCGCTTTATTCGCCTCATCAATAACGATCTAGCCGATGAATTAAAGAAGTATATGGCGAATGATGATTTTGGACGAATTCTGATTGATGTTATTAAAAGACAAAGAGCGCCACCAATCAAATCAAAGTTACAAGATTGGACATATACCCATGGCATCGTCTACTACCTCGGAAAGATCTATATCCCTGACCGGATCGAATTAAGGACCAGATTAATCAAAGATACGCATGAAGCGTTATCTTCTGGACACCCTGGACGATTAAAAACATTGGCACTTCTAAAACGCGACTACTGGTGGCCAGGAATGTACAGACATGTCAAAGAATGGGTAGAGGGATGCGCACTATGCCAACAGATGAAAGTTAATACTCACCCAAATGCACCGGCATTAGTCCCTATCCCATCCAAAGCGACACGTCCATTTCAGCAAGTAACCCTTGATTTCATTACCGATCTTCCCATCTCAGACGGATATGACTCAATATTGGTCACGGTGGACCATGGCCTTACGAAGGGGGTAATTTTCACCCCTTGCAACAAGACAATCGATGCTTTAGGGACAGCCGATCTCTACATTTCTGAAATCTTCAAACGCTTTGGACTCCCTGACGTCCTAATCTCTGATAGAGGACCACAGTTCTCCGCCAAGGTATTCCAAGAAATACGAAAAGCATTAGGAATTGATCACAGAATGAGCACCGCCTATCATCCTCAAACAGATGGGGAAACTGAACGCGTCAATCAAGAACTCGAGATCTACCTTCGGATGTTTTGTACTAATGAACCCCACAAATGGAAACCACTCCTACCTATCGCTGAATTCGCACACAATAACCGTTATCATGATACAATAAAAACATCCCCATTCCAACTCATGTATGGAACAGATCCAATCGCCATCCCTACAGCAGCGCTCAAGATGACTGCTCCAGCAGCAGAAGAACGCCTTCAGATGCTTCGAAGAGCGAGAGAAGAAGCATTAGCAGCACATGAACTCACCAGGCAAACAGTTGCTCAAAGATTCAAAGACAAGTCAATTAAATTCGAAAAAGGCGACAAAGTCTGGCTCGAAAACAAGAACCTACACATCCCATATCAATCAAGAAAGCTTGCGCCGAAACGAGAAGGGCCCTTTCAGATCGAACAAGTCATGGGACCAGTTACATACAAACTGAAATTACCGAAACAATGGCGCATTCACCCTGTATTTCATGCATCGCTTCTTACCCCATATAAGGAAACATCAATGCATGGACCGAACTTTACCACACCACCTCCCGATATAGTAAATGGACAGGAGGAGTTTGAGATCGAAGCTATCCTTGGACATCGAAAACGCGGAGCAGGTTATCAATATTTGGTTAAATGGAAAGGCTATGGATCGAATGACAATACCTGGGAACCTGAATGCAATCTGGGAAATGCTGCGGACGTTTTGATAGAATATAAGAACAGAAGACGCCTATAGAACTTCATCTATGGCCTATAACCGATCAAAGAAATTCTGGAAAACCCTTTATGCACTCAAAGGACGATTCCTTCCCCCTCGGACTCGTCTATTACCACATCGTCACAATAAGAAACACCTAGTATGACTCCCACACGCACGACGCTACCCAATCACCAGTAGACACACACTCTTCATTTCACCAAGACGACCATTGTCATCATCAAAAGCTATTCAACCGAACCTTGTTGCACCAAGAACGAAAGAACAGGAACAGGAATTCCGAAATCTACAGCAATGGATCCTTTACAAAATGAATATATGGATATTAGATCGATGACGAGATTTACAAGAACATGGATGCGACCGTTTCATGCAATTTTATCATCTCTTCCCACAGAAAATTAGATTCCCCATCGACAATCCTGATGCAACCATTCCACCACCATACGATTCATTAACATGGGAACGCATTCCCCCTCCTTACCCACCAAAACCTCCACACTATCCTACTTATGACTTCGAACCAGGATACCCAAAGATTACTAGCAGAGTCACAGCTCAAGGAGCGTTCATTAGAGAAGACGAATTCACTCGACCAAACACCCCTGAATCACCATCAGACGATGCGCTGTATCACGCCATTCTTGCTCACTCCACAGAATCTGATGGTAACTGTTAAGATCGATGCTCCCAACGCAGTTCGTTCTAAGTCAACAGTGGCAAGCAGAGTCTCGGTCCGCTCCCAGCCTACTGGACAGATTCTGGACGCTAAGTCAAACGATGACGAAGGTCTTTTAAGTCGACGACGAGCTCAAAAGAAGAGAGCGAGGAGTTCAGGTCAGAGTTGAGAGTATGATTCGATTAAGTTGGAACTGAGGGATGTACAAGGTATTCTAGGGTTTATATACGTTTTGAGAACAAGGAAAACTATAAAGGGAATGCGCAGTAAGCGCAGCTAACTACCTATGAAAGGAAATATGAAAGCGTTAGCTAAAGGAGATAAACGTCCACTAAACCGTATAGTAATGATGTTGTAATAATGAAGTGTCCATCATAGAAGAGGAGAAGGAAACTGTAACAGTAACGAAACAGAAGATTCTATGGAAGACCTTTACGTTTGAAGCTTTAGGATAAAAGGCGACCCACCAGCTACCCATTTTCCTCATCCTACTCGATATACAATGTTCGCCTTCGCCATCACCCTCGCCTACCTCATCGCCTTCGTCCTCGCCCTCTTGATCACTGCTTGTGGTCACTGCTACGTCGAACCCGTCGCTGCAGCCTCCCCCTTCCTCTCCACCGCCCACGACCTCCCCCTTGAGGTCTTTGTCACCACCACCACCACTATCGACGATTTTATCTGGGCAGACCTCCCAGAACTTCACCAGCATCCAGAAGAACTCGCCCCCATCACCTTTGCCACTCCCACCGTCCAGGACCCGGTCACTCACATCCCCTACGTCCACCGCCCTCGCCACTCGGTCCTCTCCCCTGTCTCCGAAGCCCTCAGCACCCTCGTCGTTGACTTCAACCATCTCTCTGCGCCCCTCGACTTCGTTACCAACCTCATGCTCTCCACTGATCCCCAATGCCTCACCTATGAGGAACGCGACAACCTGTGGGAGCATGCCAAGCAGCTGGAGCGTGTCACAAAAAGTCTCCAATGGCGCATCGAGGCTGCCAACAAGGACCTGGATTCCATCATCAAATGGATTGAATCTAGGAAGGACCATGGCTGGACCACAGACGCACAATGGTAGAAGTCGGTGACTTCTCACATACGAAGAGGGTAATGTTACAGTTTCTTTTCCTCTTCTATGACGGATACTTTATTATTACATCATCATTACCATACGATTTAGCGGACGTTTATCTCCTTTTGCTAACGCTTTCACATTTCCTTTCATAGGTAGTTAGCTGCGCTTACTGCGCATTCCCTTTATAGTTTTCCTTGTTCTCAAAACGTATATAAACCCTAGAATACCTTGTACATTCCTCAGTTCCAACTTAATCGAATCATACTCCCAACTTGACTCGAACTCCTCGCTCTCTTTTCTTTGAGCTCGTCGTCGACTTAAAGGCCTTCGTCATCGTTTGACTTAGTGTCCAGAATCTGTCCAGTAGGCTGGGAGCGGACCGAGACTCTGCTTGCCACTGTTGACTTAGAACGAACTGTGTTGGGAGCATCGATCTTAACACCATCGACTATAGGAACAGGGTGGTTTTTCCGCTCAAGTACTAAGAAAAAGAACGAAGCAGTACCAGAATCCCTCTTTGAAGGTAATTACACTGAAGGACCAGAGGACGCCTTCCCAGACAACGTTTGGATTGATTGGGTAAACGAAGAACATGAAGAAGGATTTCTTTCGTTATTGAAACCGCCTACAGACGAACCAGAACTCTCTTGGTGGAACGAGTATCTCAGTCTTACTGAAACAGCAGGATGAGAGCGATACACACTTAGGGACGGAGAAATACAGCCTTGGATAGATTTCCAAGAACAGAAACAGATCGAAGCGAATCTATTTGGAGATCCAGAATCAGGGAAGAAGAAAGAAGAAACAGAAAAGATGGCATCTGATGCAGCAGCACCTGCCTCTAAAGGAGATATTAAGCCGCAGCCCATGCGCATTTTACAGGGAAACAAACCGAAGCAAAAGCTTTCATTGGAAACTTGGAAGACTATTTCATTTTGAATGATGACAATTATAAAAACAAAGGCCAGAAACAGATTCGATTCGCTCTCGCTTGCCTAGGACAGGAACTTGACGATTGGAAGGTTCTAATCAAAGAGGAATTAGACGATGATGAAGAAATGACCCTTACTTGGACAAGTTGGGCTGAATTCAAAAAGCACTTTTTAGCCGATTGGGGCGAAGTTAATAGCGCACTCAGGGCCTTGAACAATTTGGCCAATCTTAGAGTAGGGGGCAACATTTCAGTCCCTGAATATATCAGAAAATTCCGCATGGAGATTGGAACTTCTGGATTGAAAGGAACAGGCGCACAACTTCAGGCATTTGTTAAAGGACTTCCTGAAAGTATCGCCACTAAAATCCTCAAGGCGAACATTTTATCGATGAAAGAGGCATATGAGAAAGCAGAACAGTTTCATGGCACTTGGGAAATGATGCGAGCGCTTGGACGCAAACCAGGACAAGGGAGCTGCTCTAATTTTAACCGAAACACCAATACTAGGAGTGGATCAACTTGATCAGTTAATGCTATGCCAACTGGACGTTTGACAGACGAACAAAAGGAGGAGTACATGAAAGCAGGGAAGTGTTTCAGATGTGGAAACCAGGGACATGTTTCAAAAAATTGTCCGAAACAAAACACCACTCAAAACACCTCCTTCAGGTCCTCCTCATCGTTTCAGAACAAAGGGATCAGATCCATCCCTGAAGATGCGCCCAAGGACAAACAAGACAATCCAGTTGCAAGCATCAGAGCAATCCTTGCTGGAATGAAGGCCGATGAACAAGAAGATCTTCTTAATGAACTCGAGAATGAGGGTTTTTGATCAGGAAGCGTTACACAGCGGTTGGCACTTCCACAGCGAATGAACTTTCACAGTTAGCGCTTGATTCTGTAATAGTACGATCGAATAATGACAAGCGCCTTTCAATCACTGTTGAAACAATTGATTTACCCGCTGAAACCTCTGCCCTCATTGATTGTGGAGCAGAAGGGAACTTTATTGACGAAGAAATAACAACAAAACTACCAAAAGAAAAGCTAAGAAAACCGATTCGAGTCAGGAACGCAGATGGAACAATCAACACAAATGGAATGATCACCCATCAAGTATTAATTCAATATTCAATTGGAGGAAAGCGTCATAGTAACTAGTTTTATGATCGACCTTGTTACCCTAACTGCGACCCTACCCTAGGGTTCCCCTTCTGTCCTAGATCTCTCCCACGATCCTGGGAACTCTCTCACAGACCCTTAAGGGCTGATCTGGTTTCAACCCCTGGTTTCACCTCCTGTATCAGCGCCTAGTTTCATCCCTTGTATCAGCCCCTGTCTGATCCCTTATGATCTGATACATGTAACAGCTACTTGGGTCCATAGGTATATAAGTAGCTAGGTTTGTCGGAGTCCAAAGCTAAGATCTCTTCGATCTCAGGTTCTCTGGTCCTGAGAAAGTTCTCACAAGAGTGCCTGGCCACTTCTTCCTGTTCTGATCGGGTTCCTGCATTGTCAGGGTGTGGAGTACGGATTTGTTCAGGGTGCTCGTGTTGTGTAACGTGTATCTCTGGGTTGTTTATGTTGTCCTGTATCGCCTGGTTCAGAAGAACGTAATATTGCTCAGTTGCAAGTGCTATTTCCATTTGTGCTCGTGTGCGGTTAAAATTCTCACTTCCCCTTATATTCATTCGCCGTTCATATTGCCATTGTTCCATGGAGATGTCTCTGCCAAGTTGAATAATTCTTTGTAAAGCTTCTGATAGTTCAGGGAAGGTTCATCGTAACCAAACCCTGTGATAGACATTGTCATATTGGAAACAAGGGTGAACTGATGCTGGGAGATAATGTGATTCGGCTTCTTGAAATGTGGGTAGTTCTCTTAGATCAAAAGAGAGACGATGATACTGGGGAAGATACTTTGATAAAGCATTATATGGGATCTCTGTATGTCCTTGTGGATGCATTCGTTTATGAGGAGGCAATCGTGATACTTTAGGTGGTTTTGACATCATTGGAACATATTTCAGTGTCTGATATGTAGAGAGTATTCGTTTGGAAGGGTGTTTAAAGGCAGGAACAAACATCTGTGTGACGGAGTATCTGGTTTTAACAGTAGGGGTATATCTTCCAGCGGTTCTGCAAAATCTTTTGATATAACAGATATTATGCTTTAGTTGGAGATTGGTGCGGTAGTAAGTCATTTCTTTTGAGTTATTTCAGAGGTTCCTTCTGTTTTTATATTCAACCAAGATATCCGCAGCATTGCTTAAGTGCCGTTCTGGTTCCCACACATTGTCATTTGCTCCATAGCCTTTCCATTTAACTAAATATTGATAACCGGGTCCGCGTTTTCAATGTCCAAGGATGGCCTCAATCTCAAACTCTTCTTGTCCATTGGCCATATCGGGAGGTGGCATTGTAAAATTCGGGCCATGCATTGAGGTTTCCTTATATGGGGTGAGGAGCGATGCATGAAACACAGGATGAATGCGCCATTGCTTTGGTAATTTCAATTTATAAGTAACTGGTCCCATAACTTGTTCAACCTGGAAGGGTCCTTCTCGTTTTGGTGCTAGCTTTCTTGATTGATATGGAATATGGAGATTCTTGTTTTCAAGCCAAACTTTGTCGCCTTTTTCGAATCTGATTGACTTGTCTCTGTGTCTATAGGCAACCATTTGTCTAAGATCAGTAATGAAATCAAGGGTTACTTGCTGAAATGGACGTGTTGCTTTGGATGGAATAGGAAGTAATGCTGGTGTATTTGGATGAGTGTTAACCTTCATCTGTTGGCATAATGCACATCCCTCTACCCATTCTTTGACATGTCTGTACATTCCTGGCCACCAGTAGTCACGTTTTAGAAGCACCAATGTTTTTAATCGTCCAGGGTGTCCAGAAGATAAAGCTTCATGTGTATCTTTGATTAATCTAGTTCTCAATTCGGTCCGATCAGGGATATAGATCTTTCCAAGATAGTAGACGATGCCATGGGTATATGTCCAATCTTGTAGCTTTGATTTGATTGGTGGCGCCCTTTGTTTGGTGATAACTTCAATAAGGATGCGTCCAAAATCATCATTTGCCATGTATTTCTTTAATTCATTAGCAAGATCATCATTGATCAGCCGAATAAATCAGTCATTTGGCAGAACTGTGACAGTAGTTTGTTCTTCATCATTGCCCATATGATCTGGTCGTCTGGATAATGTGTCTGCTTCAAACATTTTCGTTCCAGGTACATGTTCGATACAAAGATCAAATTCAGATAACAGTGATGACCACTGAACTTGTTGAGGTGTTAAGCGTTGAGTGGTTTGGTAATAGGATAAGTTCTTGTGATCACAATGGACAATGATTGTGTGAGGAGAACCATGTAATAGATGGCGCCAAACTGCAAGTCCTTTGATGATTGCAAGTAGTTCTCTGTCATAGATCTGGTAATTCTGTTCTGGTGGTGTTAACGCATGGGATATAAATCCGCATGGGTAAAGTGCTCCTGATTCATCAGCTTGTTTCAGTACTGCTCCAATTGCTTTGTTAGAGGTGTCGGTTTGAAGGATGAATGGTTTTACAGGATATGGCATTAACAGAACTGGCATAGAGGCGAACCGCTGTTTTAGAGTATCAAATGCAATTTGTCATTCATTATTCCAGTTAAAAGGTTCTGCTTTCTTGGTTAAATCTGTGAGTGGTTTTGCGATTGCTGCAAAATTCCCAATAAAACATCGATAAAAGTTTCCAAAGCCTAAGAATGATCGGACTTGTTTAACTGTAGATGGTATTGGCCAATTGGCTATTCCTGCAAGTTTGATAGGATCCATCCGTATCTTTCCAGGCGAGATTATCATGCCCAGAAATTCGACTTCTTGAACAGCAAATTTACATTTTTCTAATTTCAGAAATAGATCATTCTCCTCCAATCGATCGAGAACCCTCTTTGTTCGGTCTCCTAGTTCGTTCAAATTCTGAGAACATATCAGGATATCATCCATATAGATGATGAGCCATCCTTTGTTAATCATATCTCTGAAGTATTTGTTCATCATAGTTTGGAATGTAGATGGCGAATTGCATAGGCCAAAGAACATAACAGTTGGTTCGTATAATCCTCTGTTGGTAATGAAAGCAGCTTTCCATTTGTCTCCCTTCTTGATTCTGACGTTATTATACTCCCATTGGAGGTCCAATTTGGTGAAGTATTGTGCGCCAGCAAGTTTTGTAAGAAGATCAGATACTAGGGGTAGTGGGTATGCATTCTTGATTGTCCAATCGTTTAAATATCTATAATCTTGGCACGGTCGAAGCGCACCACTTTCCTTCTTTGAGACAAAGAAAAACGGCAATGCTTGAGGAGATTTCAACAGTTTGATGTATCCTTTAGCTAGCTGTTCTTCAATCCATTTGTCCAGCGATGACTGTTCTTTGATTGATAACAGATAAATCTTGCTAACTTTAGGACTAAAACCGGTTTTCAAATCGATAGCATGATCCCAAGTTCTAGAGGTTGGGAATTGTTCCAATGCCTTTTTCTCAAAGACTGAGCGCCATTTCCCATATTCCAATGGTAATTCCGTTTTTGGTTCATCCTTTTTCAACTGATGTTCTAATGCCTGAGATGCTGATGTCTTGACCCTGATCCAGTAATCGTCTTCTCCCCATTGTTGATTGTCTAATGCCATTTGCCAGATAGTTCCTTCATTCCGTTGTTCATCGATGAGATGTATCGTTTTATCTCTCCAGTCGATAGTAGGATTGTTTTCTTCTAACCAAGGAATTCCCAAGATTAATTGTTGATCTCCCAATCTGGTGATTAGAAACCAATTGCTGTATCGTTTTCTCCCAATTGAATATTGAATGTGGACTTGATGTGTGATCATTCCATTAGTGTTAACCATTCCATCTGCGTTTCTGACTCTAATTGGTTTTCGCAATTTTTCTTTTGGTAACTTGGTAGTTACTTCTTTGTCAATAAAATTCCCTTCTGCTCCACAATCAATTAGAGCCGAAGTTTCAGCGGGTAAATTGGACGTCTCCACAGAAATTGAAAGGCACTTGTCATTATTTGATTTTACTATTACAGAATCAAGCGCTAACTGTGAATGTCCATTTGTTGTGGAAGTGCCAACTGCTGTGTGACGCTTCCAGGTTAAAAACCCTCGTTCTCGAGTTCATTGAGAAGACCTTCTCATTCATCAGCCTTCATCCCAGCAAGGATCACTCTGATGCTTGCAACTGGATCGTCTTTCTTTTCTTTGGGCGCATCTTTGGGAATAGATCTGATCCCTTTATTTTGACACAATGAGGAGGTCCTGAAGGAGGTGTTTGACGTGGTGTTTTGTTTGGGACAATTCCTTGAAACATGCCCCTGGTTTCCACATCTGAAACATTTCCCAGACTTCATGTATTCCTCCTTCTGTTCATCTGTCAAGCGTCCAGTAGGCATTGCATTTACTGATTGGGTTGATCCACCCCTATTATTGGTGTTTCGATTAAAATTAGAGCGATTCCCTTGTCCTGGTTTTCGCCCAAGCGCTCACATCATTTCCCAAGCGCCATGAAGCTGTTCTGCCTTCTCATATGCTTCTTTCATGGATAGAACATTCACTTTGAGGATCTTTGTAGCGATACTTTCAGGAAGTCCTTTGACAAATGCCTGAAGCTGTGCGGTTGTTCCCTTCAAACCTGAAGTACCAATTTCCATACAAAATTTTCTGATATATTCAGGGACTGAAACATTGCCCCCTACTCTGAGATTGGCTAGATTGTTTAGCGCTCTGAGAGCGCTGTTAACTTCTCCCATCGGCTAAGAAACACTTCTTGAATTCTGCCCAACTTGTCCAAGTGAGAGTTGTTTCTTCTTCGTCATCTAATTCATCCTTGATCAGGACCTTCCAATCGTCAAGTTCCTGCCCAAGCCAGGCAAGAGTGAATCGGATCTGTTTCTGTGCTTTGCCCTTATAGTTATCGTCATTTAAGACAAAGTAGTCTTCAAGACTTCCAATGAAAGCCTTTGCTTTGGTTCGTTTCCCAGTAAAAACGCGCATGGGCTGCGGTTTAATATCTCCTTTAGAGGCGGGTGCTGTTGCATCAGATGCCATCTTTTCTGTTTCTTCTTTCGGGTCTGTAGGTTCTCCTGTTTTGTTTTTCTTTTCCCCTGATTCTGGATCTCCGAATAGATTTGCTTCAATCTGTTTCTGTTCTTGGAATTCTATCCAAGGCTGTAGTTCTCCTTCCTTAAGTGCGTATCGCTCTCGTCCTTCAATATCAGCAAGGTTGAGATATTCGTTCCACCGGGAGAGTTCTGGTTTGTCTGTGGGCGGTTTGAATAACGAAAGAAATCCTTCTTTGTGTCCTTTGTTTACCCAATCAATCCAAACGTCATCTGGGAAGGCTTCCTCTGGTCCTTCAGTGTAATCATCTTTCAGAGGTTGAGAGAATAATTCGATCAAGTTGGAACTAGAGAAGAGAAGCGCACATGGGAGTCTTTATATACTAAAAGAACAAGGAAGATATAAAAGGAGTTGTACAGCTAATTGCCTAAGAAAGGAAATGTAAAGGTCACTAGCTAAATGGAAATAAGCGTCCATGAAACGCATAGCAATGGTTATGTAAAATGGTTATGTAAATGTAAAAGTCCATTGACGAAAGGGAAAGAAATTGTAACAATTCCTTGGTTAGAAGAAAATAACCCGACTATTGATTGGAGAGACAAAATGATTCACCTCATTAATGATCAACAACGAGATGGAATGATCTGGCAACTGGCACTGGACAATCAATGGGGAGAAGACGACTATTGGATTAGGGTCAAAACATCAGCATTGCAGGCATTAGAACATCAACTAAAAAGGGACGAACCAAAGACAGAACTACCTATGGAGTACGAGAAATGGCGATCAGTCTTTGAGAAGAAAGCTTCAGAATGATTTCCTACCTCTAGAACTTGGGATCATGCAATCGAACTGAAAAATGGTTTCACCCCTAAAGTTAGCAAGATCTACCCATCATCAATTAAGGAGCAGTCATCCTTAGACGAATGGATTGAAGAACAACTTACTAAAGGATACATCAGACTGTCGAAATCACCCCAGGCCTCGCCATTCTTCTTTGTTTCAAAAAAGGAAAGCGGAGCGTTAAGGCCATGTCAAGATTACAGATACCTGAATGATTGGACAATCAAGAATGCATATCCATTACCTCTAGTATCTGACCTCCTTACTAAACTTGCTGGAGTGCAGTACTTCACCAAATTAGATCTCTGCTGAGGATACAATAACATTCGAATTAAGAAAGGCAATGAATGGAAAGCAGCTTTTATCACAAACAGAGGATTATACAAACCAACCGTCATGTTCTTCGGACTATGCAATTCGCCATCTACATTCCAAACCATGATGAACAAATATTTCAGAGACATGATTAATGAAGGATGGCTCATCATTTACATGGACAACATTTTGATTTGTTCCCAAAACAAGACAGAATTGGAAGAGCGAACAAAACAAGTTCTAGACCAATTAGAGGAAAACAACTTGTTCCTGAAACTGCAAAAGTGTAAATTCGCTGTACAAGAAGTTGAATTTCTAGGAATTATCATATTGCCTGGGAGAATACAGATGGATCCTATCAAACTAGCAGGGATAGCCGATTGGCCAGTACCAACAACAGTCAAACAAGTTCGATCATTCTTAGGCTTCGGAAACTTCTATCGACAATTCATTGGAAATTTTGCGGCTATAGCAAAACCACTCACTGACTTAACTAAGAAGACAGAAATATTTGACTGGAATACCGAGCGTCAAGCTGCTTTTGATACCTTGAAACAATGATTCACCTCTATGCCAGTTCTCTTAATGCCAAACCCAGCAAAATTATTTATCCTCCAAACCGATGCCTCTAATAAGGCAATAGGAGTGGCATTAAAACAAGCAGATGACTCTGGCGCACTACATCCCTGTGGTTTTATTTCCCATGCCTTAACACCAACGGAACAGAACTACCAGATCTATGATAGAGAATTACTTGCCGTCATTAAAGGGTTGGCAGTCTGGCGTCACCTTCTGCATGGATCACCTCATACTATTATTGTGCACTGCGACCACAAGAACCTGTCCTACTACAGAACAGCTCAACAATTGACACCTAGACAAGCCAGATGGTCATCCTTATTATCTGAATTTGACCTCCAGATTCAACATGTACCAGGAACGAAGATGTTCAAAGCAGATGCTCTATCTAGACGACCAGATCATATGGGAAATGACGAAGAACAGACCACAGTCACTATGTTGCCAAATGATTGCTTCATTCGCCTCATCAATAACGATTTAGCCGATGAATTGAAGAAATATATGGCGAATGACGATTTTGGACGAATTTTGATTGATGTCATTAAAAGACAAAGAGCACCACCAATCAAATCAAAGCTACAAGACTGGACATATACCCATGGCATCGTCTACTATCTTGGAAAAATCTATATCCCTGATCGGATTGAATTGAGGACTAGATTAATCAAAGATATGCATGAAGCTTTATCTTCTGGACACCCTGGACGATTAAAAACATTGGCGCTTCTAAAACGCGATTACTGGTGGCCTGGAATGTACAGACATGTCAAACAATGGGTAGAGGGATGTGCATTATGCCAATAGATGAAGGTTAACACTCACCCAAATGCACCAGCATTAATTCCTATTCCATCCAAAGCGACATGTCCATTTCAACAAGTAACCCTTGATTTCATTACCGATCTTCCCATTTCAGACAGGTATGACTCAATATTGGTCACGGTGGACCATGGTCTTACGAAGGGGGTAATTTTCACCCCTTGCAACAAGACAATCGACGCTTTAGGGACAGCCGATCTCTATATCTCTGAAATCTTCAAACGCTTTGGACTCCCTGATGTCTTAATTTCTGATAGAGGACCACAGTTCTCTGCCAAAGTATTCCAAGAAATACGAAAGGCATTAGGAATTGACCACAGGATGAGCACCGCCTATCACCCTCAAACAGATGGGGAAACTGAATGTGTCAATCAAGAACTTGAGATCTATCTTCGGATGTTTTGTACCAATGAACCCCACAAATGGAAACCACTCTTGCCTATTGCTGAATTCACACACAATAATCGTTATCATGACACAATAAAAACATCCCCATTCCAACTTATGTATGAAACAGACCTGATCGCCATTCCCTCAGCAGCGCCCAAGATGACTGCCCCTGCAGCAGAAGAACACCTTCAGATGCTTCAAAGAGCAAGAGAAGAAGCATTAGCAGCACATGAACTTGCCAGGCAAACAGTTGCTCAAAGATTCAGAGATAAATCAATTAAATTCGAGAAAGGTGACAAAGTCCGGCTCGAGAACAAGAACCTACACATCCCATATCAATCAAGGAAGCTTGCACCGAAATGAGAAGGACCCTTTCAGATTGAACAAGTCATGGGACCAGTCACATACAAGTTGAAATTACCAAAACAATGGCACATTCACCCTGTATTTCACGCATCACTTCTTACTCCATATAAGGAAACATCAATGCATGGACCAAACTTTACCACACCACCTCCCGATATAGTAAATGGGCAGGAGGAGTTTGAGATCGAAGCTATCCTTGGACATTGAAAACGCGGAGCAGGATATCAATATTTGGTTAAATGGAAAGGCTATGGATCGAATGACAATACCTGGGAACCTGAGCGCCACCTGGGAAATGCTGCGGACGTTTTGATAGAATATGAGAACAGAAGACGCCTATAGAACTTCATCTATGGCCTATAACCGATCAAAGAAATTCTGGAAAACCCTCTATGTGCTCAAAGGACAATTCCTTCCTCCTTGGACTTGCTTATCACCACATCGTCACAACAAGAAACACCTAGTACAACTCCCACATGCACAACGTTACCCAATCACCAGTAGACACATACTTTTCATTTCACCAAGGTGACCAGTATCATCATTAAAAACTATTCAACCAAACCCTACTGCAGCAAAAACGAGAGAACAGGAAAGAGAATTCCAAAAGTGACAGCAATGGATCCTCCACAAAATGAATATATGGGTATTAGACCGACGACGAGATCTACAGGAACATGGATGCGACCGTTTCATGCAGTTTTATCATCTTCTCCCACAGAAGATCGAATTCCCTATGGAAAATCTCGATGAAATCATTCCACCACCATACGACTCGTTAACATGGGAACACATTCCCCCTCCTTACCCACCAAAACCTCCACATTATCCTACTTATGACTTCGAACCAGGATACCCAAAGATTACTAGCAGGGTCACAGCTCAAGGAGGGTTCATTAGAGAAGACGAATTCACTCAACCAAACACTCCTGAATCACCATCAAATTATGCGCTGTATCACGCCATTCTTGCTCACTCCACAGAATCAGATGGTGACAGAACAGAAGATTCTATGGAAGACCTTTACGTTTGACACTCTAGGATAAAAAGACGATCCACCAGCTATTCATTCTCTCCATCTCATTTGATATACAATGTTTGCCTTCGTCCTCACCCTCGCCTACCTCATTGCTTTTGCCCTCGCCCTCCTGATCACTGCTTGTGGTCATTGCTACATCGAGCCCGCCACTGCCGCTTCCCCCTTCCTCGCCACGGCCCATGACCTCCCTCTTGAGGTCTTTATCACCACCACCACCACTATTGATGATTTCGTCTGGGTGGACCTCCCAGAACTTCACCAGCACCCGGAAGAGCTCGCCCCCATGACCTTCGCCAACCCCATTGTCCAGGACCCTGTCACCCATATCCCTTACGCCCACCGCCCTCGCTACTCTGTCCTCTCCCCCATCTCCAAAAAAGCCCTCAGCACCCTCGTCATCAACTTTAATCAACTATCTGCGCCCCTCGACTCCATCACCCAACTCATGCTCTCTACTGATCCGCAATGTCTCACATATGAAGAACGGGACAACCTTTGGGAGCACGCCAAACAATTGGAGCACATCACGAAAACCCTCCAATGGCGCATCGAGGCTGCCAACAAGGACCTGGACTCCATCGTCAAGTGGATCAAATCCAGGAAGGACCATGGCTGGACCACAGATGCACAATGGTAGAAGTCGGTGACTTCTTGTTATGACCTTACGATTTTCTCCGGGTTTTTCTATATTTTTATCTATTTTCCTTGGGGCTCTACGACGACTTCTCTGAATATGGACAACGACTCCCACCCCTAACGGGATACTCCGAGGGCTTAGATCAGCAAGTGGCTGTACTGCGGCATATGGGGTTATAGGGGCTAAGACTCTGGGCGAGTCCGGGCGGTTCTAGATGGTAGGCCTAGGTCTTGTAGCTGCGCAGTCTGTGCGCACAGACCAGGCGTTGGGGTATATAAGGAGGGGGTCTTGTAGGTACAAGTCTCTAAGACTCTAGATAGTTTCCTCCTTGCAGGTCACTAGTCTACTGTGTTTTCACGTCTCTAATACAATCTATTCATCTCTCACACGAGGCTTGTGCTTTGTTGGGGTTGTCCTAACATAATCTAGAGTCTTTACAACCACACTCTTCGTCGTTGCACACAGCGCCGGGCACGCCTTGCTCGTTGTCGCTCACAGCGTCGAACGATTCCCTACATTTTTCATTTTCTCGACATCGACTGGCAGCAACAGCGTCACGACTGATGTTGGGACCATACTAGTCAACCAAACAGTGCTAGACGAGAGTTGGGGCGCGCAGTAGTCGACCAGGCAGGGTCTTACTGGCACCAACACTAGTTACTGCGGAATAGGCGGTGGAACCGTCGAAGACAATCTTTTGGCGTGACGTGTATCAAGGCACACAGTCTCAGAATACCAATCACGTATCGGGTCTAGTTACCTGAGCACGAGGACATCTGAGTGAAGAGCCGGGCACCACCCCATTAGGTCACTTGACGGAATTAAATCGAACATACAAGTGCGGGTGCGTTATTGACCGCATTGTACTCTGACTACGCCGGGAAGGGTAGTCCGCGACGAACAGACAGCAGTCCTTGTTATCTGACAGGGATCTTGGGCGACAAAGGCCGCAGGAACGAATCGAGGTGCAAACCAGGAGTGTTTGGCTCGATTGAAGACTTATTTTGGGAACAATGACTCAATTGTTCAGCTATGTGTTACCCTACGCCCACGCGACACTGGAGGAGATTGGACGAATCTTCGACGCGGAGTGGGCAGCAGCGCTCGAGCCGGTTCAGTTAAGACCGGCAGCATTTATTGGTGACTCGGTCATCAGGCGTCACGACAACCATATCCGGTTATGGCGCAAACATCTCAAGGCGGTAGCAGCTCGCCAACGACAAAGGATCATCAACGAGCTTAAACTCAAGGAGGCGGAGCAGATCCGCGAGCAGGCAGAGGCTTGGCAAGCCCTGTTAGAACAAAGGCGTCTTGATAAGGCACTACTCAGGGCGCACCGCGATAAGAAGACCCTAGTGGGTCTAATTGAAAAGGCATACGGAGGACGGCCCGACAATGCGGTCGTCAAGGCAATATTATCGGTTCCATACAACCAATATCTCCTTGTGGTGGAGGACGCGGCTCGCGCACTCGAAAAATATCATATCGATGTGGCGGCAATTGATTATGAGGCAGGGGCGAGGACTCTGTATTTCAACGAGGGAATGCAGATGTCGCATCAGGACTGGAATGCCTTGATGCACGCTCTAAATGGAAACATCAAAAGCACCTTTCTGGGAAAAGCGCAGAGAAGGGAAGAGGCAGAACAACGTCGCCAGGGGCTTCGCTACGATCCATACATGCGTACGCGCACATCGAGAGAGGCAGGAGCAGGGACGCCGACTCCATCTTTGGCAAACGGAATGACATACGTAAATGACGCGTTCCATGAGCTCGGAGAAATTGAGTTAGGTCAGCTACTAGAAGAATGCGGTGGGGACGAGACCCTCAGAGATCATGCCATGAGATTAAACGCATGGAGGGAAAATGTACCATGTGGACGGGCGGTGATGCCTGGACCAGCCGCAAAAGGCAAGGGCAAGAAGTACCCTTGGCGCGAGGATGGGCTGTGCTACATGGTATTATTCAAACAAGAGTACCATGACAGATATTGTTGGCCGCGATGGCCACGCGTTATGGACATCCTTAGCTGGGACCCTGAACTCAGGGACTTGACGGCTCGGTTCGCATTACAAGACAATAGGGACCCACGGAAGTTCCATGTGATTGAGGAATCGGCTATCAGGGAATTTGACGATGAGATCTACACCTGGGAAGAGCTGATACGGCTAGAGCGTCTCCCTGATCATCGGCTCCAGGCAGAATTCGGTGGACATGGGAAATCCAAACTTAAGCGATCGCCAGCTCCCACAATTTCCTCATTTATTCAAGGGCCTTCAAAGAACCCGTCGTTGGTCACAGTCACAAAGGGATCATATGCACAGGTCATTGCCAAAGCAGCGGGTCCAAGTAAAGCTAAGACAAGGACCCAGGGAGCAGATATGACTTGGTGGGGCAGACCAGTACAACAAGTAGAAGATTGGGTGGCAACAGTTCCCACTATACCGAACAAGGGTGAACTGGATCACAAACAAATGGAGATAGACCAATGGAGAAGGACAGTGGGAAGGGAAATAGACGTTCCTTACCCGTACCCTAGACCAGCCAGTGTTGAAGGCACCGTCAATCCATCCATGCCTAGTTACTGTTATTTGCATCTGATCCGACAACAGTATTGGTCTGAGTATGCCTGGCCGCAGTACCCTCAAGTGCAGGAAATAATGGAATGGGATTCGGAACTCTGGAACACAGAGGTCAGAATCATTCTAAGGTCTACATATGGACGTAAGGGTTGCCTTCATGTTATTGCTACTCCATGGGGAGAAACTGGTTGGGATCGGATGGCAATCTTGGTCACACAAGGGGCAGGACATATGCGCGTAGGAGCGTTTCAGTACACAGCTAACATGATAACTCGGCTGTTACACGGCATATGGGGATGGCGAAACTTGCAGACTAGTCAGGATATACTGCCGCCGGCACCAAACGCAGATCAGGCTGCATTAAATGCACACGAGAACGCTACTATTCTCCAAAATGAACAGCGGCTTGATGCAGCAGCAGCAATTGGCGGAGTGATTGCAGATCTGATTAATGAATACCACCGTGCGAACCCAAGGCCGGAACCGCAACCCCTCACGAAGGCCGAGATGCCAGATCACTATGAGGGAGATCCGCGTATGGTCGATGGGTGGCTGAGGCAAATGGAGATCTATTTCCGTTGGGCAAGGGAAACGCGCGCCGATAGGAAAATCCTCCTATGTCTATATCGGATCCGAAAAGGCAAAGACAATCGAGCAGGAGATTGGGCAGGAGTACAACTTAAGCAGGCGTTGGAGGCCGATCAGGAGTACCAAGATAAGATGGACAACGCATCACCCTTTTGGGTACCAGGCCTTACTTGGGAAGAGCTGAATACAGGGCAGTATAACCATTTGACGCAACCGCCCACTCTGTTAAGACGGCCCCTTTGGAACCAATACCCCTTTACGACTTGGACAGGGTTTAAGGAAGAAATACATCATTTCTTCATGTCAACGGAAACCAGAGAAAAAGCGACAGATGCGATCTTGGTACTCAAGCAGGGAACTCAGCCGGTAGAAGATTACATCATTAAGTTCAATGCTCTGAAGCCACTAGTTAACTGGGACGATTGGGCACTGTTGGCACACTTCCTAGGACATATCCATCCAGCGTTAGGGCGAGATCTTATCCGGTATGGGAACCTACCCGAGGACACTACCCTGGATCAAACTCAAAAAAGGGCAATTGAATTGGCACGCGCATATAGAAAGGCCAATGAAGCGTATGGAACAGGCCGGAGCAATGACGGTTACAAAGAAAAACCGGTCGCAAAGGACTCCAAACCAAACCAGTTCCAGTATAGCGCTCTGTCCGGCTCTAAATCGACACGCGATCCAAATGCCATGGATGTGGATAAAACGAAGCGAGCAAAAGGCGCTTGTTTCAATTGTGGAAACACGGGTCATTGGGCTAAGGATTGCCCTGAGCCAAAGAAGGCTAAAGCGCAGGATAAAGGAAAGGGACGGATTAGGGAATTGAAGGTTGAGGATCTCACAGAGGAGATGTGGAAGGAATATGGAAAGGATAAGGGTTTTGGCGAGGGTCAATAGGCGAGCGCTCAGCGCTATTGACAAAGAAGGACTCAGTAGTACACGCGGACTCGTGTATTAGTATTCCGGATTTATTATATGAATGTTCATCGTTTGTTCATCGTATTCGGAACCTGAGTGTGAGCGCAAAACCACGGATAAGAACTTGGACGCCAGCGTGGGTCTTACGACGCATATGGCAACAGGATAATGATACTGCTGTGCGGTGCTTAAAAGAATGGGTTCATAATAAGAGAATCGGTCAGGTAGACGCAAGGTTAATCAAGGACCTAAACGCGCTACCAGAAGAGGAAGCATTATGGAACCTAGTACAACTGCGAGGACAGTTGGTGAAAGCTTCAGGAAGGCAGGAAATGAATTTAAAGGGCATGATCACTACCATGGACACGGGACGTACAATTAATGTGACAGCATTAGTGGATTCTGGCTGTACAGGGTCTTGCATCAATGATGAATTTGTGGAACGTCACAAACTCAATAAACGAAAGATGCTTCGACCAATGGCAGTTTACAATGCTGATGGCACTCGCAACGTAATGGGCAGTCTGGAGTACATGGTGCAATTTAAGTTGCGTATTGGCGATCATGAAGAAATTGTGGAATGTGGAGTGGCTCGATTAGGAAAGACGGACCTATTCTTGGGACATGATTGGCTCCAACATCACAACCCGGTGATGGATTGGAAGAAGCAGGAAGTACGTTTCAGTCGCTGCCCAGGAACTTGTTGGAATTGGTCCGAGGTGGCAGAGCCGGAAGGGGAAGTCGATCCAATGCAACCCCTGGAACCGGGAGAACGGTTATTAGCCGTTCATATTGGGAACCCTGAACTCAATATTCGGTCAGTGGCAACGGACATTGCGGCGAGGGAAGCTGGAGTAGCAGCAAAGCGCACTTTAGAAGAGGTAGTCCCCAAACACTATTTGGGACATCGAAAGGTCTTTGAAAAGGAGACTTTTGACGAATTACCACCAAGGTGACCTTGGGACCATGCTATTGAATTGATCCCAGGGTCGAAGGCTGTCGATTGTAAAATATACCCTCTTAACCGTGAGGAGCAGGCCCAGCTGGACGAGTTTCTTAAGGAGAATTTAGAATCAGGGCGGATCCAACCTAGCAAATCACCAATGGCGTCGCCTTTCTTTTTTGTCAAAAAGAAGGATGGGAAGTTGCGCCCAGTCCAGGATTACCGGCGGTTGAACGAGATGACCATCAAGAATCACTATCCGCTTCCACTTATTGGTGAATTGGTGGACAGGTTATCTAAAGCGCGAATCTTTTCCAAGATGGACATACGGTGGGGCTATAACAATGTCCGCATTAAAGAAGGGGATGAATGGAAGGCGGCGTTTCGAACGAATAGAGGGTTGTTTGAACCCTTGGTCATGTTCTTCGGTCTCACAAACTCACCGGCCACGTTCCAAACAATGATGAATGATATCTTCCGAGTTGAAATTGCTGAAGGATGGGTGGTCATTTATATGGACGATATCTTAGTCTTTTCGGATAATCAACAAGACCACATTCGTCATGTCAACCGAGGTCTTTACGTTCGCCCCCCCATTCCGCGCGGAATCCGTGTCATTCCGTGCGGAATCCGTGTGGAATCCGCACCATTCCGTGTGAAAGTTTGAGACATCTACAATATAAACATGTGACATGGGTCCCACCATGGCATTCTACATATAATCCAAGTATATTCCATCTAGTTTTGTGTGGAACAAATGTGACACGCTTGCACAGTGGGATTTGTCACACTGTCACACAGTGCGGAATGCGGAATCTGTGCGGAAATTCCGCTCGGAATGGACATGGAATGGATTCCGTGTGGATTCCACATGGATTCCACAAGGAATCCACTCAAATTGAGTTGCAGAACACATCCTCATCACTTCTCTTTCACTCAGTTTCTTTCTCCTATTTATTCTACCATTGCACTGCTTCTTACATATGTCACATCATTTCTCTTTTCCCACAGTTCAGGATGACAATTGCAGCATTTTTTTGAATAAATTACAGACATCCTCCTCACTGTGTTCTCCTTTACTCAGTTACTTTCTCCTATCCACCTCACCATTGTTACAAGCTGCTTCCTATATATGTCACATCATTTTTGTTTTTTCCCATGGTTCAGAAGCTGACAATTGTAGTATTTTGTTGAATAAATCACAGATATCTCAATTGCTGCATTCGCCTTCACTCACTTACTTTCCCCTGCCATTTTTGCCATTGTCACAGGCTGCTTGCAATATAGATTACTGTATTTTTATTTTATTTTTTCCCACAGTTCAGAAACCAAAAATTGCAACATTTTATTGTATAAATCAGACATCCTCCTCACTGTGTTCTCCTTCACTCAATTACTTTCTCCTCATCTTTTCACAATTATTACAGGCTGCTTTCTGTATATTTCACATCATGTGTGATCTTTTCCCACAGTTTAGAAACTGACAATTGTGGCATTTCTTTTTGAACAAATCACAGACATCCTCCCTACTATCTTCTTCATTCACTTACCTTCTCTATGTTGTCATTGTCAGGGTGCTTTATACACATGTCATATCATTTGTTATTTTTTCCCACAGTTTAGAAACTAAAATTATGTCACTCTTTAAATAGCATATGGTGCTCCATTCCTATTTCACATCATCTTTTATTTTTTCCCACAGTTTAGAAACTAAAATTATGTCATTCTTTAAATGTCTTTTTACTATCATTTAGCAAAATTTCACCAACTTCAGATACTGAGGTCTCTTCAACAAACCACATACACACTGCTCACCACTTTCCTAGTTGTGCAGTTCCTTTTTCCTAGTTTTTCACACTCCCCCTACTGTCACAGATGATTCCCTGTATAAGTCACATCATTTGTCATCTTTCCCACAAATCCAAAGCTGAGCATCATGGCATTCTTTTAAACAAAATGATTCATAAAATGAGAATTGTGAATCACTTATATCAAGAATGTAGATTGTACTATGGATGCCAAATGGCTGAACAATATTGAATGTATCAAATATAGGGGCTGGTTAAAAACACTTTCTGTCATGTTCTAGTTTGTGTTTTGCATTTTTGTGTCATTTTCACACTCCCCCATGAGCAGTAGCCCTGAGGTGGTGGCAATGGTGGTGTGGTAGCAAGGGGTAAATGGGAGTGTCAGTCAATTTTCTTTTTGGGACATTGATAAGCAATGGCCAAAACCTGGGAATAGAAGGTTTACAGAGAACATGTATATATGCATAGGTTGATTTGATCATGGGAAGATTACTGTGATGTGGGAATGCATTCAAGATGTTAAATTTACCGTGGGAAAGCTCATGTAATGTGGGAAATCAAACAGAGCATGGGAATGTGGACGAGAAAGTATTCTATGGCTGCAAGCATAGACAAGTGCAAGAATGTGCAGACAATGGTAATTTAGAGTGAGAAGAATGAAACAAAATTCTTCATATGTGGGAAAAAATAATACTTCAGAAGGAATTGGGAAAAAAGGATATTGTAATGTGAGAAATCAAATAGGGCATGGGAGTGTGGACAATAAGTACAGATAAGTGTGGGAATGTGCAGAGGAAGTTAATTTAAGAATGGGAAACAATGAAATAGAGTGAGTATGTAGGAAAGTATTGTACTTAAGGTGCTGATACATGTGTTGGCATACCTGAAACAAAGTTATAAACAGCAATGGTAGAATTTGAAGTAGATTCCATGGAAATTCTGCACATTCCATGTGGAATCCACATGGAATCCACACGGATTCCGCACATTCCGCGGATTCCATGCGGATTCCACTGGAATGGGGGGGCCAGTGGAAAGTACTGTGTCAACCGAATTCTGGCAAAATTAGAGGAACACAAATTGTCGTTGAAACCAGAAAAATGTTGGTTTGATCAACCGCAAATTGACTTCCTAGGACTTGTCATTAGTCAGGATTCGATTAAGATGGAACAGGGTAAAGTCAAAGCCTTGGCGGAATGGCCTCTTCCAACATCTAAACGGGAGCTTCAACAGTTCTTGGGCTTTATTAATTTCTATCGCCGATTTGTTGAAGGTTTTGCGCGCTGATGCGCAGCGTCGTGGACGAAACCCAAAACGAACCCAACACACAAACCCAACCACAAAATCGAATCTGGATGGGGCACACCTTCAGTAGCAATGGGCTGGCTGGAGGGGAGCACAGGTGGACAGACGTTCGAAGTGGCAACAGGCTGGACGAAGGGGATTCGAACACGTACTGAGACTGATGGCGAGGGCGGAAGGGGTTTCTCGGTCTTCACTAGTACGACAAAGTACGAAAGTGACTGTAAGTGGGGGCCGACTGAGAGTAGTCGAACCAGAGTGTTCGTCCGAAGGAGGGGACGAGGGGTAAGAGTGTGGAGAAGAGGACGAATGGGGCAGACGAGAGAAGACAAGACGAAGACAAGGTCAAAACAAGGCTGGACGCGGGCAAGGGACCTAAGGCAAGACTCAGAGAGGGGGCAACGCTAGCACCGAACTCTGAGGGGAGGGAAAGAAGGTCAATTTTTCTCTGTTGCATAAAGGCGAAGATACATGTATATAAAGTAAATGATGGTAACTAAGAATCAATTCGAAGAAGAAAGTCCACTCCACCGACTGATAGGAGTCTCCTGGACACCATCCTTTTGAAGGTCGTAGGGAAGGAACAGAGGAAACGAGTCCATGACAACAAAACGAAACAGGTACGAACTGAGTGCAGAACTCATCTGCCATCACCGATGCTCGCAACGCCCATATAGGCTTCTATCGCCGTTCGGGTTCCTCGGTCGAAGTCTTCTGCGGCGATGGTGACTGCTCCACAGTGTTTCCTAGGCTTTGAAATCATGACAGAGGAGATTCTCTAAGTCCTCATGGCTCGTCAAGTCTGCAGGAAGGCACGCCACATGCCACATCGAGTAGTAGGGCATTAACTGGTCTGCTCTTGCCTCTCTCAAAGCTGCTAGGTGTTTGAAGGTGCCAAATTCACAATGGACAAAAGGTGTCAGGGACTGTAGTGGGGTAGGCATGGTGTCGTCAAGCAAAGCGGAGGTGATGGTGAACAGAGGTGGTTAGGCGTTGCAAGTGTACGAAGATGCCGAGATGGCCGGTGTGGTACCTAGCTGATTCGAAACGCTTGGACTCCCTTCGAACAAAGTATGACCAACTTGTGATGCTCCTGCTGTGGGCTAGAGGCTTCGAATTGGTTCGGTTTTGCTTCGTAGGTGTTCGTATATGCCTGGTACCTGTGCGGACGTGTAGCCGGCGTATCATCCACTCCAAACTGAAATCTTGACTGTCCCCAGTCAATTGAGGACCGTGTGTCGAAGGAAGGTCAAAAACAAGAGGGTGCGTCAAGAAGAGGTAGGACAAAGCAACTGGAGTCTGGTGGAGCAAATGGCAGTCCAAAAAGCGAGACATGGGCAAAAGTGCAGTATCAATCAAACCAAAAAGGGGCAATGAAGCGAAGTGAAATGCTGTAGAAAAATGGAAAATGAATTAAACAAAAAGAAAATCCAACTCCACCTGTTGAAGGTGGCTTCTTGTGGGTTACGGGGTTTCGCTCCGTAGTCTTCAACATTCGTTCTCTTCTTCTTCGCCACACCATCTTCCACAACTCTAATCCCTACATCTTCTTCGGCTATGTCTCCTGGTGGTGTAGAACAGTCGTCGTCGTCATCCCCAAGGCTTTTCGAAGCCTGCATCTCGTCGAGACGCTGTAAATGAACATCTAGTGCGGCATGAGGGACTTCGATCTCCTTCCGAGCAAAATATGGAATGACACGAAAGGCTGCAATGGGACGATCAAGTACGGACCCATCCAATTCACAGACGACGTAGGCGCCTCCGAGGTTTCGAACGAGAACGACATAAGGACCGTTGTACCTGGTGCGCATCTTGCGGTTGAGAGACTTCTCGATTGCTGTATTTCGTACGAGGACCAGGTCACCTAGCTTGAACGCATAATCCTTGATGACCCGGCTATGGTCAGTTTCGAATTGTCTGGCAGCCTTAACACGGGCTTCGAATACTCTGTCACGAAGTGCTTCCACTTGCTCTCGTCGCTTCTGTAACTCTACAGCGCGTCTGGCGATGAGGTCTGTCGTAGATAGAAAAGCTTCAGGTGGTGGTAACAGGTAGGTTGCTTCGACTATGTCTAAGGGAAGAAGTGGGTGGGTGCCAGTGACTGCAAAGTATGGCAAAACGCCCATCCGGCGACGAACGGTGACTCTTTCGGCCCAAAAGACGGAGTGTAAGGACCGAGCCCATTTCGACTGATCGCCTCCACATGCTTTATACAAGGATTGCCTGACGTCGAAATGCGCGCGCTCTACTATGCCATTGGCCTGTGAGTTGTAACCAGAGATTCGAATGTGATTGACTTTATATTGTTTCGAAAGGTAGGCGCAGGCGCTGACGAGGGAGGAACCGTTGTCCGACACGATCTCAACTAGGGCTCCCCAGCGACACAGAAGGTCTTCGAATAGCCAAGATCCGATGACCTCAGCTGTCTGGGTACGGAGGGCTCTGTATTCCGGATAGTGCGTAAGCGAGCAACGAGCTTGAATCAGATAGTGATATCCCTTCGAAGGCGGCAAGTGCATGACATCTATATATACTTTCGAAAATAACGGGGCTGGTTGAGCGACGGTGGGAGGGACCTTTACTAGTCGAAGCTGGTGTTCCTGGCATAGGTGACATGTGTTAAGATCGATGCTCCCAACGCAGTTCGTTCTAAGTCAACAGTGGCAAGCAGAGTCTCGGTCCGCTCCCAGCCTACTGGACAGATTCTGGACGCTAAGTCAAACGATGACGAAGGTCTTTTAAGTCGACGACGAGCTCAAAAGAAGAGAGCGAGGAGTTCAGGTCAGAGTTGAGAGTATGATTCGATTAAGTTGGAACTGAGGGATGTACAAGGTATTCTAGGGTTTATATACGTTTTGAGAACAAGGAAAACTATAAAGGGAATGCGCAGTAAGCGCAGCTAACTACCTATGAAAGGAAATATGAAAGCGTTAGCTAAAGGAGATAAACGTCCACTAAACCGTATAGTAATGATGTTGTAATAATGAAGTGTCCATCATAGAAGAGGGAAAAGGAAACTGTAACATTACCCCCTTCATATGCGAGAAGTCACCGACTTCTACCATTGTGCGTCCGTGGTCCAGCCATGGTCCTTCCTGGATTCGATCCATTTGATTATGGAGTCCAGATCCTTATTGGCAGCCTCGATGCGCCATTGGAGGGTCTTCGTGACCCGCTCCAGCTGTTTGGCGTGCTCCCAAAGATAGTCTCGCTCTTCATATGTGAGGCATTGTGGGTCGGTGGAGAGCATAAGGTGGGTGACGGCGTCGAGGGGCATGGAGAGCTGGTTGAAGTCGACGACGAGGGTGCTGAGGGCTTCAGAGACGGGGGAGAGGACAGAGTGGCGAGGGCGGTGGACATAGGGAATGTGGGTGATGGGATCCTGGACAATGGGGGGTGGCGAAGGTCATGGGTTCGAGCTCCTCTGGGTGCTGGTGAAGTTCTGGGAGGTCGGCCCAGACGAAATCATCAATGGTGGTGGTGGTGGTGACGAAGACCTCGAGGGGGAGGTCATGGGCCGTGGCGAGGAAAGGGGAGACGGCGGCGACGGGTTCAATGTAACAATGACCACACGCAGTGATCAAGAGGGCGAGGGCAAAGGCGACGAGGTAGGCGAGGGTGATGATGAAGGCGAACATTGTGTATCGAGTGGGATGAGGAATGGATAGCTGGTGGATCGTCTTTTATCCCAAAGTTTCAAACGTAAAGGTCTTCCATAGAATCTTCTGTTTCGTTACCATCAGATTCTGTGGAGTGAGCAAGAATGGCGTGATACAGCGCATCGTCTGATGGTGATTCAGGGGTGTTTGGTCGAGTGAATTCGTCTTCTCTAATGAACGCTCCTTGAGCTGTGACTCTGCTAGTAATCTTTGGGTATCCTGGTTCGAAGTTATAAGTAGGATAGTGTGGAGGTCTTGGAGGGTAAGGAGGGGGAATGCGTTCCCATGTTAATGAATCGTATGGTGGTGGAATGGTTGCATCGGGATTGTCGATGGGGAATCTAATTTTCTGTGGGAAGAGATGATAAAATTGCATGAAACGGTCGCATCCATGTTCTTGTAAATCTCGTCGTCGATCTAATATCCATATATTCATTTTGTAAAGGATCCATTGCTGTAGATTTCGGAATTCCTGTTCCTGTTCTTTCGTTCTTGGTGCAACAAGGTTCGGTTGAATAGCTTTTGATGATGACAATGGTCGTCTTGGTGAAATGAAGAGTGTGTGTCTACTGGTGATTGGGTAGCGTCGTGCGTGTGGGAGTCGTACTAGGTGTTTCTTATTGTGACGATGTGGTAATAGACGAGTCCGAGGGGGAAGGAATCGTCCTTTGAGTGCATAAAGGGTTTTCCAGAATTTCTTTGATCGGTTATAGGCCATAGATGAAGTTCTATAGGCGTCTTCTGTTCTTATATTCTATCAGAACGTCCGCAGCATTTCCCAGATTGCGTTCAGGTTCCCAGGTATTGTCATTCGATCCATAGCCTTTCCATTTAACCAAATATTGATAACCTGCTCCGCGTTTTCGATGTCCAAGGATAGCTTCGATCTCAAACTCCTCCTGTCCATTTACTATATCGGGAGGTGGTGTGGTAAAGTTCGGTCCATGCATTGATGTTTCCTTATATGGGGTAAGAAGCGATGCATGAAATACAGGGTGAATGCGCCATTGTTTCGGTAATTTCAGCTTGTATGTAACTGGTCCCATGACTTGTTCGACCTGAAAGGGCCCTTCTCGTTTCGGCGCAAGTTTTCTTGATTGATATGGGATGTGTAGGTTCTTGTTTTCGAGCCAGACTTTGTCGCCTTTTTCGAATTTAATTGACTTGTCTTTGAATCTTTGAGCAACTGTTTGCCTGGCGAGTTCATGTGCTGCTAATGCTTCTTCTCTCGCTCTTCGAAGCATCTGAAGGCGTTCTTCTGCTGCTGGAGCAGTCATCTTGAGCGCTGCTGTAGGGATGGCGATTGGATCTGTTCCATACATGAGTTGGAATGGGGATGTTTTTATTGTATCATGATAACGGTTATTGTGTGCAAATTCAGCGATAGGTAGGAGTAGTTTCCATTTGTGGGGTTCATTAGTACAAAACATCCGAAGGTAGATCTCGAGTTCTTGATTGACGCGTTCAGTTTCCCCATCTGTTTGAGGATGATAGGCGGTGCTCATTCTGTGATCAATTCCTAATGCTTTTCGTATTTCTTGGAATACCTTGGCGGAGAACTGTGGTCCTCTATCAGAGATTAGGACGTCAGGGAGTCCAAAGCGTTTGAAGATTTCAGAAATGTAGAGATCGGCTGTCCCTAAAGCATCGATTGTCTTGTTGCAAGGGGTGAAAATTACCCCCTTCGTAAGGCCATGGTCCACCGTGACCAATATTGAGTCATATCCGTCTGAGATGGGAAGATCGGTAATGAAATCAAGGGTTACTTGCTGAAATGGACGTGTCGCTTTGGATGGGATAGGGACTAATGCCGGCGCATTTGGGTGAGTATTAACTTTCATCTGTTGACATAGTGCACATCCCTCTACCCATTCTTTGACATGTCTGTACATTCCTGGCCACCAGTAGTCGCGTTTTAGAAGTGCCAATGTTTTTAATCGTCCAGGGTGTCCAGAAGATAACGCTTCATGCGTATCTTTGATTAATCTGGTCCTTAATTCGATCCGGTCAGGGATATAGATCTTTCCGAGGTAGTAGACGATGCCATGGGTATATATCCAATCTTGTAGCTTTGATTTGATTGGTGGTGCTCTTTGTCTTTTAATAACATCGATCAGAATTCGTCCAAAATCATCGTTCGCCATGTACTTCTTCAATTCATCGGCTAGATCGTTATTGATGAGGCGAATAAAGCGATCATTTGGTAGCATAGTAACTGTGGTCTGTTCTTCATCATTTCCCATGTGATCTGGCCGTCTAGATAGAGCGTCTGCCTCGAACATCTTCGTTCCTGGTACATGTTCAATTCGGAGGTCGAATTCAGACAACAGAGATGACCATCTGGCTTGTCTAGGTGTCAATCGTTGAGCCGTTCTGTAATAGGACAGGTTCTTGTGATCACAGTGCACAATGATGGTATGGGGTGATCCATGCAGAAGGTGACGCCAAACTGCCAACCCTTTAATGATGGCAAGTAATTCTCTGTCATAAATCTGGTAGTTCTGCTCCGTTGGTGTTAAGGCGTGGGAAATAAAACCGCAGGGATGTAATGCACCAGAGTTGTCCGCTTGTTTTAAAACCGCTCCTATTGCTTTATTAGAGGCGTCGGTTTGAAGGATAAACGGTTTTGCTGGGTTTGGCATTAAGAGAACTGGCATAGAGGCAAATCGTTGTTTTAGGGTATCAAAAGCAGTTTGACGTTCTGCGTTCCAGTCAAATATCTCCGTCTTTTTTGTTAAATCGGTGAGTGGTTTTGCTATAGCCGCAAAATTTCCAATGAATCGTCGGTAGAAGTTCCCAAAGCCTAGGAATGATCGAACTTGTTTGACTGTTGTTGGTATTGGCCAATCGGCTATCCCTGCTAGTTTAATAGGATCCATCTGTATTTTCCCAGGTGATATAATCATTCCCAGAAATTCGACTTCTTGTACAGCAAATTTACACTTTTCCAGTTTCAAGAACAAGTCGTTTTCCTCTAATCGGTCTAGAATTCGTTTTGTGCGCTCTTCCAATTCTGTCTTGCTTTGGGAACAAATCAAAATGTCGTCCATGTAAATGATGAGCCATCCTTCATTAATCATATCTCTGAAATATTTGTTCATCATGGTTTGGAATGTAGATGGTGAATTGCATAGCCCAAAGAACATGACAGTTGGTTCGTATAATCCTCTGTTTGTGATAAAAGCTGCTTTCCATTCATCGCCTTTCTTGATTCGAACGTTATTGTATCCCCAGCGAAGATCTAATTTGGTGAAGTATTGCGCTCCAGCAAGTTTGGTAAGGAGGTCGGATACTAGGGGTAATGGATATGCGTTCTTGATTGTCCAATCGTTCAGGTACCTGTAGTCTTGACATGGCCTTAACGCTCCGCTTTCCTTTTTGGAAACAAAGAAGAATGGCGAAGCCTGAGGTGATTTCGACGGTCTGATGTATCCTTTAGTAAGTTGTTCTTCAATCCATTCGTCTAGAGATGATTGTTCTTTAATTGATAACGGATAGATCTTGCTAACTTTAGGAGTGAAACCGTTTTTCAGTTCGATCGCATGATCCCAAGTTCTAGAGGTAGGAAATCGTTCTGAAGCTTTCTTCTCAAAGACTGATCGCCATTTCTCGTATTCCGTAGGTAATTCTGTCTTTGGTTCGTCTCTTTTCAGTTGATGTTCTAATGCCTGCGATGCTGATGTTTTGACCCTTATCCAATAGTCGTCTTCTCCCCACTGATTGTCCAATGCCAGTTGCCAGATCGTCCCATCTTGTCGTTGATTATCAATGAGGTGAATCGTTTTGTCTCTCCAATCAATAGTCGGGTTATTTTCTTCTAACCAAGGAATTCCCAAGATTAATCGTTGGTCTCCTAACTTGGTGATTAAGAACCAGTTACTGTGACGCTTTCCTCCAATTGAATATTGAATTAATACTCGATGAGTGATCATTCCATTTGTGTTGATTGTTCCATCTGCGTTCCTGACTCGAATCGGTTTTCTTAACTTTTCTTTTGGTAATTTCGTTGTTATTTCTTCGTCAATAAAGTTCCCTTCTGCTCCACAATCGATGAGGGCAGAGGTTTCAGCGGGTAAATCGATCGTTTCGACAGTAATTGAAAGGCGCTTGTTATTATTTGATCGTACTATTACAGAATCAAGCGCTAACTGTGAAAGTTCATTTGCTGTGGAAGTGCCAACCGCTGTGTGACGCTTCCTGATCAAAAACCCTCATTCTCAAGTTCGTTAAGAAGACCTTCTCGTTCATCGGCCTTCATTCCAGCTAGGATCGCTCTGATACTCGCAACTGGGTCGTCTTGCTTTTCCTTAGGCGCGTCCTCAGGGATGGATCTGATCCCTTTATTCTGAAACGATGAGGAGGACCTGAAGGAGGCGTTTGGGGTGGTGTTTCGTTTCGGACAAATTTTTGAAACATGTCCCTGGTTTCCACATCTGAAACACTTCCCAGTTTTCATGTATTCCTCCTTTTGTTCGTCAGTCAAACGTCCAGTGGGCATAGCATTAACTGATCGAGTTGATCCGCCCCTAGTGTTGGTGTTTCGGTTAAAATTAGAGCGGTTCCCTTGTCCTGGTTTGCGTCCAAGTGCTCGCATCATTTCCCAAGCGCCATGAAGCTGTTCTGCCTTTTCATATGCTTCCTTCATTGATAGAACATTCGCTTCAAGAATTTTGGTAGCGATACTTTCAGGGAGTCCTTTAACAAATGCCTGAAGTTGTGCGGTTGTCCCTTTCAATCCTGAAGTTCCAATCTCCATGCGGAATTTTCTGATATATTCAGGGACTGAAACGTCGCCCCCTACTCTGAGATTGGCCAAATTATTTAGGGCCCTGAGTGCGCTGTTGACTTCGCCCCAATCGGCTAAAAAGCGCTTCTTGAATTCGGCCCAACTTGTCCAGGTAAGGGTCGTTTCTTCATCGTTGTCTAGTTCCTCTTTGATTAGAACCTTCCAATCGTCAAGTTCCTGTCCTAAGCAGGCAAGAGCGAATCGAATCTGTTTCTGGCCTTTGTTCTTATAGTTATCATCGTTCAAAACGAAGTAGTCTTCCAAGTTTCCAATAAAAGCCTTTGCTTCGGTTCGTTTTCCTGTAAAAATGCGCATGGGCTGCGGCTTAATATCTCCTTTAGAGGCAGGTGTTGCTGCATCAGATGCCATCTTTTCTGTTTCTTCTTTTGGGTCTGTAGGTTCTCCTGTTTCGTCTTTCTTCTTTCCTGATTCTGGATCTCCGAATAGATTTACTTCGATCTGTTTCTGTTCTTGGAAATCTATCCAAGGCTGTACTTCTCCATCCCTAAGTGCGTATCGTTCTCGTCCTGCTGTTCCAGTGAGACTGAGATATTCGTTCCACCAAGAGAGTTCTGGTTCGTCTGTAGGCGGTTTGAATAATGAACGAAATCCTTCTTCGTGTTCTTCGTTTACCCAATCAATCCAAACGTCGTCTGGAAAAGCGTCTCCTTGTCCTTCAGTGTAATCACCTTCAAAGAGGGATTCTGGTACTGGTTCGTTCTTTTTCTTGGTTCCTGAGCGGAAAAACCACCCTGTTCCTGTAGTCAATGGAAAGACTTCCCTTCGATCTAGATAATACTTTCGTCTGAAACGGGCAGAGCCATTTGGGGGTCTGAGGGTCGAGGTTCTGGTATCAATGGTGTCTGGCTAGTGTAGAAACACTGAGCGGTCTGAGAGTTCCAACTTGTGTTAAGATCGATGCTCCCAACACAGTTCGTTCTAAGTCAACAGTGGCAAGCAGAGTCTCGGTCCGCTCCCAGCCTACTGGACAGATTCTGGACGCTAAGTCAAACGATGACGAAGGTCTTTTAAGTCGACGACGAGCTCAAAAGAAGAGAGCGAGGAGTTCAGGTCAGAGTTGAGAGTATGATTCGATTAAGTTGGAACTGAGGGATGTACAAGGTATTCTAGGGTTTATATACGTTTTGAGAACAAGGAAAACTATAAAGGGAATGCGCAGTAAGCGCAGCTAACTACCTATGAAAGGAAATATGAAAGCGTTAGCTAAAGGAGATAAACGTCCACTAAACCGTATAGTAATGATGTTGTAATAATGAAGTGTCCATCATAGAAGAGGGAAAAGGAAACTGTAACAGGCCCCCACTTACAGTCACTTTCGTACTTTGTCGTACTAGTGAAGACCGAGAAACCCCTTCCGCCCTCGCCATCAGTCTCAGTACGTGTTCGAATCCCCTTCGTCCAGCCTGTTGCCACTTCGAACGTCTGTCCACCCATGCTCCCCTCCAGCCAGCCCGTTGCTACTGAAGGTGTGCCCCATCCAGATTCGATTTTGTGGTTGGGTTTGTGTGTTGGGTTCATTTTGGGTTTCGTCCACGATGCTGCGCATCACCGATTCCAAGTTTTCCTTCAGGAATTCATCCAACTGCACCTGTTCCTCCTGGTTCAAGGGATAGATTTTGCAGTCCACTGCCTTAGAACCCGGAATTAATTCAATGGCGTGATCCCAGGGACGCCTTGGTGGTAATTCATCAAATGTCTCTTTTTCAAAGACTTTACGATGACCTAAGTAATGTTTTGGGACTACTTCCTCCAATGTGCGCTTTGCTGCCGCACCAGCCTCCCTCGCCACAATGTCCGTTGCCACCGATCGAATATTAAATTCAGGTTCACCGATATGCACAGCCAATAGCCGCTCTCCCTGTTCCAGAGGTTGCATCGGGTCAACTTCCTCTTCAGGTTCTGCTACTTCTGACCAATCCCAACAGGTACCGGGACATCGACTAAAACGTACTTCTTGCTTCTTCCAGTCCATTACTGGGTTGTGATGCTGGAGCCAGTCATGCCCTAGGAACAGATCAGTTTTCCCTAACCGAGCTACTCCGCATTCCACTATTTCCTCGTGGTCACCAATAAGCAGCTTAAATTGGACCATATATTCCAAACTGCCCATTACGTTTCGTGTACCGTCGGCATTATAAACGGCCATAGGTTGAAGCATCTTTCGCTTGTTCAGTTTGTACCTTTCTACAAACTCGTCATTGATACAGGACCCTGTACAGCCCGAATTCACTAGTGCTGTGACGTTAATTGTTCGATTCGTATCCATGGTAGTAATGGTGCCTTTTAGGTTCATCTCCTGCTTGCCGGAAGCTTTTACCAACTGTCCTCGCAGTTGTACTAGGTTCCATAATGCTTCTTCTTCTGGTAACACGTTTAGGTCCTTGACTAATCTAGCGTCTACCTGATTGATTCGCTTATTATGAACCCATTCCTTTAGACACCGCACCGCAATGTCATTATCTTGTTGCCATATGCGTCGTAAGACCCACACTGGCGTCCAAGTCCTTATCCGTGGTTTTGCGCTCACACTCAGGTTCCGAATACGATGAACAAATGATGAACATTCATATAGTAATTCCGGAACACTAACACACGAGTCCATGTGTACTACTGAGTCCTTTTTTGTCAATAGTGCTGAACGCTCGCCTATTGACCCTCGCCAAAACCCTTCTCCTTCCCGTATTCCTTCCACATCTCCTCCGTGAGATCTTCTACTCTCAACTCCCTGATCCGCCCTTTACCCTTATCCTGCGTCTTAACCTTCTTTGGTTCAGGACAAGCCTTGGCCCAGTGGCCCGTGTCTCCGCAATTAAAACAGGCGCCTTTTGCCCTTTTAGTCTTATCAATGTCCATGGCGTTTGGGTCACGTGTTGATTTTGATCCGGACGGAGCGCTGTACTGGAACTGATTTGGCTTTGAATCCTTGGCAACCGGTTTTTCCTTATAACCGTCGTTGCCTCGGCCCGTTCCATAGGCCTCGTTTGCTTTTCTGTATGCTTGTGCAAGTTCAATTGCCCTCTTTTGGGTTTGATCCAGAGTCGCATCCTCTGGTAGATTCCCATATCTAATGAGGTCTCGCCCCAATGCAGGGTGGATATGTCCCAGGAAATGGGCCAGCAACGCCCGATCATCCCAATTGACCAACGGCTTCAGCGCATTGAACTTAATGATATAATCTTCGACCGGCTGTGTCCCTTGTTTCAGTACCAGGATTGCATCCGTCGCCTTCTCCCTAGTTTCGGTTGACATGAAGAAATGATGCATTTCCTCCTTGAATCCTGTCCACGTCATGAAGGGATACTGGTTCCTGAGAGGTCGTCGTAACAGGGTGGGCGGTTCCATCAGGTGATTATACCGTCCAGTATTCAACTCCTCCCAAGTAAGACCGGGCATCCAAAACGGTGATGCATTATCCATCTTATCCTGATATTCCTGATCCGCTTCCAGTGCCTGCTTAAGTTGGACTCCTGCCCAATCACCCGCTCTATTATCCTTTCCCTTCCGGATTCGGTATAGACACAGCAAGATTTTCCTATCAACGCGTGTTTCTCTAGCCAGTCGGAAATAGATTTCCATCTGCCTTAGCCATCCATCTACCATGCGTGGATCTCCTTCATAGTGATCCGGCATCTCGGCCTTTGTGAGAGGTTGAGGTTCAGGTCGTGGATTTGCGCGATTGTACTCATTGATTAAATCTGCAATGGCTCCACCGATGGCCGATGCTGCATCCAGTCGCTGCTCATTTTGCAAAATAACCGCATTCTCATGTGCATGTAAGGCGGCCTGATCTGCGTTCGCAGCTGGTGGAGGGATGTCTGGACTGTTTTGCAGGTTATTCCATCCCCAGATACCATGCAACAAGCGAGTAACCATGTTTGCTGTATATTGAAACGCTCCCACACGCATATATCCCCTTCTTTGGGTTACCAAGATCGCCATTCGATCCCATCCCGCTTCTCCCCATGGAGTAGCGATTACGTGAAGACAGTTCTGACGCCCATACGTAGACCTGATGATGATTCGAACCTCAGTGTTTCGAAGTTCCGAATCCCATTGCATCATTTCCTGGACTTGCGGATACTGCAGCCAGTCGTACTCAGACCAGTATTGTTGCCGGATCAAGTGCAAATAACAATAACTGGGCATAGATGGATTAACCGTTCCTACGACACTGACTGGCCTAGGATACGGGTAAGGAACGTCCACTTCTCTGCCAACCGTCCTCCTCCACTGATCTATTTCCATGCGTTTATGATCCCGTTCCCCTTTGTTGGGCGTCGTGGGATCCGTTGCTACCCAATCCTCCACACGTTGGACTGGTCCTCCCCACCACGTCAAATCAGCCCCTTGCGTCCTTGTTTTTGCCTTACTAGGACCAACCGCCTGCTCCAAGGTCTGCGCATAGGTTAATTTTGTAACCGTGACCAGAGAAGGGTTTCTAGATGGCCCTTGGATAAACGAGGAGATCGTAGGAGCCGGGGAGCGTTTAAGTTTGGACTTCCCATGTCCTCCAAACTCTGCCTGAAGCCGGTGGTCTGGGAGACGTTCTAACCATATCAGTTCTTCCCACGTGTAGATCTCATCATCAAATTCCCTGATAGCCGATTCCTCGATTACATGGAACTTCCGTGGATCCCTATTGTCCTGTAATGCAAACCAGGCCGATAAATCCCTGAGCTCAGGGTCCCAGCTAAGGATGTCCATAACGCGCGGCCACCGCGGCCAACAGTACTTGTCATGATATTCTTGTTTAAACAATACCATGTAGCACAGCCCGTCCTCGCGCCAAGGATACTTTTTGCCTTTTCCTTTTGCGGCTGGTCCTGGCATCACCGCCCGTCCACATGGCACATTCTCCCTCCATGCGTTTAATCTTTTAGCATGGTCCCTGAGAGTTTCATCGCCGCCGCATTCCTCTAATGGTTTTTCCAACTCCACCTCTCCCAGCTTGTGAAATACATCGTTTACATATGTCATTCCATTCGCTAATGAGGGAGTTGGCGTCCCTGCTCCCGCCTTCCGAGACGTGCATGTACGCATGTATGGATCGTAGCGAAGTCCCTGATGACGCTGTTCGGCCTCCTCTCTTCTTTGTGCTTTCCCTAAGAAGGTGCCTTTGATATTCCCATTTAAGGCATGCATCAGGGCGTTCCAGTCCTGGTGCGACATTTGCATTCCCTCATTGAAGTACAAAGTCCGCGTCCCTGCTTCATAATCGATTGCCGCCACATCGATGTGATATTTCTCAAGTGCTTTGGCTGCATCCTCCACCACAAGGAGGTACCTGTTGTAAGGGACTGCCATTATTGCCTTTACGATCGCATTGTCGGGCCGTCCGCCGTATGCTTTTTCTATCAGACCCACCAAGGTCCCCTTGTCTCGGCGCGCCCAGAGCAGAGCCTTATCCAGATGCCGTTGTTCCAGGAGGGCTTGCCACGCTTCTTCCTGTTCGCGGATTTGTTCTGCCTCTTTGAGTTTGAGTTCGTTAACGATCCTCTGTTGTTGCCGAGCTGCCATTGCCTTAAGGTGTTTACGGCATAACCGGATGTGATTGTCGTGGTGTCTGATGACTGAGTCACCAATGAATATCGCCGGCCTCAACTGTACCGGCTCGAGCACTGCTGCCCAGTCCGCTTCAAAGATCCTTCCGATCTCTTCTAGTGTCGCCTGGGCGTAGGGTAAAACGTAACTGAACAATTGCACCATTGTTCCTAAAAATAATCTTCAACCGAACCAAACGCTCCTGGTTTGCACTTCGGTCTGTTCCTGCGGCCTTTGTCACCTAAGATCCCCGTCAGATGACAAGGACTGTTGTCTGTTCGTCGCGGACTACCCTTCCCGGCGTAGTCAGAGTATACTGCGGTCAACAACGCACCCGCACGTATATGTTCGATTTAATTCCGTCAAATGACCAAGAGGGGTGGTGCCCGGCTCTTCACTCAGGTGTCCTCGTGCTCAGGTAACTAAGACCTGATACGTGATTGGTATCCTGAGACTGTGTGCCTTGATACACGTCACGCCTCCTGATTGTCTTCGACGGTTCCACCACCTATTCCGCAAACGCTAGTGTTGGTACCAGCAAGACCCTGCCCGGTCGACTGCTGCGTGCCCCAACTCTCGTCTAACGTCTGTTGTATCGCCTAGTGTGGTCCCTACGTCAGTCGTGACGCAGTGTCGCCTAGTCGATGTCGAGAGTGATGAGAAAAATGTAGAGATTCATTCGACGCTGTGAGCGACAGCGAGCAAGACGTGCCCGGCGCTGTGTGCAACGACGAAGAGTGTGGTTGAAAGACTCTAGATTATGTTAGGACGGATCCCACCACAACCACAAGCCTCGTGAAAAGGTGATAAGATAGAAAGAGTAATGAAAACACAATAGACTAGTGACCTGGTAAGAGGAAACTATCTAGAGTCTTAGAGACTCATACCTACTCGACACCCTCCTTATATACCCCAACGCCTGGTCTGTGCGCACAGACTGCGCAGCCGCTAGGCTGTGCACGCGCAGCTACAAGACCTAGGCCTACCATCTAGAACCGCCCGGACTCGCCCAGAGTCTTAGCCCCTATAACCCCATATGCCGCGGTACAGCCACTGCTGATCTAAGCCCTCGGAGTATCCCGTTAGGGGTGGGAGTCGTTGCCTATATCCAGAGAAGTCGTTGTAGAGCCCCAAGGAAAATAGATAAAAATATAGAAAAATCCTGTAAAAATTGTAAGGTCGTAACACCATCTCTCGATCCATCATGCGTTCGCAATGTACAGTTTTTGGGGGCACAAAAGCCACTGATGCAACGTCATGCTGGCCAGTTGCAATGTTGTTCCTGTTAAGATCGATGCTCTCAACGCAATTCGTTCTAAGTCAACAGTGGCAAGCAGAGTCTTGGTCTGCTCCCAGCCTACTGGACAGATTCTGGACACTAAGTCAGATGATGACAAAGGTCAAAGCAAACGACGAGCTCAGGAAGATGAGAGCGAGGAGTTTCATTCAGAAGTTGAGAGAATAATTCGATTAAGTTGGAACTGAGGTTTAGCTACGTTACAAGAGGGTTTATATATGTAAAAGACCAAGAGAAATATAAAAGGAAAGATACAGCTATATACCCAAGAAAGGGAAGTGAAGGTAAAATAGCTAAAGGAGATGAACATCCATGAAACGTATAGTATTGATGATGTAATAAAAGAGTCCGTTTAACAAAGGAGAAAGGAATCGTAACATTACCCCCTTCGTACGCAAGAAGTCACTGACTTCTTACCCTGTTCCCCAACCATGGTTTCCACCATTTGTCCACCCATGATCTCTCCATGACTTCAACCATTTGGCAATAGTATTGACGTCATGGTTGGCTGTTTTGAACTGCCACTGCAAGGTCCTTGTGATATAGTTGAGCTGGACCGTTTGTTCAAGGATTGCGTCGCGTTCTTCATCTGTGACAGTATGAGGATCGGTGGTAAGAGTGACGTTGAGCATGGCGTCAAGGGGCCTGGCAAATAGTTGATAATTGACGATGAAGGTGGTGAGGGCTTCCTGGGCTCAAAGGAGGGACGCATTAGGGGTTCAAGCAAGAATTGGTGCTGGGGGAGCAGGCAGAGGCGCTTCTTCTTCAATAAGAAGATCGGCGAGCTCGTCTGGATGCTGATGGAGGTCAGCAATGGTGGAGGGAGGGGAGGCTGGCCAATTTGGGAAAAGGTACTCGTTGATGGTGGTGGTGGTGGTAACGAAGACCTCGATGGGGAGGTTGTGGGCGGTGGCAAGAAACGGGGAGGCGATGACGAGGGAAGGGTCATAATAGTGGCCACAGGCTGTGACCAGGAGAGCAAAAGCAAAGGTGACAAGGTAGGCGATGATGATGATGACGGACATATTGTATCGGTAAGATGAGGAAGACGAGTCCAGCAAGCGTGGTTTAAATATCCCAAATTTCATTGTCGGAGTCCAAAGCTAAGATCTCTTCAATCTCAGGTTCTCTGGTCCTGAGAAAGTTCTCACGAGAGTGCCTGGCCACTTCTTTCTGTTCTGATCGGGTTCCTGCATTGTCAGGGTGTGGAGTACGGATTTGCTCACGGTGCTCGTGTCGTGTAACGTGTATCTCTGGGTTGTTTATGTTGTCCTGTATTGCCTGGTTCAGAAGAACGTAATATTGCTCAGTTGCAAGTGCTATTTCCATTTGCGCTCGTGTGCGGTTAAAATTCTCACTTCCCCTTATATTCATTTGCCGTTCATATTGCCATTGTTCCACGGAGATGTCTCTGCCAAGTTGAATAATTCTTTGTAAAGCTTCTGATAGTTCAGGGAAGGTTCGTCGTAACCAAACCCTGTGATAGACATTGTCATATTGGAAACAAGGGTGAACTGATGCTGGGAGATAATGTGATTCGGCTTCTTGAAATGTGGGTAGTTCTCCTAGATCAAAAGAGAGACGATGATACTGGGGAAGATACTTTGATAAAGCATTATATGGGATCTCTGTATGTCCTTGTGGATGCATTCGTTTATGAGGAGGCAATCGTGATACTTTAGGTGGTTTTGACATCATTGGAACATATTTCAGTGTCTGATATGTAGAGAGTGTTTGTTTGGAAGGGTGTTTAAAGGCAGGAACGAACATCTGTGTGACGGAGTATCTGGTTTTAACAGTAGGGGTATATCTTCCAGTGGTTCTGCAAAATCTTTTGACATAACGGATATTATGCTTTAGTTGGAGATTGGTGCAGTAGTAAGTCATTTCTTTTGAATTGTTTCAGAGGTTCCTTCTGTTTTTATATTCAACCAAGAATCCGCAGCATTGCTTAAGTGCCGTTCTGGTTCCCATGTATTGTCGTTTGCTCCATAGGCTTTCCATTTAACTAAATATTGATAACCGGCTCCGCATTTTCAATGTCCAAGGATGGCCTTGATCTCAAACTCTTCTTGTCCATTGACCATATTGGGAGGTGGCATTGTAAAATTTGGGCCATGCATTGAGGTTTCCTTATATGGGGTGAGGAGCGATGCATGAAACACAGGATGAATGCACCATTGCTTTGGTAATTTCAATTTATAAGTAACTGGTCCCATAACTTGTTCAACCTGGAAGGGTCCTTCTCATTTTGGTGCTAGCTTTCTTGATTGATACGGAATATGGAGATTCTTGTTTTCAAGCCAAACTTTGTCGCCTTTTTTGAATCTGATTGACTTGTTTCTGTGTCTATAGGCAACCATTTGTCTAGCAAGTTCATGAGCAGCTAGAGCTTCTTCTCTTGCTTTTTGAAGCATCTGAAGGCATTCTTCTGCTGCAGGTGCAGTCATCTTGATTGCTGCTGTAGGGATAGCGATTGGATCTGATCCATACATAAGTTGAAATGGAGATGTCTTTATTGTGTCGTGATATTGGTTATTGTGTGCAAATTCAGCAATGGGCAATAATGGCTTCCATTTAGGGGGTTCATTGCTACAAAACATCCAAAGATAGATCTCAAGTTCCTGATTGATGCGTTCAGTTTCCCCATCTGTTTGAGGGTGATAGGCGGTGCTCATCCTGTGGTCAATTCCCAATGCTTTCCGTATTTCTTGGAATACTTTGGCAGAGAACTGTGGTCCTCTATCAGAAATTAAGACATCAGGGAGTCCAAAGCATTTGAAGGTTTCAGAAATGTAGAGATTGGCTGTCCCTAAAGTGTCGATTGTCTTGTTGCAAGGGGTGAAAATTACCCCCTTCGTAAGACCATGGTCCACCGTGACCAATATTGAGTCATATCCGTCTGAGATGGGAAGATCGGTAATGAAATCAAGGGTTACTTGCTGAAATGGACGTGTCGCTTTGGATGGAATAGGAAGTAATGCTGGTGTATTTGGATGAGTGTTAACCTTCATCTGTTGGCATAATGCACATCCCTCTACCCATTCTTTGACATGTCTGTACATTCCTGGCCACCAGTAGTCACGTTTTAGAAGCACCAATGTTTTTAATCGTCCAGGGTGTCCAGAAGATAAAGCTTCGTGTGTATCTTTGATTAATCTAGTTCTCAATTCGATCCAATCAGGGATATAGATCTTTCCAAGATAGTAGACGATGCCATGGGTATATGTCCAATCTTGTAGCTTTGATTTGATTGGTGGCGCCCTTTGTTTGGTGATAACTTCAATAAGGATGCGTCCAAAATCATCATTTGCCATGTATTTCTTTAATTCATTAGCAAGATCATCATTGATCAGCCGAATAAATCAGTCATTTGGCAGAACTGTGACAGTAGTTTGTTCTTCATCATTGCCCATATGATCTGGTCGTCTGGATAATGCGTCTGCTTCAAACATTTTCGTTCCAGGTACATGTTCGATATGAGGATCAAATTCAGATAACAGTGATGACCACCCCAAGTGAGAGTTGTTTCTTCTTCGTCATCTAATTCGTCCTTGATCAGGACCTTCCAATTGTCAAGTTCCTGCCCAAGACAGGCAAGAGTGAATCGGATCTGTTTCTATGCTTTGCCCTTATAGTTATCGTCATTTAAGACAAAGTAGTCTTCAAGACTTCCTTTGCTTCGGTTCGTTTCCCAGTAAAAACGCACATGGGCTGCGGTTTAATATCTCCTTTAGAAGCGGGTGCTGTTGCATCAGATGCCATCTTTTCTGTTTCTTCTTTCGGGTCTGTAGGTTCTCCTGTTTTGTTTTTCTTTTCCCCTGATTCTGGATCTCCGAATAGATTTGCTTCGATCTGTTTCTGTTCTTGGAATTCTATCCAAGGCTGTAGTTCTCCTTCCTTAAGTGTGGATTGCTCTCATCCTTCAATATCAGCAAGGTTGAGATATTCGTTTCACCAGGAGAGTTCTGGTTTGTCTGTGGGCGGTTTGAATAACGAAAGAAATCCTTCTTTGTGTCCTTTGTTTACCCAATCAATCCAAACGTCGTCTGGGAAGGCTTCCTCTGGTCCTTCAGTGTAATCACCTTCAAAAAGGGATGCTGGTACTGGTTCATTCTTTTTCTTGGTCCCTGAGCGGAAAAACCACCCTGTTCCTGTAGTCGACGGAAAAACCTCTCATCAATCTAAATAATACTTTCGTTTGAAACGGACAGAGCCGTTCGGTGGTCTGAGGTTTGAGGTTCTGGTATCAATGGTGTCTGGCTAGTGTAGAAACACTGAGCGGTTTTTGTGAGTTCCAACTTGTGTTAAGATCGATGCTCTCAACGCAATTCGTTCTAAGTCAACAGTGGCAAGCAGAGTCTTGGTCTGCTCCCAGCCTACTGGACAGATTCTGGACACTAAGTCGGACGATGACAAAGGTCAAAGCAAACGACAAGCTCAGGAAGATGAGAGCGAGGAGTTTCGTTCAGAGGTTGAGAGAATAATTCAATCAAGTTGGAACTAGAGAAGAGAAGCATACATGGGAGTCTTTATATACTAAAAGAACAAGGAAGATATAAAAGGAGTTGTACAGCTAATTGCCTAAGAAAGGAAATGTAAAGGTCACTAGCTAAACAGAAATAAGCGTCCATGAAACGCATAGCAATGGTTATGTAATTGTAAAAGTCCGTCGATGAAAGGGAAAGAAATTGTAACAATTCTTCGTCGAAGATCCGTCTGATCTCCGCCAGTGTCGCATGGGCATAGGGTAAAACGTAACTAAATGTGGATGTCATGGTAAAAATATCTTCAACCGAACCAAACGCTCCTGGTTTGCACTTCAGTCTGTTCCTGCGGCCTTTGTCCAGTACTTCACACTCCCCCCCCCCTTCCACATGGATTCCGCGGATTCCGCGGATTCCGTGTGGAATCCATGTGGAATCCACTTATTTTGAGTTAACCCCAACATTACTTGAGCACTTCCTGTCTCATGGGCTCAATTCCCATTTCCAAGCCTTCTTACACATGTTACCATGGTGAGAGGGTGGTTCTCATATATGTCACATGATTTTCCATTTTTTCATGGACTGTAAATCACAGCATCAGCCTTTCCCATCTCCTAGCCTTTTTCACAGGATGGTTCTCATTGATTTCACACAGCTTATCATTTTTCTTACAGTTCATAAATGTAACTTGTATATGCCTGCCCACCTCCCTATTTTCTCCTTGCTCAGTTCCCACCTCCCAACACAAATTACAGGGTGGTCCAATATATGTCACTAGATTTTACCCCAGCTATATATACTCTGAACTGCTCATTCCTTCCTGATATCAACTCCTACTATTATTTATCCATACACTGTAAATCATACATGTAAAATGATATTGTTACAGTTTTATCATACATGCAGCTTTATCCTACATATGCTCATGGTTACTCATTTGCCTCAATTCTCAGTACTACTACTATCCTCACTATCATTCCTTTCTGACAGGTTATGTGACTTTGCCTGCCTCTTCAATACTTGAACTGTGTGATAGGACAACATTATGTGTAGAAACCAATTAAAGTTTGCAGGTGTCATCCTTTTCAAAATTTGTTCATATCCTCCCAACCATGCATTTAGTTGTTCACATGCCTGGGTATTGAAAGCATGCTTCTGATATGTGTTTCCATCATGACTTGTACCTGTCACAACCAGATTTGGTGCAGATCCATTCAATGGGGCAGGGTTGCACCATTTCCGGCAGAGTGCATCTGTGACAGAATGGTTTGTGCAGTGATATGAGTCAACTATGAACCTAGATGTTACTTTCCATCTATTCCAACTGCCATTTGCAATGCTAGAACGCAGTACAAGACAAGCCTTGTCAATAAATATGTAATCAGGCTTAGACTCATCATTTTGGTAGACATGATCCAAAAATGTTAGGATATTAGTAGGGGATTCAGATTTTGCAAATTTAGGCCATGCTATAACAACCCCACATGGTGCACATATAGTTTCCACACAGTAAATTCTATTTGGCATAAATGCATCTTTTGTTTCAGTAGTGGTGCTTGACTCCTGATCATGTGGCTGCTGCACCTGTTGATTACCTTGCATCCATGGCCAGGTATTATCTGTCTGCCTAAGTGCTCTCCTATACCCATTTAGATTTCTCTGCCTATGATTACTCAAGTACCTCTTCCACTTTTCTTGGTGGATCTGACAAGCCAAAGTTCCTTCAACTTTGACATTAGAACAATTAGCAACATGGCAAAGTGCACCATACATGTTCTCATGTAGGGCACAATAGATCCCCCCACGAGCATTCAGTAACTCTGATGAACAATTCTGATATGCACAAATAGTATGCCCCATCACAATTCCATCTACTACTACCATCTTCACTGGTGCATCAGTTTCAACTGTTCCTTCTTCTTCAATTGTATTTGTGTTATCCATGCCTGGAGTTCCTGACTCATCATTACCTACTATAGGGTGGGAATGTCTCCTGTACCTCTGTGTGCACTCCATACAAGCATGTCCATCAGCGGCCCTTAGTACACCACCCTCTCCTAGTGTATGATAGGCTTCCTTTGTGACTTGATCAATGGATAGGTTGTCTCTCAATGTCAAGTTAATATTGGACATTGATGCCAAAAATCTGATGGACTCCTGAACAAATGCCTGCCATATTTGCCTATGGCTCACTTTGATTAGATGTGAGTCTTTATTACTGATGATGTTGTTACAAAATGCTGTATATGCAGCAGTAGATGCATGGAAGTTATATATACCATTTATAACTGCAGATGTAAATTGTCGATCAACCCATAATGATTGACCAATCTTCAGGTACTTTGCTGAATTCAAGTACACTTTGTCATAGCTTTCAGATTGGTCTGAAGGAGTGCGCTCATGATCAGCATAGTATGTTGTCTTACATGCCTTGCAATACCCAGATAGGACTTGAACATCCTGGTAGACAGTAAAGTTTTTGATTAAAGTGACCAGTGGTATATCCCTTCTCTTTGTAGCCATAGGCAGTGCATATGGCTTGCAAGTCATGGTTTCACAGACAACAGAATCTGGACATATAACATGGATAGGCTGTATATCTTTGTGTGAGACAGGTTTCAATTTTCCAGTGAAGTGACCTGATTCATCATATGGGTAGAAATTTAGCAATTTTGCCAATTGATCCAACTTCAGTGACATTTCAAGTGTAATTTGTTCATTATCTTGTATGTCAGATAAATCCAATACATCATCATCATTTTCAAGCCTTTTCCTTAATGAGCCTGCCAGGGCTGTGATCCATGATGTGACACTTGTAGACCTTTCTCCATGAAACCTTTTTTTCTGCTGACGGCCATGTAAACTCAACAGCTGAACATTTTCTGTTACACTGAATAAAATGACAAGGACACTTGTCAATGAGATGGATGAGCTGAAGTTTTCCTGAATGAAGATACTGAATTCTCTGAATGATATGTTTGGGAATGGTGTCTCTTCCATTCCCACTGCAGAGACCATAGGAAGGAATAATAAAATAAACCACAGTTTATCAAAACTTTGCAAAATAGTAACCAACAGCCTGCATATTTGGAAAAACAGAAAACTACTAGTACAAAATTGACATATAGAAAAAGAATTAGTATGCATTGCTCACTATGCCTTTTCTTTTCCCTTACTCCTTGTATTGTGTTTCTCGGATTTCTCCATTTCCCTCTCCTTCTCCCTCTTCTTGGACTTCTTGAACTCTTTTTCCCTTTTCCTCATCTTATCATCTTTAGCTCTCTCATCCTGCAATGCTTTCCCCTTTCCCTTTCCTTCAACTTCCTTGTCTTTAGCATCCAGCCAGGTCTTTAAATCTTTGAAAGTGTAGGATCCCTTCTCCTCCCCCCAAATATCAAGGTCTGAAGGTGCACTCTCTTCTCTTTTTATCCACTCCAACATTATAGGGTACTTTGTGAGTCTGGAGAATTGCCTCCTAAAAAGGTCATACCACATTGTCTTGCCCACAAATAACTCCACCACTTCTATCTCACTGGGCCTTTTGATGGAGAAATTTGCCCATTTAATCTGATCAATCATAGACTGGGCCTTCAAACAGGCCACATATTTCTCATAATACAAGTGCAGTGATGCATCAGGCTTAGACAAATGATTCCTGATCAAGTGGGTAGGAATCTTGAAGATGTTAATTAGCTGAGATCTGTAATCAGTTTCTGTCACAAAAGAATTAGATTCAATTTGCACAGGGGCAGGGGCACCAGATGACTGTGGCTCAAAAAATGTGGGAGCAGCTGGATTCTCCTGTATAGTTTGAGCAACAGCAAGGCTACAATATTCAGACACTCACAATTGCAACACATAGACTATATTCTCCACCTTCCTTGTCCCATACAATGTTTTCATTATTCTGCAGCACAGCCTCATAGCGTCCCTTGACATTCCAATCACCATCTTCATAGATATATATTCGCCAATCCTTGTCTGAAAAAATCACCATCATCTCAAAGGCAATTTGATGTGTCACTCACTCTTAACTGGTGAAAAGCACTTTGCCAATTGTTTGAGGACTGGATTAAGGTTGTCCCCAACATTTGTCCTGAGTGTCATTTGGGGCTTCTGTATGAAGGGATTTTCTCCAGGCTTGAAAACCTTGACTTTACCAACCATGGAACCCAAATGACTTTCAGAATTATCCCTGTAGTCCCCAAGATTGAACATATTTCCAGTTGCCCTGCCTCTAAGAACACCTCCAGTGACACGAGAAGCACCTCGAAGATCTTGGGGTTTAATCATAGGGACATCTACCTACTGTTTAAATAGATTCAAAGTGAAGAATATCCATACCTTCATCTTGACCAATGTAATTTCCATAAGTGGTATCTTGCTCCTCAGAAGTCCCAATCTAGCAAATTGTAAGGATAAGCTTATTGTTTATGCACACACACACCTTAGGTGAAGCTTCAACAGCTGTGTCCTCCTTTTCTCCAGAAATGTGCAACTATGAGAACAAAATAAATTCATGTGTGAAGATTTGATAGGAGACATACTGTGGAAAAGTCTCCCTCATCTACACCCTTGCCATCATGATCCTTCTTCAGACCACTCACTTCACCCTCACTAACTTGATCACCACTCTCTTCAACACTCTCCTCATCAATGCTCTCATCAAAACTCTCCTCATCATCATCATCACTGTCATCACTAGTAGGTTGTTCATATTCACTGCCACTGTCGCTGCTTACACCATCTTCAAGCAGTGAGACTTGAACATTACCAGGAAATTGAATTATGGTGTGCAAGATAAATAATAACCTACCTAATCAGAACGTCGAGCACGCCCCATAGACTGGCTAGGCTTGGAGCTAACAAGGGATACAGTTGCTGAACGAAGACGTTCAGGTGGAGCAACTGTGATACCACTTGTTTCAAGAACAAGTTCTGCCCTAGATTATGCAAATAAAAAATAAATAAAATGAAATACGGATACATAGCCACAGTGTACATATGAGTGGTAAGAATAGGGTAGCAGGTTCAGGACATGATGGGTTGCATTGTGTGAACAGGTAAGTGGCAGCAGGCAAATGGTCGAATGGTCGAATGGGCAAACGGCCAAACGGGCAAGTGGGCAAACGGGCAAGTGGCGGCAGGCGAGGGCGAATGGGCCAACAGGCGAAGTGGCGGGAGGCGAGAGGGAAGGGGATGCGTCGTCGGGATTGGGTTCACGAACAGGCAAGTGGCGAGGTGAAGTGGGTGGTATGCGTGGTCGTGAAGTCAGCGGCGTGTTGGAGGAGTGCGTTGTGGTAGGTTGGTGGGTCGTGGGCGCACGGAAAAGGTGGTGGTGGGCATGTCGGTTGCGTGGTTGGCGATGTGCGAGTGGTGAGGGTTGTGACGTGGCAAAAGGTGGTGGCCGCAGTTGCGTGAGGAATGGATGTGAATGGGGAATCAATACGTCAGTAAACGACTGCTAAAAAAAGGGTACTACATTACCCTGTAAGCGTTCTTGTGCTCGTCTCTGCTGTGGAAGCCGCTGCGTCTTTGCGAGCGCAGGCGGCGGATGTTTTTCTATGTAAATGAGTAAAAGCGTAGCTAATAGGATTACTACTTACCTGGTATTTCTCCCTTTCATCGGATTAGTGCCCTCTGTCGCTCCTTCCAACTCATTTGGGCGGGGCTTTTTCCCATTCTTCTTCGCCGATCGGTTGGATGCTTCTGATGCAGCACGCTTTCGTCCGCCTCTCGCCTTGGAGGGCGAAACGATGGCGGCGATGGGTTGGGATCGAGTGCGAGCCATGCAGTATGGTGGTGGACGACGTAGGTGACTTGCGAGTCACAAGTCACAAGTCACGGTCCACATGGATTCCAGGCGGAATATTCCGTGTGGACATTCCGTGCTGTCCACATGGAATCCACAAGGATTCCGCACGGATTCCGTGTGGAACAACCCAAAATAATCGAATATTAGTCCAGTTCTCATATTACATTCAATTACATGCATTACATAGTGAAATAGAAAACAATAGCATAGATTCCACATGGAATCCACAGACTCCATGCAGATTCTGTGTGGATTCCATGCGGATTCCATGTGGAAGGGGGGGGGGAGTGTAAAGACCTCCCTTTGTCGCCTAAGATCCCTGCCAGATGACAAGGACTGTTGTCTGTTCGTCGCAGACTACCCTTCCCGGTGTAGTCAGAGTACAATGCAGTCAATAATGCACCCGCACTTGTATTTTCGATTTAGTTCCGTCAAATGACCTAATGGGGTGGTGCCCGGCTCTTCACTCAGATGTCCTCGTGCTCAGGTAACTAGACCCGATATGTAATTGGTATTCTGAGACTGTGTGCCTTGATACACGTCACACCAAAAGATTGCCTTCGACGGTTCCACCACCTATTCCAGTACTTTACTGTGCCCCACCTGTTCCATTGGACTCCTGGGAATTCCCGGGACTTCCTGGGACTCCTGGCTGAGTCCTGGCATCTGCTGACATTTTGGATCTGCCAGGAGTCCTGACTGTCCTGGCATAGTCCTGGTGCTGTCCTGGCCAAGAGTTCACACATTCTACCATGGAAATAATAATAAACTATGCTATATTTAGAACATTACACTATCCCACGATACAAATAACAGTAAACTGAGAAATATTCAGCACTGTACACTATCCCACCATACAAATAGCAGCAAACTAAGACATATTCAGCACATTACACTATCCCACCATTCAAATACCAGCAAATTAAGACATATTCAGCACATTACACTATTCCACCATCCAAATACCAGCAAACTAAAACATATTCAGCACATTACACTATCTCACCATCCAAATACCAGCAAATTAAGACATCTTCAGCACATTACACTATCCCACCATCCATATACCAGTAAACCATGACATATTCAGCACATTACACTATCCCACCATCCAAATACCAGTAAACCATGACATATTCAGCACATTACACTATTCCACCATCCAAATAACAGCAAATTAAGACATATTCAGCTAATTTCACTATCCCACCATCCAAATAGCAGTAGACTGAGACATATTCAGTATATTACCTATCCCACCATGCAAATAGCAGTAAACTGAGACATATTCAGTATATTACCTGTCCCACCATTCAAATAGCAGTAAACTGAGTCATATTTGGCCATTTCATGCAAATAACAATTGACTGAACTCTAGTCAGTAATATATGTAATACAACCAAGCTATACATTTGGCTCTTCTCCCCCTTCATCCTGTGCTTCCCCATTATCCTCATCATCATCTTGATTACCTGATGCCTGTCTCTGGAGAACATGTTTGGTGTGGTAAAAGAGCATGACATGCAAGAACCAGTTGAAGTTCCCAGCAGTCATCCTTCTCAGTATTTGTTCAAAGCCACCCAGCCATGCATTCAGTTGCTCACAGGCTTGTGTATTGAATGCATGTTTATAGTACAACTCCCCTTTGTTATTTCTGTCTGCAATGACCAGATTGGGTGCAGATCCATTTAAAGGAGCAGGATTGCACCAAGTTTGACATAATTCATCATCAACACGATGATTGATATAGTGGTATGAGTCCACAATAAACCTTGTTGTCTCCTTCCACTCATTCCATCTCCCATTTCATATGCAACTTCGTAGCACCATGCATGCCTTGTCAATGCAAACATAGTCAGGCCTAGATTCTAATGTGGGGTAAACATTTTGCAAAAAATTCATAATATTAGCAGGGGATTCAGATTTGGGAAATTTATCCCATGCAATGACAACTCCACAAGGAGCACATATGGTCTCAACACAGTAGAACCTGGCTGGTGTAAAATGATTTTTGACCCTTTCTACTTGTTGTATTGCATTATGTGGCTGTGTCTCTCTCATCTGAGCCACCCAAGGCCAACTATCATCTGTCCTTCTCAATGCTCTCCTGTAACCTTTCAATGCATGCTTCCTATGACTCACAAGATATCGTCTCCATGTATTCTGATGCACTTCACAAGCCAGTGTGTCCTGTACCTTGACATTTAAACAACCTTCAACATGGCATTGGCCTCCATACATATTCTCATGTAAGGCACAATACACACCACCACGTGCATTCTGTAATTCATTGGTACATTTATCATAGGCACAGTGTGTGTGGCCCATGACTATCCCATCCATCACAACCATTCTGACTGGAGCATGATCATTATCATCCTCTGGCTGATTGCTTGCAAGACCTTGGTTATATTGAATGACCTCTGCCCCTAATGTTGCAGATGGGTCATTGGCTGATATTACATCAGGAAACCTTTTGTACTTTTGTGCACATTCATTACATGAATGTTGATCAGCAGCTCTGATTATTCCTTTTTCTCCAATGATCTTGAATGATTCAGATGCAACTTCATCAATGGAAAGGCCATCCTGCAATGTAAGCTCAATATTTGATTCTGAAGCAACTAGGCATATGGATTCCTGTACAAATGCTTGCCAAATTTGGCGTCTTGTCACCTTTCCAACTTTGGTCAGAACATTGTTCCAGAAATCAGCATATGCAGCTGCAGAAGCATGGAAAGTATACATGCTACCCAGAACAGCAGAGGTGAAAATGCGGTCAACCCACAAATTCTGACCTATCTTGATGTATTTTGCAGCATTCAGGTACACTCTTCCAAATTTCCCATCATTCACATCAGGTGATCTCTCATGGTCTGCATAGTATGTTGTTTTGCATTGCTTGCAGTGTCCTGAAAGGACAGGTACATTTTGATAACTGGAGAAATTCTTCATCAATGTCACCAATGGAATATCTCTCTGCCTTGACCATTGGTACAGAGCCTTCCTGTTGCAAGTGGCAGTCTGGCAGACAGCCACCCTAGGGCATATAATATACACTGGTTGCAACTCTGTTAAAGACACTGGTTTCAAGTTCTTCTTGAATTTATCTGTGTTTTGGTATGGATTCAAGCCAAGAATGTTGGCCAATGCTTCAAGTTTGACACCCAATGCAATACTGAGTTTCTCCTCAGTCATTCCTTCATGTGAGTCTGATCTCTTCAAAAGGTGGCTACTTGTCACCTTCAACCTGTCTTGTATAGCTTTACCAAGAGCCCTGACCCATCCAGTAACTTGTGTACTTCTTTCATCTTCACCTTCTCCCTTCTGTTGCCTGAAGTGCAAACTGAGTAGGTCAGTGTTCTCTGTGACAGTAAGCAGTGTCATGAAGACAGTGGACAAAGTCACAGTAGAGCTGAAATGATTCTCTACAAACTTGCTAAATGTCTTGAATGTAATATCAGGGAATGGTGCCTCATCTTGTGCAACCACCCCAGGAAGTTGCCAAAACACAACAATCAAAATCATCAATGACCTGATCTGAAAGACATATTTGAATATCTCAATGAGAAAACTGTATTCATGTACATAAGGGGTTGCATATCATTAAGTACATCACACTGCTTACTTATTTCTCCTCCTGTGCTTCCTTGCATTAGCTGTACCTTGGGAACCAGAAGCTTCTGCCTTCTTCTTTCCTTTGTCTAACTTCTTGCTCCTCTTTTCCTTCTCTTCCTTCAATTCTTCAAATGTATATGCTCCCTTTTCCTTGCCCCAGATCTCCATATCTGTAGGGCCTTCATCCCTTACTTCCAGCCACTCTTTGAGTTCAGGGAAATTGCTGATATCAGAGAAAGCAGGCACGATGTAGCTGAACCATGTTGTCTTTGATGTAAACAACTGAATGATGGTAAGATTATTTGGCCTCTTGCCAACCCAAGTACCAGATTTCAACTTGTCATTTAAAACCTGTTGTGCATCCAAGCATGCCCTGTACCTGGCATAATACTCCCTGACACCAAGATTCTTGCCTTTGGTTTCTGTAGTCAAATGCTCAGGTATATTGAATAGTGCAATGAGTTCATTTTTGGAGTGATCACCAGACTGAATGGCAATGCTTTCTGGTGCAGGTGCAGAAAGAGCTTCATTTGTACCACCAGCACCAGCAGCTGACCTAGCTGTTAAGGGATTAGTAGCACTCTAGATGCTATGAGTTTAGAGTTATTCAAGGAAAAACAAAGACTCACAATGCACAAGGTCAGTGAAGATGTTCCATTTTCCTGAGACCATTTAATCTCCTCATCTTCCTCAATAGCTAACCTATAGGTGCCCAACATATTCCATTGGTCATCCTCAAGTATAACAACATGGTGGTCCTCCTCTGGAAAAATAATCAATGAAAAAACCCAATATGATTAATTCCTCACTTTCAATATGAGGAGAAAGCTTTGCCAATCTCCTTAGCACAGGGGCTATATTAGGTACAACTTTTGTTTTTACCACCAGTGGCTTGGTGGTGCCCTCTGTCTCAGCCAAGTTAGTGAATAATTTTACCACTCCCTTTTGACCCTGGAGAACAGGGATCTCCAAGTCCTCTGCATCTGCATAGTTAAATACATTGCCTAAAGCTTTTCCTCTGATGATACCACCAGAGGTGTGAGATGATCCATATAGTGGTGGAGAGCCCATAGTGTCATCTTTCAGTAGTTAGTCATTTGATATTTTTATTGATTGTGACTAACCTGCATCAATGACATTGCTTGGCCCAGCAATGGGTAGATCAATCTTGATAATGCAAAGATCAGTTACCAACAGTTAATAATTGTATTGTAACTCACATTGTCCCTGGATACTTGTTTACCTGCTCCACTATCATTCATCTTGTCAGCGTCTTGCTCATTGTGTCATCAACTGGTGTATCTAACTTCCCGGACAAGTTAGTCACACTGGCATAGACAATTAACTCTGTAGCCTACCACTGTACTGGCAAAGTCCTTCTCAACACCAGCCTCTCCTTGCTCACTCTCCTCTCGTTCCTTAATTGGTTTAGGATAGAATTTCTGCCTACTACCATTGTATACATACCTTCCCTGCTCCTTCTTCACTATCAGAACTACCACTATCATTCACTAGCAAAGTGTCAATTACCTGTTCACAAAGGAATGAACCTAACACACCTGATTCCTCACTTGTACTTGGTTGTTTATCCTGTTGACGGAGGCAACTAGACTGTTGTGATGGGAGGAAATGAATTGCTGCTGTTTGAGTCTGGTTTCGTGTCCTTGGTGGTGGTGCAATGGATACACCACTCTCAGCAAGTAAGATTTCAGCTCTACAATAAGAACAGGAGTGTAGGGGTACGAGAGAGGCAAACAGGCAAGGCAGACAGGGAGATAGAAAGGGAGGGGAGTGGGAGATGAGCAAGTTGGGTAGGTGGGAAGTGGGCAAGGGGGATGGGTAGTGTAGTTGTGGAGATGCCGAGAGATGGGTAAGGGCGTGGTGGGTGGCATGGTGTCAATGAGCCGTAAGCCGGGGTGAGGAGGCAGGTGATGAGATGCGGGACAGGAGGTGGGTTTGTGGAGATGTGGGTAAGTGCGAGATGGGCGTGGTGTCAGTGAGTGGACGGCAGGTGAGGTGGTGGCAGGCGCAAAGCGTGAGACAGGCGGCATGATCCCAGTGCGCAGACGGTGGGTGAGGGGATGGTGGGCGCAGGCAGGTGATGAGAAGCAGCAGGGTCGTGGTGGCATTGCCAGTGAGTCAACAGCAGGGTCGTGGAGACGCAGGTGAGCGTCAGGTGGGCGCGGGGTGGGCGGCATGGTGCCATGAGTAGGCAGGGGGGGTGAGGAGGCAGTAGACAGCAGGAAGGCGATGGGCAGCGGGTGACAAGCGATGGGGAAAGAGGTGGTGGACGATGAGGGATGGATGTACATACTGGAAATCACCAGGTGCTTACCTGGTTGCTGGTTCACGATTGACTGCCACTGGGTCTTCATCTGTGCAGTTGGCAGATGTTCGAGTTATGCAACTGCTAAGCCATTAGTAGAGTGCCGGGGATGGAGTGAATTGATGACGCACCTGCTTTTCGTCTGATCCTCCTCCGTTTTTCCCTTCTTGCGTGATTCCTTCTCGGTACTCTTGTTTGAACTCATCGACTTCGTCCGTTTTCTGGACGATTGGTCTGATTGCATTGGCAGAGAGCGGGTCGACGTGCTTTTGGTGGGGTGGGACGGCATATTGATTGTGCGAGATCATGCAAGGTAACGTGTCACAAGAAGTCACGTTGAAACCCGTGACACGATCAACGGCATGTCGAGGACGCATTTGCGCACGTCACATGACACGCTAGGTCGCATTATAAATGCGACGGGCTCACACTGCATCAGGACTCACTGGGACTCCCCAGGATTCCCGGGACCTCGAGTTCTGAGGAATCCTGGGAATTCCCAGGACTTGCCAGGACTCCACCAGAGTCCTGGTGATTTTTTTGGTGGCTTGGGTTGGTGAACCCCCAATGGAGTCCTGGGACTGTGCTGGGAGTCCACTGGGAACACATGGGGCACTGTAAAGAGCTCGCCTATTCCACAGTAACTAGTGCTGGTGCCAGTAAGACCCTGCATGGTTGACTACTGTGCACCCCAACTCTCGTCTAGTACTGTTGTGTTGACTAGCGTGGTCCCAACGTCAGTCGTGACGCTGTTGTTGCCAGTTGATGTCAAGAAAATAAAAATGTAGAGATTCATTCGACGCTGTGAGCGACAGCGAGCAAGGCGTGCCCGGCGCTGTGTGCAACGACCAAGAGTGTGGTTGAAAGACTCTAGATTATGTTAGGATGGATCCCACCACAACCACAAGCCTCGTGAAAAGGTGATAGAATAGAAAAGATATGAAAACACAGTAGACTAGTGACCTGGTAAGAGGAAACTATCTAGAGTCTTAGAGACTCGTACCTACAAGACACCCTCCTTATATACCCCAACGCCTGGTCTGTGCGCACAGACTGCGCAACTACAAGACCCAGGCCTACCATCTAGAATTGCCCAGACTTGCCCAGAGTCTTCACCCCTATAACCCCATATGCCACGGTACAGCCACTTGCTGATCTAAGCCCTCGGAGTATCCCGTCAGGGGTGGGAGTCATTGCCCATATTCAGAGAAGTGTCGATAGAGCCCCAAGGAAAATAGATAAAAATATAAAATAATCGCCAGAAAATCGTAAGGTCGTAACAATATAGATCTTTCCAAGGTAATAGACGATGCCATGGGTATATGTCCAATCCTGTAGCTTTGATTTAATTGGTGGTGCTCTTTGTCTTTTAATGACATCAATCAGAATCCATCCAAAATCGTCATTTGCCATATACTTCTTCAGTTCATTGGCTAAATCATCGTTGATAAGGCGAATGAAGCAATCATTTGGTAGCATGGTGACTGTGGTCTGTTCTTCATCATTTCCCATATGATCTGGTCATCTAGATAGAGCGTCTGCTTCGAACATCTTTGTTCCTGGTACATGTTCAATCCAGAGATCAAATTCAGATAATAAGGACAACCATCTGGCTTGTCTAGGTGTCAATTGTTGAGCAGTTCTGTAATAAGACAAGTTCTTGTGATCACAATGAACAATGATTGTATGAGGTGATCCATGTAGAAGATGACGCCAAACTGCCAATCCTTTAATGATGGCAAGTAATTCTTTGTCATAAATCTGGTAATTCTGTTCCGTTGGTGTTAGGGCATGGGAAATAAAACCACAGGGATGTAGTGCGCCAGACTCGTCCGCTTGTTTTAATACTGCTCCTATTGCTTTGTTGGAGGCATCGGTTTGAAGGATAAACAGTTTTGCTGGGTTTGGCATTAAGATTACTGGCATGGAGACGAATTGTTGTTTCAGGGTATCAAAAGCATCTTGACGTTCAGTATTCCAATCGAATATTTCTGTCTTCTTTGTTAAATCAGTGAGCGGTTTTGCTATAGCCGCAAAATTTCCAATGAATCGTCGATAGAAGTTTCCAAAGCCAAAGAATGATTGAACTTGTTTGACTGTTGTTGGTACTGGCCAATCAGCTATTCCTGCTAGTTTGATAGGATCCATTTGTATCTTTCCCAGCAATATGATCATTCCTAGAAACTCGACTTCTTGTACAGCAAATTTACACTTTTCCAGTTTCAGGAACAAATTGTTCTCTTCTAATCGGTCTAGGACTTGTTTTGTTTGCTCTTCCAATTCTCTCTTGCTTTGGGAACAAATCAAAATGTCATCCATATAAATGATGAGCCACCCTTCGTTAATCATATCTCTGAAATATTCGTTCATCATGGTTTGGAATGTAGATGGCAAATTGCATAGTCCAAAGAACATAACAGTTGGTTCATATAATCCTCTGTTTGTGATAAAAGCTGCTTTCCATTCGTCACCTTTCTTGATTCGGACATTATTGTATCCCCAGCGAAGATCCAGTTTGGTGAAGTACTGCGCTCCAGCAAGTTTAGTAAGGAGATCGGATACTAAGGGTAGTGGATATGTGTTCTTGATCGTCCAATTATTCAGATATCTGTAATCCTGACAAGGCCGTAGCACTCTGCTTTCCTTCTTCGAGACAAAGAAGAACAGTGATGCTTGAGGTGATTTTGACAGTCTGATGTATCCCTTAGCAAGTTGTTCTTCAATCCATTCGTCTAAAGATGACTGCTCCTTAATTGATAATGGGTAGATCTTGCTAACTTTAGGAGTGAAACCATTTTTCAGATCGATCGCATGATCCCAAGTTCTAGAGGTAGGAAATCGGTCAGAGGCTTTCTTCTCAAAGACTGATCTCCATTTCTCGTACTCCATAGGTAGTTCTGTCTTTGTTTGTTCTTTTTTAGTTGATGTTCTAATGCCTGAGATGCTGATGTTTTGACTCTAATCCAATAATTGTCTTCTCCCCATTGATTGTCCAGTGCCAGTTGCCAGATTGTCCCATCTTGTCGTTGATCATCAATAAGGTGAATTGTTTTGTCTCTCCAATCAATAGTTGGGTTATTTTCTTCTAACCAAGGAATTCCCAAGATTAATCATTGATCTCCTAACTTGGTGATTAAGAACCAATTACTGTCCTTCATTCCAGCAAGGATCACTCTGATACTTGCAACTGGGCCGTCTTGTTTGTCCTTGGGCGTATCTTCAGGGATAGATCTGATCCCCTTGTTCTGAAACGATGAGGAGGACCTGAAGGAGGTGTTTGGAGTAGTGTTTTGTTTTGGACAATTTTTTGAAACATGTCCCTGGTTTCCACATCTGAAACACTTCCCTGCTTTCATGTATTCCTCCTTTTGTTCGTCTGTCAAACGTCCAGTGGACATAGCATTAACTGATCTAGTTGATCCGCTCCTAGTGTTGGTGTTCTGGTTAAAATTAGAGCGGTTCCCTTGTCCTGGTTTTCGTCCAAGTGCTCGCATCATTTCCCAAGCGCCATGAAGCTGTTCTGCTTTCTCATATGCTTCCTTCACTGATAAAACGTTCGCTTCAAGGATTTTAGTGGCAATACTTTCAGGGAGTCCTTTGACGAATGCCTGAAGCTGTGCGGTTGTCCCTTTCAGTCCTGAAGTCCCAATCTCCATGCGGAATTTTCTGATATATTCAGGGACTGAAATGTCACCCCCTACTCTAAGATTGGCCAAATTGTTCAAGGACCTGAGTGCGCTGTTAACTTCACCCCAATCTGCTAAAAAGCGCTTTTTGAATTTGGCCCAACTCGTCCAAGTAAGGGTCATTTCTTTGTCATTATCTAGCTCCTCTTTGATTAGAACTTTCCAATCATCAAGCTCCTGTCCTAGACAAGCGAGGGCAAATCAAATTTGTTTCTGTCCTTTGTTTTTATAATTATCATCGTTCAAAACAAAATAGTCTTCCAGATTTCTGATGAAAGCCTTTGCTTTGGTTTGTTTCCCTGTAAAAATGCGCATGGGCTACAGCTTAATATCTCCTTTAGAGGCAGGTGCTGCTGTGTCAGATGCCATCTTTTCTGTTTCTTCTTTCGGGTCTTTTGGTTCTCCTGTTTCATCCCTCTTCTTTCCTGACTCTGGATCTCCAAATAGATTCTCTTCGATCTGTTTCTGTTCCTGAAAGTCTATCCAAGGCTGTAGTTCTCCTTCCCTAAGTGTGTATCATTCTCGTTCTGCTATTCCTGTAAGACTGAGATATTCATTCCACCAAGAGAGTTCTGGTTCATCTGTAGGAGGTCTGAATAAAGAAAGAGATTCTTCTTCATGTTCTTCATTTATCCAGTCAATCCAAACATTGTCTGGGAAGGTGTCCTCTGGTCCTTCAGTGTAATCACCTTCAAAGAGGGATTCTGGTACTGGTTTGTTCTTTTTCTTAGTTCCTGAGTGGAAAAACCACCCTGTTCCTGTAGTCAATGGCAAGACTTCCCTTCGATCTAGATAATACTTTCGTCTGAAACGGACAGAGCCATTGGGGGGTCTGAGGGTCGAGGTTCTGGTATCAATGTTGTCTGGCTAGTGTAGAAACACTGAGCGGTCTGAGAGTTCCAACTTGTGTTAAGATCAGTATGGTTTGTTCTAAGTCACCAGTGGCAAGCAGAGTCTCGGTCTGCTCCCAGCCTACTGGACAGGTTCTGGACACTAAGTCAAACAATGACAAAGGTCTAAAAGTTGATGACGAGCTCAAGATGAAGAGAGCGAGGAGTTCAAGTCAAAATTGGGAGTTGGATTTGATTAAGTTGGAACTGTTAAGATCGATGCTCTCAATGCGGTTTGTTCTAAGTCAACAATGGCAAGCAGAGTCTCAGTCTGCTCCCAGCCTACTGGACAGGTTCTGGACGCTAAGTCAAACAATGACAAAGGTCTTTAAGTCAACGACGAGCTCAGGAGGAAGAGAGTGAGGAGTTCGAGTCAAAATTGAGAGTAAGATTTGATTAAGTTGGAACTAGAGAATGTACATGATACTCTAGGGTTCATATACGTTTTGAGAACAAAGAAAACCATAAAGGGAATGTGCAGTAAGTGCAGCTAATTACCTATGAAAGGAAATATGAAGGCATTAGCTAAAGGAGATAAACGTCCACTAAACCGTATAGTAATGATGATGTAATACTAGTATGTCTGTCACAGAAGGAGGAAAAGAAACTGTAACATTACCCCCTTCATATGCAAGAAGTCACTGACTTCTACCATTGTGCGTCTGCAGTCCAGCCATGGTCTCGCCTGGATTCTATCCATTTGATGATACCATCAAGGTCCTTGTTGGCGGCCTCGATGTGCCATTGGAGGCTTTTCGTGACACACTCCAGCTGCTTGGCATGCTCCCACAAATTGTCGTGTTCTTCATAAGTAAGACATTGGGGGTCGGTGGAGAGCATGAGGTTTGTGATGGAGTTGAGGGGCGCAGAGAGGTGGTTAAAGTTGACAACGAGGGTGCTGAGGGCTTCGGAGACAGGGGAGAGGACAGAGTGACGAGGGCAGTGGATGTAAGGGATGTGGGTGACAGGATCCATGACAACGGGATTGGCGAAGGTCATGGGAGCGAGTTCTTCAGGGTGCTGGTGAAGTTCTGGGAGGTCCGCCCAGACAAAATCATTGATAGTGGTGGTGGTGGTGACAAAGACCTCGAGGGGGAGGTCATGGGCCATAGAGAGGAAGGGGGAGGCAGTGGCGACGGGTTTGATATGACAATGACCACAAGCAGTGATCAGGAGGGCGAAGACAAAGGCAATGAGGTAGGCGAGGGTGATGAAGAAAGCAAACATTGTGTATTGAGTAGAATGAGAAGAATGGGTAGCTGGTGGGTTGTCTTTTATCCTAAAGCGTCAAACATAAAGGTCTTCTATAGAATCTTCTGCTTTGCTACCATCTGATTCTGTAGAGTGAGCAAGAATGGCATGGTACAGCACATCATTTGATGGTGATTCAGGGGTGTTTGGTCGAGTGAATTGTCTTCTCTAATGAACACTCCTTGAGCTGTGACCCTGCTAGTAATCTTTGGGTATTGTTAGGATCGATGCTCCCAACGCAGTTCGTTCTAAGTCAACAGTGGCAAGCAGAGTCTCGGTCCGCTCCCAGCCTACTGGACAGATTCTGGACGCTAAGTCAAACGATGACGAAGGTCTTTTAAGTCGACGACGAGCTCAAAAGAAGAGAGCGAGGAGTTCAGGTCAGAGTTGAGAGTATCGATCCTAACACAAGTTGGAACTCTCAGACCGCTCAGTGTTTCTACACTAGCCAGACACCATTGATACCAGAACCTCGACCCTCAGACCCCCAAACGGCTCTGCCCGTTTCAGACGAAAGTATTATCTAGATCGAAGGGAAGTCTTTCCATCAACTACAGGAACAGGGTGGTTTTTCCGCTCAGGAACCAAGAAAAAGAACGAACCAGTACCAGAATCCCTCTTTGAAGCTGATTACACTGAAGGACAAGGAGACGCTTTTCCAGACGACGTTTGGATTGATTGGGTAAACGAAGAACACGAAGAAGGATTTCGTTCATTATTCAAACCGCCTACAGACGAACCAGAACTCTCTTGGTGGAACGAATATCTCAGTCTCACTGGAACAGCAGGACGAGAACGATACGCACTTAGGGACGGAGAAGTACAGCCTTGGATAGATTTCCAAGAACAGAAACAGATCGAAGTAAATCTATTCGGAGATCCAGAATCAGGAAAGAAGAAAGACGAAACAGGAGAACCTACAGACCCAAAAGAAGAAACAGAAAAGATGGCATCTGATGCAGCAACACCTGCCTCTAAAGGAGATATTAAGCCGCAGCCCATGCGCATTTTTACAGGAAAACGAACCGAAGCAAAGGCTTTTATTGGAAACTTGGAAGACTACTTCGTTTTGAACGATGATAACTATAAGAACAAAGGCCAGAAACAGATTCGATTCGCTCTTGCCTGCTTAGGACAGGAACTCGACGATTGGAAGGTTCTAATCAAAGAGGAACTAGACAACGATGAAGAAACGACCCTTACCTGGACAAGTTGGGCCGAATTCAAGAAGCGCTTTTTAGCCGATTGGGGCGAAGTCAACAGCGCACTCAGGGCCCTAAATAATTTGGCCAATCTCAGAGTAGGGGGCGACGTTTCAGTCCCTGAATATATCAGAAAATTCCGCATGGAGATTGGAACTTCAGGATTGAAAGGGACAACCGCACAACTTCAGGCATTTGTTAAAGGACTCCCTGAAAGTATCGCTACCAAAATTCTTGAAGCGAATGTTCTATCAATGAAGGAAGCATATGAAAAGGCAGAACAGCTTCATGGCGCTTGGGAAATGATGCGAGCACTTGGACGCAAACCAGGACAAGCGAACCGCTCTAATTTTAACCGAAACACCAACACTAGGGGCGGATCAACTCGATCAGTTAATGCTATGCCCACTGGACGTTTGACTGACGAACAAAAGGAGGAATACATGAAAACTGGGAAGTGTTTCAGATGTGGAAACCAGGGACATGTTTCAAAAATTTGTCCGAAACGAAACACCACCCCAAACGCCTCCTTCAGGTCCTCCTCATCGTTTCAGAATAAAGGGATCAGATCCATCCCTGAGGACGCGCCTAAGGAAAAGCAAGACGACCCAGTTGCGAGTATCAGAGCGATCCTAGCTGGAATGAAGGCCGATGAACGAGAAGGTCTTCTTAACGAACTTGAGAATGAGGGTTTTTGATCAGGAAGCGTCACACAGCAGTTGGCACTTCCACAGCAAAGGAACTTTCACAGTTAGCGCTTGATTCTGTAATAGTACGATCAAATAATAACAAGCGCCTTTCAATTACTGTCGAAACGATCGATTTACCCGCTGAAACCTCTGCCCTCATCGATTGTGGAGCAGAAGGGAACTTTATTGACGAAGAAATAACAACGAAATTACCAAAAGAAAAGTTAAGAAAACCGATTCGAGTCAGGAACGCAGATGGAACAATCAACACAAATGGAATGATCACTCATCGAGTATTAATTCAATATTCAATTGGAGGAAAGCGTCACAGTAACTGGTTCTTAATCACCAAGTTAGGAGACCAACGATTAATCTTGGGAATTCCTTGGTTAGAAGAAAATAACCCGACTATTGATTGGAGAGACAAAACGATTCACCTCATGGATAATCAACGACAAGATGGGACGATCTGGCAACTGGCATTGGACAATCAGTGGGGAGAAGACGACTATTGGATAAGGGTCAAAACATCAGCATCGCAGGCATTAGAACATCAACTGAAAAGAGACGAACCAAAGACAGAATTACCTACGGAATACGAGAAATGGCGATCAGTCTTTGAGAAGAAAGCTTCAGAACGATTTCCTACCTCTAGAACTTGGGATCATGCGATCGAACTGAAAAACGGTTTCACTCCTAAAGTTAGCAAGATCTATCCGTTATCAATTAAAGAACAATCATCTCTAGACGAATGGATTGAAGAACAACTTACTAAAGGAAACTGTAACAGGTATCCTGGTTCGAAGTCATAGGTAGGATAATGTGGAGGAAATGGTGGGTAAGGAGGGGGAATGCGTTCCCATGTTAATGAATGGTATGGTGGTGGAATGATTGCATCAGGATTTTCCATAGGGAATTTGATTTTCTGTGGGAAGAGATGATAAAATTGCATGAAGCAGTTGCACCCATGTTCCTGTAGATGTTGTTGTTGATCTAATATCCATATATTCATTTTGTGGAGGATCCATTGCTGTTGTTTTCGGAATTCTCGTTCCTGTTCTCTTGTTTTTTGTACAGCGGGGTTCAGTTGAATAGCTTTTGATGATGATAGTGGTTGTCTTGGGGAAATAAAAAGTATGTGTCTACTAGTGATTGGATAGCGTCGTGCATGTGGGAGTCGTATCAGGTGCTTCTTGTTATGACGATGCTGTAATAAACGAGTCTGAGGAGGAAGGAATCGTCCTTTGAGTGCATAAAGGGTTTTCCAGAATTTCTTTGATCGGTTATAAGACATAGGTGAAATTCTATAGGTGTCTTCTGTTCTTATATTTTATCAGAACGTCCGCAGCATTTCCTAGATTGTGCTCAGGTTCCCAGGTATTGTCATTCAATCCATAGCCTTTCCATTTAACCAAATATTGATAGCCTGCTCCGCATTTTTGATGTCCAAGGATAGCTTCGATCTCAAACTCCTCCTGCCCATTAACTATATCGGGAGGTGGTGTAGTAAAGTTTGGTCCATGTATTGACGTTTCCCTATATGGAGTAAGAAGCGATGCATGGAATACAGGATGAATGCACCATTGTTTCAGTAGTTTCAGCTTGTATGTAACTGGTCCTATGACTTGTTCAACCTGAAAGGGTCCTTCTTGTTTCGGCGCAAGCTTCCTTGATTGATATGGGATGTGTAGGTTCTTGTTCTTGAGCCAGACCTTGTCGCCTTTCTCAAATTTAATCGACTTGTCTCTGAATCTTTGAGCAACTGTTTGCCTGGTGAGTTCATGTGCTGCTAATGCCTCTTCTCTCGCTCTTCGAAGCATCTGAAGGTGTTTTTCTGCTGCTGGGGCAGTCATCTTGAGTGCTGCTGTGGGAATGGCGATTGGATCTGTTCCATACATAAGTTGGAATGGAGATGTTTTTATTGTATCATGATAACGATTATTGTGTGCAAATTCGGCAATAGGCAAGAGTGGTTTCCACTTGTGGGGTTCATTGGTACAAAACATCTGAAGATAGATTTCAAGTTCTTGATTAACGCGTTCAGTTTCCCCATCTGTTTGAGGGTGATAAGCAGTGCTCATCCTGTGGTTGATTCCCAGTGCTTTTCGTATCTCTTGGAATACTTTGGCAGAGAACTGTGGTCCTCTATCAGAGATTAAGACATCAGGGAGTCCAAAGCGTTTGAAGATTTCAGAGATATAGAGATCGGCTGTTCCTAGAGCATCAATTGCCTTGTTGCAAGGGGTGAAAGTTACCCCCTTCGTAAGGCCATGGTCCACCATGACCAATACTGAATCATATCCTTCCGAAACAGGAAGATCAGTTATGAAATCAAGGGTTACTTGTTGAAATGGGTGTGTTGCTTTTGATGGAATAGGAACTAATGCTGGTGCATTTGGGTGAGTGTTAATCTTCATCTGTTGACATAGTGCGCAGCCTTCTACCCATTCTTTGACATGTCTGTACATTCCTGGCCACCAGTAGTCGCGTTTTAGAAGCACCAATGTTTTCAATCAGCCAGGATGTCCTGAAGATAAAGCTTCATGCGTTTCTTTGATTAAGCGAGTTCTTAATTCAATCCAATCAGGAATATAGATCTTTCCAAGGTAATAGACGATGCCATGGGTATATGTCCAATCTTGTAGCTTTGATTTGATTGGTGGCGCTCTTTGTCTTTTAATAACATCAATCAGGATCCGTCCAAAATCATCATTCACCATATACTTCTTCAGTTCATTGGCTAAATCATTGTTGATAAGGCAAATGAAGTGATCATTTGGCAACATGGTAACTGTGGTCTGTTCTTCGTCATTTCCCATATGATCTGGTCGTCTAGATAAAGTGTCTGCTTCAAACATCTTTGTTCCTGGCACATGTTCAATCTGGAAATAAAACCACAGGGGTGTAGTGCACCAGAGTCGTCCGCTTGTTTTAATACTGCTCCTATTGCCTTGTTAGAGGTCTTGGTTTGGAGGATAAATGGTTTTGCTGGGTTTGGCATTAGGAGAACTGGCATGGAGGCCAATCATTGTTTCAGGGTATCAAAAGCTGCTTTACACTCAGTATTCCAGTCAAATATCTCCATCTTCTTTGTTAAATCAGTGAGTGGTTTTGCTATAGCTGCAAAATTCCCAATGAATTGTCGATAAAAGTTTCCAAAGCCTAAAAATGATTGAACTTGTTTGACTGTTATTGGTATGGCCAATCGGCTATCCCTGCTAGTTTGATAGGATCCATCTGTATTTTCCCAGGTGATATGGTAACGTAGATGGCAAATTGCATAGTCCAAAGAACATAACAGTTGGTTCGTATAATCCTCTATTTGTAATGAAGGCTGCTGTCCATTCATTGCCTTTCTTGATTCGGATGTTATTGTATCCCCAGCGAAGATCTAATTTGGTGAAGTATTGCGCTCCAGCAAGTTTAGTAAGGAGATCAGATACTAGAGGTAGTGGGTATGCATTCTTGATTGTCCAATCATTCAGGTATCTATAGTCTTGACATGGTCTTAACGCTCCACTTTCCTTTTTCGAAACAAAGAAGAATGGTGAGGCCTGGGGTGATTTCGACGGTCTGATGTATCCTTTAACAAGTTGTTCTTCAATCCATTGATCTAAGGACGACTGCTCCTTAATTGATAGTGGGTAGATCTTGCTATTGCTAACTTTAGGGGTGAAATCATTTTTCAGGTCAATTGCATGATCCCAAGTTCTAGAGGTAGGAAATCACTCTGATGCCTTTTTCTCAAAGACTGATCACCATTTCTTGTACTTTGTAGGTAGTTCTGTCTTCAGTTTGTCCCTCTTCAGTTGATGTTCCAGTGCCTGAGATGCTGATGTTTTGACCCTAATCCAATAGTCGTCTTCTCCCCATTGATTGTCCAGTGCCAGCTGCCAGATCATCCCATCTTGTCGTTGATCATCAATGAGGTGAATTGTTTTGTTTCTCCAATCAATAGTCGGGTTATTCTCTTCTAACCAAGGAATTCCCAAGATTAATCGTTGGTCTCCTAACTTGGTGATTAAGAACCAGTTACTGTGATGCTTTCCTCCAATTGAATATTGGATTAATACTCAATGAGTGATCATCCCATTTGTGTTGATTGACCCATCTGCGTTCCTAACTTGAATCGGTTTTCTTAGCTTTTCTTTTGATAGTTTTGTTGTTATTTCTTCATCAATAAAGTTCCCTTCTGCTCCACAATCGATGAGGGCAGAGGTTTCAGCGGGTAAATCGATTGTTTTCAATGGTGATTGAAAGGCGCTTGTCATTATTCAATTGTACTATTACAGAATCAAGCGCTAACTGTGAAAGTCCATTTGCTGTGGAAGTGCCAACTGCTGTATGACACTTCCTGATCAAAAACCCTCATTCTTGAGTTTGTTAAGAAGGCCTTCTCGTTCATCAGCCTTCATTCCAGCAAGAATTGCTCTTATATTTGGAACTGGGTCGTCTTGTTTGTCCTTGGGCGCATCTTCTGGGATGGATCTGATCCCCTTGATCTGAAATGATGAGGAGGACCTGATACTTTCAGGGAGTCCTTTAACAAATGCCTGAAGTTGTGCGGTTGTTCCTTTCAATCCTGACATTCCAATCTCCATGTGGAATTTTCTAATATATTCAGGGACTGAAACGTCGCCCCCTACTCTAAGATTGGCCAAATTGTTCAAGGCCCTGAGTGCACTATTAACTTTGCCCCAATCAGCTAAAAAGCGCTTCTTGAATTCGGCCCAACTCATCCAAGTAAGGGTCGTTTCTTCGTCGTTGTGTAGTTCTTCTTTGATTAGAACTTTCCAATCATCGGGTTCCTGTCCTAGGCAGGCAAGAGCGAATCAAATCTGTTTCTGGCCTTTGTTCTTATAATTGTCATCGTTCAAAACAAAATAGTCTTCAAGGTTTCCAATGAAAGCTTTTTCTTTGGTTTGTTTCCCTGTAAAAATGCACATGGGCTGTGGCTTAATATCTCCTTTAGAGGCAGGTGCTGCTGCGTCAGATGCCATCTTTTCTGTTTCTTCTTTTGGGTCTGTAGGTTCTCTTGTTTCGTCTTTCTTCTTCTCTGATTCTGGATCTCTGAATAGATTTGCTTCGATCTGTTTCTGTTCTTGGAATTCTATCCAAGGCTGTAGTTCTCCTTCCCTAAGTGCATATTGTTCTTGTTCTGCTATATCAGCAAGGTTGAGATATTCGTTCCACCAAGAGAGTTCTGGTTCATTTGTAGGTGGTTTGAATAAAGAATGAAGTTCTTCTTCGTGTTCTTCATTTATCCAATCAATCCAAACATCGTCTGGGAAGGCGTCCTCTAGTTCTTCAGTGTAATTACCTTCAAAGAGGGATTCCGGTACTGGTTCGTTCTTTTTCTTAGTTCTTGAGCGGAAAAACCACCCTGTTCCTGTAGTCGATGGAAAGACTTCCTTTTGGTCTAGATAATACTTTCATCTGAAATGGACAGAGCTGTTTGGGCGTCTGAGGGTTGAGGTTCTGGTATCAATGGTGTCTGGCTAGTGTAGAAACACTGAGTGGTCTGAGAGTTCCAACTTGTGTTAAGATCGATGCTCTCAATGCAGTTTGTTCTAAGTCAACAGTGGCAAGCAGAGTCTCAGTCTGCTCCCAGCCGACTGGACAGGTTCTGGACGCTAAGTCAAACAATGACAAAGGTCTTTAAGTTGACGACGAGCTCAGGAGGAAGAGAGCGAGGAGTTCGAGTCAAAATTGAGAGTAAGATTTGATTAAGTTGGAACTAGAGAATGTACATGATACTCTAGGGTTTATATACGTTTTGAGAACAAAGAAAACCATAAAGGGAATGCGCAGTAAGCACAGCTAATTACCTATGAAAGGAAATATGAAGGCATTAGCTAAAGGAGATAAATGTCCAGTCACAAAGAAGGAAAGTGGTGCGCTTTGGCCGTGCCAAGATTATAGATATTTAAACGATTGGACAATCAAGAACGCATACCCATTACCCCTAGTATCCGATCTCCTTACAAAACTTGCTGGCACACAATACTTCACCAAATTGGACCTCCGATGGGGGTATAATAACGTCAGGATCAAGAAGGGGGACAAATGGAAAGCTGCTTTCATTACCAACAGAGGATTATACAAACCAACTGTTATGTTCTTCGGCCTATGCAATTTGCCATCTACATTCCAAACTATGATGAACGAATACTTCAGAGACATGATTAATGAAGGATGGCTCATCATCTATATGGATGATATCCTCATATGTTCTCAGAATTTGAATGAACTAGAAGAACGAATGAAAAGAGTTCTTGATCAATTGGAGGAGAATGATCTGTTCCTGAAATTAGAAAAATGTAAATTTGCTGTTCAAGAAGTCGAATTTCTGGGCATGATAATCTCACCTGGAAAGATACGAATGGATCCTATCAAACTTGCAGGAATAGCCGATTGGCCAATACCATCTACAGTTAAACAAGTCCGATCATTCCTAGGCTTTGGAAACTTCTATCAACAATTTATTGGGAATTTTGCAGCAATCGCAAAACCACTCACAGATTTAACCAAGAAAGCAGAACCATTTGACTGGAATAATGAACGACAGATTGCATTTGATACTCTAAAACAACGGTTTGCCTCTATGCCAGTTTTGTTAATGCCAAACCCGGCAAAGCCATTTATCCTTCAAACCGACGCTTCTAACAAAGCAATTGGAGCGGTACTGAAACAAGCTGATGAATCAGGAGCACTTCATCCATGCGGATTTATATCCCATGCATTAACACCAACGGAACAGAATTACCAGATCTATGACAGAGAACTGCTTGCAATCATCAAAGGACTTGCAGTTTGGCACCATCTATTACATGGTTCTCCTCACACGATCATTGTCCATTGTGATCACAAGAACTTGTCCTATTACCAAACCGCTCAACATTTAACACCTCGACAAGCTCGGTGGTTGTCGCTGTTATCTGAATTTGATCTTCATATCGAACATGTTCCTGGAACAAAAATGTTCAAAGCAGACGCATTATCCAGACGACCAGATCATATGGGCAATGATGAAGAACAAACTAACGTCACAGTTCTGCCCAATGACCAATTTATTCGACTAATCAATGATGATCTTGCCAGTGAATTAAAGAAATATATGGCAAATGATGATTTTGGACACATCCTCATTGAAGTTATCACTAAACAAAGGGCGCCACCAATTAAATTGAAACTACAGGACTGGACATATACTCATGGCATCGTTTATTATCTTGGCAAGATCTATGTTCCTGATCGAATTGAATTACGAACTCGGTTAATCAAAGAGATACATGAAGCATTATCTTCAGGACATCCTGGACGATTGAAAACGCTAGTACTTTTGAAGCGTGATTACTGGTGGCCTGGAATGTATCGACATGTTAAAGAATGGGTTGAAGGATGCGCACTCTGTCAACAGATGAAAGTCAATACTCACCCAAATTCACCAGCACTAATTCCTATTCCATCAAAGGCTACCCGGCCATTTCAACAAGTTACACTCGATTTCATTACAGACCTCCCTATGTCTGACGGCTATGATTCCATCCTGGTCACGGTGGACCATGGCCTTACGAAGGGGGTAATTTTCACACCTTGCAACAAAACAATTGACGCCTTAGGAACTGCAGATCTTTATATCTCTGAAATCTTTAAACATTTTGGACTCCCTGATGTTTTAATCTCTGACAGAGGACCACAATTCTCTGCTAAAGTATTTCAAGAAATACGAAAAGCTTTAGGAATCGACCACAGGATGAGCACAGCTTATCATCCTCAAACAGATGGAGAAACTGAACGTGTTAATCAAGAACTCAAGATTTATGTTTGAATGTTCTGTACAAATGAACCCCATAAGTGGAAGCCACTATTACCCATTGCTGAATTTGCACACAATAACCGATATCATGACACAATAAAGACATCCCCATTTCAACTTATGTATGGATCAGATCCGATCGCTATCCCTACAGCAGCAATCAAGATGACTGCACCAGCAGCAGAAGAACGCCTTCAGATGCTTCGAAAAGCCAGAGAAGAAGCTCTAGCTGCTCATGAACTTGCTAGACAAATGGTCGCTCATAGGTACAGAGACAAGTCAATCAGATTTGAAAAAGGTGACAAAGTCTGGCTTGAAAACAAGAACCTTCATATTCTGTATCAATCAAGAAAGTTGGCACCAAAACGAGAAGGACCTTTTCAGGTTGAACAAGTCATGGGACCAGTCACTTATAAATTGAAACTACCAAAGCAATGGTGTATTCACCCTGTTTTCATGCATCGCTTCTCACTCCATATAAGGAAACCTCAATGCATGGTCCGAACTTCACTATGCCACCTCCCAATATGGTTAATGGATGAGAAGAGTTTGAGATTGAGGCTATTCTTGGACATCGGAAACGCGGAGCCAGTTATCAATACTTAGTCAAGTGGAAAGGCTATGGAGCAAATGACAATACATGGGAACCAGAACGGCATTTGGACAATGCTGTGGATATCTTGGTCGAGTATAAAAATAGAAGGAATCTCTAAGATGAATCAAAAGAAGAATGACTTATTATCGCACCAATCTCCAACTAAAGCATAATATCTGTTATGTCAAAAGATTTTGCAGAACTGCTGGAAGATATACCCCTACTGTCAAAACCAGATACTCCATCACGCAGATGTTCGTTCCTGCCTTTAAACACCCATCCAAACGAATGCTCTCTATATATCAAAAACTGAAATACATTCCAATGATGTCAAAACCACCTAAAGTATCACGATTACCTCCTCACAAACAAACGCATCCGCAAGGGCACACAGAGATTCCATATAATGCCTTATCAAAGTATCTTCCTCAATATCATCACCTCTCTTTTGATCTAGGGGAGTTACCCACATTTCAGGAAGCCAAGTCACATTATCTTCTGGCGTCAGTTCACCCTTGTTTTCAATAGGATAATATTTATCACAGGGTTTGGTTACGACGAACCTTCCCTGAATTATCAGAAGCTTTACAACGGATTATTCAACTAGGTCAAGACATCTCTGTGGAACAATGGCAATATGAACGACAAATGAATATAAGGGGAAGTGAAAATTTTAACCGCACACGAGCACAAATGGAAATAACACTTGCAACCAAGCGGTATTACATTCTTCTGAACCAAGCAATACAGGACAGCATGGACAATCCAGAGATACGCGTCACACGGCATGAACGCCCTGATCAAATTCATATTCAACATCCAGATGATGCAGGAACCTGATCAGAACAAGAAGAAGCAGCAAGGAACTCTCGTGAGAACTTTCTCAGAACCAGAGAACCTGAGATCAAAGAGATCTTAGCTTTGGATTCCGACAACGAAATTTGGGATATTTAAACCACACTTAACGGTCTCATTTTCCTCATCCTACCAATAACACATGTCTACCGTCGTCACCATCGCCTATCTCATCGCTTTCGCTTTTGCGCTTCTGGTCACAGCCTGTGGCCATTGTTATGATCCCTCCTTCGCCGTTGCCTCCCCGTTCCTCGCCACCGCCCATGACCTCCCCATTGAGGTCTTCATCACCACCACCACCACCATTGACGAATATCTCTTCCCGGATTGGCCCGCTTCCCCTTCCTCTACCATTGCCGACCTTCATCAGCATCCGGATGAACTGGTTGACTTCCTTATTGAGGAAGTAGCACCTCTACCCACTCCACCAGCACCACCTCTCACCCGGACTCCTAACGCCACCCTTCTTCAGGCTCAGGAAGCCCTCGCCACCTTCATTGTCGACTATCAGCTCTTCACCGGACCCCTTGATGCCATGCTCAACACTGCCCCTCATACTGTCACAGATGAAGAGTGCAATGCGATCCTGGAACAAACGGTTCAACTCGACTACATCACTAGGACTTCGCAATGGCGGTTTGAGACCGCTAACCATGATATCAACACCATCGCTGAATGGTTAAAGTCACAAAGAGATCATGGGTGGACAAATGGTGGAAACCATGGCTGGGGAACAGGATAAGAAGTCGGTGACTTCTTGCATACGAAGGGGGTAATGTTACAATTTCTTTCCCTTTCGTTAAACAGACTCTTTTATTACATAATCATTGCTATACATTTCATGGACGTTTATTTCCTTTAGTTATTTTACCTTCACATTTCCTTCTTAGGTATTTAGCTGTACAATCTCCTTTTATATTCTCCTTGTTCTTTTCAGTATATAAACCCTCTTGTAACGTAGTTATTCTTTAGTTCCAACTTAATTGAATCATTCTCTCAACCTTTGAACGAAACTCCTCGCTCTCATTTCTTTGAGCTCGTCATTCGCTTCGACCTTTGTCATCGTTTGACTTAGTGTCCAGAACCTGTCCAGTAGGCTGGGAGCAGACCGAGACTCTGCTTGCCGCTGTTGACTTAGAACGAACTGTGTTGAGAGCATCGATCTTAACAATATGGAATCTCCATGTGTCCTTGCAGATGCGTTTGTTTGTGAGGAGGTAATCATGCTACTTTAGGCGGTTTTGACATCATTGGAACATATTTCAGTTTTTGATATATAGAGAGTGTTCGTTTGGAAGGGTGTTTGAAAGCAGGGACAAACATCTGTGTGACAGAGTATCTGGTTTTGACCGTAGGGGCATATCTTCCAGTGGTTCTGCAGAATCTTTTGACATAATGGATATTATGCTTTAGTTGGAGATTGGTGTGATAGTAAGTCATTCTCTTTTGACTTGTTTCAGAGGTTCCTTCTGTTTTTATACTCAACCAAGATATCCACAGCATTGCCCAAATGTCATTCCGGTTCCCAGGTATTATCATTTGTTCCATAGCCTTTCCATTTGACTAAGTATTGATAACTGGCTCCCCATTTTTGATGTCCCAGGATAGCTTCAATCTCAAACTCTTCTTGTCTGTTAACCATATTGGGAGGTGGCATAATGAAATTTGGTCCATGCATTGAAGTTTCCTTATATGGAGCAAGAAGTGATGTGTGAAATACAGGATGAATGCACCATTGTTTCAGTAATTTCAATTTGTATGTGACTGGTCCCATAACTTGTTCAACCTGGAAGGGTCCTTCTCATTTTGGTGCTAGCTTTCTTGACTGATATGGAATGTGAAGATTCTTGTTTTCAAGCCAGACTTTATCACCTTTCTCAAACTTGATTGACTTGTCTCTATATCTGTGGGCAACAGTCTGTCTAGTGAGTTCATGTGCAGCTAACTCTTCTTCTCTAGCTTTTCGAAGCATTTGAAGGTGTTCTTCTGCTGCTGGTGCAGTCATCTTAATTGCTGCTGTAGGGATGGCGATTGGATCTGATCCATACATAAGTTGGAATGGGGATGTCTTTATTGTGTCGTGATATCGATTATTGTGTGCAAATTCAGCAATGGGTAACAGTGGTTTCCATTTATGGGGTTCATTTGTGCAGAACATTTGAAGATAGATCTCAAGCTCTTGATTGACATGTTCAGTTTCTCCATCAGTCTGAGGATGATAAGCTGTGCTCATCCTGTGGTCAATTCCATTCCTAAGGCTTTTTGTACTTCCTGGAATACCTTAGCAGAGAATTGTGGTCCTCTATCAGAGATCAAGACATTGGGGAGCCCAAAGCATTTAAAGATTTTGGATATGTAAAGGTGTGTGGTTCCTAAAGCGTCGATTGTTTTGTTGCAAGGAGTGAAAATTACCCCCTTTGTAAGGCCATGGTCCACCGTGACCAGGATGGAATCATAACCATCTGATATAGGAAGATCTGTAATAAAATCGAGTGTGACTTGTTGAAAAGGTCGTGTAGCTTTTGATGGAATAGGGATTAGTGCTGGTGAATTAGGATGAGTATTAACTTTCATCTGTTGGCAAAGTGTGCAACCTTCAACCCAATCTTTGACGTGTTTGTACATTCCAGGCCACCAGTAATCTTGTTTTAGCAATGCTAGTTAGTGTCTTTAAACATCCTGGATGTCCTGAAGATAGTGCTTCATGTATCTCTTTGATTAAACAGGTGCGTAGTTCAATTCGATCAGGAACATAGATCTTCCCAAGATAATAAACAATGCTGTGAGTATAGGTCCAGTCTTGTAGTTTTGATTTGATTGGTGGTGCCCTTTGTTTAGTGATAACTTTAATAAGGATGCGTCCAAAATCATCATTTGCCATATATTTCTTTAATTCGTTGGCAAGATCATCATTGATTAGCTGAATAAATTGGTCGTTTGGCAGAACTGTGACAGTAGTTTGTTCCTCATCATTGCCCATATGATCTGGTCATCTGGATAATGTGTCTGCTTCAAACATCTTCGTTCCAGGTACATGTTCAATATGAAGATCAAATTCAGATAACAGTGATGACCACTGAGCTTGTTGAGGTGTTAAGCGTTGAGCAGTTCAATAATAGGACAAGTTCTTGTGATCACAGTGGACAATGATTGTGTGAGGAGAACCATGTAATAGATGGCACCAAACTGCAAGTCCTTTGATGATCGCGAGCAGTTCTCTATTATAGATTTGGTAATTCTGTTCCATTGGCGTTAATGCATGGGATATAAGTCCACATGGATGGAGTGCTCCTGATTCATTGGCTTGTTTCAGTACTGCTCCAATTGCTTTGTTAGAAGCGTCGGTTTGAAGAATGAATGGTTTTGCAGGATTTGGCATTAACAAAACTGGCATAGAGGCAAACCATTGCTTTAGAGTGTCAAAGGCAAGTTGTCGTTCATTATTCCAGTCAAATAGTTCCACTTTCTTGGTCAAATCAGTGAGTGGTTTTGCGATTGCTGCAAAATTCCCAATAAATTGTTGGTAAAAGTTTCCAAAACCTAGGAATGATCAGACTTGTTTAACTGTGGATGGTACTGGCCAATCAGCTATTCCTGCAAGTTTGATAGGATCCATTCATATCTTTCCAGGCAAAATGATCATGCCTAGAAATTCGACTTCTTGAACAGCAAATTTACATTTCTCTAATTTCAGGAACAGATCATTTTCCTCCAACCGATCAAGGACCCTTTTTGTTTGTTCTTCTAGTTTGTTCAAGTTCTGAGAACATATCAAGATGTCGTCCATGTAGATGATAAGCCATCCTTCATTAATCATATCCCTGAAATATTTGTTCATCATGGTCTGAAATGTAGATGGCGAGTTGCATAAACCAAAGAACATGACAGTTGGTTCATATAATCCTCTGTTGGTAATGAAAGCGGCTTTCCATTCATCGCCTTTCTTAATCCTGACGTTGTTGTATCCCCAACGAAGGTCCAGTTTAGTGAAGTATTGAGCACCAGCAAGTTTCATAAGGAGATTGGATACTAGAGGTAATGGATACACATTTTTGATTGTCCAGTCATTTAGATATCTGTAATCTTGACAAGGTCAAAGTGCCCTGCTTTCTTTCTTTGATATGAAGAAAAATGGCGATGCTTGAGGAGACTTTGATGGTCTGATGTACCCTTTAGCTAGCTGTTCTTCAATCCATTTGTCTATTGACGACTGTTCTTTGATTGATAATGGGTAAAATTTGCTAACTTTAGGAGTGAAACCGGTTTTCAGATCAATGGCATGATCCCAGGTTCTGGACATTGGGAATCATTCAGATGCCTTTTTCTCAAAGACTGAGCGCCACTTTTCATATTCTGATGGTAATTCTGTTTTCAGTTCATCCTTCTTCAGCTGATGTTCTAATGCTTGAGATGCTGACATCTTGACTCTAATCCAATAATCGTCTTCTCCCCATTGTTGATTATCCAATGCCATTTGCCAGATGGTTCCTTCATTTTGTTGTTCATCGATGAGGTGTATCATCTTATCTTTCCAATCAATAGTTGAGTTGGATTGTTTTCTTCTAACCAAGGGATTCCTGCTACAGTTTCTTTTCCTCTTCTATGATGGATGCTTTATTATTACATCATCATTACTATACAGTTTAGTGGACGTTTATCTCCTTTCGCTAACGCTTTCATATTTCCTTTCATAGGTAGTTAGCTGCACTTACTGCGCATTCTCTTTATGGTCTTCTTTGTTCTCAAAGTGTATAAAAACCCTAGATTATCATGTATGTTCTCTAGTTCCAACTTAATCGAATCCTACTCTCAATCTTGACTTGAACTCCTCGCTCTCTTTCTCTTGAGCTCATCGTTGACTTAAAGACCTTCGTCATCGTTTGACTTAGTGTCCAGAACTTGTCCAGTAGGTTGGGAGCAGACTGAGACTCTGCTTGCCACTGTTGACTTAGAACAAACCACATTGGGAGCATCGATCTTAACACAAGTTGGAACTCTCAGACCGCTCAGTGTTTCTACACTAGCCAGACACCATTGATACCAGAACCTCAACCCTCAGACCCCCCAACAGCTCTGTCCATTTCAGACGAAAGTACTATCTAGATCGGAGGGAAGTCTTTCCATCGACTACAGGAACAGGGTGGTTTTTCTGCTCAAGTACTAAGAAAAAGAACGAACCAGTACCAGAATCCCTCTTTGAAGGTGATTACACTGAAGGACCAGAGGACACCTTCCCAGACAACGTTTGGATTGATTGGGTAAATGAAGAACACGAAGAAGGATTTCTTTCATTATTCAAACCACCTACAGACGAACCAGAACTCTCTTGGTGTAACGAATACCTCAGTCTTACTGAAACAGCAGTAAGAGAGCGATACGCACTTAGGGACGGAGAATTACAGCCTTGGATGGATTCCAAGAACAGAAACAGATCGAAGCAAATCTATTCGGAGATCCAGAATCAGGAAAGAAGAAAGACAAAACAGGAGAACCTACAGACCCGAAAGAAGAAACAGAAAAGATGGCATCTGATGCAGCAGCACCTGCCTCTAAAGGAGATATTAAAGCCGCAGCCCATGCGCATTTTTACAGGGAAACAAACCAAAGCAAAAGGTTTCATTGGAAACCTGGAAGACTACTTCGTTTTGAACAATGACAATTATAAAAACAAAGGCCAGAAACAGATTCAATTCGCTCTTGCCTGCCTAGGACAGGAACTTGACAATTGGAAGGTTCTAATCAAAGAGGAACTAGACAATGATGAAGAAATGACCCTTACTTGGACGAGTTGGGCTGAATTCAAGAAGCGCTTTTTAGCCGATTGGGGTGAAGTTAACAGCGCACTCAGGGCCTTGAACAATTTGGCCAATCTTAGAGTAGGGGGCGACATTTCAGTCCCTGAATATATCAGGAAATTCCACATGGAGATTGGAACTTCAGGATGGAAAGGGACAACTGCACAACTCCAGGCATTTGTTAAAGGACTCCCTGAAAGTATCGCCACCAAAATCCTCGAGGTGAACGTTCTATTGATGAAGGAAGCATATGAAAAAGCAGAACAGCTTCATGGCGCTTGGGAAATGATGCGAGCGCTTGGACGCAAACCAGGACAAGGGAACCACTCTAATTTTAACCGAAACGCCAACACTAGGAGTGGATCAACTCGATCAGTTAATGCTATGCCCACTGGACGTCTGACAGATGAACAAAAAGAGGAGTACATGAAAACTGGGAAGTGTTTCAGATGTGGAAACCAGGGACATGTTTCAAAAAATTGTCCAAAACGAAACACTACTCCAAACACCTCCTTCAGGTCCTCCTCATCGTTTCAGAATAAAGGGAACAGATCCATCCCTGAGGATGTGCCCAAGGACAAGCAAGACGATCCAGTTGCAAGTATCAGAGCAATCCTTGCTGGAATGAAGGCCAATGAATGAGAAGGCCTTCTTAATGAACTCGAGAATGAGGGTTTTTGATCAGGAAGTGTCACACAGCAGTTGGCACTTCCACAGCAAATGGACTTTCACAGTTAGCGCTTGATTCTGTAATAGTACGATCGAATAATGACAAGTGCCTTTCAATCACTGTTGAAACGATCGATTTACCCGCTGAAACCTCTGCCCTCATCAACTGTGGAGCAGAAGGGAACTTTATTGACAAAGGAATAACAACAAAACTACCAAAAGAAAAGCTAAGAAAACTGATTCGAGTCAGGAACGCAGATGGAACAATCAACACAAATGGAATGATCACCCATCGAGTATTAATTCAATATTCAATTGGAGGAAAGCATCATAGTAACTGGTTCTTAATCACCAAGTTAGGAGACCAACAATTAATCTTGGGAATTCCTTGGTTAGAAGAAAATAACCCAACTATTGATTGGAGAGACAAAATGATTCACCTCATTGATGATCAACAACAAGATTGAGCGATCTGGCAACTGGGACAAACCAAAGACAGAACTACCTATGGAGTATGAGAAATGGTGATCAGTCTTTGAGAAGAAAGCTTCAGAACAATTTCCTACCTCTAGAACTTGGGATCATGCAATCGAACTGAAAAACAGTTTCACCCCTAAAGTTAGCAAGATCTACCCGTTATCAATTAAGGAGCAGTCATCCTTAGATGAATGGATTGAAGAACAACTTACTAAAGGATACATCAGACCATCGAAATCACCTCAGGCCTCGCCATTCTTCTTTGTTTCAAAAAAGGAAAGTGGAGCGTTAAGGCCATGTCAAGATTACAGATACCTGAATAATTGGACAATCAAGAACACATATCCATTACCCCTAGTATCCGACCTCCTTACTAAACTTGCTGGAGCGCAGTACTTCACCAAATTAGATCTCCACTGGGGATACAATAATGTTTGAATCAAGAAAGGCGATGAATGGAAAGCAGCTTTTATCACAAACAGAGGATTATACAAACCAACCGTCATGTTCTTCGGACTATGCAATTTGCCATCTACATTCCAAACCATGATGAACGAATATTTCAGAGACATGATTAATGAAGGATGGCTCATCATTTACATGGATGACATTTTGATTTGTTCCCAAAACAAGACAGAATTGGAAGAGCGAACAAAACGAGTTCTAGACCAATTAGAGGAAAACGACTTGTTCCTGAAACTGGAAAAGTGTCATGACCTTGGTCAAACTCGTTTTTCGACTAAGACATTTTTATTATTTTCCTTGCATTTTACTAACGTAGTAGCCGAACATCTTAGCAAACCCGGCGTCTATCTTATCTTGTCAGCGGTTAGATTAGATAAGATAAGATAATGATTAGATTAGATTACGGACTACCAGACCAATGACTCATTATGTATGACTCATGGCACAGCCATGCGCAGCATGGCAGCTGCTTATGCTATCTTCTTTCCTCATACTTACTCAGCATAGATACTATTATTAGAGTGGTGCACAGACCACCAAGCACCCAGAGTCCTCAGTCGAGTTCTCTTGGGTTTCCTTCCTACTCTCTCCTCTCCTCTCCTCTAAGTCTATTGTTGGGGCCCTGAGGCGTCATGCCAAGGGTAGTCCTGATAAAAAGTGTAAATTTGCTGTACAAGAAGTCAAATTTCTAGGAATGATCATATCGCCTGGGAAAATACAGATGGATCCTATCAAACTAGCAGGGATAGCCAATTGGCCAGTACCAACAACAGTCAAACAAGTTCGATCATTCTTAGGCTTTGGAAACTTCTATCGACGATTCATTGAAAATTTTGCAGCTATAGCAAAACCACTCACTGACTTAACTAAGAAGACAGAGATATTTGACTGGAATACTGAGCGTCAAGCTGCTTTTGATACCTTGAAACAACGATTCGCCTCTATGCCAGTTCTCTTAATGCCAAACCTAGCAAAACCATTTATCCTCCAAACTGATGCCTCTAATAAGGCAATAGGAGCGGTATTAAAACAAGCGGACGACTCTGGTGCACTACATCCCTGTGGTTTTATTTCCCACGCCTTAACACCAATGGAACAGAACTACCAGATCTATGATAGAGAATTACTTACCGTCATTAAAGGGTTGGCAGTCTGGCGTCACCTTCTGCATGGATCACCTCATACTATCATTGTGCACTGCAATCACAAGAACCTGTCCTACTACAGAACAGCTCAACGATTGACACCTAGACAAGCCAGATGGTCATCCTTATTATCTGAATTTGACCTCCAGATTGAACATGTACCAGGAAGATGTTTGAAGCAGACGCTCTATCTAGATGACCAGATCATATGGGAAATGACGAAGAACAGACCACAGTCACTATGTTACCAAATGATCGCTTCATTCACCTCATCAATAATGATTTAGCCGATGAATTGAAGAAATATATGGCAAATGACGATTTTGGATGAATTCTGATTGATGTCATTAAAAGACAAAGAGCGCCACCAATCAAATCAAAGCTACAAGACTGGACATATACCCATGGCATCGTCTACTATCTTGGAAAGATCTATATCCCTGATCGGATCGAATTGAGGACTAGATTAATCAAAGATACGCACGAAGCTTTATCTTCTGGACATCCTGGAGGATTAAAAACATTGGCCCTTCTAAAGCGCGACTACTGGTGGCCAGGAATGTACAGACATGTCAAAGAATGGGTAGAGGGATGTGCGTTATGCCAACAGATGAAGGTTAACACCCACCCAAACGCGCCAGCATTAATTCCTATTCCATCAAAAGCAACACGCCTGTTTCAACAAGTAACCCTTAATTTCATTACCGATCTTCCTATCTCAGACGGATATGACTCAATATTGGTCACGGTGGACCATGGCCTTACAAAGGGGGTAATTTTCACCCCTTGCAACAAGACAATCAACGCTTTAGGGACAGCCGATCTCTACATCTCTGAAATCTTCAAGTGCTTTGGACTCCCTGACGTCTTAATCTCTGTTAGAGGACCACAGTTCTCCGCCAAAGTATTCCAAGAAATACGAAAAGCATTAGGAATCGACCACAGGATGAGCACTGCCTATCACCCTCAAACAGATGGGGAAACTGAACGGGTCAATCAAGAACCCAAGATCTACCTCCAGATGTTTTGTACTAATGAACCCCACAAATGGAAACCACTCCTACCTATCGCCGAATTTGCACACAATAACCAATATCATGATACAATAAGAACATCCCCATTCCAACTCATGTATGGAACAGATCCGATCGCTATTCCCACAGCAGTGCTTAAAATGACTGCCCCAGCAGCAGAAGAACACCTTCTGATGCTTCGAAGAGCGAGAGAAGAGGCATTAGCAGCACATGAACTTGCTAGGCAAACAGTTGCTCAAAGCAAGTCAATTAAATTCGAAAAAGGCGACAAGGTCTGGCTTGAGAACAAGAACTTACACATCCCATATCAATCAAGAAAGCTTGCGCCAAAACGCGAAGGACCCTTTCAGGTTGAACAAGTCATGGGACCAGTTACATACAAGCTGAAATTACCGAAACAATGGCGCATTCACCCTGTATTTCATGCATCACTTCTCACTCCATATAAGGAAATGTCAATACATGGACCAAACTTTACCACACCACCTCCCAATATAGTAAATGGGCAGGAGGAGTTTGAGATTGAAGCTATCCTTGGATATCGAAAACGCGGAGCAGGTTATCAATATTTGGTTAAATGGAAAGGCTATGGATTGAATGACAACACCTGGGAACCTGAATGCAATCTGGGAAATGCTGCAGACATTCTGATAGAATATAAGAACAGAAGACGTCTATAGAACGTCACCTATGGCTTATAACCGATCAAAGAAATTCTGGAAAACCCTTTATGTGCTCAAAGGACAACTTCTTCCTCCTTGGACTCACTTATTACCACATCGTCACAACAAAAAACACCTAGTACGACTCCCACATGCATGACGCTACCCAATCACCAGTAGACACATACTTTTCATTTCACCAAGGTGACCAGTATCATCATCAAAAGCTATTCAACCGAACCCTACTACAGCAAAAACGAGAGAACAGGAAAGAGAATTCCAAAAGCAACAGCAATGGATCCTCCACAAAATGAATATATGGATATTAGATCGACGACGAGATCTGCAAGAACATGGGTGCGACCGTTTCATGCAATTTTATCATCTCTTCCCACAGAAGATTGAATTCCCTATGGAAAATCTTGATGAAATCATTCCACCACCATACAATTTGTTAACATGGGAACGCATTCCCCCTCCTTACCCGCCAAAACCTCCACATTATCCTACTTATGACTTCGAACCAGGATACCCAAAGATTACTAGCAGGGTCACAGCTCAAGGAGTGTTCATTAGAGAAGACGAATTCACTCGACCAAACACTCCTGAATCACCATCAGATGATGCGCTGTATCACGCCATTCTTGCTCACGCCACAGAATCAGATGGTAACGAAACAGAAGATTCTATGGAAGACCTTTATGTTTGATGCTTTAGGATAAAAGGCTACCCACCAGCTATTCACTCTTCCCATCCCACTCGAATATACAATGTTCGCCTTTGTCCTCACCCTCGCCTACCTCATCGCTTTCACCCTCGCCCTCCTGATCACTGCCTGTGGTCATTGCTATGTCGAACCCGTCGCCGCTGCCTCCCCCTTCCTCGCCACGGCCCATGACCTCCCCCTCGAGGTCTTTGTCACCACCACCACCACTATCGATGATTTTGTCTGGGCAGACCTCCCAGAACTCTGCCAGCACCCAGAAGAACTCGCACCCATGACCTTCGCTGCCCCCATCGTCCAAGATCCAGTCACCCTCATCCCCTACGCTCACCGCCCTCGCCACTCCGTCCTCTCTCCTGTCTCCAAAGCCCTCAGCACCCTCGTCATTGACTTCAATCAGCTATCCGCGCCCCTCAACTCCGTCACCCACCTCATGCTCTCCACCGACCCGCAATGCGTCACTTATGAAGAACGGGACAATCTATGGGCGCATGCCAAACAACTGGAGCAGGTCACAAAAACCCTCCAATGGCACATTGAGGCTGCCAACAAGGACCTGGACTCCATCATCAAGTGGATCGAATCCAGGAAGGACCATGGCTGGACCACAGACGCACAATGGTAGAAGTTGGTGACTTCTCACATATGAAGGGGGTAATGTTACAGTTTCTTTTCCTCTTCTATGATGGATGCTTTATTATTACATCATCATTACTATATGGTTTAGTGGACGTTTATCTCCTTTCGCTAATGCTTTCATATTTCCTTTCATAGGTAGTTAGCTGCACTTACTGCGCATTCTCTTTATGGTCTTCTTTGTTCTCAAAGTGTATAAAAACCCTAGATTATCATGTACGTTCTCTAGTTCCAACTTAATCGAATCCTACTCTCAATCTTGACTTGAACTCCTTGCTCTCTTTCTCTTGAGCTTGTTGTCGACTTAAAGACCTTCGTCATCGTTCGACTTAGTGTCCAGAACTTGTCCAGTAGGTTGGGAGCAGACTGAGACTCTGCTTGCCACTGTTGACTTAGAACAAACCACATTGGGAGCATCGATCTTAACAATTCCCAAGATTAACCATTGATCTCCTAATCTGGTGATTAAAAACCAGTTGCTGTACTGTTTTCCTCCAATTGAATATTGAATGTGAACTCGATGTGTGATCATTCCATTGGTATTAACCATTCCATCTGCGTTTCTGACTCTGATTGGTTTTCATAGTTTTTCTTTTGGTAGTTTGGTGGTTACTTCTTTGTCAATAAAATTTCCTTCTGCTCCACAGTCAATTAGAGCTGAAGTTTCAGCAGGTAAATCAGACATTTCCACAGAAATTGAAAGGCGCTTGTCATTATTTAATCTTACTATTACAGAATCAAGCGCTAATTGTGAATGTCCGTTCGTTATGGAAGTGCCAACTGCTGTGTGACGCTTCCGGGCTAAAAACCCTCGTTCTCGAGTTCATTGAGAAGACCTTCTCATTCATCAGCCTTCATTCCAGCAAGGATCGCTCTGATGCTTGCGACTGGATTGTCTTTCTTGTCCTTGGGTGCATATTCAGGGATAGATCTGATCCCTTTGTTCTGAAACAATGAGGAGGCCCTGGAGGAGGTATTCAACATGGTGTTTCGTTTGGGACAGTTCCTTGAAACATGCCCCTGGTTTCTGCATCTGAAACACTTTCCAGATTTCATGTATTCCTCCTTCTGTTCATCTGTTCATCTGTCAAACATCCGGTGGGCATCACATCAACTGATCGGGTTGATCCGCTTTTGTTATTGGTATTTCGGTTAAAATTAGAGCAATTCCCTTGTCCTGGTTTTCACCCAAGTGCTCGCATCATTTCCCAAGTGCCATGAAGTTGCTTGGCTTTCTCATATGCTTCTTTCATGGATAGAACATTCACCTCAAGGATTTTTGTAGTGATACTTTCAGGGAGCCCCTTGACAAAAGCTTGGAGCTGTGCAGTTGTTCCTTTCAAACCTGAGGTACTGATTTCCATGCGGAATTTTCTGATATATTCAGGGACTGAAACATCACCCCCTACTCTGAGATTGGCTAGATTGTTCAGCGCCCTTAGAGCACTATTAACTTCTCCCCAATTGGCTAGGAAGCGCTTCTTGAATTCAGCCCAATTTGTCCAAGTGAGAGTTGTTTCTTCTGCATCATCTAATTCATCCTTGATCAGGACTTTCCAATCGTCGAGTTCCTGTCCAAGACAGGCAAGAGTAAATCAAATCTGTTTCTGTGCTTTGTTCTTGTTGTTATCATTGTTTAAAACAAAGTCATCTTCAAGACTTCCAATGAAAGCCTTTGCTTCGGTTCATTTTCCTGTAAAAACATGCATAGGCTGCAGTTTGATATCTCCTTTAGAAGCAAGTGCTGCTGTATTGGTTGCCATCTTTTTTGTTTCTTCTTTTGGTTCTTCTGGTTCTCCTGTTTTGTCTTTCTTCTTTCCTGATTCTGGGTCTCTGAATAGACTTTGTTCGATCTGTTTTTGTTCTAGGAAGTCTTTCCAAGGCTGTAGCCCTTTGTCTGTGAGTGTGTATCTGTCCTGTGGTGGTGCTCCAGAGAGACTGAGGAATTCGTTCCACCAAGAGGATTCTGGTTCTTCAGTGGGTGGGTAAAATAGAGAGTAAAAGTTCTCTACTAGATCTTTGTTCACTCAATCAATCCAAACATTGTCTGGGAAGACGTCTTTTCCGTCTCCTTCAATATAATCACCTTCAAAGAGGGATGTGTTACAGTTTTCTTTTCCCTTCGTTGATGAACTCGTTTATTATATAATCATAGCTATGTGACTCATGGACACTTATTTCCTTTTAGCTTTACCTTTCACTTTTCCTTTCTAAGGTATTTAGCTATACGTTTCCTTTTATATTTTCCTTGTCCTTTTAGTATATAAAGTCTCTCATGTATGCCTTTATTCCTTAGTTCCAACTTAATCGAATTATTCTCTCAACCTTCGAACGAAACTCCTCGCTCTCATTTCTTGAGCTCGTCGTTTGTCTGACCTCTGTCGTCATTTGACTTAGTGTCCAGGACCTGTCCAGTAGGCTGGGAGCAGACCGAGACTTTGCTTGCCACTGTTGACTTAGAACGAATTGTGTTGAGAGCATCAATCTTAACAGGATGCTGGTACTGGTTCGTTCTTTTTCTTAGTTCCTGAGTGAAAAAACCACCCTGTTCCTGTAGTCAACGGAAAAACCTCTCGTTGATCTAGATAATACTTTTGTCTGAAATGTTAAAAGTTAGATTAGATAATTAGAATTAGAATTAATTAGTGTTTTATATTTAACTAAATATCTATTCAGATTATGTGATATCACATGATTAGTCATGTGATTAGTCATGTGATTATAGGCTCATCTAGACTCTGATTAGTAATAATAAACTGTTATTTGTACTTGTGTATGAAATTATAGAGTTCAGAAATATTTATATCTTTGACAGATATTATAGAGTTTGACAGATATTATAGAGTTTGATGGGACAATTATCAACTGAATTGAATAGTTGATAAGAATCATTTATATTTAGAATATGACTCGGAAATGACTCATATGACTGTGCATTGCTGTGCAATGACTGTGCAATGACTCATAGTACTGCGCATGAGTCATATAGCTGTGCACATGAGTCATTTAGAAGAAAATGATGTCATATAGAACATCATAGAATGATTAAAAATAGATAATAATAAAAGAAACTCGTTTAATAGTATTTTTATTATTATATTTTGTACCTAGATTAGGGTTACTGAAATGTATATAAGGAGGGCGTTTTAGACGCTAAGCTCCCCAGTTTTTCCACCTAACACCAATAGGCAGATAAGAACTAACTAAACAATGTAAGTCATTGAAACCTTACTTAGTCAGTGCAACTGCGCTGCTGTTCCTTGTTTCAATATGAAACAGGCAGAGCCATTTGGGGGTCTGAGGTTCAAGGTTCTGGTATCAATGGTGTCTGGCTAGTGTAGAAACACTGAGCAGTCTGGGAGTTCCAACTTGTGTTAAGATCAATGCTCTCAGCACAGTTCGTTCTGAGTCAACAGTGGCAAGCAGAATCTAGGTCTGCTCCCAGCCTACTGGACTAGTTCCGGACACTAAGTCAAACAGTGACGAAGGTCAAATAAATGACAAGCTCAAAGAGATGAGAGCGAGGAGTTTCATTCAGAGGTTGAGAGAAAGATTCAATTCAGTTGGCACTGAGGAAAAGAAGTATACATGCAAGTCTTTATATACTGAAAAGTACAAGAGAAATATAAAAGGAAAAGCGCAGCTAAATACCTAAGAAAAGGAATGTGAAAGGTAAAGCTAAAAGGAAATAAGCGTCCATGAAATGCATAGCAATGATTAAGTAATAACTAGTCCATTAACGAAGAGGAAAAGAAAACTGTAACAATATGTATGTTAGAAAACAAATGGAAATGTCACAATGCTTTAACAGCCTTGAATGTCATTCACCTTATACCATTCCTCTCCATGTGCCATATGGCTAACATCAACCTCCACCCCTCTTGGAAAGACCATCCTGTTTCCGGGAAAAAAAAAAGTACACCGAAGATCCGTTGGAACCCAGAACAAAAGTTTGTCATCATGACCAGTAAACCACCCTTGCTCATTCATTCTGGTCTGCTGAAATATTCCTGCAGGATCATGAAGAGCATGTTCACTGCAAGACGAGAACGTTGGTGAAGAGATCTGCTAGTTGATTTTATTAACCAGCAATGTGTAGTATCGTGAAAAAAAACATACTGTTGCATTAGCATCAAATAATCGGATCGCCTTATCAATCGACCCCGACCCCAACACGATGTGCCTGCTGTCTGGTGAGGATGCAATAAACAAAACGTGATCCTGCTGTCCCTCCCGAGGTGCTCGCGGTGGCTCTCCCGTCTCGGCGTCCCACAATCGGATTGTGTTGTCGGAAGACCCCGACACAATGCGCTTGCCGTCTGGCGAGAATGCAACAGACCAGACCCAATGCTGATGTCCCTCTAGAGGTGCTCGCAGTGGCTCTCCGGTCTGTGCGTCCCACAATCGGATTGTCTTGTCTTCCGATCCCGACACGATGCGCTTGCCGTCTGGCGAGAATGCAACAGACCAGACCGAATGCTGATGTCCCTGTAGAGGTGCTCGCAGCGGCTCTCCCATCTCAGCGTCCCACAATCGGATTGTCTTGTCGGAAGACCCCGACACGATGCGCTTGCCGTCTGGCGAGAATGCAACAGACGTGACCCAATGCTGATGTCCCTTTAGAGGTGCTCGCAGTGGCTCTCCCGTCTCGGCATCCCACAATCGGATTGTCTTGTCGAAAGACCCCGACACAATGCACTTGCCATCTGGCGAGAATGCAAAAGACCAGACCGAATCCTGATGTCCCTCTAAAGGTGCTCGCGGCGGCTCTCCCGTCTCGGCGTCCCACAATCGGATTGTCTTGTCGGAAGACCCCGACACGATGCGCTTGCCGTCTGGCGAGAATGCAACAGACCTGACCGAATCCTGATGTCCCTCTAGAGGTGTTCGCAGTGGCTCTCCGGTCTCAGCGTCCCATAATCGGATTGTCTTGTCGGAAGACCCCGACACGATGCGCTTGCCGTCTGGCGAGAATGCAACAGAAATGACCGAACTCTGATGTCCCTCTAAAGGTGCTCGCAGTGGCTCTCCCGTCTCGGCGTCCCACAATCGGATTGTCTTGTCGGAAGACCCCGACACAATGCGCTTGCCGTCTGGCGAGAATGCAACAGACATGACCCAATCCTGATGTCCCTGTAGAGGTGCTCGCAGTGGCTCTCCCGTCTGGACGTCCCACAATCGGATTGTCTTGTCGTTCGACCCCGACACGATGCGCCTGCCGTCTGGCGAGAATGCAACAGACATGACCGAATGCTGATGTCCCTCTAGAGGTGCTCGCAGTGGCTCTCCTGTCTCGGCGTCCCACAATCGGATTGTCTTGTCGGAAGACCCCGACACGATGCGCTTGCCGTCTGGCGAGAATGCAACAGACGTGACCCAATCCTGATGTCCCTCTAGAGGTGCTCGCAGTGGCTCTCCCGTTTCGGCGTCCCACAATCGGATTGTCTTGTCGTCCGACCCCGACACGATGCGCTTGCCGTCTGGCGAGAATGCAACAGACGTGACCCAATCCTGATGCCCCTGTAGAGGTGCTCGCAGTGGCTCTCCCGTTTCGGCGTCCCACAATCGGATTGTCTTGTCGGAAGACCCCGACACAATGCGCTTGCCGTCTGGCGAGAATGCAACAGACCAGACACAATGCTGATGTCCCTTTAGAGGTGCTCGCAGTGGCTCTCCCGTCTCGGCGTCCCACAATCGGATTGTCTTGTCGTCCGACCCCGACACGATGCGCTTGCCGTCTGGCGAGAATGCAACAGACCAGACCCAATGCTGATGTCCCTGTAGAGGCGCTCGCAGTGGCTCTCCCGTCTCGGCGTCCCACAATTGGATTGTGTTGTCGTACGACCCCGACACGATGCGCTTGCCGTCTGGCGAGAATGCAACAGACAAGACCGAACTCTGATGTCCCTCTAAAGGTGCTCGCAGTGGCTCTCCAATCTCGGCATCCCACAATCGGATTGTCTTGTCGTTCGACCCCGACACGATACGCTTGCCGTCTGGCGAGAATGCGACAGAATTCACACCCGAACAATGGCCAAGTAGCTTTCCCTGTACCACCGACCACATTGCATTGTGGTCAGATATTATTTTTGCAGAACGACAAAACTTGTCTGCAAACCTTGTAAAAATACCTGACCGTTTGGGTGAAAATGGCAATGCGGACAGGTACAGGTGAGGGGTACTGAACGATATAATACCACCAAATAATCGAACAAATTTTTGTGCATCTGCTGCGTCGTCCACAATTCCTTTATACTTTTCGTGGGGCTAGTGTGCCTTAGGAAATATGCAAACCACAAAACCGCTTAACATACCATGATCCACTGAATGAGAGATGACAGTGATCCAGCACATGTATTGACGCACTTGAGGAGGCTGAGAACTTCAAGCCAGAACAACAATTGCTTGTCACTAAACAACTTGTGAATGGTGTCCGCAACGGACGCATTGAATGGTGTGTTACAAACATGGACAGTCCAAAATCGACACGAATACGCCAGTTCACGGGAGATCCATTTTTTAATACAATCATTGAGATCGGGGACGTTGCAATTAGGAAGGTAGGAACTTGGCAGTTTGCAGATATTAAATCGCAGCCCGTTCTTCATCACCCCAAGGCAGGAGAAGGCGAGATTTTCCCTTTCAAGTGACACGTCAATGAAATACTCGCCGCTCCGATCACGGTCCGTAAGGAAGTCGGGAAAGGATGCGTGGAGAGCGCGGATGGGGATCGAAGGATTAGCGGTCCCGCTAAAGAGAGAACCCAGGGGGGTTACAATCGAAGGAACATCGATGTCGGAATCCTTGACAAAATAGTGCCTCATCGACGCTAACGAGGAAAGAGGAAGTGGCTCTTTGGTTTCGAGAATTTGTGCCATCACAGACTTGAAGCGATGGATACAACCACGGCGCGCGACTTCTTCTTTTGGAAACGTTGATTCCAGGGTGAGCTTGTACATGCTGTCAAGTCGCGGACCGTCTTCATTGCGAGCCATGATGGCGTTGAAACGTTGTTTGACATTCAGTCCCGCACCCGCATCATCTTCCCCCTTCAAATATGCACAAGCCAACCGGGCCCACTCAAACAATCCATCAGATTCATCGGCAAGTGAACTGAGGTATGTTTGGGGCATGGGCCGAATCATAGACAGCTCAGCAGTCAAGTAAAGAAGAATATCTTCCTTTGATGGAATGCTTTCCATGGCCTTTTGTCGAACATGAGTGATACCCTCGAACGCCGTCATGATATCCGGCAGCGGTCGCGATGTAAGAAGAACCCGGAAGTGAGGAGGAAGGTTCATAATGCTTCCGTCATCCTTGACGTGCCGTCCAGCAAGAACTTTAAGGATGTCCCGTCTTGATTTCGTATCGCCGCTCTCGTCCAAGGCATCGATAACAATGACAATAGGCCCTACCATTGTATCCGACATTGCCTTGGCAGGCTGTACAATCAGCTCCAGCCACTGCCGCATGATATCGACAGATTCCTTTAGGGACATGTTGTGACGAATAGCAGCCGCCAAGGCCTTTCGCCGGTGGGGATCACCGTCAGCAAGGTCCTTTGCAATAGTGGCAAACATCTTCTCATGGCGGCGTGCGGCTATCTGATTGCGGTCAAAGCAAAAGACAGATCCGAGACGTCCCAAAGCTCGAAAGTTGTCAGCGATAGTATGAGCAATCGCAGATTTTCCGGAACCAGCGACACCGTGAAGCCAGTATACACGCGTGTCCTCGTCACCGTTATTGATCCAGTCCATGATATCGCCTAAGATTCCTACCCGGGTACCTTCCAAACAAAGCTTTCGGGTATTGAGGCCGGCGCCCGCAGCATACGGTATACCATTTAGATCCAAGTCATCCGCTGTAACGTAGAAGGGTCAGAAGAATGCGGTTGGAACGGTTTCAGGAAGGACTCACGCAACTCTTTAACATGCTCACCCAATTCATTGAGATGATCCCAAATCTGATGTACAACCACCAACGTATCTCCTGCAGCATTGTCGCGAAACTCTTGCATAAGTTTGTCAAAAACCCCATTAAAATCTTTCACGCGATCGTCTGCCCCAGGCATCAAGTTCTTGATCAATCTCGTTCCTTGACAAACAGGTGAGTTCGCCAGGAAGTATTACAATGCAACGTCTACGTACGGAATTTCTTGTTCTTCGAGTACTCTTGAATGAAATAGGCGCACTCTAGAGTTTGATGAGCAATCCGCCCGACAACGATCTTCATGAACTCGATGCGCCGCAATTCTTCCCCCGTAAGAAACGTGTATACTTCATCCATTTTCCCAAGGAGAGATCTGATTGAGTTGTCGAGATTTACTTGATCAATAATCATCTATTACGTGTCAGCTAGATTGGTCTCGGGTGACGCGCGAAATCCAAACCTTGGATGCAGCAGAGAGTATGATCCAAGCAGCATTTGCATAAGGGTGGATCTAGGTAATCAATCGATACACAGGTACTATTATATCGTAGAGTGACATTTGCCTTGGCAATCTCTTTAACCATGTTGTTGAACTTGGAAAGGTTGTCGAGAAACGAAGAAACTTTGTCCTTGCTGCTATCGACTGCTGAGACGACACGGTTTATGGGCGAATAAAGGGTATTCATATCAGAGACGGCGGTGCTCGCCGCCCTACGTGCCTCTTCCACAGTGGTCGGTGTCGGAATATCTGGTAGACTGGGAGGAGCTCTTGTCAAAGAGCTTTCCTCTCTATTGTCGTGATCGAGACTATCTACCGCGGTAATAGTGGCTGGGGTCGGCGAAGAACAGGGAACCTTTCATCGATGTATAAAATCTTCTGTTTGGAATTGATGACGCGGCATACCCTATGGTCGAAATGGACCTTGAGGATTAGATCTTGAGTTTGAATAATATACGGTCCTGGTGAGATGATCAGCATTACTCGATATTAAGAAAAACAGTTCACTTTTAGGGTCGCGATTGGCCATTTCAAGGAATGACAATGGCCACTCTTGCTTAAGTTTGAGATTCTTGTCAAGTGGGGAACGATGAGTCCTGAGGAGACGAAGGCGAGCTTCCGATTGTGCACCAATACTAATAATTTAAATGCCGGCCGCTGCAAAAGACACGAAAGGACATACATTGGCTTATCCTCCAACACCCATCTTAGAGTGGTTTCCCCAGATTTGAAACGCTTTTGGATGGGCGACGTTCCTGTCTCGCCGGTGTCCAATTGTAACACTGGGGCTACTATTAGGCCCATGGACTTTGCAAGCGTAACGTCGAATTCTTCGCATAACAGTGTGAGTGCGTTGCAGTCTCGAATCACGGCACTATCACCTTTTATCTGAACGGCCCGGGCCGCATTGGTTCTGTTGGCACGTCAGAAAGCACTGGATGAGGGAATAACACCATCATGATACTCACAGTGATCCCCCGATTACCGTAGAACTCATGTTCAGTGGTGGGCGTGAAGCAAGCGCATTCAAAATACCGACACGTGTAGTACACGCCCATCTGCATCAGTTCTGATACTTAGGCGCCTACTTACGGCGGTTGCGCAACTTTGTGAGGAGAATATATATGGCGAGGTCACGTGGATGCACCGCGTTTTTCCGCGTCCTATCATTGCCTCCCGCCCCCTCTTGGCCACACACCCACCCTCGAACATATAGTCAACCTCATGGCCATCGACATCATGCTGCAAGGGCCTGAAGTTTGTGCGCTTGACAGCTAAAGCCGTGTATTCGCATTTTTTGACAGGCGATATCCAAATTCGACCCCAAACTTGAGTCATGCCTGCCCTAGACATCAGGTCGAACACCTGTTAGGCCGTTCCTTCACCATCACCAGCCAACCCGGGCGCGGGTATACCGGTGAGGATGGAACCGTGATCGCAAGATCTCAGTTATGCATTGGATATCTCTGCCGTCTCGTTGATATAAAAAGGCGATGAAGGCAATGCCAAAGATGCTTCAAAGTTCAGGCTGGTCCTCACCCAACTTTGAAGATTCAATGCGTCTACATTCCGTTGCGATCCTTCCTGCCATTCACGCACTGTGTGCTGCTGCTGGTAGTAGTGGTGAACGAGGCGCGGACCGATTACTGGATTAGTTATAAGGTGGAAATGGATCCGTACGTCCTTCATCTGTACATGCTAAATCGAAACTAACCGGTCCAACTTAGTAATGAAGTGACTGATATGAAGAACTATCAGTTCCAGATTGGAGTGACGGCGGATACAATCAATTTTAGTGGAGGGAAACCCCCCAAGACAGGGATACTTGCTCACAGAGGGTTCCCTAAGGAGTATTGGACCCAGCAGGCGTGATAGCATCGTCGGGTATCTTCATCTTGGTGTAGTTATCCGGAAATACAGCGTTTCTTGTAGAAAGAATGATCCGAAGCCCTGGCGTCGCTCCAAGTCTTAACAAAGAGCCTTTCAAATGACAGCATACTACTAGTCTTGGTGTATGCGATTCGTGCGTCGTAATTTGGGTTGACTCGTTCAGTACTACTATAACGATGAGCCATCTCGTAGGTTGACTCTGTTTTTCTCACCACCCGGCAGACTGGTGCCGCCGCGGCTGGGGCGTCCAGCTTTGGCATATCGAATTACCTGTAGCGACGAAAAGTTCGCACTGGCGCCTACGGAATAGTGAACATGCGAAGAGTCACTAGCGGCGGGTAAAAGACAAGTTAGGCATGCATTGAACACTGTGCCCAGGTTCGTCTCCTTTTCAATCAAGTCCCAGCACCGGACGCTGGGGCTTCAGGACCTTTAGTATGTTTGGTGAAAAGAGAAGTGGTCGTACTTATGGAGTGAGGCGGGCTGGTAGTAAATGTGTGTTATTTTCTTTTGTTATTTCCTTCTCTCTCTCTCTCTATCGCGCCCGGCTACACTCTGCGACATCGAGTCAATTGATGTGGAGATGATCAAGACCTCGACCCGCCAGCAGGCACAACCAAGCCAAACGTTAAAATCCGCTGCTCAGAGCATCCTCAACAAATTCGCCCATCGTAATCGAGAAGCTACGTGACGGTCCTCCCGATCGCCGTCTCCGCCTTGTCTCCTTCGAATTCCCAATGCGGCTCGCCTCCTTTGACACGGCGTACTTTTCTCTCTGGCGCGCAGTTCTCATCTGCATCGCTCGACCATCTGGAGGCGAAAATGGCAGAAAAAACCAAGTCCAACCTTAAGTTACCGATGGCCCTGGGCCCTGGCATTGATAGCGGTGTAACAGTAAAGTACAACAGAGAGCTGTGCGTGCAAGGTTCGGTGGTTTGTCTTACAGACAGCAAGGGGCCGTGGACGTCGAGAGATGCAAGCACTTACAGTAAGTAAAGGGCGTCGACGGCCATGGGGTTGATCATGCAAGTGACTAGCTCAAGCTGTCCCCTCCTGAGGCTATGCTCGCGGGTGGATGTCCGAAATGCTGGAAGGCGGGAGACGAGGTACGGCTAGCAGGCGTAGGTCATGTCGTATATAGGGTCACTTGGAATAGAGGCTCGGAAGCAAACGTGCTAGGATTGGGCCGAGTGTCGTCACGTGTCGCCGACTTCTAGTACGCGGCTGGCATCACGATAGTTTGTCCTCGCCCTGAGAAGCTTCAGCCTTCTTTGGTACAGCGCGCATGCGGGCGCCTACTGATGGTACACGTGCTGGCAGAATGCGCTTCTTTCGCGCCCACCAAACATGAGTTCTACAGCAGTCGCGGGATTGCAGTGAGTATGCTATTCCTTCCTTCCTCCGGTTTCTGATCTGATTGAGATACAGAACCAATGCGGCCGTTCAGATAAAAGGTACTACTATGTCGTAGTTCGAGACTGCACGCACTCACACTTTTATACGAAGGAATCGACGTTGCGCTTGCAAAGCCCATGAGCCGGATGGTAGCCCCAGTGTTGCAATTGGTCATCAGCGAGACAGGGACGCCATCCATGCAAAAGCGTTTCAAATCCGGGGAAACTACCTTAGGATGGGTGTTGGAGGATAAACCGATGTATGTCCTTCCGTGTCTTTTGCAGTGGCCGGAAATTAAATGTCTCATTAGTATTAGTGCACAATCAGAAGCTCGCCTTCGTCTCCTAAGGACTCACCGTTCCCCACTTAATAAAGAACTCAAACTTGAGGCGGAATGGCTGTTATCATTGCAAGAAATGGTCAATCGCGATCCTACAAGTGAGCCGTTTTTCTTCTCAACTCCCTTACGTTCGAGAGATGAATCGTCGTCTCTAGACCCGTATCTTGTTCAAATTCAAGATCCAATCATCTTGGTCCATTTTGACCACAAGGTGGGCCGCCTCATCAGTTCCAAATAGAACATCTTATACGTCGATGGAAGGTTCCCCGTTCTTCGCCGACCCCAGCCAGTGATACTACTGCAGTGGTAGATAGCCCCGATCTCGGCGATAATACAGAGGAAGATCCTTTGACGGAGGGTCTTCCTGGTGTACCAGATATTCCGGCCGTGGAAGCGGCCCGCAGGGACGCGAGGACCGCTGTCTCCGATATGAATCCTCTTTGTTCGCCCATCAACCATGTTGTCTTAGCAGTCGATAATAACAAGGACAAAGTTTCTTCGTTTCTCGACAACCTTTCCAAGTTCAACAATATTGTTAACGGGATTTCCAAGGCAAATGTCACTACTGTATGATACTACCAACGTGCTGATTAATTACCTAGATCCACCCTTACGCAAATGCTGCTTGGATCATACTCTCTGCTGCATCCAAGGTTTGGATGACGAGCGTCACACAAGATCAATCTAGCTGACACGTAATAGATGGTTATCGATCAAGTAAACCTCGACAATTCGATTAGATCTCTCCTTGGGAAAATGGATGAAGTATACACGTTCCTCACGGGGGAAGAATTGAAGCGCATAGAGTCCATGAAGGTCGTTGTTGGGCGGATTGCTCATCAAACTCTAGAGTGCGCCTATTTCATTAAAGAGTACTCGAAAAACAAGAACTTCCGTATGTAGAAGTTGTGTTGTAACACTTCCTGGCGGCTCACCTGTTTGTCAAGGGACGAGGTTGATCAAGAACTTGATGCCTGGGGCAGACGATCGCGTGAAAGATTTTAACGGAGTTTTTGACAAACTTATGCAAGAGTTTCGCGACAACGCTACAGGAGATACTTTGGTGATTGTACATCAGATTTGGGATCATCTTAAAGAGTTGCGTGAGTCCTTTTTGAAACCATTACAACGTGCTCTTCTGACCCTTCCTCGTTACAGCCGAAGACTTGGACCTCAACAGTATGCCGTACGCTGCAGGTGCAGGCCTCAATACACAAAAGCTCTGTTTGGAAGGTACCCGGGTAGAAATCCTAGACGAGATCATGGACTGGATTAACAACGGTGACGAGCATACGCGCGTATACTGGTTGCATGGCATCGCCGGTTCTGGCAAATCTGCGATCGCTCACACTATCGCTGACCGGTTTCAAGCTCTGGGACGCCTCGGATCTGTCTTTTGCTTTGACCGGAGTCAGGTAGCTTCACGGCGCCACGAGAAGATCTTTGCAACTATTGCAAGGGACCTTGCTGACGGTGATCCCCACCGACGAAAGGCATTGGCGGCTGCCATTCGTCACAACACGTCACTCAAGGAATCTGTCGATATCATGCGGCAGTGGCTGGAGCTGATTGTGCAGCCTGCCAAGAAAATGTCGGATACAATGGTAGGGCCTATTGTCATTGTTATCGATGCCTTGGACGAGAGCGGCGATATGAAAACACGACGGGATATCCTTAAAGTCCTTGCCGGAAGGCACATCAAGGCCGAGGGAAACATCATGAACCTTCCTCCTCACTTCCGGATTATTCTTACATCGCGACCAATGTCGGATATCGGTGAGGGGTTCGAGGGTATCACTCATGTTCGACAAAAGGCCATGGAAAGCATTCCATCAAATGAAGATATTCTTCTTTACTTGACTGCTGAGCTGTCTATGATTCGGCCCATGCCCCAAACATACCTCAGTTCACTTGCCGATGAATCTGATGGATTGTTTGAGTGGGCCCGGTTGGCTTGTGCATATTTGAAGGGGGAAGATGATGCGGGTGCGGGACTGAATGTCAAACAACGTTTCAACGCCATCATGGCTCGAAATGAAGACGGTCCGCGACTTGACAGCATGTACAAGCTCACTTTAGAATCGACGTTTCCAAAAGAAGAACCGGCGCGCGGTTGTTTTATCGATCGCTTCAAGTCTGTGATGGCACAAATTCTCGAAACCAAAGAGCCACTACCGCTTTCTTCATTAGCGTCGATGAGGCACTATTTTGTCAAGGATTTCAACATCGATGTTCCCTCCATTGTAACCCCCCTGGGATCTCTCTTCAGCGGGACCACTGATCCTTCGATCCCTATCCGCGCTCTCCATGCATCATTTCCTGATTTCCTTACGGACCGCGATCGGAGTGGCGAGTACTTCATTGATGCGTCACTTGAAAGAGAAAATCTTGCCTTCTCCTGCTTTGGGGTGATGAAGAATGGGCTGCGATTCAACATCTGCAAACTGCCAAGTTCCTACCTTCCTAATTCCAACGTCCCGGATCTCAGTGATCGTATTAAACAATGTATCTCCCGTAAACTGGCGTATTCGTGTCGATTTTGGACTGTCCATGTTTGTAACACACCATTCAATGCGTCCGTTGCGGACACCATTCACAAGTTGTTTAGTGACAAGCAATTGTTGTTCTGGCTTGAAGTCCTCAGCCTCCTCAAGTGTGTCAATACATGTGCTGGATCACTGTCATCTCTCATTCAGTGGATCATGGTATGTTAAGCGGTTTTGTGGTTTGCATATTTCCTAAGGCATACTAGCCCCACGAAAAGTATAAAGGAATGATGGATGACGCAGCAGATGCACAAAGATTTGTTCGATTATTTGGTGGCATTATTTCATTCAGTACCCCTCACCTGTACCTGTCCGCATTGCCATTTTCGCCCAAACGGTCAGGTATTTTTACAAGGTTTGCAGACAAGTTTTGTCATTCTGCAAAAATAATATCTGACCACAATGCAATGTGGTCAGTGGTACAGGGAAAGCTACTTGGCCATTGTTCGGGTGTGAATTCTGTCGCATTCTCGCCAGACGGCAAGCGTATCGTGTCGGGGTCGAACGATAACACAATCCGATTGTGGGACGCCGAGACAGGAGAGCCACTGCGAGCACCTCTAGAGGGACATCAGGATTCGGTCATGTCTGTTGCATTCTCGCCAGACGGCAAGTGCATCGTGTCGGGGTCTTCCGACAACACAATCCGATTGTGGGACGCCGAGACGGGAGAGCCACTGCGAGCACCTCTAGAGGGACATCGGCGTGGGGTCTTGTCTGTTGCATTCTCGCCAGACGGCAAGTGCATCGTGTCGGGGTCTTCCGACAACACAATCCGATTGTGGGACGCCGAGACGGGAGAGCCACTGCGAGTGTTTCCAGAGGGACATCAGGATTGGGTCTGGTCTGTTGCATTCTCGCCAGACGGCAAGCGCATCGTGTCGGGGTCGAGAGACAAGACAATCCGATTGTGGGACGCCGAGACGGGAGAGCCACTGCGAGCACCTCTACAGGGACATCAGGATTGGGTCAGGTCTGTTGCATTCTCGCCAGACGGCAAGCGCATCGTGTCGGGGTCGGACGACAACACAATCCGATTGTGGGACGCCGGGACGGGAGAGCCACTGCGAGCACCTCTACAGGGACATCAGTATTCGGTCTTGTCTGTTGCATTCTCGCCAGACGGCAAGCGCATCGTGTCGGGGTCTTTTGACAACACAATCCGATTGTGGGAAGCCGAGACGGGAGAGGCACTGCAAGCACCTCTAGAGGGACATCAGGATTCGGTCACGTCTGTTGCATTTTCACCAGACGGCAAGCGCATCGTGTCGGGGTCGGACGACCACACAATCCGATTGTGGGACGCCGAAACGGGAGAGCCACTGCAAGCACCTCTACAGGGACATCAGGATTCAGTCACTTCTGTTGCATTCTCGCCAGACGGCAAGCGCATCGTGTCGGGGTCGGATGACAAGACAATCCGATTGTGGGACGCTGAGACGGGAGAGCCACTGCGAGCACCTCTACAGGGACATCAGTATTCGGTCTTGTCTGTTGCATTTTCACCAGACGGCAAGCGCATCGTGTCGGGGTCGGACGACCACACAATCCGATTGTGGGACGCCGAAACGGGAGAGCCACTGCGAGCACCTCTACAGGGACATCAGGGTTCGGTCAGGTCTGTTGCATTCTCGCCAGACGGCAAGCGCATCGTGTCGGGGTCGGACGACAACACAATCCGATTGTGGGACGCCGAGACGGGAGAGCCACTGCGAGCACCTCTACAGGGACATCAGTATTCGGTCTGGTCTGTTGCATTCTCACCAGATGGCAAGCGCATCGTGTCGGGGTCGCCTGACAACACAATCCGATTGTGGGACGCCGAGACGGGAGAGCCACTGTAAGCACCTCTACAGGGACATCAGGGTTCGGTCACGTCTGTTGCATTCTCGCCAGACGGCAAGCGCATCGTGTCGGGGTCTTCCGACAAGACAATTCGATTGTGGGATGCCGAGACGGGAGAGCCACTGCGAGCACCTCTACAGGGACATCAGGATTCGGTCACGTCTGTTGCATTCTCGCCAGACGGCAAGTGCATCGTGTCGGGGTCTTCTGACAAGACAATTCGATTGTGGGATGCCGAGACGGGAGAGCCACTGCGAGCACCTCTACAGGGGCATCAGGATTGGGTCACGTCTGTTGCATTCTCGCCAGACGGCAAGCGCATCGTGTCGGGGTCGGACGACACGACAATCCGATTGTGGGACGCCGAGACGGGAGAGCCACTGCGAGCACCTCTGGAGGAACAGCAGGATCACGTTTTGTTTATTGCATTCTCACCAGACAGCAGGTACATCGTGTTGGGGTCGATTGATAAGGCGATCCGATTATTTGATGCTGATGCAAAGGTATGTTCCTTTTCACCATACTACAAGTTGCTGGTTAATAAACTCAACCAGCAGATCTCTTCACCAACGTTCTCGTCTTGCGGCGCACATGCTCTCCATGATCCTGCTGGAATATTTCAGCACACCGGAATGAATGAGCAAGGGTGGTTTACTGGTTGTGATGACGAACTTTTGTTCTGGGTTCCAACGGATCTTCGATATGCTTTTTTTATGCCTGGAAACAGGATGGTTTTTCCAAGAGGGGTGGAGGTCGATGTTAGCCATATGGCACATGGAGAGGAGTGGCATAAGGTGAATGACATTCAAGGCCGTTAAAGCATTGTGACATTTCCGTTTGTAGATTTTCTAATATACATATTATCCACATACCTGTGCATTCCTCAACGTCCATCAATATATCTCTCGCTGCTTTTAAAACCAAATGCCGCTCCAGCTCTCCATTACAGTTGACTACCGGCGCATGCGCCGCTCTTCATGCTGTCATCGGCCATAATATTGTCACTTTTGCTTACATAGGTAACCTACTATGACGAGTCAACGCAGATGATTCCAGTTCATTCCAAAGGGCCGAGTGATTCGTATCTCTTGATGGTCTATGCCAGGAGATGCAATGTGGATAGTCAGAAGTGCATGTCTCTGTGCGAAACAAGATGCGGAGGCGAGCTACATAGTGAACTTGACTTTGGAGGGGGTGAATCAGAGCTTGACAGTTGCATCACAGCAGACGAACTGGCAAAACTAGTGGCCTAAATTTTGTGCATTATACACTCATAGTAAGGGTGGGCTTACCAGAAAATGGTATTGACAGGCACCTTTTCTGTTACTTGGCGAGGCAACCTGGCTCATCTAAGTGCTTGAAGGATATGTAGCCATGCGTTTATGACCGGATAACAGGCATGCGGAACTTTGACAAAGTCCATCAGGCCCAGCCGTCAGTGCAACCAGCGTGACCGGTTGCATCAGTCGCCGGCTGGTGGTTGATGGCCCCATCTAGTGTTGCCAACGGCTGACTAAGCCTGGCTTCGGCTACTCAGCCTTGCCTGAGCCGGTTGTTCGGCTAAGGCTTGGAGCCGAAGCCGATCTGACCGGCTTACAAAAGGCTCAGAGCCGGCCCGAGCCGGCTAAGCCGCCCTATCTCCACCCTGTCTGGCAGCTATGGCAGCACTTGCTCGCCCTGCCTTCTCTTCGTCCACCACTTGCTCTCCCTGCCTTCTCTGCATCTGTGCCTACTTGCTTTACATTTCTGCCTTCACTGGCAAGCCTAATCCCGCCATCTACGTCTACTTGCATGATGCATCCCTCACCCTCAAACATGTCATGATACCATATCTCAATCGTTTCTCAACGGTTTCCCTTCATTCCAGGTGCGTTAGAAAGCCATTGAAGTCTTACCTTTGGGCGCATCAACCGTTTGATGTGCTATATTGTCGTTCTCTGTGAATCTGCCTGGTGGGAGTGTTAGTCATTGGGTGAGTAAGATGATATCATATCTCAATCATTTCCCGACGGTTTCCCTTCATTCCAGGTGCGTTAGAAAGCTGTCTAAGCCTTACCTTTGGGCGCATCAACCGTTTGATGTGTTATATTGTCGTTCTCTGCAAATCTGCCTGGTGGTAGTGTTAGGCATTGGGTGAGTAAGATGATATCATATCTCAATCGTTTCTCAACGGTTTCCCTTCATTCTAGGTGCGTTAGAAAGCCATTTAAGTCTTATCTTTGGGCGCATTAACCGTTTGATGCAATATCTTGTCGTTTGATGCAAATGTGCCTGGCAGTAGTGTTAGGCTATGGGTGAGTAAGATGATATCGTATCTCAACCATTTCTCAACGGTTTCCCTTCATTCTAGGTGCGTTAGAAAGCCATTTAAGTCTTACCCTTGGGCGCATTAACCATTTGATGCAATATTTTGTCGTTTGATGCAAATGTGCCTGGCAGTAGTGTTAGGCTATGGGTGAGTAAGATGATATCGTATCTCAACTATTTCTCAACGGTTTCCCTTCATTCTAGGTGCGTTAGAAAGCCATTTAAGTCTTACCCTTGGGCGCATCAACTGTTTGGTGCAATACCTTGTCGTTTGATGCAAATCTGCCTGGTTGTAGTGTTAGGCTATGAGTGAGTAAGATGATATGACATCTCAACCATTTCTCAACAGTTTCCCTTCATTTTAGGTGTGTTAGAAAGTCATTTAAGTCTTTCCCTTGGGTGAATCAACCATTTAATGTGGGATCTTATTGTTCTCTGCAAATCTGCCTGGTGGTTGTTACTTGTTAGGCAATATTAAATATCTCAATCATTTCTTAACAGTTTCCCTTCATTCCAGATGTGTTAGAAAGCCAAATAAGTCTTACCCTTGGGTGCATCAACCATTTGATGTGTTATCTTGCCATTTTCTGTGAATCTGCCTAGTGGTTGTTACTTGTAAGGCTATAGTAAGGTGATACCATATCTCAATCATTTTTCAATGGTTTCCATTTATTCCAGGTGCATTAGAAAGCCAAATAAGTCTTACTTTTGGGTGCATCAACCATTTGATGCATTATTTTGTTGTTCTTTGCAAATCTGCATGATGGTATTGTATTAAGCTATGGGTGAGTAAGATGATGTCATTTCTCAATCATTTCTCAACAGTTTCCCTTCATTCCAGGTCCATGATAAAGCCAAATAAGGCTTACTCTTGGACAAATCAGATGTTTGATATGCTATCTGTCATTCTCTGTGAATCTGCCTAGTGGTAGTTAGGCTATGGGTAAGTAAAATGATATATCTCAATCATTTCTCAACAGTTTTCCTTCATTCCAGGTATGTTAGAAAACCATTTAAGTCTTACCCTTGAGTGCATCAACTGTTTGATGTGTTATCTTGTCATGAGTCTCTGGAAATTTGGCTGGTGATTGTTGGGCTGCAAGGTAAACAAGATAATATCATATCTCCATATTTCAGCCATTTCTCTTGATTCCAGGTGTGTTTTAAAACTATTTGATTACCCTATTATGAAGCATTCACTCTTTGACAGTATACATTATTGTTCTCAGGTGATCAGTGGTTTTCAACTTAGTAGTAGTGATAAATTCATGTCATGCCCCTCAGTAAAGCATTTGCTCATATGTAGTTGATGTAAGTCATGGTTTTACAATTGCTGACTTTGGTAGTCAGATCATGGATGTAGTCATTCAGTAACATTGACTTCTCAACAGCTGCTGACAACCAGCTGACTCTTCTTACTCAATTATTCTAGGGTGAAAATTTGCATATAAAGGACAACTTCAGCAAGTTCAAGTTGACTGGCATTCCTCATGATCCATGTGGTGTACCTGAGATTGAGGCTGTGTTTGAAATTGTTATCTTGAAGGTGTCTATAGCTGATGAGGGAATGTAAGCATTAAATCCAATACAATTTCCCATCCTTTATTGATATGGTGTTAATGGCAAATTGTAGACTAGAAAAATGTTATCCACATCCATGATACTTGATGAGAGCCCATATATTCCTCCCAGATAAATGATGGGTTCATAGTTGAAAATAAAAAATTATTATTAATGAGTTGAGGTATACAATCAGTGTGGTATATGCATGTGTTTGAGACAATGTCCAAACAGTGTACCACTGATTGGAATGGGTCTCATGCCAGTATTGAGAATTGGGCAGAGTCACTGAATGATTTCCAAAGGTTTTGAGGTATTGTGAACCCCATTACAAGCAAAATATACCCCAGTAACAATAGCAATATTTTGCACAAGCACAATGAATTGTAGACTAGAAAAAGATCATGATACTTGTTGAGGGCCCATATATTCCACCCAGATAAATGATGGCTCTGTAGTTGGAGTACTACATCTAAACAGTGTAGTACCAAGGTGATAGGGGATAAAATTATATTGGTGAAGTGTTGGCATAAATGACAAGGAGTTGAGAACATTTTGGTAGGCCTGCTATGTTTATCCTCAGATTGTCATGTGAATCAATGTTCAGAGTAGCTAATGGTTTCTAAACAGCCTCTAATTGCATCTGACAATCAGCTTTGCTTTATCTTTTGTATTAACACTGTTGTACTGTAGCCTGTGACTAAATGACATATGATATGTAGTGCCATGTTTTGGCATCAGTGACCTGAATGAAAAACTATCTCACTGTTTTACAATTGATAGGATACAATTACAAGTTATATTATCAGTTCTCCATATTATCCTTTTCTTCTTTGGACTCATTCTCCATAGCTTTCATATCTTCCTCAATGAGCCTAACAAGCTCATCTTCATCAAGCTCTTCCACATATAAATTCCTGCCATATGTCTCAGCATCTTCAGATGGTGCCACCCTACCCATGTACTCAAATTCCCTTAGCTCATCATCCCAAGCCATTCCTTCTGTGAAGCTCAGAGCAGGGCCCTTGCGAATTGAGAATTTAAGGACTTGAAGTGCCTCCATCAGACTATGGGAAATCCTACTTCTCCTAGGTGCCATGGTTTCTTTCCCAGATGAGAAAGCTCTCTCACATGGCACACTTGTAGCCTGAATAGGTATGACATCCATGGCAAGCTGGAAGATCTGTGGATATTGTCCTTGATGAATCTATATGCAAGTCAGATAATATAACACAAGTATAGAGTTTAGGCACCTGCCAAAATTGTAAGATATCTTTGGTCTCACCACCAAAAGCACTTAGGTATTGATCCACTTCCTTTTCCAAGCTCACTTCCTTAGGTGTGGAGTGTTGTTTCTTTCTATGCAATATTTGAGCTGCAGTTGGCCTGAATTGTTTAGTTGCAGGTTGAGGCTGAGGCTCAGTCTGTGGTGTCCCTGAACTTTTGTATTCCTTTAACTGTCATAAAATGAGATGGAGTTTGAAATGGGATAAAATGACCAGCTTACTGCTTCCAAAAATACTTCCTTGGCTGACCTGTACTCATTCTCTGATAATGCTAAAAAATAATCCAGTTTGTTTGCAGGATCAATGACTAGGACTTATGTTACTTCATGATAAAACACAAAATGTGCAGATTACCCATTGCAAGAACATAGGCTGGTGTTTTTGTCAGCTCTCCTTCATACTTCTCCAACTTGTCCAGGCCTGGGGTGATGATATTATTCCAAGAGTACTTCTCTTGTGCCAATTCTGTCCATCTCTCAATCAATGCTGAAAAAGATGTGATAGTGTATGGAAGAGTAGGAGTCTTTACAGTCCCAAGTATATCCTGGAAGGCATGAGGGATCTTTGTTCTGCATTAGCTACATATTCTTCTGAACACACAAACTGATACCTTAAGAATGTTCTGGTAGTCCTCCAGTAATTCCCATTCATATTCATTCATTTGGAACTTCTCTAAGTCAGGAAAGTCATTGTCCTCTGTTATTTGAATAACTGCCTATGGAGTCTTAGTGAAAGCTTAGTTATATTATTCTCAGACCTACCTCCTTCAATTTCAAAACCCTCTCAATCATCAGGAGGGTTGAAGACCATCTTGTTGAGACATCTTTAATAAGCTGATAGTCCTGTTGAAAGGATTCCAGCACATAATGTGAAAATCTCTGCTTTTTCACATTGCTGTTACGAATCTGAATGGTCCAATCAGTAATAGGTGTAAATTCAATAGGAATGAATTACTGCATTGATGAGTGAGCGGACTGTTGCAATACAGTCTCTTGAACCAAACCCTGGTACATATTCTGCCTCCCCCTCAATATATTTCATGTCAGTTATGGCACCCAAAGCTGACTTGCAGGCCAAGTTGACAATGTGAGGAAAACATCTAGAAATTTTTAAATAAGAGCATCAACACAGTGAAAAATCATACCTAATCCTGTTTTTGATAGCATCAAATTTAATCCCCCTCCTCTGAAGTGAATACTGGAGTGAAGTCATCATAGTATCATTATTGCTTGCATTGTCACAAGTTACCCAACCAATCTATCAACATATGAATCAGTAAGAACTACAATTTGAACTTGAAGCCCAAACCTTTTGGGTTATCTTCAATCTGTCAAGGATAAACAGAAAACACTGGGCAAGGAGCTTGCCAGTGTGTCTACCTGGGATTCTGTGAAAACCAATAAGGTCAGCCCTCAATTCCAACTTCCTCTGGGCCCCTTTCATTGTATTAACTTCAATACCCTTAACCCAATGTGCAGTTATGGCCATAAATGAGGTCAAGTTTGGATCTGACCATGTATCAGTGGTGAAGGAGACCTTTCCCACTGATCTCTTCTAAATAGTTAGCCAAATTAAGGTGTTCAAAATTCCAAACTTGCCCTCATATCATCTCCTAGAGCTTTAAGGTGATCTGAAAACTTATTCATGATATGATTTCGAATAGTGCTTCTTCCAGGGATATCAGACTCCTTTAGCTCCTTCCTGAGGAGAAAAAATATCTTCTTGAGCCTTGGAGATTCCACAATGTTCATGGCCTTTCACAATCAGAACTGCTGCAAGGCATTATAAACCATTACTTACCACATCATCAGCAACAACAAATTCAACCAAGGCATTAGAAAATGCCTCCTTAGAATATGGAAGACGATGACTGCCCTCCTTATCATCATCATCATCTCCCTTAAACCTCCTAATTTCCTGCAATGCTGCAGGATTAGTGATGGGAATATTTTTATCATCACATAGCTTGCTCCACTATTCCAAGTGCACCCTAACTAAATGATTCCTGAGGTTGTAAACACTAGTTGAACCACGAAATTTGGCAACTGGATGATCTTGATCAGCTGCACAAGCAGTACTGAGAAACAAAGTTAATTTTGAGAACAACCTCAAATTATGATATTATTCACATGCATAACTTGCAAGTGCTCATTGCATCTGTTCCACTTCCACTTTTCTCAAAAAATGCCCAGACATCCCTTGCTACCCTTGATGCCTTTTTCTTCCCTGACTCTGCAGAGGGATTTATGGAAAGCTCCTCTACCTGAGAGGCTAGCTTAGATGGAGAAATATCCTCATCACCAGACTCAGATTCATCTTGTCCATCTGGTCTACATGGTGTAAACAACACTTGAGCAGGTGTTGTTGGAACAGCCTTTCTCTTCCTGGCAGGAATGGGAGTCATTGGTTCCAAGGGGTCAACCTGAAAATTTTAGTTTGATAGAAGTTTTGCACCAAACACTTACTCCAAGAGCACACTTTGATGGTTTAGGAATTCTCCCTTTTAACTTGACCTTTAGTTGCTCTGAAAACCATCTAGCAGCACTTACTGTGGACTATTCCATCCCCATCATTGTCCTGTTCCCTACCATCAAATACCTCAACTTCTTCTGTTGAATTAGTAGGATGAAAGTCAAATTTATCAGCAATTGGTGGTAAGTGATATTGTGATCCCCAGCTTGAGATACTACTTACCATTGAATTCAACAAAAGGAACCTGCCTCTCAGTAGGCAGCTTATCTTTGTGCACCATGTCAAAAATATTCAAAACAAAGAACAGTAATAATACCCACCTGGAGTAGCAGGTGTGTTTTGCACTGCAAAAGGTGCAGAGGATGCATGAGCATCAGATTGCTCTAGATATATCACAATGTTACATGGATGACAGAGGACAGAGTATAGATTGAACCAATACCAGTAGTATCTTTTGCCACTGATTTTCCAGCCTTTCTTGGAGCCCGACGTGGAGGCATAGTGACAGTAAGTAAGGAAAAGGATGGGAATCCATCCTACTCTTAAGTACATGCAAGGGTGCTACACTGCCTGAGACAGATAAATATGGTAATGGCACCTTGCCTGAGATGAACATATATGGCAAAAAGTCAGAAGGCAAGAGGGTGAAGGTGAGAGGGCGAAGGCAAGAGGGTGAAGGCAAGAGGGCGAAGGCAAGAGTGTGAAGGCAAGAGGGTGAGGGTGAAGGCAAGCGGGTGAGGGCAGAGGTGAGAGGGTGAGGGTGGAGGCGAGAGGGCAAGGGCGGAGGCGAGAGGGCAAGGGTGAAGATGAGAGGGCAAGGGGAAGGGCAGAGGAGAGAGGGCAAGGGCGAGAGGGCAAGGGCGAGAGGGTGAGGGCGAGAGGGTGAGGGCGAAGGCGAGAGGGCGAAGGTGAGAGTGTGAAGGCGAGAGGGCGAAGGCAAGAGTGTGAAGGCAAGAGGGTGAGGGCGAAGGTGAGAGGGCGAAGGCGAGAGCGTGAAGGCGAGAGGGTGAGGGCGAAGGTGAGAGGGCGAAGGCGAGAGTGTGAAGGCGAGAGGGTGAGGGTGAAGGCAAGAGGGCGAGGGCGGAGGTGAGAGGGTGAGGGTGAAGGCAAGAGGGCAAGGGCAGAGGCGAGAGGGTGAGGGTGGAGGCGAGAGGGCTTGGGCAGAGGCGAGAGGGCTTGGGCGGAGGTGAGAGGGCAAGGGTGAAGGCGAGAGGGCGGAGGCGAGAGGGTGAGGGTAGGGCAAGGGCGCGAGGGCAAGAGGGCAAGGGCGAGGGCGAGAGGGCAAGAGGGCGAGAGGGCGAGGGTGAGGGTGAGGGTGAGGGTGAGGGTGAGGGTGAGGGCGAGGGCGAGGGTGAAGGCAAGAGGGCAAGGGTGAAGGCAAGAGGGCAAGGGTGAAGGCGAGAGGGCAAGGGTGAAGGCGAGAGGGCGAGGGTGAAGGCGAGAGGGAGAGGGTGAAAGGCAGGAGGTGAGAGGGCGAGAGGGCGAAGGCGAAGGCGAGAGCGTGAGGGTAGGGCAAGAGCGTGAGGGTAGGGCAAGAGCGTGAGGGCGAGGGCAAGAGCGTGAGGGTGAGGGCGAGGGCGAGGGCGAGGGCGAGGGTGAGGGCGAGGGTAGGGCGAGAGGGCGAGGGCGGAGGCAAGAGGGCAAAGGCAAGGCTAAGGGCGAGAGGGCAAAGGCGAGGGTGAAGGTGAAGGCAAGAGGGTGATGGCAAAGGCAAGAGGCCAAGGGTGGAGGCGAGAGGCCAAGGGCAGAGGCGAGGGGCAAAGGCAAAGGCGAGGGTGAGGGTAAGAAGGCCAGGGCATGGGCAACAGGTGAGGGCGGAGGGTGAGGACGGCATGAGGGCATGGGCATGGAGCGAATGCAGCGGGTGTGTGAAGGCAACAGCTATAGAAACAAAGTTGTTAGCCACAGTGAAAGAAAAAGAAAAGAAAACATACGAGGGCCCAGATGTGGTTCATCTGGGCCCCGAAAGTGTCTGGCGACGGTGGGTGGTGGGCAGAGGGGCGGCTAAAGCCGCCCCACACTAGCTCCCAGCCGCTCTAAAGTTAGAGCCGAGCCGTGCTTAGCCGAAGCCAAACGGCTGGCTTCGGCTCGGCTCCCAATCGGCTCGGCTCAGTCGGCTTGCGGCTTAGAGCCGAGCCGTTGGCAACACTAGCCCCATCATGACTGTGGAGGGTGTGGACACTGAGGGAAGTGGCAACACTCGTGACTAGAACGAAGAGCCAAACACGGAGTGGCACTTGTAAGTCGTTCAGGCGCGGGCGGTAGACGTGGGCATTTGCAACTGTGGAATGGCGTTTCATTTGGGTGTGGCAAAATCCATTCAAAAGTACTCGGGAAACAAGAAATTCTCAGGTTCGTTCAAAGCAAGCTTCAAAGCAAGGTTTGTACTGATACATAGGCCTGACTACATGGAAGCCAAGGTATTGATAGCATCCATAAAGTTGTTTGAATAAAGAGAGTGCCACGTTGCTGCCAGTGGGAACTGACCATTGGCTGTCGACTCCATGATCGCTACCTCAGTTCCAATGATACACATAGTCACAGCCTTGTCTGCCCAACGAAAACCCATCTTACCCATGACATGGAGATGGCGTGACAGTTGATTGATAACGGTAACTTTGTCGAGACTCGTTGGCTTCAGGTCTCTTCCAAGAGAACCAACTTGAATGACCAATTGGATGATATCTCCTTCGCCATAGCCACCACTCGGATCGTAGGCAGTTACGACAAAGTCAGGCCAATGGCGTCGTTTGTCGACATAGACTGTTTCGCCTACGATTCAACTGATTCAACCGATTAGTTGGTCAGTCATAACATTAGCGAGGATCTCATTACCTTGAGAGCCAATCGAAGCCCTAGTCTTCACGTTCCCCATTTCATCATCGACATCCATGGTCCAATCTGTCAGGCCAAGAATATAGGCCCTGAAAGCCTCGACGTCAGCTTGATCTAAATTCGATGTATCCCACAATTCTCTTATCGGGCGGGAATTTGATGGAAAGGAAGGCATTGAGCGGGCCGTATTGATGGAATTGGGTGGTCGGTTGTTTGTAAATCCAACTTTGAAACCTCTCGCGAAGGCAATCTGGAACATCGCTCCTTGAACTTAAACCACCACCTTCCCGATTAGGATGCCTCCCAAGAAGAAGGCATCCTCCAGTGCAAGGTTTTTGGCGGCCATCGCTGAGCCGTCGACTCCCTCTCCTGCGCCGACTCGTGGTTTAGACGTTGAGAAAACTCCTTTAACCCCTCACCTGCTTCGTTCTGCTAGCAGGGCGCGCACCCTGAGTGCGTTTCGGGCCCGTGCTTGCGACGATATGGAAGCAGCGTTGGCAGACGATTCTCCAGGGCTAGAATACATCATGGAAGCACCGTGGGGCGCACCCCCCCCTCCTGAGGACACCCTAGAAGAGACCCAGGACGACTTTGACCGCATGGAGGCCTTTGAGGTCCGTGCTCGCATGCTAGTTGAGGAGGTCAACTACCTCATTGCGTTGGCGGATGACCCCAATGCCCCCGGCCTTTACGCTGTCCTTTCCAGCCTGGACCAGGTTGCGGGACGCATCGTTACCGCTTTTCGGAAGCAAAACCCCGACACAGCCCCTCAGGCGGTTCGCGCCGCACTGGGCCCCCTCTTTGCAGACCCTTCGGTTGTCTCCCGCGGTGTGCGCGGACCCCCCGTGGAGTCCCCTGACACCCCCCGTGCCCCTACCGCACCCGCTCCTAAGACTCGTGGCCCCGTCCCCCCGCTGGGGCGGTCTGGCCCTCCTCCGGTCCCCCCCAAGAGGACGCCCCCTATGCCGCCTATGCAACGCCCCCCGAAGGCTGCGCAGGCGTCTTCCCCCACCAATAAACCTTCCTTTGCAGATGTGGTCGCCGCCCTCCATCGCTGGGAACCCGCTCGCCCCCTGGACAAGGGGCCCTCTAACTCTGTGAAGAGGGCCAGGTCCTGCACGTCGCAGGGCACGCGTACTACCAAGGTCATCTTTCGCCCCCCCGGCGATGGCCTTGAACTCCCTTCCGCGGACTTGGTCCGCTCTTCCGTCTCACTTGGCGACAAGAATAGTCTTGTCGCTGCTACTTGGACACTTAGGGGCGATTTCGAGGTCACTCTCAAGCGGCCTGCTTCCCCCGAAGACGTTGCTGCAGTCGAGGCTGCAGTCCTTAACCATTTCCCATCCGCCCCTACTCGTATTATGCGGCCGACCACTTCAGCTATCAAGTTCGCTCATGTCCCGACCCAGTTAGCGGATGGGACACCCATTTCCAACGACGCCCTACTGGAAGCCATCCGTACCCACCCCAAGTGGGCCAAGGTAGCTTTCTTTACCCCGCCCCACTTCGTTTTTGCCAAGGGCAAGACGTCTGGCCCTGCTGCCACGGTTTATTGTGAAGTTTTTGACGACAGGTCCTCCTCCACCACGCACAAACTCCTTTCCACGGACATCCTCTTTGGGGGTGTCCCTCGTCGTGCTACTCCCTGGACGGTTCACAAGTCCATCCCGCAATGCGGCATTTGCCTCCATTGGGGCCACACGATGCATCGGTGTGGCTCCCGTCAAGCTTGGTGCGCTGTGTGCACCAGAAATCACCCGACCGCCTCTCATGAAGCCGCAGTCGCCCTCTTACCACCTCGCCAGAGGCGTATTGCTCAATGCATCAATTGTCGCGGTGACCACCTTGCCACTGCCCGTAGCTGCCCCTTCTACGCAGTCCGCTTCCGCCCTCTGGTGCTCGCATCCATGGACCGAGCCCGGAAAGATCATGTCGAAGAGTCTCGTATCGACCGCCGCAATAAGCGCCGCCAGCAGCGCTTCGCCCCACAACAAGCTGCCCCCTCTTAGGGACCATCCGGGGCCTCCAGCCCTCCGTACTGAGTCTTCATGCCTCAAGCCGAGGCCGTATAAGCTACGCCTGACGGGGTCCTTTATTAGTTCCTCGCTGATTTGTCCAAGTCCTTCTTAACTATGTAGTGTTTCGGGGCCTGCCCGGTCTATCTTGTCCGCCGGTTATCGTATAGTCTGTACTATGTAGCTTCCAGTGTCAATAACAATTTCTATGTCAAAAAAAAAAAAAAAAAAAAAAAAGAAGGCAATCTGGAATGAATGGATCGTTCGGTGCGAAGGTAGTAAGCGCAGTAGCTGAGTTTCAAACGGCATCACATGATATATATCGATACACGATGACCAAGGTAATGCTGCAGGACCATCTTGGTCATGACGTGGAGGACAGCACCTTGGCTTTTCTCCGGTGTGTCAATAAGTGGTGGATCGATCTTCCTCGGGACACGCAAAACAAAACCCCAGTTTAGTCCTCTCCGCTTTGCCTATATCACGTACACTAACCGTCCTTCACTGGCAGTGTATGTCCCTGAGGGAAGGAGGACTATCGTACAGAAGGCGTCATCTGGTCACGCACACGCCGTACTCGAGCTGAAGCGATGAAAAACATAGGCGAGATAGAGGCTGACAAGATTGTGAAAAGGCGGTTTTTGGAGGCGATTGGTCCCAAGTTCAATGAGAGCCAATTGGTTTTCTTCGTCAAATCCTTGAGGCGTTAAGTTGTAGTTTGCATACCCGTCCGATGTTGTCCGTGGTGTATTATCCGCAGCCTGACGTTTTCAATGATCGCCCTGGTTATCAACGAGGCGACAGAGAGAAAGGCATCACAGTCACGCGTTGGGGATGGAGTCGATGAATTTGGCGCGTGGCGGAGTTTGGCGCCGATTCTATCATCTCCGATTCCATGTCGTTTAAGCGAATTCAGTCTTCCTCTGTACAGCTACACAATGTGCGCAAACTGACAGCGGGCGTCTACTGATGGGCGCGTACTCAAGCTACACGTGTCAACACCTAGAATGGACTTGCTTCACGCCCACCACTGAATATGAGTTCTACGGCAATCGGGGGATCGCTGTGAGTGTGATGTTATTCCCTCCTCTGGCTGCCCTTTCTGATCTGATTGAGAATGTGTGACTGGCAGAACCAATACGGCCGTACAGATAAAAGGTGCTAATGTCGTGATTCGAGGCTGCACGCACTCACGCCATTATTATACGAAGAAATCGACGTTGCGCTTGCGAAGCCCATGGGCTTGATGGTAGCCCCAGTGTTGCAATTGGACACAGGCGAGACAGGGATGTCACCCGTGCAAAAGCACTTCAAATCTGGGGAAACCGCCCTAAGATGGGTACTGGAGGATAAACCAATGTATGTCCTTCCATGTTGATTGCAGTGGCCAGAATTTGAGTGCTTTATTAGTATTTCTGCGCAATCGGAAGCTTGCCTTCGTCTCCTCAGGACTCGCCATTCCCCACTTAACAAGAAACTCAAACTTAAGCAGGAATGGCCGTTGTCATTCCTTGAAATGACCAATCGCAATCCCACAAGTGAGTCGATTTTCTTCTCAATTCCGAGAGATGCTGATCATCTCACTAGAACCGTATATTGTTCGAACTCAAGATCTAATCCTCAAGGTCCATTTTGACCATAGTAAGGTGAGCCGCCTCGTCGGTTTGAAAGAGAAGATTTTTTTTACATCGATTGAAGGTTCCTCGTTCCCCTCCAACCTCACCAAGCGATGCTACTGCAGTAAACAGCCTCAATCACAGCGACAATACCGAGGAATATCTTTTGACAGGAGCTCCTCCCAGTCTAGCAGATATTCCGGCACATGCCACTGTGGAAGTGGCCCTTAGGGACGCGAGTACCGCCGTCTCTGATATGAACCCCCTTTGTTCGCCCATCGACCGTGTTGTCTCATCAATCAATAGCGGCAAGGACCAATTTTCTTTGTTTCTCGACAACCTTTCCAAGTTCAACAACATGGTTAACGGGATTTCCAAGGCAAATGTCACTCTACTGTATAATAGTATCTGTATATCGATTGATTACCCAGATCCACCCTTACGCAAATGCTGCTTGGACCATACTCTCTCTTGCGTCCAAGGTTTGGATTCCGCGCGTCACACGAGATCAATCTGGCTGACACTTAATAGGTGATTATTGATCAAGTAAATCTCGACGGCTCAATCAGATCTCTCCTTGGGAAAATGGATGAAGTATACACGTTCCTTACAGGGGAAGAATTAAGGCGCATTGAGTCCATGAAGACCGTTGTCGAGCGCATTGCCCGTCAAACTTTAGAGTGTGCTTATTTCATTCAAGAGTACTCGAAAAACAAGAAATTCCGTACGTAGATGTTGGATTGTAACACTTCCTGGCGAGTTCACCTGTTTGTCAAGGAACGAGATTGATCAAGAACTTGATGCCTGGGACGGGCGATCGCGTGAAAGATTTTAACGGAGTTTTTGACAAACTTATGCAAGAGTTTCGCGACAATGCTGCAGGAGATACGTTGGTGATTGTACATCAGATTTGGGATCATCTCAATGAATTGCGTGAGCGTGTTAAAGAGTTGCGTGAGTCCTTCCTGAAACCGTTCCAACCGCATTCTTCTGACCCTTCTACGTTACAGCGGATGACCTGGATCTCAATGGTATACCGTATGCTGCAGGTGCTGGCCTCAATACCCGAAAGCTTTGTTTGGAAGGCACCCGGATAGGAATCCTAGGCGACATCATGGACTGGATCAATAACGGTGATGAGGACACACGTGTATACTGGCTTCATGGTGTCGCTGGTTCTGGGAAATCTGCGATTGCTCATACTATCGCTGATAACTTTCGAGCTTTGGGACGCCTCGGATCTGTCTTTTGCTTTGACCGGAATCAGGTAGCAGCAAGGCGTCATGAGAAGATCTTTGCAACTATTGCAAAGGACCTCGCTGATGGGGATCCCCGCCGGCGAAAAGCGTTGGCGGCTGCCATTCGTCACAACACATCACTCAAGGAAACTGTCGATATTTCGCGTCAGTGGCAGGAGTTGATCGTGCAGCCTGCCAGGGAAATGTTGGATGACAATACTATGGTAGGACCTATTGTCATTATTATCGACGCTTTAGACGAGAGCGGCGATACGAAATCACGACGGGATATTCTCGAAGTTCTTGCTGGAAGACATGTCAAGGCTGACGGAAACATCATGAACCTTCCCCCTCACTTCCGGATTCTTCTTACATCGCGACCATTGCCGGACATCATTAACGCGTTCGAAGATGTTAGTCATGTTCGGCAGAAGTCCATGGTAGACATTCCATCAAGGGAAGACATTCTTCTCTACGTTAATGCTCAGCTGTCAAAACTTCGGGGCATGCGTCCAGCATATTTCAATTCTCTTGCGGATGAATCTGATGGATTATTTGAGTGGGCCCGGTTGGCTTGTGCATATTTGAAGGGGGAAGATGGTGCGGGCGCGGGGCTGAACGTCAAACAGCGTTTCAGTGCCATCATGTCTCGCAGTGGGGATTGTCCACGGCTTGACAACATGTACAGGCTCACTCTGGAATCGGCGTTTCCAAAAGAAGAACCCGCGCGCAGTCGTTGTATCAATCGCTTCAAGTCTGTGATGGCGCAGATTCTGGGAACCATAGAGCCACTTCCTCTTTCATCATTAGCATCGATGAGGATCCACTTCGTCACGGATTCAGATATCGACCTCCCCTCCATTGTAACCCCTCTGGGTTCTCTTCTCAGTGGGACCACTGATTTCTCAATCCCTATCCGCGCTCTCCATGCATCCTTTCCCGATTTCCTGATGGATAGCGACCGGAGTGGCGAGTACTTTGTTGACGTGTCACGTGTGATGGAAAATATTGCGCTCTCCTGCCTTGGAGTGATGAAGAACGGCCTGCGATTTAACATCTGCAAATTGCCAAGTTCCTATTTTCCTAATTCCAAAGTTCCCGAACTCAATAATCGTGTTAGAAAAAATATTTACCCTGAACTGGCTTATTCGTGTCGATTTTGGATCGTCCACGTTTGTAACATGCCATTCAATGCGTCCGTTGCGGACGTCATTCACATATTCTTCAATGACAAGAAATTCTTATTCTGGTTTGAGGCGCTCAGCCTCCTCAAGTCCATCAACGAATGCGCTGCATTATTATCATCTCTGATTCAGTGGATCATGGTACGTCAATTAGTTTGGTGAATCACATGTTTTCTAAGGCATCCTAGCCCCAGGCGAAATATAAAGGAATTGTGGATGATGCGGCAGATGCGCAAAGATTCCTTCGCCTATTTAGTGGCATTATTTCATTCAGCACCCCTCACTTGTACCTGTCTGCACTACCATTTTCGCCCAGCAGTTCAAGAATTTTTACGAGGTTTGCCGACAAGTTTTGCCGTTCTGCAAAGATAATTTCCGAGCACAATGCAATGTGGCCTGTGGGGCAGGGAGAGCTACGTGGTCATTCTGAGTTTGTGTGCTCAGTGGCATTCTCACCAGACGGCAAACGCATCGTGTCGGGGTCACATGACAAGACAATCCGATTGTGGGATGCCGAGACGGGAGAGCCGGTGCGAGCGCCCCTAGAGGGACATCAGCATTGGGTTTGGTCTGTTGCATTTTCCCCAGATAGCAAGCGCATCGTGTCTGGGTCTTCTGACAAGACAATTCGATTGTGGGATGCCGAGACAGGAAAGCTGGTACGAGCACCTCTGGAGGGACATCAGGATTGGGTCTGGTCCGTCGCATTCTCGCCAGACGGTAAGCGCATCGCGTCAGGATCGGAAGACAAGACAATCCGATTGTGGGATGCAGAGACGGGAGCACCGCTGCGAGCACCTCTGCATGGACATCAGCATTCAGTCAGGTCTGTCGCATTCTCGCCAAACAGCAAATGCCTCGTGTCGGGGTCAGAAGACAGGACAATTCGATTGTGGGATGCAGAGACGGGAGAGCTGGTGCAAGCACCTTTGGAGGGACATCATCACTGGGTCAGCTCTGTTGCCTTCTCGCCAGACGGCAAGCGCATCGCGTCGGGGTCGGAAGACAAGACAATCAGATTGTGGGACGCAGAGACGGGGACACTACTGCGCGCACTTCTGGATGGACACCAGTATTCGGTCAGGTCTGTTGCATTCTCACCAGACGGCAAATGGATCGTGTCAGGATCGGAAGACAAGACGGTCCGATTGTGGGATGCCGAAACGGGAGAGCCGGGGCGAGCACCTCTAGATGGACATCAGGATTGGGTCAGATCTGTTGCATTCTCGCCAGACAGCAAGCGCATCGTCTCGGGGTCTTCCGACAGGTCAATCCGATTGTGGGACACCGAGACGGGAGAGTCGCTCCGAGCACCTCTAGATGGACATCAGCATTGGGTCAGGTCTGTTGCATTCTCGCCAGACGGCAAATGCATCGTGTCGGGGTCGGAAGACAAGACAATTCGATTGTGGGATGCCGAGACGGGAGAGCTGATGCAAGCACCTCTGGAGGGACATCAGCATTGGGTCAGATCTGTTGCATTCTCGCCAGATGGCAAGCGCATCGTGTCGGGGTCGTATGACAAGACAATTCGATTGTGGAATACCGAAACGGGAGAGCAACTCCAGACACTTTTGGGTGGACGTCATGGTTGGGTCTTGTCCGTCGCCTTCTCGCCAGACGGCAAGCGCATTGTGTCGGGCTCTTCCGACAAGACAGTTCGATTATGGGATGCCGAGACAGGAGAGCCTGCGCGAGCGCCCTTGGAGGGACATCAGGATTGGGTCTTCTCTGTTGCATTCTCCCCAGATAACAAGCACATCATCTCGGGGTCGGAAGACAAGACAATCCGATTGTGGGACGCCGAGACGGGAGAGCTACTTCAAGCACCTCTGGAGGGACATCATGGTTGGGTCTTCTCTGCTGCATTCTCGCCAGATGGCAAGCGCATTGTGTCAGGGTCTTCTGATAAGACAATTCGATTGTGGGATGCCGAGACAGGAGAGCCACTGCGAGCACCATTGGAGGGGCATCAGGATTGGGTCAGATCTGTTGCATTTTCGCCAGACGGCAAGCGCATCGTGTCGGGGTCGGAAGACAAGACGATCCGATTGTGGAACGCCGAGACGGGAGAGCCGCTCAGAGCACCTCTGGAGAGACATCAGGATCGCGTCTTGTCTGTTGCATTCTCACCGGACAGCAAGCGCATCGTGTTGGGGTCTGGGTTGATTGATAAAGCGATTCGATTATTTGATGTTGATGCAAAGGTACGTTCCATTTCATGACGCTACAAGTAGCTCGTTAATACTTGCTAAACTCGACTTGCAGATCTCTTCACCGACGTTCTCGTCTTGCAGTGAACATGCCCTCCACGACCCTGCTGGAATATTTCAGCACACCAGGATGAATGAGCAAGGGTGGTTTACTGGTCATAATGGCGAACTTTTGTTCTGGGTTCCAACGGATCTTCGGTATGCTTTTTTTTTGCCTGGAAACCGGATGGTCTTTCCAAGAGGGTTGGAGGTCGATGTTAGCCGAATGGCACATGGGGATGAATGGTGTAAGGTAAATGACACTCAAGTCTCTTAAAATGTTGTGATATTAGTAACTCTATCAACATATATTCCATGCCATTGTGGTTAAGTGCCGCATCCCTCGACGTTCACCTCGCTTTCCATAAAACCAAACATCGAACCTTGCACGCACAGCTCTCTGTTGCGCTTTACTGTCAGGGCATACACCGCTATCCCCCGCCCGGGCCATCGGTAAGGTTAGACTCGGTTTTTCTGCCAGTTTCGCCTCCAGATGGTCGAGTGATGCAAATGAGAACTGCGCGCCGGAGAGCAAAGAACATCGTTTTCAAAGGAAGCGAGCCGCATAGGGAAAGGCTGGTGGGTTGAGGTCTTGATCCCCTCTGCATCAGTTGACTTGATATGCAGCCGAACCCGATAGAGAGAGAAAAAAACTGAACGCTGAGAGAAGGAAATGACAAAAGAGAATAACTAGCCTGCCTCTCCATAACCACGACCACTTCTCTTTTCACCAAACTTATTATAATAAAGGTCCTGAAGCCCCTGCGTCCAGTATGAGGCCGAGACTTGATTGAAAACGAGTAAAAGAAAGCAAGGGAGACGAAACTTGGCACAGGTGCTGCATGCTTAACTTGTCTTTTACCTGCCGCGAGTGACTCTTCGCATGTTCACTTTTCCGTACTAAGGTGCTGCAAGTCATTTTTGGTTGCTAGCGGAGCAGGTAATTTGATATCGGCGGCGCCAGCCTCGCCAGTGGTGATCAAGACAGAGTCAGTTGCGGTCCGGAGTCGCTTCTAATATCTCCGCCACGAAATGGCTCATCATCGTTGTAACAGTACTGAACGAGTCCGACACCCAAATTACGACGCACGAACCGCACGGTCTCTTTCAAAGAGCAAGCGGGAAACCATAGCACATGCGACGCGATTATCGCTTGTCTATATCAGAAGGCTCTTTGTCAAGACTTGTCGGAGCGATGCCAGGGCTTCGGATCATTCTCTCAACAAGCAATTATGTATTTCGTGACAACTACACCAAGATGAAGATATCCGACGGTGCCATCACGCTTGTTGGGTCCAATACTCCTTAGGGAACCCTCTGTGAGTAAGTATCCCTTTCTTGGGGGGTTTCCCTCCACTAAAATTGATTATCTCCGCCGTGACTCCCCATCTCTCATCGAGATAGATCTTGAACTGATAGTTCCTCAAATCAGCCTCTTCATCACTAAGTTGGACCAGTTAGTTTCGATTTAGCAAGTACAGATGAAGGACGTACGGATTCATTTCCACCTTATAACTAACCCAGTAATTGATCCGCGCCGCGTTCGCGGCGTTTGTCATCATTTTCTTGAAGCCCTCTTCTATCGCCTCTTTGGTTGACGGTTTCTTATTCAACGTCAACGACTTTTCCAACCGATCTCTCAGTTTCTTAGCATCGCCGTCGCCTGTGAACATGTCCGGGTATGGTACACCCATTTCCTTCATCAAAATATAGTATGTTTTGCAGTACTTGCATTTGCGGTCGCTACTTTTTTCCACCCCACGCCCACGATACTGGCCGACATCCTTCAAAATACGCATCTCGTTGAGGACAATTTGCTCTTCTTCTTCCGTTTTTACTTGCACCACTTTCGCAAGAAGATAAACGGATTTGAATCTGGATCTTAAAAAGTACAGCTTGTACTTGTCGGTTTGGATATCGAGCTCAATGTTCGCGATCAACGCGGCCATCTTTTGGATAGAACCAGGCTTGGAGCCCGGCATGATGTTCATCACGACTTGTTTGACGTTGGACACGATGCGCTACGAATTGAGGTCAGAACAGGACAAGCGGGACAAACGGTTTGAGTTTACCGCTGAGAAGGATCCGGCGTGCCCTGGCGGTGCAGTAATAGCAGCAGCAGTAACACATAGTACGTGAACAAGAACAATCGCAAGGGAAGATAGACGCATATGTATCAATGTGGTTGAGGTCCAGCCTGATGGCTCTCATCGCCTTCATGGCCCTTTTATTGACGAGGCGACAGAGATGATTGATGTTTGGTACTGATCGATGGATCAAAGAGAAGTGTAATGGATCATGCCATCATGCACTGTCACGTCGGGGATCACGTTGATCATGGTTGCCACAAGCACCACTGCCCGCGCCCAATTTCCAATTCATGTTTAAACTTTAGCTTTACAAAGCTGTTGTTAGGGAAATGAATTTATCGTAGCAATGACTAGACACCGAACCGGCGCACCAAATCCAACCGTGTGCTGCGCATTTTTCTTGGTACCAATGTTGTTTACACAGTGTGACGTCCATGCCTACGTTTGTCTGAAAGCATCTGAGGCAAAGTAATATCGTCACATTGCAGAACAACTAACCACTAGCTGGAGATAGTGATTCAATTCGTCTGGGTCCAAGACTCTTTAGGAAACACTATGTGGTGCACCTGTCTGCCCGACGGTTTAGGGCCTGTCCCCCCACTAAAATTAATTATCTTTGCTACCATGTGCCACTTTTGGAGCCCATATATCGAGGGTCCGGCGGCGGCGGCTCGGAACGTATAGTTTTTCAAATCCGCCGCTTTAGTACTTATTAATCGAAACCGGTTAGCGTCAAACTATGTAGGTCAGGATGACTGACGGGGACGTACGAATCCATTTTAACCCCGAATCTGGCAGCGTCCTGCTGTGCGTCTGTCGCGGCCTTTTTCAACTCTTCTTCTAACTGACTCTCTACCGCCTGTTCATCAGATGGGTTTTTTAACGTCTTTTGAATTTCCTGCTTGACACTGCCATTTTTCATCACCTCTTCGTATGTCTCACCAAAATTATCCAGCAAGATATAGTAGGTCAGACAAACCCTCGACGGTTGACAGTCGTTTCTTTGTTCCACCCCACGCCCGTCATACCGGTTGGTGTCCTTCAAAAGCCGTATTTCTTGAAGAGCAGCTTTCTCGGCATCTTTCGAATCGATTGACAACACTTTCATAAGGTATTTTCCGTTCTTAATCTCTACTCGGTACAACTGGTAGTTGTCTTGTTTGAGAATGGGCGTCATGCTCGGGAGATTCTGGGCCGTTGCTTGGATGTCGCCACTCCCCCCCTTCTTGTTTTGATAACCCTGCTTCATATTTTGCACGAGATACTGCGAATCAGAGTCAGAACGGGATAAGCGTGACAAGCGTTCATTCGAGTTCACCAATGAAGTGAGTTTCTTCGACAGAGGCGTAGTGCCACATAGTGTGTGAACAAGAATGATCGCAACGGAGGAGAAACGCATTGAATGTCAAAGTGGATGAGGGCCAGCCTGGTGTCTATTATCACCTTCGTCGCCTTTTTATCGAGGAGGCGACATGGAGACGATCGATGATACATGATGGCAGTGGGATTGGTGCTCCATGGAGAATCGGGGATCATGGCGATCACAGCCACCTTCAAGCGCGACGCCGCGACCCCTCACGCGACTCCTTCGAATGAACAGTTCCTCAGCGATATCCTCTTCCACGAAATGGCTCCTTGGCATGTGAGTAAGGACCGGAAAAACGAGGCAGTTACTAACGGTAACCCAAGTAATGGCATTGCGTCCGGCGGAATAGCTGTGCATCATCAGAAGCTCGTGACCCATCACCAAGCGGATAAACACGGACTTGGTGCCATATCCAGTTTGTTATCTACGATGATTCGAATTGGGGAAAACGCGCTTTCTGGCTAGGACCTGCCGGGGGGGGGGGGGGGGGGGGGGGAGAGGTGAGTCGCGTGGGCTGGGCTCAACTTGCCTCGCAGGTCTCGGAGAATTGAAGGGGAGCGGCCAAATCGTACTGACCAGAGGGAGCTGAAGATACACTGTTTGAGGAGTAACGGCTGAGAGAGAGAGTCCTGCTGGAAGAGCGGAGGGCAGCGGCCCGGCTGTGCGAGAGGATGCTCACGTCACGTGTCCCGCTAAGCCGCCTACGTAACAGACCCGCACAACGCCTCGGAACGAGTGTTTATGCTGACAATTTTTGCAAGAAGCGTCTTCTCTCAAGCTCAAGCATGACTGTACGAACCAAACCTCCACACCATCGGTTTTCAAGTTTTCAACGACTACCAGCAATACGGCGGATGGGCCCTATAGTTGTAGGTGATCATTTATAGATGGAACGTTCCAACTGCCTCCGATAGCGGTCACGGCACAAAACGGCGAAATTTACTGCGACATTCAATATCTTTATCTCATGCCTCAATGGGGAAGGATGCCGCAGAGTCCTCCTACTTATAAGCTAGGGCACCGAACCTCTATAGCTACTAATCTCACGACACACCATGAATTGGCATCCAACTCCATACAACGTCTTCCTTGCCCTTCTCGCCTTCTGGACCGCCGCCAAATTCATCCGATTCTTTCTCCGACGACGCAACGCTCTTCTGGTCCGGTTGAAAGGCCCAGTCAGCAACAACATTTTCTTTGGCAGAGCTAGGGAGCTGTCAGCCTCGAAGGACCCTACTTCTGTCTATAAGGGCTGGGTAGGCGAATACGGTCCTGTGTTCGAACTGCCGGGCTACTTTGGCAAACGAGTCGTCGTTCTTTGCGATCCCAAGGCTATCGGGCATCTGTTTTCAAAGGATACGTTCACTTATCACCGAATCCCATTCACGAAGGCTGCAACCAAGGCTCTCGTAATTCACGCCGGATTTAAACTCGGCCCGTTTACTAATCATCTATTGTCAGTTCGGATCCAGTATGACGTCTACCGAAAGCGAAGACCATCGCCGGTAACGTCTAAAATAAGTTTCTCGTGGGATAGGAAGTTCTCAAAACGTTCCCACAGACAGCGTAGGGCACTGTCACCCGCATTTAGTAATGCTGCGTTGCGCGCAGTGACAAGCGTATTTTACGAGTCAGCATACAAGGTAAATTGAACTCGATGTATCGTGAATGTCTTTGACATCGTCGCCCAGGTCACAGCAGATTGGAGTGCATCATTCGAGTCCAGCGAAGAAACTGTAATCGATATGCAGGTGTGGTATGTTGTCCCGCAAATCAAAATGTCTTGTCAAAGTAGTGACGTATTCATGCCATTGGTAGGATTAATCGAATCACGTTCGTGTTTCCCTAATCACGATCAGTTACTCACCGAGTCTCAAATTTCACACACACACACACACACAGGTTTGATTCCGTTGGGATTGCTGGCTTTGGTCACGACTTTAAAGCGTTGGAAGGACACCAATCCCCTGTTCTCAAATTGTTCGAATCACTGAACAGAAATGGTAGTCATCGACTCTTTCTCCTAATAGGCTTGATTTTCCCTCAAATTTTCAACATGCCGAACAGTATCTTTCGGCAAATGGCAAAGGCAACGTCGGAAGTGGCTAGTCATTTTCTCGAAGATTTCCAAAGTGAAAATAAGAACTCGCAAAGTACCAAGGACAAGTCAATCCTCGGCCTTTTGGGTACGTGTTATAATATGAATGCTTTTTGCGTTTAATTATGGTCGGATGACAGTCAAAGGAGAAACTGGTGATACAAGTTTCAAATTGGATCACAAGGAGGTTGTTTCGCACGTACGCTTACTTTTTCACTTACAATAGTCAACTACTCACAGTCAACAGATCGTGTGTCAATTCTTTACTACCGTTGGCCCAAATACTAACAGCACACTTCTTAACAGAAGTTATTACTGTTCACCGGTAAGCATTTGCTCTTCTGGTTTCTCTCAATCATTGACTAGTTTTGCAAAGGCTATGAAACCACATCTGGCAAGTGCTTTTGCCGTTCACGATCTAATGACTAATGAACGCAAACATTGTTTTATAGTCAGCTTATCGGTACTCATACATAGCTTTTGCAATTGTAGCTTGGTTCTAATCCTTTCCTAGTGGGCATTAGTCGAGCTAGCGCGTCATCAAGAGATACAGAACAAACTAAAGGACGAGCTACGCAAATTCGCCAATAGCGATCCCACATGGGACCAATTAACTTCTGGACTCCCTTATCTCGATGCTGTCGTTCACGAAACATTGAGATTACATCCACCTCTAGCGGATTTGGAGCGCGTGGTATGTCTTCTGATCACTGTTCAAGCAATATCACTCGAGACATTCTCAGACGGCCGAAGACGATGTCGTTCCCTTGGGCTCCCCAATCGAAACTGCATCCGGACGAACCATTGATTCGCTTTTCATTCCGAAAGGAACACGCGTTACGGTGCCGATCTCGTACACTAACTGCAATGAAAAGTTTTGGGGCCCTGACGCGAAGTCTTTTGTTCCTGAGCGATGGCTACAGGAAAACCCATACATGCCCAAGGATCTTCAAGGTCACAGACACCTCCTGACGTTCGGGAATGGACCGAGGATGTGCATAGGAAGGGGATTTGCTCTAGCTGAGCTCAAGGTATGCAACGTTCATTCTCGTCGCGATTCACAAATCATTGTTTTCTTTTCTTTTTTTTTTTGGTAGGCTGTATTATTGGTCCTGATCCGAAACTTCAGCTTCGAGTTATTGAACGGGCCGGATACGAAACTGGACGTCCATCCATCCATGTTGCTCCGGCCGAAAATGGCGGGCGAAGAGGGTGCAGTCCTTCCTATGCGAGTAAGACAGGCGTTAGTAGGGTGACACAACTGTCAAGTCTGTTGCTCGGATATATGGTTCGATATTTGATTGCCTTTGTACGATGTGTCCAGTGTCAACTTTTATACTCATTTTGCCCTGAAAACGTCTCGCGCTCTGATCCACGCAACACCGACAAACGCTTTGTTAGGTTGCCCGAACGCCCGTGAGACGCCTCTGCTCGACTTTCGAAGAAGGAAGATGAGAGGGGAACTGATGATTTATACACATCGAGCTGATATGGGCAACAGGGGATGGGAATTGATATGAGCGAATGTGAAATAAAGCTGCAATGATGGTCTGCAGAGCCTCAACTTTACTTAAAGCCAGTCTGATGTGGTCGCCACGATTCTGCTCCACTCCCAACTCTGGTACCTGTCGCCAACTCGCCGAACTCGCCGACTCCGAATATTTGGCAACAAATATATCGTGATGAGTTCTGACGGCTCCGTAAAGGCTGGTCTTTTACTGCTAGTCAACACCAAAATGGCCTTCATAAGTCTCGTTCTTTTTTTCTTCGCATGCGCCGCAAGTCTGCCACATCTGTACGTCGAAGCCCGTCAAAACAATGACACGGCGTTGATGGTATATCTCGTCCTCACCGTATCATGTGATAATCCTACGCTCCCTCACACAGAAACGAGGAAACGTCCTGGGGTTACTACAGTGGACTCGTGGGTCCCTTTTTTTTGCTGTTAAAATATGTACTTAAGCGGGTTTTATTGGAAACGAAAATCAAGTCCCGGTGGCTGTTGGTATCATTTTGTTCAGCTGAGACTAAACTTTTACTATGTCATGTACCAGCACCCGGGCTCTGCAGCTGAAACTAGCGTCATTGCACATTTGCGGGACTCTGGAGGCACACATGGCTGGGTCAAGCAAGTTTGCACCGACGAAAAGAAGCAACAAATAAACTGGAGAAAAAGAAGCGTTATTAACCGAGTCGTATTCACACATGGCGATACGTCCATCTATATTGTTGTCAAGATGGTTCGCTGGAAAAAGAAAGATGTTGAGAAGGAGATCCTTGGATTAAAGTTGGTTCACCAATACCTTGGTCATGGATACGATGAAGACACAAAAACGCATTGCCTTGTCATTCGGTACCTAGGTGTCAGCCCATTTGATACACATCTGGCCCAGAGAAGAATGACAGAGATCATGATGGAGGGTAACAATAAATATAAATTTGATTATGCCGTGATGCAGTACGTCCACGCGGCGTGAGTTTGATTATTATGCTGAAAGTCCTTTCTTCAGTCCGCATGCCGAGCTTATTACGGAATACTCTTTCCTGGAGCTGGAGGATGCTTGGCAAGGACACCTGCTTGGTAGTTGGAGAAAGTCGGAAACGATCTCGCCATATATCCCCATCAAAGATCCTCTACGTATGCCTATCGATCGCAATTATGAAGAATGGAATGCACGAGGAAATTCTCATAGTCATGTTTCTTAGATCCTTCATGTTTCTCCGCGGGGCGGACGACATATCTTTGTGTTTCATCACTGCTAGCATGATATTAATGGTATTTGCGTTCGTCTGCAGTATCCAAACTTCTGGCAGGCCTCATTGCGGAAAACCAGTCTGATGTGGTTGATGTTGCCAATCTGTGTCGCTGCCTCCCAGGAATACTTTGAATATATTTCCCGAGTGTCCATCAGCGCCAAAATCGCTTCACAAGTCTCTTTTCTTCTCGTACGCCGCAAGTTTACATACGAAAGGTGGTGAAAGATCATCGAGGTCGTGTATCACCACAGGGGCTGTTCCGGCCCGGCCTGAAGGCGTAGTAGGCCGTGGCTTTGGACCGTGCGAGGAAGGCACTCTCATCGCTGATTTTGCCCCGGACAAAATCATGGCAGCGCACGAGCATCTGTACAGCCATAGATAGTTCGCAGGCGATTGAGTGCCTGAAGCTTTCCTTGACGTGCCTTTACAGCATATTGGATCAGCCACAGGATAGATCGGGTATGTTTGCGCACAGGCTATTGAGAGGCCTACCTCAGGAAAAATTGGCTCAATTGGACCCATCATACGTTAACGTGCGTGACTCGTAAGCCCACGGATACTTCAGTGGATCACCGTGAAACGGGAAAGGAACAAATGGCTGACGAGCTGTTCTGCCTGCCTCTTAGCCGCCTTAAGAGGAAGTGGGATAAGGCTAGTTTTACCGGGCCAATGATTCGGCTTGCGCCCTAGTGGCTAGTGTCTTGAAAAGAAACATACTTTTGCATCAGGATATCGTCTGACCAGACCCAATCCTGATGTCCCTCTAGTAGAGGTACTCGCAGTGGCTCTCCCGCCTCTGCGTCCCACAATCGGATTGTCTTGTCGTACGACCCCGACAAGATGCGCTTGCTGTCTGGCGATAATGCAACAGATAAAACGCGATCTTGATATCCCTCCAGAGGTGCCCGCAGTGTCTCTCCCGTCTCGGGGTCCCACAATCGGATTGTCTTGTCGTCCGACTCCAACACGTGCTTGCCGTCTGCCCGATCTTCAAGCGTGGCCGCCGCGCATAATGGATCTCATGCCAGACTCGTCTCTTGGGCTGAGATCACCGCCTTCCCACGTGCATGTCAAATCATAGCTAAGCCTCAGTATGCCCGGGCGCGCAGGATTGAGGAGGTGAGGTAACGAACGATAAGGATAGCTGAGGCTCGGCGCTGAGCGCTCAGCCTGAATGCATAAGGAATGCATCGTGGAGTAAAGAAGCGGTTGTTTCGGTCCCTTGTTCCTCAGATTTGGCATCTTTGATTTCGCAGGCCACTGTTTTGCGCTCTTGTGATGAAATCTCCTGGTGATACGCAAACGTCGACATGATACTCGAGAACAGGATTTGGGGGGTGAAGCGTACCGTGGACATTACTACATAATACCCCCTTAGGCCTTATTAGCCAGGATTTGAGGTGGTGCTGGTGCGATGGCAGTGGTGCCCTTTACTGCGGACCCTCAGCAAGCCTCAGTGGGCCTGTCGTCCCCGTCCTAATCGATTTTCGAGCCAGATTTTGTTTAGAAAATTCTGCTACCAGCGAATCGAATGGTTGTCCAAATGATCTTATTATCTAATCCGCACTAAACTCCGACTCCCCGCCGCGCGTCGACACGCTCGCCTTACAACTTGAGGATGTCCTCCTCACCGTCTCGGAAAAAAACGGTGCGCCGCTACGCCATGGATCACCTACTGACCCCAATCAACTTGGCCATCTCACTCGTCACTTGTTGGACCGCCGTCAAGGGAGCCGGATACCTTCTAGTACGCCGACGCCTCGTCAAACTGAAAGGCCTGCCCAATGACAACATTATACTTGGCAGAGCCGGGGAAATGTTGAAGGACCGTGCCACTGCTTATGGACGCTGGGCAGGCGAACACGGTCCTGTGTTCCAATTACCGATCCAGCTGGGCAAACGAGTTGTCGTACTTTGCGATCCCAAGGCTATCGGGCACCTTTTTTTCCAAGGACATTTTCACCTATCACCGACCAGCGTTCGCGAAGGCGGTGTTGAAAGCTTTTGTGAGCCCAGTCATGATGTAGACTAAAATCTATGGCATGTTTTCTAATCGTGCTCCAACAGTTTGGGCCCAATATGCTGTTTGTCGAGAGCGAAGACCATCGGAGGTACTACTATGTTTTGACGTTTCTTGTCGAATTAAAAGTTTTTCAAAACAACGTAGGGCGCTGACACCAGGATTCATGATCAGTAACGCTGCGTTACGCGCAGTAACCAGTGTATTTTACGACTCAGCACACAAGGTATATCTAAATAAGTAATTCGATGTGTCGTGAGCGTCTCTGATATCGCCACCCAGATTAAAGCAAATTGGAGCGCATTATTCGAGTCCAATGACGAAGCCATAATCTATGTACAGATCTGGTATATACCGCAAATCACAAGTTTTGGTCAAAGGCTAACGTGTTATTTTTAGGAGGAATCGGGTCGCGTTCGTTTTCTACGCAGCTGATTACTCGAGTCTTAAATTTTACATAGGTTCGATGCCGTTGGGATTGCTGGCTTTGGTCACGATTTCAAAGCCTTGGACGGACATGAATCTCCTATTTACAAAGAGTTTCAATCAATTAGCCAGTCTGGGTCTGGGAGGAGCAGTCGAAGATTCCTGTTCATTCTTGGCCAGATTTTCCCTGAGGTTGTCAATATTCCAACACCAAGATCACGTATGTTTAAACAGATGACAAATGCAACGTCGGAAATGGCTACGAAACGACGTCTGGTGAGTGCATGCGACTATCATTCGGCAGGCCACGATCTAATAATAATTAACAAACACGAATGTTATAGTCAGCTTATCGGTGCATACATCCCATTTGCAGTTGTGCCTGCTTCTAAACTTTTCCTAGTGGGCATTGGTTGAGCTTGCACGTCATCCAGAGATACAGAATAAGTTGAGGGATGAGCTACGCGAATTCGCAAATAGCGATCCCACATGGGACCAATTGACATCTGGACTTCCTTATCTCGATGCCGTTGTGCACGAAACATTGAGATTACGTTCGCCTGTAGAAGAGTTGGACCGCGTGGTACGTCTTCTGATCGCCATTTATGGACTATCAATCAACGCATTTCAAGGCGGTGCAAGACGATGTCATCCCCTTGGGTTCCCCAATCGATCGAAACTGCATCCGAACAAACTGTGGACTCGCTCTTCGTTCCCAAAGGAACGCGGTTTATGGTGCCGGTCTCGTACATTAACCGCAGTGAAAAGTTCTGGGGTCTTGACGCAAATTCTTTTGTTCCTGAGCAATGGCTCAAAGAGAACCCATACATGCCCAAAGAACTTCAAGACCTCCTGACGTTCGCAAATGGACCGAGGATATGTTTAGGACGGGGATTTGCTCTAGCTTGGATCGCAATCTGATGGTGGTCGTCACTAGGCTGTGCTATCTGCCCTGGTACGAAACTTTAGCTTCGAGCTACTGAATGGACCGACTACCAAACTGGACGTGCATATATCTGTCCTTCCCCGGCCGAAAATGGACGGCGAAGAGGGTGTTATCCTTCCCATGCGCGTGAGGCAAGTGGCGGGGTGATATATGAGCACGTGCATGTCAATAGTACAAGTCCTCATTTAATGTATGATAGCTTTTGTTTTTCCAGTTGGCGTGTTTGTGCACCAAGTTTGTCTTCATAGGCACACCTTGCGTGTGGTTGCCGTCGTTTGCCGTCGTTGTGTCGTCGTTTCGTTTCGCCATGGTCGTCTGTTCGTTCGTCGTGGTTCCACATTATCGCATGGGGCTGGTGTCGTTTGTTCGTCGTGTGTTGTTCGGCGCGTTACCGTTGCCTCGCAGCGGATCGGGAGTTATGTGCACCCAGAATAACTCCGACGTCGGAATGTTGTCATGACGTAAACTTTATGTAAAGTTGCCATCTCGGAAACCTCGGAACCATTTATGAATTCAGGTTGATACTTTATAAGTTCTCTTCCACACGTAACGCTCATCTGACTCGATTTCTTCGTGATACGCAAACGTGATCGACAAGAGAGCTGGAACCAGTGAGGTGTACTTCCCCCGCTTGTATTAGTAGGCCTGATGAGGCGACTCGGATGCTGTCATCGGCTATAACTCGGGCAACGCGGCAAGACAGTATTAACGTCTCGGGCAACACGGTGAGATAGTAGTGCTGTTTACTGCGCGCCGGGTGCAATCGCAAGACGTAAGGATAAGTCCCTTTGGTCCCAATTGATTTTCAAACCAAATTTTGTTCAAAAACTTTTATGACCAGCGAATCGAACTAATTGCAGACCTAAATCATGATGTCGGCAAACCCATGCATCACAACTAACCCGAAACCCGTCGCATTATCCGTATCATATGACTCAACATAGCCCAAGGCCGCACGCTCTTATAAGGAGGTGATGTCCGACTCCCCACACTCTACCTCGGAAATTTTGAGAACATGGTGCACGACGCCATGGATCACCTAACCCCAATCAACGTGGTAATCTCACTTATCACCTGCTGGGCCGCCGTCAAGGTAACTGGATACCTTCTACGCCGGGGCAGTGCTCGCCTCATCAGACTGAAAGGCCCGCCCAATAACAATATCATATTTGGCAGAGCCGGGGAGGTGTTGACTTTGAAGGATCGTGCCATTGCTTTTGGACGCTGGGCAGGCGAACATGGTCCTGTGTACCAATTGCCAATCCAGTTGGGCAGGCGAGTTGTCGTACTTTGCGATGCCAAGGCGATCGGGCACCTTTTTTCAAAGGACACTTTCACCTATTACCGTCCAGTGTTCGCCAAGGCGGTGTTTAAAGCTTTTGTGAGCTAGTCTTGGTTTAAGCATCCATGGCGTGCCTTCTAATCGTGCATTACTAGTTTGGACCTAATATGCTGTTTGTCGAGAGCGAAGACCATCGGAGGTACGCCTACCTTTTGAAGTTACTTGTAGAATGAAAATTTCTTAAGTGTTTTTTAAAGGCAACGTAGGGCGCTGACACCTGGATTTAGTAACGCTGCGTTACGTACAGTAACCAGTGTATTCTACGACTCAGCGTACAAGGTAGATTTAGAGAACTCGATGTGTCGTGAATGTCTCTGACATCGCCACCCAGGTTAAAGCAAACTGGAATGGATTATTCGAGTCCAGCGACGAAGCCATAATCGATGTACAGATCTGGTGTGTGTACCGCAAATCAAAAACTTTAGTCAAAGGCTAACATTTTATCATTAGGATGAATCGAATCACGTTAGTTTTCTCTTATGAAGTCAATGACTCAAATCTTAAATTTCAAACACAGGCTTGATTCCGTTGGGATTGCTGGCTTTGGTCACGATTTCAAAGCCTTGGACGGAAATGAATCTCCTGTCTACAAGGCATTTCAGTCATTCAGCCAGGCTAGGACTAGTAACCGAAAATTCTTTTTCCTTATTGGCCCGATTTTCCCCCAAATTGTCAATTTGCCAACACAGAGATCACGTATGTTTCAGCGGATAACAAAGGCAACGGCGGAAATCGCTAGTCATCTTCTCGAGGATTCCCAAAGAGATAAGGAAAGCTCGCAGGACAAATCGATCCTCGGTCTGTTAGGTGCGTATTATATTCCCTTTACATGTTGCTTGTATCGTTTAATCATATTGGGCGGCAGTCAAAGGAGAAACCGAAGATACAAGTTTCAAGTTAAATCACGAGGAGGTTGTTTCTCAGGTACATCTCCTTTTCACTTGCAATAATCAACGGCTCATAGTCAATAGATAGTGTGTAAATTCTTTGCAAATTTATGTGCCAAAAACTAACATGATATGTGCTGGCAGAATTTACTATTACTTGCTGGTAGGCGTTCGCTTACTTGGTAACTTTTACTTGTTGACCAGTTTTTTTTGCAAAGGCTACGAAACGACATCTGGTTAGTACATGTCACCCTCGTCAGGTCATAATCTAACGACTCGAACACGAATGTTATAGTCAGCTTATCGGTACATGCATCGCCTTCGTAGTCGTGCTTGCTTCTCACCTTTTCCTAGTGGGCATTGGCTGAACTCGCACGTCATCCAGAGATACAAAACAAGCTAAGAGACGAGCTATCTGAATTCGCAAATAATGATCCCACATGGGACCAATTGACATCTGGACTTCCTTACCTCGATGCCGTTGTGCACGAAACATTGAGGTTCCATTCACCTGTGGAGGAATTAGATCGCGTGGTACGCCTTTTGATCCTCATCGAGTCATGGAATATCGTTCAATACATTTCCAGGCTGTAGAGGACGATGTCATCCCCTTGGGTTCCCCAATTGAAACTGCATCCGGGCAAACTGTGGACTCGCTCTTCGTTCCCAAAGGAACACAATTCATAGTGCCGGTCTCGTACATCAACCGCAATGAAAAGTTCTGGGGTCCTGACGCAAATTCTTTCGTTCCTGAGCGATGGCTCAAAGAGAATCCATATATGCCCAAAGAGCTTCAAGGTCACAGACATCTGCTGACGTTCGCAAATGGACCGAGAATATGTTTAGGGAGGGGGTTCGCTGTAGCCGAGATCAAGGTATGCACGTTCAAACTTACGGATCGCATTTGATTATGTTTGTTACAGGCTGTGCTATCAGTCCTGATACGAAACTTCAGCTTCGAGCTACTGAATGGACCGACTACCAAACTGGACGTGCATATATCTGTCCTTCCCCGGCCGAAAATGGATGGCCAAGAGGGTATCGTCCTTCCTATGCGCGTGAGACAAGTGGTGGGATGAGGACAGGCACCGCATGACAATGTCCAGACTCAATTCATAGTATATATATGTGGTACCGTTTGAAAGTTGTGCTCGTTAGTAAGTAAATGGTACATGTAGCTCGGGGCCCTTTTATCTTTTTAATTAGTACTTATCCTTTAGCAAAGGTTGCGGCCCTGACCTTATGTATAGTAGATATTATTGTAGTACAAGTGACGTGATCACGACCTCATTGTCATCATGATCCTCACCACCGACCCATTTGACCCACCATACAACGTCCTTATCCCTTTACTCGTTCTGCTAGGGACTCTATTTCTCTCTAGATCAGGCTATTTCAACGGATCCAACAACAGTGCTACACGGTTGAAGGGCCCACCTAGCAAAAGCCTTCTTTTTGGCAGGCTCAAGGACATACACACGTCTCGCGATCGCGCCTTGGTTTACAAACGTTGGGCAAAGGAATACGGCCATGTCTTTGAAATCCCAATCGAGTTCGGCAAACGAAACGTCATTCTTTGCGACCCAAAGGCCATTGCGCACATTTTTTCAAACGATACATTCATCTATTTTACATTGCCTTTCATCAAAGCATTTCGAAAAGCTATGGTGAGAGGAATATTCAGACCTACAGGCTGGATTCTCAGCATATCTACTAGTAGGTGGGACGCAGTATGTTAGATGAGGAGGGCGAGGAGCACCGCAGGTAGGACTGCCGATTTATCCCCCCTCCCTTGAGAATGATGAACTTGGCATTTCCAAGGCTGCGCCGCATTTTATCACCTGCATTCTGCTATCCTGCATTGCGCGGAATAACTCGTGTGTTCTACGATGCTGCATATAAGGCAAGCTTGGATTGATGTGCTGGTGTGGTTCAACCATTCACTGAGCAGTGTCACAAAGGCCAAGTCAAGCTGGGAGGCGTTATTAATGTCAAGCGATGAAGTTATATTTGATGTGCAGGAGTGGTGCGTCGTCGTACTAGCCAAAGTTGGCTTTATTTATTTACAGCTCTTGTGCTTAGGACGGATCGAATTACGTTAGTTTCCGATTGGCGCTCGCTACCTTGAAATGTTCAAGTAATCCAATTTTAGGCTCGATTCTATCGGTATCAGTGGCTTCAGTCACGATTTCAAAGCTCTCGAGGGATCCCAATCCGCTTTTACGGAAGCACTAGACTCCTTTAATGAGGATAGTGTCGAGAATGTTCGACTCTTCACGCTCATCGGATTAGCCTTCCCACAGATCCTCTACTTGCCGACCAGAAGATCGCGACTTTTTAAACAGATGCGACAGGAAGCATATAATATTAGCGCTCAGCTGCTCGAAAAGTCTCGGAAGGCATTGGAAGGCTCCCATGATCGGTCAATCCTCGGATTACTGCGTCCGTGTCATGTATTCCCTTGCTCATCTAGAAATATTGATATAGCTCGGGTATCAAAGTTAGAGGGCAATCTACAGATGCGAATTCAAAGTTCAGATTAGTAGAAGAACAAGTGGCCCCACAGGTATGTTTACTTCCGCCGAGATAGTTAGCAAGCTCAAAGCGGTCATACAGATCGTAAGTAATTACAGTGCCAGTGATCAACCATTTTCAGTTGAATAATGTCACTGCTAGAATCTGTTTCTCATCGCAGGTGATACCGCCTCAACCCTATTTTATGCTCATCACTAATACTGGGACGTCGAAGGATACCTAACCACATCTAGTGAGTATCGTTAATATGCTTTGTGTTCGTCCGACGACACAGTTTCGAATGAAAGTTAGTCTCTCGGTAAGCATTGTGTGATTTTCGTGCGACTGCTATATGTAAAGCTTTCGTAGTGGTCACTCGTGGAACTATCCCGTAATCCAGAGACGCAACACAAACTGCGGCAAGAGCTGCGCAAATTTGCTAATGACGATCCGACATGGGATCAATTGACGACTGAACTACCGTATCTCGATGCCGTTGTGCTTGAAACGTTGAGATTACATCCAACTGTGGAAGATATAACACGCATCGCAAGTCTTTCTGTCTCTATGCAAGCAAAGTACGCTGATACGATATTTACAGGCGACAGCGGACGATGTCATCCCATTAGGCGTCCCAATCGAAACGGTAACCGGACAGATTGTTGACCACGTTGCTATTCGGAAAGGAACGGCTGTAACCGTCCCAGCATCGTATATCAACCGCAGCGAAGCTTTCTGGGGACTTGACGCAGATTCGTTTGTGCCCGAACGATGGCTCAAGGAAGAGCCGTGCGTGCCTAAGGACATTCACGGCTACAGACATATCCTTTCGTTCTCTGACGGCCCAAGGATATGTCCCGGAAGAATATACGCTCTGACTGAATTCAAGGTATTTTCAGCCTCTATGATCGTCACCTTTGCCGCCATCATGTTTGTTGTAGGCTGTTCTATCCGTCCTGATCCGAAATTTCTCTTTTGAGCTATTGCATGGGCCGGATACAGAAGTGGATGTCCATATAACGATACTGCCCCGACCAAAAATGGCTGGAGAGAAGGGATCTTCACTTCCGATGCGAGTGAGGCGAATTGTAGCTGAATGAACATCAGGAGGTCGATACTCCATTGTTTACAATCATTTGTCTTATATGTTCTCAACCCTCCACTTATGAACGTTTAACGCCAGGTAAACAACGTCTTTGAAATTCCAATCCAGTCCGGTACGATTCTGGTGTATTTTTATCCCAAGTGATATTCTCCAGCGACCAAGAATTGCGAGAGAGAAAGATTCTGTATGTGAAGTATTGACAACACCCTTACTAATACCTGTAGTACGCAATATGACCTGCAACCCGGTTTCCTATAGTCATTGAGACCCCATTGCTTTCTTTTTATTTGCGGCCGCCAGTGCCTCTAATTCAGATGATGTGAGGTTACATTTCTTCTGCTGGGATTCATTACTACTCACTAGCTCTAGCATTCATTGCTTTTATGAGCCTTATCTGCGCCTTTAGACAGACAGACATGATTATTCCATCCCTAGTACGAGCCTTGCAATTAAATATCAAACTCTCCCTTAAGGTATGCTTCAGCCCATTTAGCTCATCGAATAATTGCTGAGATAAGTCATAATCTGCCAGTAGGATCACTGTAAGCGATACATCCCTGACTCAATCGAAATGTGCTCACTCTTCATTTCACGTATCCGTTCCGTTATACAATCGGACATAGTAGTGTCGGATTCGGATTCGGATTCGGATTCGTTGTATTTGGATTCTCTCTCACGCTCGCAACTATCTATTAAACCCTTCTGTACCTTGGGAGATAACTCTTTTAAGTTTTTTCGTACTCCCGGAGGTAGGCTATAGCTGTCCGATGCGGGATCAGGAATATCTGGCAGATTCTGAGGTATGGAGGACGGAGGTTTCGGAGAGTCTGACGAGCCTGAGACGGGGACTGCAAGGGTGATACGAAGAGAGATGGCGATTAAAGCTAAAAGACAGAGGTGGATGCGGTCACTGCATTGTCGAGACCTGTAGGGATATGAGTGGCCAGCACTGGGGAAGGAACAAATTGCGATGCATGTCCGTTAACTTTATACTCTTGCTGGATCATGTCGCGGGTATCACGGAATAAATCACCGTGTCATCAACACCTGATGTTGCTCTAACATTCATATTCAGGCTTTCAGGAGCCGATTTACATGACCACGATCACGAAGGTTGTACTGATAACAGGAGCGGTGTCGAGGCCCCACTTTCCTTTCACCCTCAAGCGTCTGGAGATGTGGGGCACATGTCAAATGATCTTTCCAGGTTCAATGACGTAGCTGCTCCTCTAGACAGGCGTCCATGCCTACTCCACTGACATTACGGCACCTCTGTATCAAATCATTCCTTCTCCTATCCGTCAACTTATTTAGATCATTGAATACTGTCTCAGTCAATCGATAACCTAGGATGGCGGCTGTGAGTGAGGCATCTGACTTAATCGAAATGTACTCACGCTGCATTTCACCTATCCGTTTCTCTATACAGCTGCCCACATCAGTCCCTGTCCGCTCGCAACTATCTATCAAACCCTTCTTTACACCATCTGACAACTTCTCCAGGGCATTGCGTACCCCAGGAGATAGGTTATAACTGTTTGATTTGGGATCAGGAATGTCTGGCAGAGGAGGTGGGATGGAAGACGGAGGTTTCGGAGAGCCTGACGAGACGGGGGCTGCAAGGATTATACGAAGAGAGATGGCAATTAAAGCAAGAAGACAGAGGTGAATGCGGTGCATTGTCGAGATGTGAGTGGCCAGCACTGGGGAGGGAACAAATTGCGACGATGCTGGTAAATTTTATAGTACTTGCTGGTTCATATCGATATCATACAGCATTAGTGTTGCAGGAGACCGTGGATATATCAGGTTTGTAGTTCCAACACGGTGACGAAAAATTTCACGGCCATGTGGTAATGATGATGGTGACTGGTTTACGCACGCCGCGTGGAGTCGGAAATTGACTGTCCCCGCCGATACAACACCACGGCCCACGTGCTGCTCCTGTTCAAGGTAGTATTGCCAAGAAGGATTCCACTGACTTGAGCTTGTCCGGCGGTTTCCCACCAGATCGTCAATGTACAAGGGTAAAGTAGCACTTTGGAACATGTAGTGTCATTTTTTACAGGGAACAGCAGAGGTAGATGCGGTGCATTGTCGATGAGTACTTAGTGTTGCTTGGTGACGACCGTGACCGTGACAGAAGCGACCGTGACAGAAGGCAACTGCCATAGATTAGAGCGAAGAGTGCGCAAACTGGACTTTGCCTCATATAGGAACGACGCGCAGTGAGCGGCGAGGAATGAAGATGAGCAAGAAGGCCGTGGGGCCGTGGCGTCGTCTTTGGCAAGCGCGCTTCAGGTGGTGTCTGGAAGCGTCACTCGCCGAGGGTAAGATGATGTACGATGTTGATTTTAACTGGCAGCAAAGTTATATAAAGTCAACAGGCATCGTCGAAATGGCTGACAATCTACATACTCACTGCCCTAAACAAGTTGCCATATGAGGTCAAGACGGAATTGATACTTATAGTTGTGAGGGTACGACGTCTAGTAAGCTGTTCAATTGCATTACGACACGGCTGCATGAGAAGATGAGTGAGTATATTTCGATTCGGACAAGGACGCTAATAGTTACTACAGCCACCAATGATCTTGCCAGTTTATCGGTGGACTCTGGAATTATTCAAGATGTCACAAGGAGTGCTGTGATGCGAGGATTGACTAGTGCCTGGACGAGTCATAACCAGCTGTCTGGAGTAGATACGTGTCAGACAACAGAGGAAGAGTGAGTCGCACCTCGGCGAACCTCGATTGAATCTGACTCGAAAAGATCTGACGTCTCCATACGCTAAAGGCGCTAAACGGTTGTCTTCGTATCCTGATCCCCAGGTATGAAACCTTCTCTTGGCGCACCACTACTTCGTAAATCCGACATGCACTGGCATGCGTTTGGGTGGGAGAGGAAGGACTATTTTGGTTATCTTGAATTGATGGTTGATATACTAGAAGGCGCCTCAGCGTCTTATCCCTGTTCCCAAACTTGATGGTTTGATCGTGATTCAGGGATGTCTCTTGTAACCGAGAATGATGACCCCTTACTAGATGGCCCGCCTTGCAAGATGGAATATACGATTATGGAGCTTACACTTGAAGCACGGCGACGGCGACGGCGGTGAGTATGAATGAGTTCACGAGTCTTTCTACTCAAGTTATCTTTGCGATAGGGCTGTGGAACTCGGATCGATGTGATTTCACCCGTGTTCCGGTGATATACAAAATTTAACATCGGGCTATTGCAGCCAGATATATTGGTAACTGTCGTCGTTCTGAAAGAGATGGCTGTAACCCAAAATGATGGCGATGGCTCAAGGAAGAACCATATATGCCTACAAAAGTCTTGGCCCGTCATCAAGATTCAAGAGATTGTCGTATCACGACCTACTAGTACCAGCAACAGTGACGCACGTTCTCTGACGGCCCAAGAAAGTGCCTTGGAAAACATTCGCTCCGACTATCAATATTGTATTGTCATGCCAGATGCAGGCCGTTTATCTGATTATCATCATAATTGCTGGAGAGAAAGGTTCTGCGCTTGCGCTGCAAATAAACGGGATTCTATTGTCATGTTTTCCCTTTTTGAAGAGCCAACGTCTCCTGGGATCCACATGTCACGACGATTGTACTAATCTAATCAACCTGCCAGGATTACTCCGCAATCCAGTTTCCCATTATGAATTGAGGCCCGCCCACCGTCCCGATTTTTCATCCCTGTTCGGAACTTGAAGTGAGCTATTTGATATCATGTTCAATCGAAACGTACCCAGTGACTATGCGTTCCTGCTTAGACAGTCGACCACGGGTTCAGTAGATATTAAGGTGCAATAGCGAATCACACTTGGCCTCGACCATTTTATCTTCGCAAATTCTACAGCAGATAAAGCTGGAAAGATGGGAGGCCCGCTACAGTGAGCCTCTGGCTCGATGGAAAATGTCACTACTCACTCTTGCTTAGCACCGTCATCGTTACACATTGGATGTCTTCAATTTCTTCCCTGGTGCAACTAGCTATCACATCATCACGCTTCTTAGGTGGCATCTTATCTAGCGCTGCGATAATGTCTGGTTTTAGAGTCTCTTGGACAGGGGCTGCGATAATAATACGAAGAGAAATGATGATGAAAGCAAGGAGAAAGAGGTGGACGCGATGCATTGTCGAGACCTGGAGTGATACGAGTGGCCTGCACTGGGGGAGGAACAAATTGTGCTGACGCCGGTTTACTATATACTTCACACAGCACTGCCCGTTACCAGTTTTGACTGCCCTAATGCGCGTTCCTATGCCAATGAGTGATGCAGGCCGTGCCCATCATCATAGCTGGGTTTCTCAGGTTGCCCCTCGAAATCCGAGACGCGCGAATGTATGCAACAACAATATGTAAACACCAGATATATGCAGTAATTGCGCATATTATCTAAACTAGAAACATATACGATAGCGAAAGGCAAAAAACAGGGAAAAGAGAACTATGCTCACGATTCCCAAAAATCATGTAGTTTGATGCGGGTTCGTCCTACCAAAAAAAAGTATGCCTTGGACTGAGCAGAGGATTGCCCATCCTAAGCATGACGACATTCGACGTCAAACTCGAAAACTATCACAATTTTGCGCCATCGTTGGTGCATGGGAGAGAAAGAGAAATGAGAGACTATACACACCCCGTTGCCAATGAATGCCCTCGCTCGCTGCGCAACATACATATCCAGCGCCTGCTTAACCGGCTTCTGTTCCCAGCTCAACGCCAAATCGCGCGTGGTCGTCACCATCTCCCACCCCCCCCCCCCCCAGCCATCTCCAACAGTGCCACCTGGACACCCTCCAACCAGGTTTCCTCGGTGTTGGTCATTACATACACCTTGCGCAGGCCTTGCACGCTCCTTCGCACATCCTCTACCCGCTCCACAATTTGCGGGACATTCGGGAGACAGTGCTTGAGATAGATAGCCTCCTCGTTTTCTGGTGTCGGCGTCATCGCTCCCCCAGGTGCAAGTGGTGCTGCATGAGGAGTAGGAGTAGGAGGCTGAAAGTGGTCTGGGAGGGCCACGAAGGAATTGTATCCATAGTATCCCCAGGTGCGGTTGATATAGTGCCTGCAGTGCTGCTCGTAGTCACCCCTCCGAATATGCAGGACGAGCAGACCCTCGAGAAGGTCGTGCGCCGGAAAAGAGGGATCCGTGGGTGTTGAGAGGTACTTTGAGAAGGGCGCATAGAGAGGTGCCAGAAAAGAAAAGGAGGAGGCGGACGGGGTAGGCTCGAAAACCCATTTGTTGGTGCTATATGCGGCACGGATGAGGGGTGACCATCCAAATTGGGTGAAGACGGGAGATTCGCGGATAAAAGGCCACAGATCGAGGACTTCGATGGTCTCAAATAGTCTAAAAACAAACACACATTAGTATATGAGATAGCATTGAGGGGAAAAGATGCTAACCTTATATTAAAAACTTGGTCCAATGGCTCTTCGCGCACAATCTCAATACATCGCGCATCCGTCGTTTTCACGCTGTGGACAAGCGCGTTGAGCAGCTGTATGGCCGTCGGATTCCATAAATCCCGAAGTGGCGCTCCGCTTTTGGGCATACAACGTTGAAGTAATCCAGCGAGACCGCGCGCGCTACGTCCCTGTCATTGGGGCTCATCTCGCTCCCTACAATTGGGCCTGTTCGATTTTGTCAGCGAGACGTCACGCTAGCAAAGGCCGTTGGTGTTGGCCAGAGGCTGGCGTGGCATACCAGAGATGAGTGCAGTGAGAAGTATCCGTGAAGGTATCAAATGGTCATTGTAGTCGGAATACTCTGGGCCGTGCAAGTCCCAGGTGTAGTTATAGAATACAAATCTTTTGGCCAACGTCAGTGAGTGGCATTTCCGAGTACAAGGGTGCTCACGAGCGCTTGACATGGTGGGCGAAATAAGCATTGTAGATCAACTCTTGTAACACGTTTCCCCATCCGACAGCTATACCCACATACGTATAAACGAGAGGAAAGAACACTGGCATATACGCTGCACACACATACCTTGCTGGTGGTTTCCAAAATAAATGAATTTTGCATGTTTTCCATTGGGATAAGGTAGGTCTGGATTGTGCGCCGGCAAGTGACGTTCGTATTCCCTGTACTGCTCGTATAGCGGTGGTTGTCCATCTTGGTTGAACTGGACTTCGGCAGGGAAAGCAGGCCAGTCGCCAGGGAAGAGGCTTCTACGTCCCATCAAGACGAAGAACAAGAACAAGAAGAGGTGCAGAAGCAGCCAGACGAGACCTATTATGGCGGTGCGGGTGTATCTGCGCGGCCAGTCTCGACGCGACATCAAGTTGGAGCGACTGCTGAGGGTAGTGGAATGACCTCTTTAAGGTGAGCCCCTCAGGCTTGGAGCATCTGACAAAATTAATAAATCGCACTATGCAATTCATGGATTCATCATCGTGATACATGTGATTGTTGATCCAACAGCCGTTGTTCATGGTGGTCGCTGGCCCTTGTTAGCTGTCTTGCGTGTCGCGCACGCACTACTCGGCAGCGCAGCCTAGCCATCATGCATCATGTAAGAGATGGCTCAAGACGGACAGAAAAGCAAGTCCCACCGTCCATTACTAAAAATAGCGAGCCAAAAAATAATTTCATGTCGTGATCCACCTGATCCGGTCGTTAAGTAGGCACCAGCGTAAGTAGGCACGTACTATTCTGTGCTGCGTAGCTGCGTCATTCTGGTACTTTACTCGGCGCATTGGGTAGTTCGCCAAAATTGGGCTCATGAACCATCTAACGGACGAGAGTAGGGACGAAGTGAGGGGTCGAAATGGCGGATCGAGAGGTGTGTGTACATAAGAAAGAGCGGGATGTGAAAGCTACTGCTCGAAACCAATTGGTCGTCCCAACATTCCTTGAGCTGACCTCCCTAGACATCGCGTCTCGTTAATGGCTGAAAATAACGGGGTGACATGAAAAAAAAGTACGGACCTAACTTGAAGAAGGGAAAAGTCATATATTAAGGCGGATCGGGGCAAAGAAGGGAGAAGTAATGCATACCAGAAGATGCAGACCATGTGTGAGTCTGGGAAGATTTTGCATTAGCGAAAGTCCGCCGAGAATGTGTGACATGTGGTTCCTTGTGACAGCGACCTGCGACCGCTCACACCAGTCTTTCTGCTGAGGGAGGGCGAGGCAATAAAAAACTAAGCTGATCGCAGTTTCTGGTAAGCCAACCCCTACTATGAATGCACCGTGCACAAGCGCGACATGTGTTTGAGCGTTAGAACTTAGTTCGACCCAGCTTGTCTGCCAACAGTGACGCAATTGTCCAACTCATACAACACTGGCAGTCTCCTCACAGCATATTTCGCTTACAGATGTTCACTTCCTCTATCTCGCTTCTCTTGGCAGAGTCATCGACCATCAAGAGACACGAACCACTTCGAGTGACTAACTGGAATCATCCATGTTGGCTAGTCAAAAGCCGCCCATGTAAGCAAACATGACAGACAAACCTCACCGATAGTCGCATGGATAGTAGCAGTGCATGGAGAGCTGGAGCGGCGTTTTGGTTTTATGGACAGACGTTGAGAGATCCACAGTGATTCGGATAATATGTTGAACAAGTTACAAACGGAAATACGACAACATTTTAACAGCCTTGAATGTCGTTTACCTTATACCATTCCTTTCCGTGTGCCATATGGCTAACATCGACTTCCACACCTCTCGGAAAGACCATCCGGTTTCCAGGCAAAAAGAAAGCAAATCTAAGATCTGTTGGAACCCAGAACAAAAGTTCACTGTCACGACCAGTGAACCATCCTTGCTCATTCATCTTAGCGTGCTGAAATATTCCAGCAGGATCATGGAGAGCATGTTCTCTGCAAGATGAGAATGTTGGTGAAGAAACCTGCAAGTTGAACTTTTTCAAGCATCCTGCATCAATGGATTGTGAAAAGGGACATACATTTGCATTAGCATCAAATAACTGGATTGATTTATCATCTGACCCCGACCCAAACACTATGCGCTCGCCATCTGGCGAGAATTCAGCTGATCTGCCAACTAAATCCTGTTGTCCCTCTGGAGGTGCTCGGAGTGGCTCTCCTGTCTCGGTCTCGGCATCCCACAATCGGATTGTGTTGTCGGACGATGCCGACACGATGAGCTTGCAGTCTGGCGAGAATGCAACAGACCTGACCCAATCCTGATGTCCCTCTAGAGGTCCTCGCAGTGGCTCTCCCGTCTCTGTGTCCCACAATCGGATTGTCTTGTCGTCCGACCCCGACACAATGCTCTTGGAGTCTGGCGAAAATGCAACAGACCTGACCCAATCCTGATGTCCCTCCAGAGGTGCTCGCAGTGGCTTTCCCGTCCCAGCGTCCCAGAACCGGATTGTCATGTCTGACGACCCCGACACAATGTGCTTGCCGTCTGGCGAGAATGCAACTGACAAGACAAATTGATGTCCCTCTAGAGGTGCTTGGAGTGGCTCTCCCGTCTCGGCGTCCCACAATCGGATTGTGTTGTCGTCTGACCCCGACACGATACACTTGCCATCTGGTGAGAATGCAACAGACCTGACCAAACCCTGATGTCCCTCCAGAGGCGCTCGCAGTGGCTCTCCTGTCTTAGCGTCCCACAATCGAATTGTGTTGTCGCTGGACCCCGACACGATGTACTTACAGTCTGGCGAGAATGCAACTGACTCGACCCAACTCTGATGTCCCTCTAGAGGCTCTCGCAGCGGCTCTCCTGTCTCGGCGTCCCACAATCGGATTGTGTTGTCGGACGACGCCGACACAATGTGTTTGCCGTCTGACGAGAATGCAACTGACGTGAAACACTCCTGATGTCCCTCTAGAGGTGCTCGCAGCAGCTGTCCCGTCTCGATGTCCCACAATTGGATCATCTTGTCGTCCGACCCCGATACGATGCGCTTGCCATCTGGGGAGAATGCAACAGACAAGACCGAATTCTGATATCCCTCTAGAGGTGCACTCAGTTGCCCTCTCGTCTCAGTGTCCCATAATCGGATTGTCCTATCGGACGACCCCGACACGATACGCTTGCCATCTGGTGAGAATGCAACAGACAAAACTGATTTCTCATGTCCTATTAGAGGCGCTCGGAGTGGCTCTCCCGTCTCAGCGTCCCACAGTCGGACTGTCTTGTCATCCGACCCCGACACGATGCGCTTGCCGCTTGGCGAGAACGCAACAGACAAGACCGAATTCTGATGTCCCTCTAGGGGTGCTCTCAGTTGCTCTCCCGTCTCAGCGTCCCATAATCGGATTGTCGTATCGGTTGACCCTGACACGATGCGCTTGCCATCTGGTGAGAATGCAACAGACAAGACTAAATTCTTATGTCCCTCCAGAGGTACTCGGAGTGGCTCTCCCGTCTCAGCGTCCCATAATCGGATTGTGTTGTCTTCCGACCCCGACACGATGCGCTTGCCGTCTGGCGAGAACGCAACCGACGTAACACAATATCGATGTCCCTTCAGAGGTGCTCGCAGTGACTCTCCCGTCTCGGCATTCCACAATCGGATTGTCATGTCGGATGACCCCGACACGATGCGCCTGCCATCTGGTGAGAATGCAACAGACGTGACCCAATTTTGATGTCCCTTCAATGGTACTTGCAGTGGCTCTCCCGTCTCCGTGTCCCACAATTGAATTGTGTTGTCGAATGATCCCGACACGATATGCTTGCCATCTGGTGAGAATGCAACAGAGTCGACTGAATCCGTATGTCCCTCTAGAGGCGCTCGCAGTGGCTCTCCCGTCTCGGCATCCCACAATCGGATTGTCTTGTCGGTCGACCCCGACACGATGTACTTTCCGTCCGGGGAGAATGCGACAGAGTGCACCCACTCACAATGGCCAAGTAGCTCTCCCTGCACCACTGACCACGTTGCATTGTGGTCAGATATTATCTTTGCAGAACAACGAAACTTGTCTGCAAACATTGTAAAAATTCTTGAACTGCTGGGTGAAAATGGTAATGCAGATAGGTACAGATGAGGGGTGCTGAATGATATGATACCACCAAATAATCGAAGAAATCTTTGTGTATCTGCCACGTCATCCATAATTCCTTTATACTCTTCATGGGGCTAATCTGCCTTAGAATATATAGAATGCACAAAACTGCTTGACATACCAATGATACCATGAACCACTGAATGAGAGACGGTAATGACCCAGAACATGTATTGATGCACTTGAGGAGGCTGAGCACTTCGAACCAAAACAACAATTGCTTGTCACTAAACAATTTGCGAATGCTATCTGCAACAGACACATTGAATGGCGTGTCACAAACGTGGATGGTCCAAAATCGACACGAATACGCCAGTTCAGGGGAGATCCCATTTTTAACACGATCATTGAGATCGGGGACGTTGGAATTAGGAAGGTAGGAACTTGGTAGCTTGCAGATGTTGAATCGCAGCCCATTCCTCATCACTGAAAGGCAAGAGAATGCGAGGTTTTCCCTAACAAGTAATACATCTATGAAGTACTCGCCACTCCGATCGCGATCCAGAAGGAAATCAAGGAAAGATGCATGAAGGGCCCGGATAGGGATCGAAAAATCAGTGGTCCCGCTAAAGAGAGATCCCAGGGGGATTACAATGGAGGCAACGTCGATGTCGGAATCCTTGACAAAATGGCGCCTCATCGCCGCTAATGAGGAAAGCGGAAGTGGCTCTTTGGTTCCAAGTATTTGTGCCATCACAGACTTGAAGCGATCGATAAGACAACTGCGCGCCGGTCCTTCCTTTGGAAACGTTGATTCTAGAGTGAGCTTGTACATGCTATCAAGCCGCGGACTGTCTTTACTGCGAGACATGATGGCATTGAAACGCTGTTGGACATTCAGCCCCGCACCTGACCCATCTTCCCCGTTTAAATATGCACAAGCCAGCCGGACCCACTCAAACAATCCATCAGATTCATGAGCAAGTGATGTGATGTGCGTGCGGGGCATTGGCTGAAGCGTAGACAGCTCAGCAGTAATGTAGAGAAGAATATCTTCCCTAGATGGAATACTTGCCATGGTCGTTTGTCGAACGTGCGTGATGCCCTCGAAGGCCTTGTTGATGTCCGGCAGTGTTCGCGATGTAAGAAGAATCCGGAAGTTAGGAGGAAGGTTCATGATGTTTCCCTCGGCCTTGACGTGCTTTCCGGCAAGAATTTTAAGGATGTCCCGTCGTGATTTCATATCACCACTCTCGTCTAAGGCGTCGATAACAACGACAATAGGCCCCACCATAGTATCCGACATTGCCTTGGCAGGCTGTACAATCAGCTCCAGCCACTGCCGCATGATATCGACAGATTCCTTGAGCGACGTGTTGTGACGAATAGCAGCTGCCAATGCTTTTCGCCGGTGGGGGTCACAGTCAGCAAGGTCCTTTGCAATAGTTGAAAAGAGTTTCTCGTGGCGCCGTGCGGCTATCTGATTGCGGTCAAAACAAAAGACAGATCCGAGGCGTCCCAGAGCTTGAAAGTGGTCAGCGATAGTGTGAGCAATCGCTGATTTGCCGGAACCGGCGATGCCATGCAGCCAGTATACACGCGTGTCCTCGTCACCGTTGTTAATCCAGCCTATGATGTCGTCTAGGATTCCTACCCGGGTACCTTCCAAACAAAGCTTTTGTGTGTTGAGGCCTGCACCCGCAGCATACGGCATACTGTTGATGTCCAAGTCTTCCGCTGTAGCGCGGAAGGGTCAGAACACGATTAGAAGGGTTTCAAAAAGGACTCACGCAGCTCCTTAACGTCCGCCTGCAACCTTTTAACATGCTCATCCAACTCATTCAGATGATCCCAAATCTGATGTACAACCACCAACGTATCTCCCGTAGCGTTGTCGCGAAACTCTTGCATAAGTTTGTCAAAAACACCGATAAAACCTTTCACGCGATCCTCCGTTCCCGGCATCAAGTTTTTGATCAATCTTGTCCCTTGACAAACAACGGGTGAGTTCGCTAGGTAGTGTTGCAATGCAACATCAACATACGGAATTTCTTGTTCTTCGAGTATTCTTGAATGAAATAGGCGCACTCCAGAGTTTGATGAACAATCCGACCAACAACGATCTTCATCGACTCAATGCGTCGTAATTCTTCCCCCGTAAGAAACGTGTATACTTCGTCCATCTTCCCAAGGAGAGATCTGATTGAGTCGTCAAGACCTACTTGATCAATAATCGCCTACTAAGCGTCGGCCATATTGTTCTGATGTGACGCGTGGAATCCAAACCTTTGATACAACAGAGAGTATGGTCCAAGCAGCTTTTGCGTAAGGGTGGATCTGGGTAATCAATCGATATACAGATACTATTATACGGTAGAGTGCCATTTGCCTTGGAAATCCCGTTAACAATATTGTTGAACTTGGAAAGTTTGTCGAGAAAGGAAGAAACTTGGTCCTTGCTGCTATGGACTGCTGAGACAACATGGTTGATGGGCGAACGAAGGGTATTCATATTAGAGACGGCAGTACTCGCGTCCCTAAGGGCCGCTTCCACGGTGATCGGTGCCGGAATATCTGGTAGACCGGGATGAGCTCTCGTCAAGAGATCTTCCTCCGTATTGTCGTGATTGAGGCTCTTTACCGTGGCAATAGCGTCACTGGTTGGGGTTGGGGAGGAATGAGAAACCTTCCAACGACATGAAAAATCTTCTCTTCGGAACCGATGAGGCGGCGTACCTTTTTGTCAAATTGGACCTTGACGGTTGGATCTTGAGTTTGAACAATATATGGTTCTAGTGAGATGAATCGTCATCGCGTCATCCCTCGAAATTGAGAAGAAAGACGGCTCACTTGTAGAATCGCGATTGGCCAGTTCATGGAACGACAATGGCCATTCCTTCTCAAGTTTGAGTTTCTTATTATGCAGGGAATGGTGAGTCCTATGGAGGCGTAGGCGAGCCTCCGATTGTGCACCGATACTAATAAAATACATCAAATTCCGGCCACTGCAACAGACACGGAATGACATACATCAGCTGATCCCCCAACACCCATCTCAGGTTAGTTTCTCCGGATTTGAACTGCTTTTGCACGGGTGAATTTCCTGTCTCGCCAGTGTCCAATTCTAATACTGGGGCTACCATCCAGCCGATGGACTTTGCCAGAGCGACGTCAACTTCTTCGGACAGTGTGAGCAGTGCGTGCAGTCTCCAATCGCGGAGCTCTCCGCACCTTTTATCTGAACGGCATTTGTTCTGCAGTCTCAATCAGTGGTTAAAACGCAGTTTAGCTCGGGAACTAGACACTCACGGCGGTCCCCCGAGTGCTTCAGGACTCATATCTGGTGGGAGTGGGGCAAGCGAATTCTAGAACTTGACACGTGTAGAGGACGCCCATCAGGCCTCCAGTAGGCGCCCACTGCTTGTCTTTGCGATTATCAGTATGAATCACTCAAGTCACGTGCACTCACATACTTTGAGCTCGCGTTAGGAGTGCATTCTCTATTTCCTAAATGTCCTGAAAATAAAATTACAGTTTGCGGTGAGTGGTGGTAGTCGACTACCAAAACAATGTATGTCCATCCCAAAACATGACAATGTTCGACCCGGACGTCAAGCTTGAAAACTGGTAAGTTCAAACGCTCATCATGAGCGTCATCAAAACGACCAAAAAAAAGGACTCACCCTATCACCGATAAATGCCTTTGCCCGTTGCGCAACACGCATATCCAACGTCTGCGCAACCGGCTCTTGCTCCCAACTCAGCGTCGAATCACGACTCGCCTTCACCATATCCCACTCCTCCCCCTACCGCCAGAACCGCTACCGCTGCTCACCAACGCCGCCCTCAACTCCTCCAACCACTTCCCTTTCGCATTCGTCATCACATATACCTTCTGTAAACCCCCCACCACCAAATCGCCGCGTTTTCCGGCGTCGTTCCCCCAGACGGAGGCATAAGCGGTCCAGGAGTTCCGAAACGGAGTTGTGCCCGTTGTACCCCGAGAAGTAGTTGATAAAGTGCCAGCAGTGCTGGTCAAAAAGTCGCCTCGTCGGATATGCAGGACAAGCAGCCCATCAAGCGAATCGTAAGGGGGAGACAGAGGGCCGAGGGAAGCGACTAGCTTGGGAAGGTGTTTGGAGATGGGCGCATAGAGGAAGGCGAGCGGCTAGGGTTCATAGAAACGTTTGTTGGTCTTGTGTGCGGGCCAAGTTGGGTGAAAATGGATGATTCGCGGAGGAGATCGAGGGCCCTTGTCGGATACGAATAGTCTACACATGGGCGGGTATATTCGTAAAGGAAATAAAAAAAAAAAAAAAGAGACGTACGTGAAGTCCAAAACCTACTCCGTCCTGCGAGGTATTTCGGTACACCGTGCATCAGTAGCATACACCTTCTCGACAAAGACACCGAGAAGCTGCTCAGCGGCCGTCGGATTCCACAAGCCTCATTTCTGTTGATAATGTGCCGCTGCTCTGGTAGACGGCCGAGGTTGAAAAAATAGTCGAGTGGAATGCCATGATGTTTTACGGGCAACAAAATCAGGGCAAGGAGAGCGGCGATGACGAAGGTCATATGGCAACTCTGGTTTGCGTGATTGTTTTTATTGATTTACATCATATTACTTACATAAGTAACACTGGATTTACTCTCCTTAAGCGGCCATCAGAACGCGACGCGGAGCGGAATATAATATATAAAGCGTAACTGCCGCAGTCACACCGTGTTGGCCACCTCCATTCCTGGACTTTGATATATCCATGGTGCCTTGTAACACCGATTGATGAACCAGCAAGTACTATAAAGTTCACCAGCATCGTCGCCATTTGTTCTTTCCCCAGTGCTGGCCACTCTCAAGTACTCATATCCCCACGCTTAAAGTCTACAGGTCTCGAACAATGCGCCGCATCCACCTCTGTCTTTTTGCTTTAATCGCCAGTATCATTCTTGCAGCTCCCGTTCCGCTGGCCCCCAGATTAGACAGATTAAACATTGACGATCTGCCTCCAGGTATACGCACTGCTCTAAACGAGCTGTCTAGTGATGTCAAGATGGAATTGATACGTAGTTGTGAGGATACGAAGTCTGTGCACGATTGTATCGTGATACGGCTGCATGAAAAGATGAGTGAGTAGTACATTTCGATTCAGACAAGGACGCTTTAGTTACGACCGCCATCCCGCCAGTTTATGGATGGAGTCCGGAATTATTCAATGATCTAAACGAGATGGGAGGTGTCGCAAGGCATGCTCTGATGCGTATTTGCGAGGATTTAATGAGACGAGTCATAACCAGCTGTCTGGAGGAGCAGATACGTGTCAGAAAAGAGAGGAAGAGTGAGTTACATCTCGATTGAATCTGAAAAGATCTAATGTCTCCAGACGCTGAAGGCCCTAAAGGTTGAAAGAAAAGTGGGGAAACTGTTACATTAGTGTTATCAACGCAACTGTTTGAATTCTTCCGAATGCTGGTGCTGTAGCCTGATTCTGACTCGCATTTCTGGCAAACGCACTTGTGACCGTAACAATGATGGTGCTACTAATCTCATGATGAGATGACGCAAAGCAGCATCAGCAGCACTGCTTTGGCCGCTTATTCAGCTTAAATAAGCTGTCTGAGCCGCAAAAAGTGGTCAAAGCTCATCTGCTTAAAAGTGCGAGGTACACACTCATCAAAGCTGCCATGAGCAGCTCTGAGTGACGTCTGAGCATGTTCCACTTATTTAAGTGGTCATCTAAGCCGTCATCTGAGCCATCAAATATGTTCAAAAAATTTTTTTTTCACTTGGTACATATTATGACACCCGTTTATCAGTACTCGCCCTACACATCCCACAAACTGAGAGCGACCCCAGTCCGCCATGAGTGCGAGCCCGCCCACTGTTGACATATGCCATCAAATGAGCATGGTGTGAGTTCACAAACGCTGTTTCCTTTGTTCGTCATCATTTTTTATGAGTGAAACCATCCTACTGCAAAGGGTGGATGAACTCACGCATCTTTTGCCCAACTGCATGAGCCGGTTGCACTCTCTGAATGAGCCAACATCTTCTCTGCCCATAGTCACATTCCGTTTCACATCGCTCTTCTCATCCATAATCTGGACTTTTCTCCTCGTCCCTTTGGCTAAACATGGGTTCGCCACGACTGCCTCTTCATGCCCTGCCACCACAACCTGACCCTTACCCTTGTCCGTACCCATACTCACGCCTGGGCCTGCACCTGTTTGCGAAAAGGGAAAGCGGTGGAGAAACTGTACTTTCTGGATTTGCGAGTGTGAAACTTTAATAATCAGGGCAGGGATCTGGATGGACTGCATACGAGTTGACTAACCCAGGCTTAGCGGACGTTGGTTGAACAAAAATGATTGTTGGCATCAATCAACAGGAGCTCGACGTAGATCTTGTCAAAGTGCCAACAGTCTTGTCAGCAACGACCGCCTGGTCTAACATGTTGTGAATGCATGTACTCTGTTAGCTGATGTGTAGCTGTATGCTATGGTATATGCACATCCCTGGGGTGAGCAGCTGCTATCAATCAAACATGAATATGTCGTGCTATTGACTCACCAAACAGCAGATGGTCGGAGCTTGATGTAGCGAACAACAGGCGAGCAATACAATGGGTCTGGGCAGAGGGTTAAGTCACGTACACGTGCCACATGTGAGGGCAGGTCAAATGAACTTGGCAAAATTTTCACGCGCTACATGGTGCTCGCCCACTTCAAATACATCTTACAAAACGGTGGTATAGCGGCAGTGTGACAGTAGTACAGGTTCAGCTGTCGGGGCATTAGAGCGAGATGAGGAAGAACATTGATAGACACACCTAAATGATCTTGCTCGTCATGATGGCAGTCCTCTTTAACTACGACAAGTGGCCCCTGCCTCATGTTCAGCTCGGTTGAATCAAAGACTCACACAGGCAAGGCATGGCAAGATGATGATAGTTGGGAGGTCAGACACAAGCCTGCCACTGCCAGTGAGCACGAGTGTCCCGGCTCCAGGCCAAGCCTCAGCATCGATGGCCAGGAGACTAAGGACTTGCAGGTGGAGGATGGCTGTATCACAGTATGGTGGTGGTTGTGTGCAGCAGCAAGTGAGCGCTAGCAAGTGCTTGAGCATTACTAGTGGAAGCGCTAAGCACTGAGCGCTGAGCAATGAGCATAAGCCCGATAAGCAGCATTTGGCTGAGCGTGAGCTGGATAAGCAGTGCTCGGCTGAGCGTGAGCCGGAAAAGCTGGGGTGCACGTTTTGCTGATGAGGCACGCAACGGTTGTCTTCATATATCCGACTCTACCCCTTTCCATACGAGTTCTTATCCGCCTTTCAAGAATCACCCCCAAGTACATGTAGCAGCGTTTCTGAATCTCTGACGTCTGCCAATCCTTCGAAATCCAACACGCGCTGGCATTTGTCTGCCAGCTGGGAATTACTGGACGAGATTAAGGTGACTTCTTCATATTTCCTGTTTTGATTATCTCGAGTTGATGGTTCATAGGCGCCCGGTTAGCGTCTTCATTTCTGTTCCCACTTGATGCTTTGATCAGATCGCGATTTCACGATACACGATATACAAATTTTAAAGTGATAACACTGTCCCATCAGTGGGTACCACGACAACCAGATATATTGTTGATTGTCGTCGTTCTGCAAGGGGCGGTTGTAATCAGCCAGCCTAACTAGTACTGATGGCAATGACTCAAGGAAGAATCGTATATGCCTAGAGTCTCCTTGGTCATCAGACGGAGTTTATTTCTTTATGATCACCTTCATGCCTGTCACAGGTCATTTTATCCGTCTTTATCACATCTGCTTGACCACCGCAACCTGACCCCGGATATTAATAGGAAGCTGCTACCTCGACCCACCGTTGCTGGAGAGAAGGATTCTGTTCTTCCGATGCAAGTGAGCGGGATTGTAGGTTGCACAATTTATGTTTGATCGGACGTCTACCAACGCCTCTTAATCCGACACGCGCGGGAATTCGACGATGCGTTGCATATAACATCAGTCTCCAAATACAATATAATCTGAACCGCGAAGTCGTCGCTTACTCTTATGCGGTAATTGCGCATATGGCCTAATTAGAAAAAAGCAAATACACAAACGCGAATGGGTTTTTTTTTTAAAAAAAAAACTATGCTCACAGTTACTAACGTGGTTTGATGCAGGTTCTGGTCGTCCTACCAAAAAAAAACGTATGTCACGGACTGAGCGGAGGATTGCCTATTCCTAAGCATAATGACATTCGACGTAAAACTCGAAAACTATCACATCGTTAATGCGTGAAAGTGGAGAAGCGAGAGATTTACACACCCCACTCAAACCGATAAATGCCCGCCACGCAACATATATATCCAGCGCCTGCTTCACCGGCTCCTGCTCCCAGCTCAACGCCAAATGATCGCGCGCGCGATCGTCACCATCTCCCACTCTCCTCCGGCCTTCCCCAACGGCGCCGGACGAACTGGGTCAACTTTGTCCTGGACTCGGAATGTGCCATCTGAAGGAGAAAGACGATCAAATCTACATAATTATAGAAAGAAGGGAAAAGCAAAGCGTACCGAGGGCACCTACACATTATATAAGCGTAGGTCTGGGGTGTGCGGTCTGGGCTATAGTGACAACTCATCAGCAAAATGTGCGGCACCACTTTGGCTGCTTATTCAGCTTAAATAAGCTGTCTTGTTGAATTAATAATGATCTGGAGCTAAGGGGATTGAACCCACAGCTTCATGTATTATAATATCATTATTAATGAGACGCTAAATAATCCCTTATTATAATCATTGACAGAAATTATAGAGTTTGACAGAAATTATAGAGTTCATACTCAGAGTAGAGACGCCAGCAAAGCACCACCTGGCGCTACCCATAGTGCCACCTGGCACTACACCCAGTTGCCACCTGGCGCTACCCTCAGTAGCGCTCTGCTGGCATTACCTTAGGTAGTCTTAATGTACTCTGGCCCACATGTATATAAGGAGGGCCTTATGCCCTCGTTTCAATAACATTGTATCGCCTCTGTTATCTGTTAGTTGAGCCTCTAGCTCCTAAACAGCCTTCAACAACTACAAACAGTATTAAGTAAGTCTCCCGCTTACTAAGCCTCGGTCTGCGCTGCCGTCATTAGATTTCAACAGGTTATGGGCCCCGCTGGGACGAATGGCCTTGTCGCTGGCATAGACATTTAGTCAGCAACCTCTTGTCATAACAAAGGTAAACAAGGAAGGTCGTACATAGCGTATATGCCTGTAGTACTGTTATTTGTCCCTGTTTACTGACGTTTGTTCCTGCTAATGCGCTACTCTTGGGCTATGACAGGAATAGTCTTCACTCCCTTTTTGGGTTGAGTGACCACCTTGGATGGTGTGACAATAATCACCAGTGTGACACACTCTACTAGTCCCCAGTTTTGCGATATCTGGGTTAATAATAGAAACGCTTCTTGATTGGTGGATCAATAAACCACTTGGTCTGGTGAACCGATTAAATCACTCGGGTTTAGGGCTGCCCCATGGCAGATAACGAGTTATGACATCATAGTCTAGACTTGGAAAGGTTTCGCACCCCCCTATTGGCCGTGAATAATTAAGTGCTTATATCATTATACGAGTTTTCGTCTCGTTCTTCACATCTATTTATAAAACTATTCTGTATAAGGGTCGTGCTGCTTGGACCTTGTTCCATGGTACACGCAGACCATCAATGGGCACTGATTAGCATCCCATTTAGAGTAGGAACGCTTCTTAGCGTCATAAATAGCTTAATATCTAAATATAGCTGGTGGATATTTTTAACTGGCTGTGGGGAACTTGATGGAGCCCCCAAGTCAATAGAAGTGTGGAAACGCTTCTGACGATGAATTATAAAGTGCATTTATGACAAAGAGCAAACTGAAATGTCTATGAAGCACTTGGAATTCTACCCAGATGGAGGAAAAATCGTTCTATCCTTAGAGCGATCCCAAACCTAGTTTGGCTATTTATAGCGTTGATCGATTTGCAAGGATTGTCGCTTACCCAATCTATTTTAGACTCGCTCCAACTCAATCAATCTATTTTTACAAATGTCTTCGATCACCAACTCCGCATCTTCGACTGCCACTTCCGGCAACATCACCCCTGGAACTCTCAGTTCCAAAAATACTTCTAGCTCTGATCTTCAGGGCAAGATTGCCAGGGCTGGATTTTCCAGCACTATCTTCATCAACTCTCTCAAAAGCGCGACCGCTCGTCGCGCTACCATTCCCACTGCTCCCATTGGGGAGATTATCAAGACCAATTCTGCAGAAGCGCAGAAGGTTCGTCGCTGCCTGGAGGAACGTCGCGCTCGCATTGCAGGAGCGCAACAGCGCATGGAGGAGCGCCGCCTTGCGCTGGAAAAAGAGAAGGCGCTATTAGACCAAGAAGTTCGAGGGGCTTATTCCGTCGAAATTGGGACTGGGAGAAAGATTCCCAATCCACCCATATCAGTGTTGTACACTGATAAAGCAAAAGCGGGCCTGTCCGCTGTCCAGGCAGGCAAAACTATTTCACCCTTTAATCCTCGACTCACCTACTGCCCCACCTCTGCAGACATCCAACGATGGGGTGGGAAACTTGGAGGAGAGGCGAAGGACTGGGAGGAGAAGGCAGTTCCGGTACCGCCCGTATCGACATCCAATTTCACGTCGAGAACTGGTGGATCTAGAACTGAACCCTGGCATTCGGTTAAGGAGTGGGAAAAAGTTGGACGAACTAAAATAGTACCAGCTAGAAAGCGGGGGAATCATACCCCTGCTACTTTATCTAATAAACCTCCGTCTGTCTCTGCATATCCACAGTCTGATAAGACACCGATAGAGAAGATGAGAGAAGATATTCAGGTTATGATGAAGAAACTGAATATTGAAGCGGCTAAAGAGAAAGCTGCTAAAAAGGCTAACAAGAAGTTGCGCCAAAAACAGAAACGCCAAGAAGCCTGGAAGGCATTTGAGGATTCGAATCGTCCTCCTACACACAGAAAAGACATCATTCACGATATCTTTGAATCAGATAACTCACACACAGAGTTGGATGATGATACCTATAGCACACTTTTGCGTGCTAACGACGATTCAGAACTTGAACCAGGCGAAATCATGTATGTCAGGCTTGACACCATGATAGATCCTTTCGTACATTCCAGAAATACCCCAGTATGGGAAGTACGCGGATACTGTTATTTGGCAGCAATCAAAACAAGGGCACTTCCTTGTTATCAATGGCAGCCTTTTATTAAAATCAAGGCGTTGGCATCCTACTCCAAGTTGATTAGGAAGAATGTCGCCTTTGATCTTATGAAAACTGAGATTCGCAACAACTATCATCTCCAATTAAATCCACGATCTACTTCTGGATGGAAGGAAATTGATAGCATTGCTAGCAGTAGCAATGCTCGCCTTTCACTTGGTGGAGATGAGGATGTCGGCAAAATTCCAATTTTAACAGGATTAAATTGGAATGAGTGGTCTGTAGCCATGACTGCCTACCTTCGCTATAAAGGACTTTGGCAATATGTCAAAGGATCAAAATCATCTGCTTCTAATTTAGATGAGTCAGAAAGGGCTATTTTTGAAGCTCTAGATACCAAAAAGGAGGCAAGGGATGCGTTACAAAATAAGCTCGATATTTGGGAAGATTATGTCGAAAGTGACGACAAAGCACTTGGGTTAATCACACTCAAACTGGCACCATCATTGCGTCATTATGTTAACTCTACTGCATTGGAAACTTGGACTGCATTAGAGAAAGCTTTTGGGCAACCAGGAGCTGCAGGAATCTTCGTCGTTTTTCGAAAGCAATTCATTGGAAAGTCAATGTCAACAAAGTCACTGAGTCAGTTAACGAATTATTAACTACTACTCAACGACTCCATGCCAATGGATTCACTTTTCCTGATAACATGGTCGCCATGTTAGTGCTGGCATCACTTCCACAAGGATGGGACGGTGTCTCGTCCAGTATTCTTCTCACCACGAAAGCAAGTGATTTAAAACTTGCTGATGTCCTTCCCAAGATAGAGGAAGAACAGCAAAGACGTAGAACGTCTTCATCATCAGGGGGGGCTGTTAATACAGCTCGCATTACTAGAGGCCCTATGAGACCTCAATGGCAAAACTCTGGTTCGGCTGGTCCTAGCAATAGGACCAATTTTCAACGACATTCTGGAAATTTCCAAAGTAACAAAGGAAAATCCAGAGATCAGAATCAACCGCCTGCAGGACCATCCAGGCAGTTTAGTTCTAATCAGGAATGCAACCGCTTCAATCGCGCAAATAAGAAGAAGAAGCGTGCTTTCTTGTTACAACAAGAACAATCTGCTGGTTCCAGTAGATCTAAAGGAAAAGCAAAGGCACCTACCTTTGCTAGTGCAGCGTTGATTGATAGGCTCGGATCTCAACCCCTGATCAACAGGGTTGAACCAGCCTTATTACCTGATAATCTCAAAATGTTACAAGAGCAAGGCTTTTGTGTGGCAGATGAGATTGAATGGCCAGTTAAAACTGGAGGGAATGCAGAAAATCGCTTTATTCCAAAGAGCGATGACATGGATGTGGATAAAGATGATGCATCGGATACAGTCTCTCTAGGAGAATTTGAAGATGCAGAATCTTGGTATCAGTGCGTATATTTCACTAATTTAAAGTCTGATACTGATAATAAATCAGTGAGGACTATGCTACAGAAGACTTCGGAGAATTCGAAGCTTCTTAATTTTAAAGGTAACAATAGTAGTAATCAATGTACTGCTGTAGATAGCGATAATGTAATCGCTGAAATTACCTGCTATAATAGTGAAATTAAGGCGTGCTATTGTAATAATTGCCTTCAAATGGCACTTAAAGGAAAGTCATGGATGATAGACTCTGGAGTGTCTGTTCATGTAACTCATGACTTAGAAGACTTTGCTAATTATCAACCGTTTGATAATCCAAAACCTATTTATACTGCTGATAAAAAATCAAAAGTTTCTTTATTAGGTGAAGGAACTGTGTTCCTTCAAATAGAAAATTCCAAAGCGCTTAGACATTTCATTAAACTTGAGAAAGTTTGCTACATGCCTGAAGCTAGTCATAGACTTATATCATCTGGACAATTAAAGCTTCAAGGCTGGCAGGAACAATCAGATAAACATGGGACAATTTTTTCGCTAAAATCTGGTCAACATGTTCTACGAGGATATCCTAGACATGACAATGAACCTATTCATTGGGTCTTGACTCAGATAGTCAAGCCAGATAGACAAATAATGGACCATGCTGTGTATGTTGTCAATTATGACACTTGGCATAGACGATTGGGACATCCTTCAAAGAATGTTCTTAAACATACTTTTGAACATACTAAAGGATTTGATGAGAAAATCACATTCCCATCCACAAATCCTATATGTCCTGGTTGTGCTCAAGGAAAAATGCACAATAAATCTTTCCCTATTTCTAATAAGCGTGCTTCTAAACCGCTTGAATTAATTCATGCTGATTTACTTGAACTACCAATGGAATCATATCATCGTAAAAAGTGGTGTTTAATGCTACTAGATGATTACTCTTCATTTGCTCATATGGCACTTCTTCGATCAAAATCAGAAACATTTACTGCTGTCCAAAGTTACATAGAACTTATGGAAAACCAGCATAATATTAAAGTAAAACGTTTCAGATCGGATCGAGGGGGGGAATTTAAGTCACATGAATTCGACAAATATCTTGCATCTAAAGGGATATTTAGGGAACAGAGTGCACCTCACATACATCAGCAAAATGGTCGTGCAGAACGTCTTAATGACACTATACTTGAGAAAGCAGAAAGCATGAGACTTGAGTCTTCCTGTCCAAAATCATGGTGGGAATTTGCTTTTGAAACTGCTATTCATGTATATAATCGCACTCTGTTAAGAAGAACAAACTGGAAAACACCTTATGAAAATCTGACTGATAAAAAGCCAGATGTAAGCTACTTTAAAATATTTGGTTGTCTTGCATGGGTTCTTATACCCAAAGAAATGAGAAAAGATAAGCTAGCGCCAAGATCTGAACCAATGACCTTCATAGGTTATGAACAAGGATCTAAAGCTTATAAATTTATGAGAAAAGACAACACAATATTTATAGGTGTTCAATCACTGTTTGATGAATCAGTGTTTCCACGAAAAAGCGAAAATTACAACAAAGATAGAATATTTGAACGTCCACCAGGTATTGATCAATGGGATCAATATGGACAAGAATCTGACTCCGATTCCCAAAGTGATTATCTCGATGATAGTGATAATGATGATCCCACATCAAAAAGGAAATCATATAGAAATCATGATTCTACACGTGACGATCAGCAGACATCGTCTCATGATAAAGATGATATGGATAAAGAGCTTGATAAAGAGGTTGAAGAACAGGAACCACCAGTGGAACCTCCTGTTGATCCTGATGTTCGAGGACCAAGTGAAAACAGGTCTGTTGAGAACCCTAGTGAATGGCCTAGGACACAACATCAGATTGAACCTCCTAGCATTAAGAAAACACGAAAAGAGAAAAAGGATTCCAAACGTGCTGAACAAAGAATACCACGTAAAGAGCCTATTCAATTTCCTCTTCGCAGGGGAATAAGAGATAGAAAACCAGTCTATAGAGAGGGAAATATATATGGTCAAAAAACTCCTCTTGAAATTGAAAAAGACTTGGGTAATGACTCTGATCCTTTTGGCTCAGATCAGGATGATAATAATAATAATCCTGATAAAACTATTTATGAAGATGCACCAGAAGGTCCAAATCCTGGTTCTAGTCAGGATATTCAGGATACTCTTGATAGTTTAAGACTGCTCAAGAAATTACAAAAAGAAGGAGGCACAAAATTTGTGAACTTCTTATTATCAAAAGCGTTTGAAGTAAAATCAGAGGTACCTGTGCACTTTAGAGACGTGTTGAAAATTAGAAATCTCAATCCAAAAGCTTTCCAAGAATGGGTTACAGCTATGGAAGAAGAGATACAAGCTCTATGTGATCGAGATGTCTGGGAGTTAGTGGAATGTCCCAAAAATCGTAAACCTGTTAAGTGTAGATGGGTTTACAATATTAAAAGTGATGGTCGAAAACGTGCTCGATTAGTTGCTAAAGGTTTTTCACAAATACCTGGTATTGATTATGATGACACATTTTCTCCTGTCGCACGCTTTGAGACAGTGAGATTACTTTTGGCTTCTGCAGCACTCCAAGATTGGGATATCGAGGCGCTGGATGTTAAAACAGCATTCTTATATGGAAATCTCGATGAAGAGATTTACATGGAACAGCCAGAAGGTTTTGTCACTAAAGGACAAGAAGGGAAAGTCTATCGCCTTAAAAAGGCCTTGTATGGTCTTAAACAAGCATCTTATGCTTGGAATAAACAAGCTGATAAAAGCTTGAAATCCTTAGGATTCCATAGATGTCTTTCAGACACAGGAGTTTATATCTTAAGGAAAAATTCATCAATTTTAGTAGTTATCTTATATGTAGATGACGTTTTATGGATGGGCAATAACTCTGAACTGCTACAAACTCTCAAAAGCAAGTTCATGAAAATATGGGAATGCAGAGATTTAGGAAAAGTCTCTGAATATCTTGGAATGAAAATTGTCCGAGATAGACAAAATCGATTATTAACTATCGATCAAATAGACTATGCTATGAAAGTTGTTAAACGTTTTGGTCAAGAAAATGCCAAACCTGCTAGAACACCTTTACCAGCAGGCTATGTTCCTAAACCAAACGATGGAACAGCAACTTCTCAACAGAGAAGTCATTATCAATCCATAATTGGATCTTTATTATATCTGACACTTGGAACTCGTCCAGATATTGCTTATGCAGTAATCATGATGTCACAATTCATGGTTAATCCTTCTGAAGAACACATTCAGAAAGCATTATATATTGTCAAATATGTTGCCACTAATTCTAATGGCAAAATAATATATAATGGTAAACAAAAAGAAGGATTTGTTGCATATTGTGATGCAGATTGGGCAGGTGACCAGATTAATAGAAAATCAGTCACTGGTTATATTGTAAAGTTAGCTGGAGGACCAGTTAGCTGGGTTTCAAGAAAACAGAAAACTGTTGCTTTGTCTTCAACAGAAGCAGAGTATATGAGTTTGTCAGATACATCTAGACAGTTAGTCTGGATAGAATCCTTATTTTATGAAATAGGGATGTATTTAAGAAACATTCAATTAGGTGTTGATAATCAAGGAGCTATATTTTTAGCATCCAATCCTGCTCAAGAGCATAGATCTAAACATATTGATATCCGCTACCACTATGTGAGAAATTGCGTAGAGGAAGGAAAAGTGGAATTAATATATATTCCCACAGATGAGCAACTTGCTGATATCTTAACTAAAAACTTGTCTTTTGATAAGTTTGCACAGTTAAGATCTAAAATTGGATTAGTGATTTATTAGCGAGGGGGAGTGTTGAATTAATAATGATCTGGAGCTAAGGGGATTGAACCCACAGCTTCATGTATTATAATATCATTATTAATGAGACGCTAAATAATCCCTTATTATAATCATTGACAGAAATTATAGAGTTTGACAGAAATTATAGAGTTCATACTCAGAGTAGAGACGCCAGCAAAGCACCACCTGGCACTACCCATAGTGCCACCTGGCACTACACCCAGTTGCCACCTGGCGCTACCCTCAGTAGCGCTCTGCTGGCATTACCTTAGGTAGTCTTAATGTACTCTGGCCCACATGTATATAAGGAGGGCCTTATGCCCTCGTTTCAATAACATTGTATCGCCTCTGTTATCTGTTAGTTGAGCCTCTAGCTCCTAAACAGCCTTCAACAACTACAAACAGTATTAAGTAAGTCTCCCGCTTACTAAGCCTTGGTCTGCGCCGCCGTCATTAGATTTCAACATGTCTGAGCCGCAAAAAGTGGTCAAAGCTCGTCTGCTTAGAAGTGCGAGGTACACACTCATCAAAGCTGCCATGAGCAGCTCTGAGTGACGTCTGAGCACATTCCACTTATTTAAGTGGTCATCTGAGCTGTCATCTGTGTTAAAAGTTAGATTAGGTAATTAAGAATTAATTAGATAATTAGAATTAGAATTAATTAGTGTTTTATATTTAACTAAATATCTATTCAGATTATGTGATATCACATGATTAGTCATGTGATTAGTCACGTGTCTATAGGCTCATCTAGACTCTGATTAGTAATAATAAACTCTTATTTGTACTTGTGTACGAAATTATAGAGTTCAGAGATATTTATATCTTTGACAGATATTATAGAGTTTGACAGATATTATAGAGTTTGATGGGACAATTATCAACTGAATTGAATAGTTGATAAGAATCATTTATATTTAGAACATGACTCAGAAATGACTCATATGACTGTGCATTGCTGTGCAATGACTGTGCAATGACTCATATTATTGCGCATGAGTCATATAGCTGTGCACATGAGTCATTTAGAAGGAAATGATGTCATATAGAACATCATAGAATGATTAAAAATAGATAATAATAAAAGAAACTCGTTTAATAGTATTTTTATTATTATATTTTGTACCTAGATTAGGGTTACTGAAATGTATATAAGGAGGGCGTTTTGGACATTAAGCTCCCCAGTTTTTTCCACCTAACCAATAGGCAGATAAGCACTGTTACTAACAAATGTAAGTACATTGAAACCTTACTTAGCCAGTGCTCTGTGCTGCTGTCTATTGTTTCAATAGGTTATGGGCCCCGCTAGCAACAGCCTCAAAAGCAACCTGTGCGGAGTTGTTACATGCCGTGGGAAGGATGCTGGTTATTAATAGATACAATGTATTTTTAGATAGACGTTAGATCGGCTAGATCCCACTCAAGATCAGGCAAGCAGATATGGCTGATGGCCCTCTATCTGGTCTGATGGGATCTTGATAGCTGATCGATCTACTGTGACTGTGACTGTGACTAACATCTCTCGATCTCTCCTCATCCGTACAGAATAGCTAACCCATGATCATGGGATAATGATCCGGTTGATGGTACCAGGGATACCATCTAGATCTCCCTTGAGATCTACAGTGTGGGAGCACTGATTAAACATCTGGAGTGGTGCTTCGGAGTCACCCGCTGTTGTGGAACAGCGAAATCAAAATTCTCACAAGGGCTTGTCACCCTAATGACACTGGTTTTGCCACACCAGAAAGCAAAAAGGCATGGATTACGGGCCGTCCCAGTCGACGGATAAGGGTGTGGTGGAAGCCACATCTGAAAGGGTTGATGCACCCCTGTTTGCCCGATATTTAATGCCTTTATACCATTATAGGGGTTTTCGTCCCCTGGTTATCTTCTTTATTTGGCTTGAAATTCTGTATAAAGGTCGTGCTGAGTGGACATTGTTCCACGTACATGCAGACTAGTGGAGGGCACTTCCTATGGACCCTCTTAGATTAGGATGATCGAGATTGTCACTTTTACTATAGTCACACAGTAGCATACTTGTAATTGGTGGATTTTGTACGCTGGGAATTTGAAGGAGCCCCAGGTACACTTATTGGCATGCAACATTCCAAACTTCAAGACGTTGTTTGTGTTGTTGGCAGCCTATAACATGTTGTTACATAAACAGCACAGCCTGATAAGCACATCTTTTCTCATGTTTCATTCGAGAAAATGAATTAGGCTAATGCAAATTTTAATAGATGTCTCAAGTTTTCCAAATCGGTTTTTTGTCTCAACAAGTCCACCTGATGATTTACTTGGATTCCGCTATGAATAAACCTGACTACATCAATGCTGGGATTATTTGTCGTGTTATGAAAGAAGTCCATGAATTGCCGTTCAAGGACATCGAGAATATCATGAAAAAATATGATGCAGATGATATGTGTTATCTCTATCCTGGTCATCGTCTGGCCAAATTAGTCTACATGATCAATACCACCTGCAGCTATAATCGTATCAAGAATTCTCCTGAAGCTTGGGAGTTCTTCTTGCCTGCCAGGGTCTACAATAGATCCGCCTCTCATATATGGAATGCAGTTGATGCATCTGTCCATGTATTTGTCTACGATTGTTTCCTCAAGGAGGAAGTCCACCTTCACCCTTCATATGACATTAATAGTACTTCCTCTGAAAAGACGTTGGGAGTTAAATATGTCAATGCAAATGGTCTATGTATGAAAATTTACACTCATCCAAATCAATTAACTGAAAAAATTGATATAGTTGTAAATGAATATGTTGTGACCAGTGAGGCAAATAAAGTTGTTTACCCCCCTCTTTCTTCCGAATTGCCAATACAGGAAGAGGGGGATAGCAGCGAAGAAGGTGAATACAGCGGCAGCAATGCCGACGATTATGATGGCGATGATGATGACAGCATCGAGATTGATGATCAGGAGATCATCAATAATGATCTTCTTGCACCACTGAGAAGCTCACCCCATGCCTATACTGGAATGGGGGAGGGGTTTTGTGAGGGCGTTGGAAGGTTCCCGGCACCTTGCTGTGGGCGCTGTCGTCGTCGTGGTGGGCGCTGTGACTGTGACGGTGTGCTGGTGGCGTGACAACGACGATGAGAGGGAAGAGGGAGAGGGCGCGCACAAAACAAAGGAGGAATTACGAATCTCACATTTTTACGAGGATGAGGGGGGAGCACAGCTCTCTTTATTTTTCTGACTAATACAATCCAATGACCTACTAGTGACCTGTGACCTAGTCACCAAGCCCCTATCCACTCACAGACATTTCCAAACCTCATCACCGCCACCACCCACGATGACTCAGAGTGCCCCTGAGTTACCGCCTCTTGTGAACCAACCTCACTACGATGGTCCAGCAGTTCACATGCTTGGTCTTGGTGGATGTCCAGGACCGCGTTGATGTGCAGCGTCGTGGATGAAACCCAAAACGAACCCAACACACAAACCAACCACAAAATCGAATCTGGATTGGGGCACACCTTCAGTAGCAACAGGCTGGCTGGAGGGGAGCATGGGTGGACAGACGTTCGAAGTGGCACAGAGGCTGGACGAAGGGGATTCGAACACACACTGAGACTGATGGCGAGGGCGGAAGGGGTTTCTCGGTCTTCACTAATATGACAAAGTATGAAAGTGACTGTAAGTGGGGGCTGACTGAGAGTAGTCAAACCAGAGTGTTCGTCCGAAGGAGGGGACGAGGGATAAGAGTGTGGAGAAGAGGACAAATGGGCAGACGAGAGGAGACAGGACAAAGACAAGGTCAAAACGAGGCTGGACGCAGGCAAGGGACCTAAGGCAAGACTCAGAGAGAGGGCAACACTAGCACCTAACTCTGAGGGGAGGGAAAGAAGGTCAAATTTTCTCTGTTGCGTAAAGGCGAAGATACATGTATATAAAGTAAATGATGGTAGCTAAGAATCAATTCAAAGAAGAAAGTCCACTCCACTGACTGATAGGAGTCTCCTGGACACCATCCTTTTGAAGGTCGTAGGGAAGGAACAGAGGAAACGAGTCCATAACAACAAAATGAAACAGGTACAAACTGAGTGCAGAACTCATCTGCCATCACTGATGCTCACAACACCCATATAGGCTTCTATCGCCTGTCAGGTTCCTTGGTCAAAGTCTTCTGCGGTGATGGTGACCACTCCACAGTGTTTCCTAGGCTTCGAAATCATGACATAGGAGGTTCTCTAAGTCCCCATGACTCGTCAAGTCCGCAGGAAGGCGCGCCACATGCCACGTCGAATAATAGGGCATTAACTGGTCTGCTGGAACCAGCCTTGGATGCAATGTTCCCTCCCTGTTGATGACCGCATATCTGGCAAGAGTTCGACCTACTATGATCCAAGGGCCCCCAGGGGATATTGTCCTTTGAAAACTGTCGTGCTCGGCAATCACATTGGTCTGCCAGACTACTTGTCCAACCATGAAGTGTGTTCGTTCGACTGAGGCTAGCTCCCCCACCGAGACCGAGCTGTTGATGAGTTCGAGGTAGAACCAGTTTCGAAGGCGCGGGTCCCTTGGTGCCATTAAGGTGGATGCTTCGTTCGTGTCGTGGAACATACTCTCCCGGCCTCCTCTAGCTCCAATGCTGCACGTCAGGTGGGTCCAACAGTTGTCGGGGACCAGCCTCGAATCCGCAAACTGCATTCCAATCAAATTCGTAATAGCCATGCTTGTTCATTCGGACGATGGTATCATTCGAAGTGCGGCTCCTGAGTCTACCGTGGCACTGGTGGTGCTGGATGGCGTGGGTGGTTCGACTGGGCTAGGGGGTACATCTACCATTGACAAATCTGGGTCTACAGTGGGAGATTCCGCACGGTCCATGATCCTGGTGGCGAGCGACGACTGATTCGACAAGGAAAGCCTTTCTCTAAGGCTTAAGCACTGGCCAGAAGGAGTGATTCCATTCTGTTGGGCTGATCTACGCATGCTGTGTGTGATAACCGTTGAATAAGGTTCTGATAGGAGTTGGGGAGCGGCAGGGACGACTTTTTATGTTTTTTGAATCATGCGACGGCCAGTCTGGGCGGATATGAAATTCGTCTGGTTGTCAGGCACACTTCTAGTGATGCAGGTGCCTTTCTGTCTGGCGCTACGGAGGTGGTGACGGGCTGGATGTTTACACTTCTCCAAACACCAAGGTGGCCGACTCAGCCGAAACCGTTTCGAAATTCTCACCCTTCCTTCAAATGGGGTGTGACCTACTTCTAGCGCTTCTTCCCTGGGCAAGTGGCTTCAAACGCTTTCTATTTCACTACTTCCGTTCGTGTGTGTGTGTGGTACCCGTGTGGATACGTAGCCGGCATATCAGCGTTACGAGTCTCTTAGGGACCTTCGAGGAGAAGCGCTTAGCGAAGCGCTAGCTGAAAGACACAGAGCAGAAAGTCTGCCTGTCTGGATGCTTAACGAGAAGGTTTATCATAGTCATGTTGATTATGAGGAGGCTGTTAGGCAGGTGGAATTGCAGAAGATGGACGATGAGTTACATCATGATATGCAGTTGGCGCAGATAAAGTTGCATGATGTCATGCAAAAAGAAGAACCAAAGGTGACTTATGAAAATCAGCTATTATTTCCAAAGCTGATAATTTTGTCACAGCATACGTTCTTCGGGGTTACAAGAACCCCACTTGTACGAAAATCATTGAGGCACAACCCCCTCAATTATACCAGTCCGGGGAAAAGTTTATCCCCAGTCGAAGGAGAAAGGTCTCCGAGACGACTCCGGTCATCCCCGGAGTCAATGCCCCCGTCGGGCATATCGAAGGAAGATTCGGATCAAGGATCCGAGAGGAGTTATTACAAGGTATGAAACCTTGTAATAAATATATATGTACTGTTGTGGACCAAAATGGTCCAAATATAAATTCTTTTCAGTTGTGTGATGAGTGTGTTAATCAAACTAAAAAACTCAAGTTAATAAAGTTTGATGAGGACATTCGACAAAACGAAGTCACACACACCTCAGATGGTAGCACATTTATTTACGTTCCTGAAGATAAATTTAAGGAATTGTATTATCCCCCAGGAAATCCTTTTATGGGAGAAGAACAATCAGCATTCATGATTCATAATGAAAATGTTGTTCAAGACTTTCCAAAGACAACTAGACCGCTTAATAATACTCCTGAGCCTCAAGCACCTGATTGGGCTTCAGATATGATTAAGATCATTATAGAACGTCTAGATAGAGTTGCTATGAAGCAAAAAGCTACCGATACTGAAGAAGAGAATCATGATAAAAAAGAAGATCATGATAACGATAATGGTTGGAATGGTCCTTGGGAAAGTTATCCGTTGAAGGAAGATAAACCTTCAAAGGACGAATTGGAACATCAACAACTTAAAGAAGCTATTGAAAATTGGCCTGATAATGAGCATAAATCATTGCCCAGATCGTCCAATTTATACTGGCCTATCGAAGAAGATGATGGTTTATGGCCAGAAGAGAAGAATGTTGTTCCACCCAAACAATCATACAAAGCATTTCGACAAATTCATCGAGTCAAGAAAGTCAAAGACTTTCGTCCTTTCTTTAAGAAGACTTTTCTTAAAAAGAAAAGCTTCAACAACAAATCAGATAATGAGAAATCTGAGAAAAAGATTTATCCATTAATAAAGAAACACAGATATGATCATGACTACGATGATTTTTCTGGAGCTACTCAAGTCAAATATAGAGAATTTGGAGAAGTTAAAATGGTCATTCATACCAATGAGCATCCTATTTGGAATAAACCTGGATTATGTTATATGGCATTATTCAAACAAGCTCATTTCTTTAAACGAATATGGGAAATGTATCCTGCTCTATGGGAAATAGTAGCATTACCGAAAATATGGAGACAAGATTCAAATTTTGTCTATAAATCTGAAGGACGACAATATTTACACTTTGAAGTTACTCAAAGAGGAACTTGCAAATGGTGGAATCTAGATGACATGGTAAAATCTAATTCTAGATTTAATTCATACCTTTGTGGTGGCAAAGATGATAGAGATTCGTTTGAGAAGATGGTTTCTGTCTTCAATGGTGTTTCTGATTATCAGAAATGGCGTACAAATATTATGTCATATATGGCCATGAAGGGATATACCAAATATGTCACTGGAAAAAAACCAGTTCTTCCATCAATGTATACTGACACTGCTTCAGAAAGAGCTTCTGCAGCTACTAAACTTGAATATGAGTTATCATATAAGAAAATCTGGCAAGAATTACAAGATTGGAACGAATATTCAGCAAGAGCAAATGCGATCTTTCAAATGTCGCTTGCTACGAATCTTCATGTCTATATTAAAGCAACTCCTAAAGAAACTCTAGCTGAGCTAGATAAAATATTTGGATTAAAAGGAATAGCTAAATATTTTATTCTTTATAAGAATATATTTAACTGGTCTATGAAACCTGGACAAGATCCTATCATAGCTATATCCAAATTAATGAAATTAGTTGCTGATTTAGGTACTGAAGATAATTACAAAATTCCTGATTTTGTAGTACTTTTCTTTATCTTACATAATCTTGGTCAATCATATGGTACTCTAGTTACAAATTTGATAGATACCAAGGTTGCAGATTTTACGATAGATAACATTATTCCTCACATTCAGAATGAGTATAATCTACTCATATCAAAAGGCAAGATGTGTCATCATGCTCAAATTGCTAATATTGGATCAAACATTCAAAAGAATCCAAACACAAACCCAAATTGGAAAGATCAACATTCCAATAACACTTATCACAATAATAACAGGGGAAAAGGTTCTTTTAGAGGACGTTTCAATAAAAGCAAGACATTTGTACCTCGTCAGAGTTACAATAAATTTCCTAACAGAGGAAATGCATCTTCTATGTCAAGGGATGACAAGAAGAAATGTAATGAAATCAATAGGGCTAACAAGAAATTGAAGAATAAAGCTCTAATCAATGAATTACGAGAATTAAAAGGGAAGAAGAAGGATTCATCCACTACAATCCATTTTGCAAATCTGATGATAGTAGATACAACTCCTGGGTATTATAAACAATATCCATTGGAAGAATCTGCTGGATTTATAGAAGAACTTGTACCTGATGTACAACACAATAGTTCTTTATTGGATAGGATTGGAGAAATTCAGATGGATGACAATGATACTCCTATTGAAGATAGGATAGATTATGAATATTTTCATGATGATAGTATTCGTCGGTTATTCAAAACCAATTCTTCACCTTTAACACCTTTAACACCGATTTCCAGTGATGGTTCTCCTGAAGAGGAAGAACAATATCATAGTGGAGACGAATCAGATCCATTTAAAAGTGATTATTCTGATCATGGATTAGAATATATTGATGGAACTGGAAATGATAACAACATGGCTAACCTTAACATTGGGTATGGATTGAATTCTTCAAAAAATTACTTATCTAATACTGTTCTAGTGCTTGATGATATTACTAATAATGGCATATTGAATATGTCAAATCAAGACGTAAATAACAGTAGTTACAAATTTGTATGTAGTAATTATGAGAATAAAGTTCCTGGTGAACAAATTATGCTCTTAAATAAGAATGATCGATGGGCCATTGACTCTGGAGCGACAAGACATTGTACACCATTCTTAAGTGATTTTACATCATATAAGAAATATATTAATCCCATGAAGGTTACCACTGCTAATAAACACAATCAGACATTTATTGAAGGAGAAGGACAAATCTGCTTCAGACATAATAAACATGTTATGAATTGGAATGTATGCTATATGCCAATGTTACCATACAGAATTATATCTGTACCACAATTAACAAGTATGGATTATCATGTCTATCATGATAAAACCAAAACTATAATACATAAGGGAAACATAACTCTTATTGGACACCCAACTGAAGCCAATTCTGTACATTGGCTGTCTACTATAATTAAAAGACCTTCTCATCATTTATTAATCAATAATAGTTCTAAAACTATTGATTATTTTATTTGGCATAGAAGGATGGCACATCCTAGTGATAATGTATTAAACCATATGTTCAGAAATACTGAAAATAGTTCAAAATTTACTAAACCCCATATGAAGAGCATTTGTAAAACATGTATAATGGGTAAACTTGATAATAAACCGTATCATGTTTCATCTAGTAGAGCAACTCAGTTGCTAGAATTAATACATGTTGATTTAATTGAAATGCCAATACAGTCGTATCATAAACAGAAATGGGCTTTATTAATTCTTGATGATTATTCTTCTTTTGCTTATGTAGCATTACTTCAATCTAAAGCTGATACTTTTAATTCAATTAAAGCCTACATTGTCTTTATTGAAAATCAGTTGAACTTAAAAGTCAAAAGTATGCGTTCAGATCGAGGGGGAGAATTTGTAAATCAAAAATTAAATAACTATTTTCAAGATAAAGGTATTAAACATGAACTAAGTGCTCCACATGTTCATCAGCAAAATGGTCGTGCTGAACAATTAAATGAAACTATTTTAAAGAAAGCTTATACACTTTTATTAGAATCAGGATGTCCAAAATCCTGGTGGTCTTTTGCATTTGAGACTGCAGTTCATATTTATAATCGTACACCATTAAAAAGAACTAAATGGAAAACACCTTATAAAACTATGATGGGTAAAAAACCTGATATGTCATATTTTAAAATATTTGGATGTTTGGCATGTATTTATATAGTCAAAGAAAGACATAAAGATAAGTTATCACCAAGAGCTGAACCAATGACATTCATTGGATATGAAAGTAAATCATATAAGTTCATGAATGATAAAAATACTATAGTCATTGCCTCACATGCCATATTTGATGAAAATATATTTCCTAAGTTATCTAAAGATAAGATTATCCATAAAGATAAATACCCAACTTTAGATCTAGATAAAATTCCCACAATAGATAATCATTATAATCATGACACTACAAAAAATGATAAAAGGCAATCATTTCATGATTCAAATGATTCTGATGATAGTGATTCGTCGGATACAGATGATCATAAGTCTGACACAAAAAGAAAACCATCAGACAATCAATCAGAAGACAGTGATTCTTCTAATAATACTTATCATGATGCAAATGATAAATATTTTAAATCACAAAGTAATAAATCACACAAAGATAATATTCCTACAAAGGTTGATAAAGGAAAACAGAAAGATGATACTAAGAGATTAACTTCTTCAGAGATTCAACGACAAGTTGAACAATTTAAAAAGGATTCTGAAGAAATTAATAAAAAATATTCCAGACTTGGAAAATGGAATATTGTTAATAAACAAGTTGCAGAACTTTCTAATAAAACTCCTTCAACATCAAAAACTAAATATATAGATTTATCAAAAATATATAAAATACTTGATAAACATGAAAAAGAAAGACTTGCAGAACTTGATAATCTTTCTGGATGAAATAAAAATCTTAAAATAGATGAGAAATCTATTAGAGAAGATATTAAAAAAAGAGTTAAAAAGAGATTTTTGATAAACCTCTTCTTAAATCTAAGTTTGAATTGAATACTGGAGATTTTTGGGATCCTACTGTTAGTATTAGAGATAATGTTACTACAGGTTCTAAATGTATTGGAAAAAAGTTAGACCTGCAAGCAGCTAAAAGAGGAAAACTTGATAATGATAGACCAAAAATCATACAAGACCCAATATCTCATCCATTTGGTTTTAGAGAGCAAGAAAGAAAAGTTATACAACAAAAACTTGCTACTGGAAAATTGTCTAGAAAACCAAAAGTTAGAATAATTGATAATAATGTTTATGGTGATAAACATCCTGCTAAAATACAAGCAGAAATTCAAACAGATAAAGATTTTGAAAAGGTTGTTAAACAACAAAATCAAAAAGAAAAAGAATGGCGTGATATGCTTAAAAAACCAATTAACATATCAAAGCTACAAGAGTTAGATACTAAATCAGCTAAAGAACAACGAGTTGTTCAACCTGAATTAACTTTAGAAGATCTCATGCCAATAGATAAATCTAAGCATGAAAAAGATTGTCTTAATAAACTCTTTGGTAGAAGACCTAGAAAGGAAATTATCGTTGAACCAAAATTAGATATTAAATCTGATGATAACAAGGTTGATGATAAACCAGAAAAATCAGAAGAAGATCTGGAAAGAACAATAACACCAGCACCTTCTGATAATGTGATTACACCAATTCCTAGTTCTCCAAGTTCAGAAATCAGTAATGAAGATTGGAAGGAAAGACATAAACAAAGACAAAAAAGAATGGATAAATTTTTATTATCCAAAGCAGCAGCTAAACTTGTAGATCAAGAGAATAGGAAAAAGGGTATACTTGTTGTATACAGAGATCTTTTAAAGATAAAAGATAAAGATCCTGAATCGTATTCAAAATGGGTAGAAGCTATGAAAGAAGAAATTAAATCTATACAGAAGAGAAATGTATGGGAATTAGTTGATAGACCTAAAGATTGTAAACCTATAGGTTGTAGATGGGTTTACACTATAAAGCAACAAGATAATAGATATAAAGCGCGATTAGTTGCTCAAGGATTTTCACAAGTACCAGGAATAGACTTTGGAGCCACATTTAGCCTGGTTTCAAGATTCGAAACTGTTAGAATCTTATTAGCATTAGCAGCTTTAGAGGGATGGGTACTCAAAGCACTAGATGTTAAAACTGCTTTTCTATATGGCCAATTAGAAGAGGAGATATATATGGAACAACCAGATGGTTTCAAAACCAATGATAGAAATAAAGTCTATAAATTAAATAGAGCTTTATATAGTTTGAAACAAGCATCATTAGCTTGGAATATTCAAGCTCATAACAGTATAACTAAATTAGGATTTAGAAGATTATATGCCGACACAGGAATATATGTTAAACGAACAGAGAATGACATCATTGTCATTATATTATATGTTGATGACATAATATTCATGGGCAATAATGAAAAGACTGTTAATGATCATAAAAAGAAATTCATGGATAAATGGGAAAGTAGAGATTTAGGAAATTTAAGTGAATATTTAGGAATGAACATTGTGATTGATAAAAAAAATCATATAGTCACAATTGATCAAGCTAAATATGCAAAGAAGATTGTTGAACGGTTTGGTCTTATTAATGCAAAACCAGTAAATACGCCTTTACCAGCTGGTTATGTACCAAACAAACAAATAGAGGGTCAGGCAACACAAGAAATGATTACATACTATCAACAATTGATAGGATCATTATTATTTCTTGCTATGTGTACAAGATTAGATATTGTTTATGCAACAATTCTAATGTCACAATTTGTAAGTAATCCTTCACAGGATCACATTAAAAAGGCATTACATATAATCCAATATGTTGGAAGTACATTGGATTACTGCATTAAATATAACAGAAAAGATGAATATGGTTTAATTTGTTATGCTGATGCTGATTGGGCATCAAATCCCATTGATTGTAAATCAACAACTGGGATGGTTGTCAAGTTAGCTGGAGCACCAGTATATTGGAAATCAGCAAAACAAAAAACCATTGTGTTGTCTTCAACAGAAGCAGAATATATGGCTGCATCAGATGCATGCAGACAGATATCTTTGTTGAAGAATTTGTTTGAAGAGTTAGGATATAATATTAGATCCATTCCATTAATAATGGATAATCAAGCAGCAATATATATGGCTTCAAATCCAGCTCAAGAACAAAGAACAAAACATATGGATGTCAGATATCATTATATAAGATCATGTGTCAAAGATGATTTAGTTGATCTTTATTATATTAAAACTGAAGATCAAGCTGCTGACATACTAACTAAAAACTTATTGTTGAATAAGCATAATAGAATGCTTAAATTATGTGGAATACACATTTAGTAAAATATTCAACAAGGGGGAGTGTTAAAAGTTAGATTAGGTAATTAAGAATTAATTAGATAATTAGAATTAGAATTAATTAGTGTTTTATATTTAACTAAATATCTATTCAGATTATGTGATATCACATGATTAGTCATGTGATTAGTCACGTGTCTATAGGCTCATCTAGACTCTGATTAGTAATAATAAACTCTTATTTGTACTTGTGTACGAAATTATAGAGTTCAGAGATATTTATATCTTTGACAGATATTATAGAGTTTGACAGATATTATAGAGTTTGATGGGACAATTATCAACTGAATTGAATAGTTGATAAGAATCATTTATATTTAGAACATGACTCAGAAATGACTCATATGACTGTGCATTGCTGTGCAATGACTGTGCAATGACTCATATTATTGCGCATGAGTCATATAGCTGTGCACATGAGTCATTTAGAAGGAAATGATGTCATATAGAACATCATAGAATGATTAAAAATAGATAATAATAAAAGAAACTCGTTTAATAGTATTTTTATTATTATATTTTGTACCTAGATTAGGGTTACTGAAATGTATATAAGGAGGGCGTTTTGGACATTAAGCTCCCCAGTTTTTTCCACCTAACCAATAGGCAGATAAGCACTGTTACTAACAAATGTAAGTACATTGAAACCTTACTTAGCCAGTGCTCTGCGCTGCTGTCTATTGTTTCAATAATCTGAGCCATCAAATATGTGCAAAAAAAACAATTTTCATTCGGTACATATTACACCACTTGCCCTACACATCACGTTTGTAACCTGTCTATCTCATATACAAGACCAGTCAGAAGCAGTACCCACCGATTTATTGAGCTCACCTTCATTCTCGTTGTTCTTGCTTTTCCACCACATCTGTATCGTTCTCCCCTCATCCCCAGCAACACAATATTTTGCAGTCCACCTATGTCACAAGCCCCATTGCCAGATGCTGAGGGCCAGCAAGTAGCTGGCTACAACCTCGGTAGCGTCATCACTTAGAGGTCTTTGCGCTCGGCCAGGTATTCCGCGCGGAATCCTAGTGGACTCCGCGGAATCCTAGGACTCCACTGGGAATATTCCCAGTCAGTCCTAGTAAAAATAAAATTTGAGCATCCCAGCCAAAATGGCTGAAACAGTCCCAATGCATTCCTAATGGCTTCCCACTGCAGTTCCAGTGCATTCCTACCCCAGTGGTAGGATTGAGGGTGCTATTCCTAGGACTCCTACCCGCTAGGAATGGGTAGGAATGGGTAGGAATCCTAGGACTCCACCTGTGTAATGTGTCACAGGCACTGCTACTCTATTGGAGTCACATATATTAGAAACTAGTAATGTAACAACTGTATTGCATGCTCCGATAAAAATAATGTGTGACCAGTGTCACATGTCACATGACCAGTACCAGATGGTCTGTGCACTCCTGACAGGTATATAAGGACAGCCAGTAGCACCCAATTTCTGTCATCCCCCCTCCTCGAAAATTGATTAGTCAGCTATTGTAGTAGGCTAGATGATGTATATAGATTGATTACATGAGTAAATTAGATTGGTAATTGGCAATGTAGATAAGATTGTATATGGACTGATTAGATAAGTTTTACATTTTCCCACAATAAGTATCAACCATTCTCATGTGTCACATGTCACAATAGTGTCACATTTCCCACAGTTTTGAAAAGGCAGAATTGTCACATGACCCATTAACAAAAAATATAGAGGGAGTCTATTTGTCCCAGAATATGAAAACCAAATATAAACAAATGCAATATTCATTGAGATAATGGCAAAATACTTTTGTAATTTCGCTTTTTATAGCACAGCCACAGCACTCTGAGGTACAAAAGTCATATTTATGACATGTTCTATTAACAAAAGTTGTAGAGGAGGTAAATCTGATGCCACCGATGGTGTCCAAATATTTGTAATCAAAGAACTTGTTGAGATATAACCCTTTCAAATAATTTTGTGTGACAGTCCCAAATTTCCATTCCAAAGTCAAATTCATGACATGCTCCACTAATGAAAGTTGTAGAGGGGTAAAATCTGATGCTAGTGATGGTATACAAATATTTGTAAACAATAGCCTTTCTGAGATATAACCATTGCTTTCATGTTTTTTGACTTTGCAGACATATCATGTTCAAGGTGAATATATGTATGTCATGATGGCAGGAGATGTCAATTTCCCCTGGTGGCACCAAACCATGCAAATCTTGTAATCAGGTAGGATAACATTAATAACTCTGAGGGAGCCCTGATCCACTTGGCTGACCAGCAAGACCAACTATGGCCAGGATAGGCCTGGAACTGAACCAGGAGGTTACTTTTCAGATAATGCCAGCTCCATGTGAGTATATGATTGATTTAATGTCAAAAAGTAACAGAACTCCACTGCCCATACCAGCTGCTCACCACTACATCCCACCCATTTGCCCCTGCCCACTTGACTGCCTGCACATACCCAAACTATCTACCTGCCAACTCAAATTAGCCTAAAACCAACCACCATTCATTTGCCTGTGTTAAGATTGATGCCCCTAGCATAGTTCATTCTGAGTTAACAGTGGCAAGCAGAGTCTCAGTTCACTCCCAACCTACTTGACAAAGATCAAAGCAACAATACTGGAGAATTGTAGTATACAGGAGGGTTTATATTCATCCAGAGAATGATAGAACCAAAAAGGAAATAAGACTGTAGCTACCTGAGAAGAGAAATGTATTGGTAACTACCTAAAGGAAATAGTGCCCAAACACAGTATGTAAGCAAAATGTTGTAGTTTGTCATAGAAGGAGAAAAGAAAATGTCACTCTGTCTCAGTTTTATGTTTATCTCATTTGCCTATTACCCTCCTGCCTTTCCCAAAGTCATGGCTTTGACAATTGCATGACAACATCAGTATGATATATATTATCTGCACAGCCCAGATATAGTTGAAGCCAGAGTAATATCAAGAATGGGAAGATGTAACATACTGAAGAGATTCAAGAATGGTCTAAAGCAAGTGCCTATTATCTTTTTCAGATTGTGTGAAATGTGATAGTCCAGATGTCACTTCACCCCTGGAAAAGTTTGACATGTTGGTGATATTTGAGAGTAGTCTGAATCAACCATGTATATTTACATACCATCTGCACAATGGCTACAGTGATGTATGCATAAACAAGTGTAAATAACCATAAATGTGTCCATATTATACTAGATAATTACATTCCATGCTCTGATAACAATAGCAGTGAGCCTTTAAAAAATAGTCTGTACAATAGTGATGGTCATGTATGCACAAACCACCATACATGTGCACAAATTACATTCAATGAATCCAATCCAGCAATGAGCAAGAGACAAGCTTGAAACAATATTGACATGCCCAAAAAGTTCCTTGTACATGTATATCCACAAACAACAATGTAGAATCATACACATGTAAATGTCACACTAGGTATTCAAATTTCATACAAACTTTGTGAAATGAATGTGGAATGAGTGGAATATCACATGGATCCCATTAGAAAGTAGAATGAAAAGCAGGGAATATCTAGGAATATGCCAGGAAGTCTTCAGTGGTAGGTTTATATCAAGATATGATCCACTGGGAATGCACTGGGAATGTGCTGGGAATGTGCTGGGAATGTGCTGGGAATGTGCTGGGACTTTAGTGGACCAAGTGGGAATTTACTGGGAATTCAATAGGAATCCCAGGAGTCCACTGGGAGTCCACTGGGAAACATGGCTCAGTGGAAACTACTGATCACTTATGGCAGCTTTCTACCACCCAGTGTGTATTTTCAACTTCTAGTTGAATTGTTGCCGTCAAAATCATGCATTGTTCTGACATTTCCAAGTAGGCCAATGCCAATTAAGCTAAAAAACATATACATATGTCATGTCAGTTCCACGAACATTTGGATTCCGCACCTTTGGTGCCCCCATCAATAAGGACACGCAGGCCCATGCGCAGGCGCAGGCGACTCCTACTACGACTAGTACAATTAGTACTGTGGGAATGAGCCGCAAGTGCAGGTGAGCGTGTTCAAGTGGATGGGCATGAACAAGTACGTGGCTCTGCCATGCGAGCCCAATTCTATTGTCTTGTGATGGTGTGGGAGACAAAACGCTGTTGGATGGAATGTCTGGACATTCAAGTGCTATGTTTGAGAATGAGCCTCTGTGCTCACCTGGCCCAGAGAAGGCGGGTGCAGTTGCATTTGAATGTGGGTTTCAAGCTGTATGGGTTGTCCGTGTTCACCTGAAATGTTCACTGATGAGTACTTGAGTAGAGGGTTACTTGGGCAAAGGGTTTTAAATGTACACGTGCCACATGTGAGGGCAGGTCGAATGAACTTTTAGCAAGAATTTTTCACGTGCTCCACTGTGTGGCTCGTGCAGGCAAGGCATGGCAAGACTCACCTGGTTCCATCAGGGAAAAACCTTAGACAGTTGTTTTTAGCCATTGTACAGTGCACAGCTGATATGATAATCCACGTGGCTGCCACTGCAAATGCAGCGACCAAGTAGAACTGTCATTACATAGCACCGGAACAGATAGCCATTTCCTGTATCTCACATGAGTATTGTGTGATCCAAACAGGAGCAACTGACCTGATTTCACGCCAATGATTTTGAGAAGCTGAATCATTGTACCAATGAAGCATATAATAATCCAGGGAGCAACAGATGGCGTAACTGCTCTGACGACTATATGAGGTCAGATGCGCAGTTAGGGATGAGTGATCCACTCACATGCCGAAGTGGCAACTGAGCCAAAATTCCAGTGACCAACTGGTGATGATGAACTGGATGATGATGGTAAGATATAGGGGACAAGTGGCATTAAGTCGGCTGAGCAGCCAGAAGAGCAGTAATGCATGTCTTGCCAAAGGTGTTGTTAGTGAAAAAAACATTCATAGCAAGTGGGAACCTACCACAAATAAGTGTTTGGTGGGAGCGCAGTGAAGGTCATGAAAACGGCATTGCTTGAGGCTGTTGCTGCCTTAATGATTGGTCTTGCGGCCAAGCGATCGTGCAAGATCGAGGTGTGACCCAGCGACTTTGCTACTCTGGTGCGGGGACATCAGATTGTGTAAAAGTGGTGCGAATGAGTGATGGGGAAGATGAGGGTGAGGGCGAGGGTGAGGGCGGAATGCGGGAAGCCATGGGGTGGTAACTTGATGAGAATCATGCGCATACATGGCACTGATACGGAGAGGTGGGAGAGTGAATAGCGATGTGGAAAAAGCAGAGTGTGAGAATGTGGACTTATTGCAGTGAATCAAAGTCCACACTGCCTAAGCTGCTATCTGGAAGCATGAGCACTGTTGAGCGCTTTGCGCAGTGAAGCCCAGTGAGAAATAGATCTTCCCAGGTCAGCCAGTGCCAGCCCGAATCAGCCGAAATCTGCTTGGGCTGATTTCAGCGCCCGCCACCCAAAAAGTGTCCCATATAGCATTTTTTTCTGCTAAGTCTGCCAAATCCGCTCACATCATAAATCGGCATTTCTATTCGGTTGCTTTTAGATGCCAATAATGTCCCCTACCTGCCTCCAACCCGCCTCACTTGCCTGCCCCTGCCTGCCTTCACTAGCCCCCACCTGCCCCACCACATTTCTGATTCCTCGCCTTTGCCTGCCCCAGATTGCCCCAGATTGCTTTCACCTGCCCGTTCCTCCTGCCCTTGCTACGCTCCCCACTGCACCCCCTGCACCCCCTCATCCCCTTTGTATTCGCCTTGTTTTGCAGCCTCTTCTGTGCTCTTCGCAATTTTTCCCTTTGCCCCACTTCGTCCCTTAGAATCATGTACCACTTATTAGAAAGTTGAACATAAAATAATGAAATATGTGCCTTTGCTTTTCCCCTGGTTCGCTTTCCAGTAGATGTACTCACCACAGTGATTGGAGCAGTGTCCGTGCCTGGCAGTGCTGGGGAGCCCAAATGCGAGCCCAACTGTACATTTGCACTAGATGGCGATACAGAACCCGAAGGCGCGCTTGATTGATTGTTGACGCTCAGCATCGATGACGATGCTGCAGGCTCGCTTGATTGATTTCCAGTGCCCTGTACATTTCTTCGTATTATTAGTTTCATGGCACTGTAAAAAATGTTTGTTAGACATAAAACAAAAAGACAATAATATCGAACATAGGATCGACCACAGCAATTTTACTCATTTGCTGCTTCGTTGTGGATTCTGCTCTTCTTTTTGGTTCTGGGACTGTTCTATTGCTGGCATGCTTCGATGGAACAAGAGATTCGGTGGTGGCGACAGCATCCCCTCCCAACACCGACCCCGCAATCAAAGGGACCGCACTCGCCATGGTCACAGTCGGGGTATCTGCTGCCACCATTGCCCTATTCACCGGCATTACTGTCGGTGTCATCGCTGGCATGGTCATCGGCATTACCATTGGCAAGGCTGCTGGCACTATCATCGGCATCGTAGTGGTCACCGGCGTTGTCATTGGCATGGTTGCTGGCATTATTGTTGGTGTCAGCGTAGTTGGCATTGTAGTTGGTGTTACTATAGTTGGTGTTGCTATAGTCGGTGTCGTCTCTTCCTTTATCTGTTCCTTCCCCACTCGCATTTGCTTTCCCCTCTCAGTTTTCCGAAACCAATTTGTATACCAATGCGATACTACTTCTTTAACCTTCCAATCATTCGTGCAAAGCGCAAGTTCTGGATATTTTTCAGTCAGCATGTGATACACGAGCTGCTGAAGCTCATCATCGACTTCTCTCCATGTCAACTCGAGCATATTTGAGTTTATCTTCATAATATGATTGAACAGGCCTGCCAGTTGTGAGTGCATGCTTTTAAGTTTAGAAACAGGAATAAGATTCCCCCGTTCATTGACAAGAAATTGAAATGCTTTTGGGATAACTGTATCATCGTCATCCGCGTCCATGGTAGGTGAAATGGCCTTCTTCTTGAAGTCTCTTTTTCCCCAATATAATTCAATGCCATTGTATTGATCAGGGAATTTCGGTGGTCGTGTATCTACTGTGCCGTAAAAGTTGAACAGAGACTTGAATAAGGTTACGCGTTCCTCTACTGCATCCATAATGGATGGAACACTGGTGTCAGAACCAGTAGACAACCGGTTTGATGTGCCTCCTTGTGCCAGGTGATGGCCGATTTTCATTGTTAGGTTGTCAAATGCATCCCTGTTAATCTGATGAATGAATTAAATCTAGTTATATAGTTACATACTTCCAATTGTCCCTGTCTTTCAATATATTCTGTAAGCTGTCTACCTTTGATCTTGACCAAAGAAGTTACTCCACTGTTGATCATAACGTCGTAACTTACTGTAGTACTTGAACTTGCACTTGAATTTGAATATATGCGTTATTACTTGCGGCTAATTTATTTCTGCTCTACAGTCAGCTTGAAGATTCAAGTTTAGCATGTATATGCTCACTCTAAATCATAAACTCATGCAAGAAGGGGCTGATATGCCTCATTATTGTTTCCTAGAAACGTTTGATGTCTCGTATTGACATTGATGCCTGAGTTGACAGGCATATTGATGGTCTGATGATTATCATGCTGTCACTGGCAATAGTTAAATGAGCGTAATAAATTCATACCTGAGGGCCAGTGCTGTTCCTTGCATTGCCTGGATTCCCATCAGATCCAAAGCCATTGTGGCTGTTAGTAGTATACATATTATTCTAAACCAAGCGCATATCAGAACATTTTTTTAAGGGAATTCAAGTACTTGCCAGCGTCATTTGGTCAGAGTTAGTCTGGTATCCTGCATAAGGCTCGAAAAAATTGACGTCTGGAATGCTTGACATAAGTACAACTTGATACGAGAAGGGTGGTATTAAGACAATGAGTGTTTGACTAGAGCGTTGGGTATGATACAAGTTGGGGTTCGGCGCACACCCCAATTATCTTATCAATAGCACGTGACTTTGTAATGGGTATCTATGTTTAGACGCAAACAGATAGCGTGAAAAAATATGGAAAGACCATGATTATAAAAAGCACTATCCTAATCTAGTGTGAGCAACATGGAAATCCACTGTTTATGCCACTTACTAATATTACTCCTCAGCATCCTGGTGAGCACGCAACTCCTCTGCGGCAAGGTCAATGAACTCCCTTGCTTTTTCTATATTACACTGGGCACCTCCCAAATATTCAACGAATATCTGGTTGTGTCTGGTCTTCTTTCCCATGTTGAATGCCATGTAATAACATAGACACACGAGGAGAGCAATCATTGCCTCTATAACGTCACAAAGACAGTTGGTGATGTTTTTGAAGGAGTTTGGATCCATGGCTGGTTGCAGATACAGGTAATTGACATATTGGCGATATGTGGTCGAGCGACAGTCTCTGCTGAAAGAAATTTTTTTTCCCCAATGTATGTTTATAACAGTTTCGCGCGTTGGAATGTTTGACCAGGGTGGTGACTCCAATGTAATCAATTCAAATGAATTACTTGGAAACATGAGAAAACTCACGTTGCCAAATTCATCTTCTTCATAGTCTGAATCAGGTTCCGTCACCGATGAACCCGATGGCGTTTGAGCTCGAGCAGCACACTCCTTGACCTGTATAACGTGCTCATATATTTGAGGCATTATTGAGTCGAGGGATTCAGGTTTGTCGTCCTCTAGTTTTGGATTCATGGATGCAACAATGGATGTGACGGGTGGTTGAGAACCACAAGCTTTGCTGTATTATTAGCAGTACATCCATGGTAACTGGTAATTATCCAAGAATCAGATGAATAGACTTGGGGCAGTATCAGGACAGCTGGCAAATGCATTGCAACACAAAAACGTAAACGAACCTTTCCAGAAATGCTTAATAAAATTCTTTAATATTCCAGCTGCATAGTACAGTCCAATATATTAGCTAAAGGAACTCTCAGCACCATTGATTCAATTACATGCAAGTGACTCCTACCTACAATTATTCTTCATCTTCGTCGTTGTTGGGTGTAGCATTGCTTGAACCACCCAAGAAGTCCATGACTGGCTTTTCTGCAACAAAGAAGTAGCCCGAGTAGTGGTCTCGTGAATCAGGTTGATCCTCTTCTAGGGGAGTAAGTGGCAATGGAACCATGCCAATGCTGGACGTGATTGATTTCACATCAATTACTTGTAGCGAGTTCGCACCTTGATAGTGGCAAGCCCATAGTGTTTGGTTTGACTCAGCGAGTAATTTTGTGTCTGGGTCTGTATACACTGAAACCATTGCCAGCCCAGTAGGCTGACCGCAAATGGTCATATAGAAGTAATATTGAACTTCCCCAAAATGGATCTTTCTGTTCAATGTCAACTAGAGTTGGATCAGATCAGCAAAAGAGAAGGATGGACGAGGGACTGACTTTGGCATTATGTGCATTCCTTGTGTCACGTTTGCTATCCACTTCTTTCCAAAATGATCTCACAATTTGTCCATTTGGAAGGGACAAATGCGCCCATCTCTGTACTGCTTGGACGCATGTTATATCATTTCCTGTGGTGGTGAGATAATCTTGTAAGACTGTAGAATGAGGCTGAGGCAATTGCCAAGGATATTTGTCACACGCTCGAAGCAGAACAAAGCCAGCACGTAGCTCGAGAGACCCACGCAGCAAACCCTTGGGTGGAGCCATGTCAGGGACGAGTGCCTTGAGGGTGTTAAGGCGAGTTCTAAGAAGCGCATGCTCGGCTAAATTTGAGAATGGATTTGAGTGCTGATGGACTTCCCGTCCCAGGTTCCCGATTGTGTTCTCTAGTGACCACTGCGCTAGTAGATTTAGGGGACCACAGTGGGCAGTCTCTTGGGCAGCATGGATGATGGCATGGAGACAAGGCCGCATCAAGTGCAATCGAGTGACATCATGCTGGTAGTATGTTGTTTCAAACTCATATTCCCATTTGGTCAGCATCTGATGTGCAAGAACCACTTGTTCACGTGTAATTTGACGTTGATGGATCAAACGGATCCCACAGGCAAGTTTGCAGAAATGAACCCACAGATGGTGTGGTAGGAATGGACGGAAAAGTGCCAGGCCCATCGCCCAAAAGTAGGCGAGAAATTCGATAGCCTTATAGCCTGATGTAAGTTTCAGGGCAGGGTTACGCGGTGGGCGATTGAATGATTGGGAGGGCAGATAAGGTGCCATAGATGCCACCAGGGCCCTGTGTCGTTGCCATGTCTCATCTTCATCAAAAATGATGAAATCTGGTTTTGATCCCAGTGCATAAGTAAGTTTGATGTTGGAGGAATTGCGCCAAATGTCCAGCAAATGTTGCGGGATATTTATACTGACGAGGTGCATAATATCGAGAGGGAAGCAAGACGGGACTGAGAACAAACAGTTGGATTGAAATCCAAGGAATATACTGGGATGAACAATTCCTGTCCTAAGCCGATTTTTCTTGTATGCATGTTCACTTTGGGATGCAAGCAGTGCACGAAGGTTCATTTCATATTTGTGAGTATTTGGTGGTCCTATTGTGGTTATATCAAAGTCTGGATGCAGTGCGTTTGGATTGACATTGGTATAATTATCCGGTTTCAGAGCAGCTGCATAATAAAAGCCCTTGCGGGGTTTGTTCCGCCCACGAAATCTGCAATAGAGTCTGCAGCTGTGACTCCCATTGTGGCCAACAAGACCACTGATGACAGTGATCCCTACTGTGTCTGCTGTTCCATACACAACGAATGGCCGAGTCTCGATCCATTCGTGATTCAGACCATCCCAGGCCTTCAAACCCTCTTGTTGCAAAGCTGAGCAATGGCAAAACGAAGGGAGAAGGAAAGATTCTGTTATGTTAGGAGTCTTGGGGCCTGGGACAATAACCACAGGCAGGACGTGGTGTTTCTTGCAGCGAATATCCAGTGACAGGTTCATTACAATCCAAATACCAAACCAACAGTCAGATTCTTTGTTGCGGTAAAGCTGTGCGCCATCCAACAAGAACATGATAGCAGTATCATTGTCATGGACGATTCCATCCATGACAGCATCAAGGTAGTTGTTACAATTTCTTTTCTCCTCTTTGTGAGCGGACCAATTATTACTTAATCATAGCTATGCGTTTCCTTGACGCTTATTTCCTTTTAGCTTTACCTTTCACTTTTCCTTTCTAAGGTAGTTAGCTATACATTTCCTTTTACGTTTTCCTTGTTCTTTTAGTATATAAAGGCTCTCATGTATGCTTCTATTCCTTAGTTCCAACTTAATCGAATCATACTCCTAATTTGACTCGAACGCCTCGCTCTCTTTTCCTTGAGCTCGTCGTCGACCTAAAGACCTTCGTCATCATTTGACTTAGCGTCCAGGATCTGTCCAGTAGGCTGGAAGCGGACAGAGACTCTGCTTGCCACTGTTGACTTAGAACGAACTACGTTGGGAGCATCGATCTTAACACAAGTTGGAACTCACAGAACCGCTCAGTGTTTCTACACTAGCCAGACACCATTGATACCAGAACCTCGAACCTCAGACCACCGAACGGCTCTGTCCGTTTCAGACGAAAATATTATCTAGATCGACGAGAGGTTTTTCCGTCAACTACAGGAACAGGGTGGTTTTTCCGCTCAGGAACTAAGAAGAAAAACGAACCAGTCCCAGCATCCCTCTTTGAAGGTGATTATATTGAAGGAGACGGAAAGGAAGTCCTCCCAGATAACGTTTGGATTGAGTGGATCAACGAAGATCTAGAAGAGGACTTTTACTCTCTATTTTATCCACCCACTGAAGAACCAGAATCCTCCTGGTGGAACGAATTCCTCAGTCTCTCTGGAGCACCACCACAGGACAGATACGCACTCCAAGACAAAGGGATACAGCCTTGGAGAGACTTTCTAGAACAGAAACAGATTGAACAAAGTCTATTTGGAGATCCAGAATCAGGGAAGAAGAAAGACGAAACAGGAGAACCTACAGATCCGAAAGAAGAAACAGAAAAGATGGCATCCGATGTAGCAACACCTGCCTCTAAAGGAGATATCAAACCGCAGCCTATGCGCGTTTTTACAGGAAAACGAACCGAAGCGAAGGCTTTCATTGGAAATCTTGAAGATTACTTTGTTTTGAATGATGATAACTATAAAAACAAAGCACAGAAGCAGATTCGATTTACTCTTGCCTGTCTTGGGCAGGAACTCGATGATTGGAAAGTCCTGATCAAAGATGAATTGGACGATGAAGAAGAAACAACCCTTACTTGGACGAATTGGGCAGAATTCAAGAAACGTTTCTTAGCCGATTGGGGTGAAGTTAATAGCGCTCTCAGAGCGCTGAACAATCTAGCCAATCTCAGAGTAGGGGGCGACGTTTCAGTCCCTGAATATATCAGAAAATTTCGCATGGAAATCGGTACTTCAGGATTGAAAGGAACTACTGCACAGCTCCAGGCCTTTGTCAAAGGACTCCCCGAAAGTATTGCTACAAAGATACTTGAAGCAAACGTTCTATCCATGAAAGAAGCATATGAAAAGGCAGAACAGCTTCATGGCGCTTGGGAAATGATGCGAGCGCTTGGAAGAAAACCAGGACAAGGGAACTGCTCCAATTTTAATCGAAACACCAATAATAGGGGCGGATTAACCCGATCAGTAAATGCTATGCCCACTGGACGTTTGACAGATGAGCAAAAGGAGGAATACATGAAATCTGGAAAATGTTTCAGATGTGGAAACCAGGGGCATGTTTCAAGGAATTGTCCCAAACGAAACACCACGTCAAACGCCTCCTTCAGGGCCTCCTCATCATTTCAGAATAAGGGGATCAGATCTATCCCTGAAGATGCACCCAAGGAAAAGAAAGATGACCCAGTTGCAAGCATCAGAGCGATCCTTGCTGGGATGAAGGCCGATGAACGAGAAGGTCTTCTCAATGAACTCGAGAACGAGGGTTTTTAACCCGGAAGCGTCATACAGCGGTTGGCACTTCCATAACAAATGGACATTCACAGTTAGCGCTTGATTCTGTAATAGTAAGATCGAACAATGACAAGCGCCTTTCAATTTCTGTGGAGACGTCCGATTTACCCGCTGAAACTTCAGCTCTAATCGATTGTGGAGCAGAAGGGAATTTTATTGACGAAGAAGTAACCACCAAGCCATCAAAAGAAAAATTACGAAAACCAATCAAAGTCAGAAACGCAGATGGAACGGTTAACACTAATGGAATAATCACACATCGAGTCCATATTCAATATTCGATTGGAGGAAAACGATACAGCAACTGGTTTCTAATCACTAAATTAGGAGATCAACGATTAATTTTGGGGATCCCTTGGTTAGAAGAAAACAATCCTACTATTGATTGGAGAAATAAAACGATACACCTCATTGATGAACAATGGAATGGAGGAACTATCTGGCAAATGGCATTGGACAATCAACAATGGGGAGAAGACGATTACTGGATCAGAATTAAGACATCAGCATCTCAAGCGTTAGAACATCAGTTGAAAAAGGATGAACCAAAAACGGAACTACCATCAGAATATGGGAAATGGCGCTCAATCTTTGAGAAAAAGGCATCAGAACGATTCCCAACTTCCAGAACTTGGGATCACGCTATCGATTTGAAAACCAGTTTTAGTCCTAAAGTTAGCAAGATCTATCCGTTATCAATCAAAGAACAGTCGTCGCTGGACGAATGGATTGAAGAACAGCTAGCTAAAGGCTACATCAAACCATCGAAATCTCCTCAAGCATCGCCATTCTTCTTTGTCTCAAAGAAGGAAAGTGGTGCGCTTCGGCCATGCCAAGATTATAGATATTTAAACGATTGGACAATCAAGAATGCATACCCATTACCCCTAGTATCCGACCTCCTTACAAAACTCGCTGGTGCACAATATTTCACCAAATTAGACCTCCGATGGGGATATAATAACGTCAGGATCAAGAAAGGGGACGAATGGAAAGCTGCTTTCATTACCAACAGAGGATTATACAAACCAACTGTTATGTTCTTCGGCTTATGCAATTCGCCATCTACATTCCAAACTATGATGAACGAATACTTCAGAGACATGATTAATGAAGGATGGCTCATTATCTACATGGACGACATCTTGATATGTTCTCAGAATTTGAACGAACTAGAAGAACAAACAAAAAGGGTTCTCGATCGATTAGAAGAGAACGATCTGTTCCTGAAATTAGAAAAATGTAAATTCGCTGTTCAAGAAGTTGAATTTCTGGGCATGATCATCTCACCCGGAAAAATACGAATGGATCCTATCAAACTCGCAGGAATAGCTGATTGGCCAGTACCATCAACGGTTAAACAAGTCCGATCATTCCTAGGTTTTGGAAATTTTTATAGACGTTTTATTGGAAACTTTGCAGCAATCGCAAAACCACTCACAGATCTAACTAAGAAAACGGAACCATTTGACTGGAATAATGAGCGCCAACTTGCCTTTGACACCCTAAAGCAACGGTTCGCCTCTATGCCAGTATTGTTAATGCCAAATCCTGCAAAACCGTTCATCCTTCAAACCGACGCCTCCAATAAAGCAATTGGAGCGGTACTGAAACAGGCTGATGAATCTGGAGCACTCCATCCATGTGGATTTATATCCCATGCGTTAACACCAACGGAACAGAATTATCAAATTTATGACAGAGAACTGCTTGCAATCATCAAGGGACTTGCAGTATGGCGCCATCTATTACATGGTTCTCCTCACACGATCATCGTCCATTGTGATCACAAGAACTTGTCCTACTACCGAACTGCTCAACGCTTAACACCTCGACAAGCTCGATGGTCATCATTGCTATCTGAATATGATCTTCGTATTGAACATATACCTGGCACAAAAATGTTCGAAGCAGATGCATTATCCAGACGGCCAGATCATATGGGAAATGATGAGGAACAAACTACTGTCACGATTTTGCCGAATGACCGATTTATTCGACTAATCAATGATGATCTTGCCAGCAAATTAAAGAAATACATGGCAAACGACGATTTTGGACACATCCTTATTGAAGTTATCACTAAGCAAAGGGCACCACCAATTAAATCCAAACTACAAGACTGGACATACACTCATGGTATCGTTTATTACTTGGGCAGGATCTATGTGCCTGATCGAATTGAGTTGCGCACTCGATTAATTAAGGAGATACATGAAGCATTATCTTCAGGACACCCTGGACGACTGAAAACACTAGCACTTTTGAAGCGTGATTATTGGTGGCCTGGAATGTATAGACATGTCAAAGAATGGGTTGAGGGTTGTGCACTTTGCCAACAGATGAAAGTCAATACCCACCCAAATTCACCAGCATTAATCCCTATTCCATCAAAAGCTACTCGGCCATTTCAACAAGTCACACTGGACTTTATTACCGATCTTCCTATATCTGACGGTTATGACTCCATTCTGGTCACGGTGGACCATGGCCTTACGAAAGGGGTAATTTTTACTCCTTGCAATAAGACGATCGATGCCTTAGGAACTGCAGACCTCTATATTTCTGAAATATTCAAACGCTTTGGACTCCCTGACATCTTAATCTCGGATAGAGGACCGCAATTCTCCGCCAAAGTATTTCAAGAGATACGAAAAGCTCTAGGAATCAACCATAGAATGAGCACAGCCTACCATCCTCAGACAGATGGAGAAACTGAACGTGTAAATCAAGAACTCGAAATTTATCTTCAAATGTTCTGCGCAAATGAACCTCATAAATGGAAACCACTACTACCCATCGCTGAATTTGCACATAATAATCGATATCACGACACAATATAGACATCACCATTTCAACTTATGTACGGATCAGATCCAATCGCTATCCCTACAGCAGCAATCAAGATGACTGCACCAGCAGCAGAAGAACGCCTTCTAATGCTCCGAAAAGCTAGAGAAGAAGCCCTAGCCGCTCACGAACTAGCTAGACAAATGGTCACTCATAGATACAGAGACAAATCAATCAGATTCGAAAAAGGTGACAAAGTCTGGCTCGAAAACAAGAATCTACATATTCCATATCAATCAAGAAAGCTAGCACCAAAACGGGAAGGACCCTTTCAGGTTGAACAAGTCATGGGACCAATTACTTACAAATTGAAATTACTGAAACAATGGCGCATTCATCCTGTGTTTCATGCTTCACTCCTCACTCCATATAAAGAAACCTCAATGCACGGCCCGAATTTTACTATGCCACCTCCCGATATGGTTAACGGACAAGACGAGTTTGAGATTGAAGCTATCCTTGGACACCAGAAACGCGGAGCCGGTTATCAATACCTAGTCAAATGGAAAGGCTATGGAGCAAATGATAACACTTGGGAGCCGGAACGACATTTAGGCAATGCTGCGGATATCCTGGTTGAGTATAAGAGCAGACGAAACCTCTGAAACAATTAAAGTAATGACTTACTATTGCACCAACCTACAACTGAAACATAACATTCGCTATGTCAAAAAATTTTGCAGAACTGTTGGACGATACACTCCTACTGTCAAAACCAGATACTCTGTCACACCGATGTTCGTTCCAGCCTTTAAACATCCTTCCAAACGAACACTCTCTACATATCAAAAACTGAAATACGTCCCAATGATGTCAAAACCACCTAAAGTATCACGATTACCTCCTCACAAACGAACACATCCGCAAGGACACACAGAAATCCCATATAATGCTTTACCAAAATATCTTCCCCAGTATCATCGCCTCTCTTTTGATCTAGGAGAACTACCCACATTTCAGGAAGCTGAATCGCATTATCTTCCAACGTCGGTTCACCCTTATTTTCTATATGATAACGTTTATCACAGGGTTTGGTTAAGACGAACCTTCCCTGAACTATCAGAAGCTTTACAACGAATTATTCAGTTAGGTCAAGACATCTCCGCGGAACAATGGCAATATGAACGGCGAATGAATATAAGAGGAAGTGAAAATTTTAACCGCACACAAGCGCAAATGGAAATAGCACTGGCAACCGAGCAATATTAAGTTCTTCTGAACCAAGCGATACAGGATAACATGAACAATCCAGAGATACATGTCACACGGCATGAACGCCCTGATCAAATTCGTATTCCACATCCTGACAATGCAAGAACCCGATCAGAACAAGAAGAAGCGACTAGGAACTCCCATGAGAACTTTCTCAGAACTAGAGAACCTGAGATCGAAGAGATCTTAGCTTTGGACTCCGACGATGAGATTTGGGATATTTAAACCACGCCTGTTGAATTCATCCTCCTCATTCTACTGATACAACATGTCCGTCATCGTCATCGTCGCCTACCTCGTCGCCTTCGCATTCGCGCTTTTGGTCACAGCCTGTGGCCACTGCTACGACCCATCCTTTGCCCGCGTCTCCCCGTTTCTTGCCACCGCCCACGATCTCCCTATCGAGATCTTTGTTACCACCACCACCACCATCGACGAATACCTCTTCCCAGACTGGCCAGTCTCTCCCACTTCCACCATCACCGACTTACACCAACATCCGGCCGAACTCGATGAAGTCCTCGAACCGATCTTCGAGGAAGAAGTCCCTCTTCCCATCCCTCCGGCACCACCCCTCGCTCGAATCCCCAATGCCACTCTTCTTAGAGCCCAAGAAGCCCTTGCAACGATGATTGTCGACTATCAACAATTCGCTAGCCCTATCGATGCCATGCTCAACGTCGTCATCACCACCGATCCCCATACTATCACGGACGAAGAACGTGACGCTATCCTAGAGCAGACAATCCAACTGGATTACATCACAAGGACGTTACAATGGCGGTTCGAAACCGCTAACCACGACATCAACACCATTGCCGAATGGTTGAAATCGAGGCGTGATCATGGCTGGACGAACGGTGGGAATCACGGTTGGGGAACGGGTTAAGAAGTCGGTGACTTCTTGCATACAAAGGGGGTAATGTTACAATTTCTTTTCTCCTCTTTGTGAGCGGACCAATTATTACTTAATCATAGCTATGCGTTTCCTGGACGCTTATTTCCTTTTAGCTTTACCTTTCACTTTTCCTTTCTAAGGTAGTTAGCTATACATTTCCTTTTACGTTTTCCTTGTTCTTTTAGTATATAAAGGCTCTCATGTATGCTTCTATTCCTTAGTTCCAACTTAATCGAATCATACTCCTAATTTGACTCGAACGCCTCGCTCTCTTTTCCTTGAGCTCGTCGTCGACCTAAAGACCTTCGTCATCGTTTGACTTAGCGTCCAGGATCTGTCCAGTAGGCTGGAAGCGGACAGAGACTCTGCTTGCCACTGTTGACTTAGAACGAACTACGTTGGGAGCATCGATCTTAACAGTAGTCTTTACCATCAAACATATCTTCATATGTTTCCACCAATCCGCTCCCCGTCCGTTCGAAGTGTTGCAAGACTTCCTGTGTTTTGCGATTGCGATATCTCATTTGACGCATGCTCTCGGGGGACTTCCAAAGCACTTGCAACTGGGGGGCAAGAGGGAAGGTGTAGAACTGTTGCTTGGGTGTCCTCTTTTTCCTAGACCCAGGTAGCGGCTCGTCGTATTGAGGTGTTTGACATTTTGGGCAGCTTTCTAGGTCTGAAAACGGACCTGTATATGCCAAACAGGTGTTTGGACACATATCAGTTGCAGTTTCATGTATACCCATGAGCGCTTTGAGCTTGGTTTCAACAAAGTAATAGGAATCGATTAATATTGGCAGATCATAGCGTGCTAACGCATCTCGGACGCTATTATACATCTGCTGTGACCCACCGACCAAGGCATTGAAAATGTCCAACGAGAGGTGCATGGTTGCATCAATATTTGGCAGGTGTTTGTCTGGCAAACGGATGGATCCCAATAAATCGGAATCAATGATGTCATCCTCGAGGCGCGAAGAGTTGATATTTTCAATCATCTGCTGTGCTAGTCTGAGACTAGGGAGCGTTGCCATTGGAATTGGTCCTTGCGCAATATAAGGTAAAGGTTGGTCTAGATCGTCTTCTTGCGGTTCCTGCTCTATGTCGTCGTCGACTTCAGACAACCCAGGACCTTCCATGTCATCTACTTGGAGTGGAGATGGAACTCGATGGTAATGTTCATTACCATCAATATCTGACATGTCTTCATCACTGGCAGGGTGTGATATATTTTGATCATGGCACTGAGGATGGGCCTGCAGTCGCATTGGTGTGATTCTCCAGATGAGCAGACGGAATCTGGTCATTCTGTTGAATGAAAATGGCATGTATAATGCATATTATACTCACCTTTACTTTACATTGTGGGCGGACAGGCAGTACATTCGATGGCATGTGGTCGCCATATCGACGTATGTATTATGTGTCTGCGCGGTTCCATTCTGCTTCACAGTATTTCCTATGCTGATTGTAAGTACGCAGAGTGAGCCACTTACCCCCTTTGCACTTCCGAGCACAGTCACACAGCCGGAAATCACCTTTTTTGTTTGGTAGAGGTGGAGGAGGTGGCATAGGCAGCATGGGACTTAGAATAAATTGATTTGCTACTCGAATACATGCAGGGAGTGTTACAATGGGCAAGCGTGAGCATCCCTAGGCAGGTCCACAGTGAAATTTTGACGATGGGCATGTGCAAGCGGATGGCAGCGTGTCGAGGCTGGTTGACATGGGTTGGGCGGAACTGTGGCTGCCTCATGGCTGGATTGGGCAGGTACAAGCTGACGTGGGAAGACCTATTTCTCACTGGGGGTGAAGTGCTGAGCATCAGCTGGATAAGCTGAGTTTGGCTGAGCATGAGTGGGAAAATCAGTGTTCGGCTGAGCGTAAGCTGGAAAAGCCAGGGTGCACATTTTCCTGATGAATGCGTGTAAAAAGTCGGGCCATCACAGTGTAAGCCCTCCTTGTTCTTTGACCACCATCTTCCCACGGGTTTTTGGTGCATTTGAGCAAGTCTCCTGCCCGCTCTTGCATTTGAGGCATTTGAGCATTTCATTTTCCCAGTTATCCATTCCAGCTATCACATTGTCTCGTTACTCCCCCCTGGCTTCCCTTTCCCCACTTTCCTCCACCCCTTTCCCCACCATTTTTCCCAACATGGATCCTGCTTTGTCTACCGCTGCCACCGCAGGCTCTATCGCTCCTGGATCGCCTACTCCGACTCCCACCACTCGATCTCTCTCTCCGGTTTCGTCGGTCCCCAGTTCTGCATTGACTCCTGTTTCTTCTGCGCAGAGTTTTGCGCAAGCGCTCAAGGCGGTCTCTGAAACCACTCGTATTCCCTCGGTTGGTCTCCCCTCTGTTGATATTATGGGTTCTCCCCCTACTTTCTCCTTCTCGTCGGCTCCTTTATTGCCTTCCCCTCCTGGTTCCTCGCTCCCCAGCATACATACTGTGGTTGTCAACACCATTTGGGCCATGCGGCTTTATCAGCTTTCTCACGATGATGGTCTCACGCCGCGCACTCCTCGCACTACCATGTCCGCCCACACCATTGTTGCGGAATATCCGAAATTGGATTTTGGAATTTGCTCTATTTGCCCTGGCTCCGAACGGCGCATCCACTCCCCAGTCTGTCATCATTACAGGCTATGCCCATCTTGTTCTTCTATGCGCGGTTGTAACCAATGTTCCTGCCGTTTACTCCTCTCCTCTGACTTTGTCCCTGGTTTTCTTGGCTTTTCTATCACCTCTCTGGCTGCTATTGAAGAAGAAATCATCTGGCTTAAGGCTCGTGTTTCTGCTTCTAATCCTCCTAGCGAGGATCGCAATGTTTCTTCTTTGTCCTGGGTTCTGATGCTCATTGGTCTTCTTTTTTCTCATGGCATCCAACTGATCCGGCTCCCTCTCTTCCATCGTCTTTATCCACTTTGACTCCTTCTTCTGTCTTGCCCTGTCCTCCTGGCATTATTGCTGGGTCAACGTCTGCTGCCGTTTCTGCTTCTTCTCATAACCCTCCTGGCATCATTGCCGGGTTGGTTCTTGTTCCTCCTCCTCGGTGTTCTAAGTGTGCTGGGACTACTTTGTATGGCAAGCCTTGTGGCAACTTTGCAGGCGCTAACAGTTTCTGTCATCACCACAGACTGAAGGTTCAAGTGGTCTCTTTGAGACCTTCTGAGCACATTCCTCCTATTAAGTCTTCTTTGGATGTTTCACTTTCTACAAAGTCCTCACCTGCCATTGCGGAAGCCGTATTGAAAGTGTCAGGATTGAAACAGGGCCCCACTCGAGCATCCCCTCTCATTGCCCAATGTGGGGGATCGGGGGAGATCACGGGAGCAGTACCTTCAGCAGGTGTGGTACCGATGGAAAATTCGTCTGAGTTGCCTGATACGGGGCTCACTTCTTCTCACGGTGGTGTTGTCTCTGTTGCTCCCTCGTCGTCTTCCATGGTTTTTCCTTTGGGTAGTCTCGGTCCTCTTCCTCGAATTGCTGATAAAGCTGCTTTGGTTCCTTCTCTCTCTCCCTCTCCTACACCTTTCTCTTGGCCCTCTAGTGGTACTCCCCAGCTGGATATCACCTATGATCCTCGATACCATTCTCCCTTTAGGTTCTCTGCTGCTCCATCTTCTCTTTCTGGCTCTGTTCCCCCTGCTGTCTCTCCTGCTTAATCTGTTGCTCCTCCCCCCCCTAATCAATTGTCTCTCACTGCTAAGAAAGCCGATTTCTTACAGCGCAATTTCTCTGTCTCCAGCTCCCATACTACAAAATGCTCTCGTCACTCCCCTCCCTCGGTTTCTCCTCCTCGGGTTCCGATGGGCCCTGCTATCAACCTTGCATCTCCTCCTAAACAGCCTACTAAACTTTTATGGCCAGCTCCCCCTGCTGTTCATTTTGCCCCTTCCCCTCCCAAATCCTCCCCCATCCCTCCTTCTCTGTCGTCTTCTTCAGCTTCTCCTGCTCCCCTGGTTGCACCTGCCCCACGTATTATCCATCCTCTTCCTCCTAAACCTGTTTCGGACATCACTCGTAGTGATTCTGTCGTCCCTTCCTCACATCCTTCTATTGAGTCGGGATATGATGAAGATTTTTCAGTCTTCCCTATCGACATTGCTGCTTGTTACAAATGGCAATCCATGTATGGTCTTATCAACCCTGATCATGTCCCATCCAAATGGCGACATAGATACGTCTCTATCAAAGCACATGTTGATGCCTTTGTTTCCCTTGACAAAAAGAAACAATTTCAGGAACTGGATTGGACTCGCATTTGGCGGGAGTTGGAAGCTCGAAAGAAGGCAGAAGCCTTTGCTGCCCAAAAACTTGCTGCGCAAAAGGCCCTACAAGAAGAACAGTTGCATATTCAAGAACGCGAATTCCAACAACAGCAGGAATTGGCTGCTGCTACTTTACTCCATCAACAACAAGCGTTTGCTGACCCTCTTGACACTCTTATGGGCAACGATACTGCTCTGTCTACTGTTTCTCCTGTCGGGGTTGCTGCCTCTATTCATGCTCCTAGTGGTGCTGTCTCTCTGTTGCCATCTTTCTCTGATGCCATTGAAGTTGATATTCCTGAAGAGGAGCTCAACTTTGAAGAAGAACATTTTCACACTTCTCTGGTTGACAAATGTCTACCTCAGACTGATTCCAATGGTAATGTTCTTTTGTTTTCTGTGGATCTGTCCACTATGGAGACCTGACTCCAGCTCTCTGAAGCCCATATGCATTACGGTGTACGTTTCCGTCAGTGCCAGATGGCTCATGAGCATCTGAGCGACTGGGGTCCTATCATTGGTGGTCTCCTTAGCGAGATCACCACTTTAAAGTCTGAAGGACTTAAAACCATTATGCAACTGTTATGGAACAAGTTGTCATCTGAGGAACAAAAACATTTTCCTCTTGCCAAATGGCTTCCTCCCGTTCCCGTACCTATTAATGGGGTTTTGCTTAAACGCCCTGTTCCTCCTCCACCTAAAAAGGCTGCGGCCCCTCTCCCTGTTCCTTCTAAAGTTTCTGATGCTGACCTTAACGCTGTGTATGACATGGCCCAAACCATCGCGTCTGTTTCTGGTGCTCCTGTCCGAGCCACGTATGCTCAGGCTTACCATCTATATTTCAAAAACAAATCCTCTTCTGTCGCTCTGGCTTCTTCCAAAGACCATCCTTCCACCAAATCTTTTGCTGCTGTCACTAATCCATCTTCCACTCCTTCAGTTCAGAACTCCAGTGCGTCTAAATGGACTACTGTCGTCAAAAAGAAATGTACCACCCAGGGCACCCGCTCTAATGTACTTCAATGGCATCTCCTGCCTCATGTCCAATCTGCTTTCCCTATTGGTAATTGTCCTGAGGGGGCTGAACTTTTGGAGGGTCTTGATACCTCTCTTTACTGTCAGACTGATTATCACAATTACTTCCGTGGCGGCGCCTCTGTCAACTCTATTTCCTTGGCTGTCTGGTCTCAATGTGACACTATCATTGTCACTTGTCAGGGACCTATTACAATCGCTCAGCGGCGTTTGCTCACACAGGCGCTCACTGATTTTGCCAATACCACTGCCAATGAAATTTCGGTTCTTAACCAACCCACCAAATCCAGTCTGAAATTTTGTCAAATCCCTACTTGGGTTACTGGCGGTGACCTTTACTCTCCCAACGACATCTTGGATGACTTGAAAAGAAATCCTAAGTGGGCTAACGTCAAGTTTGTCAGCCCTCCTCGTTGGATCAAGGCTAAAAGCCAGGCTGATTTGGGGGCTTTGGGTACTATTCTTGTTGAAATTGAGGACTCTTGTCAAGGGCACAATGCTGAGCTTCTCAAAAATTCCATTGTTGTTATCAATGGTAAATTGGTACATTGTCAAATGTGGATCTTTAAAGCTTCTATTCCTCAATGCCAATCTTGCTGGCAGTGGGGACACACCCATTTCATTTGCAAGCAAAATCGTCAAACTTGTGTGAAATGTGCTGGGCCACACCCCACGCATCAGCACAAAATGTATTGCCAGTATTGCAAAAAGGGAATTCCCTGCCGTCTGGCTGTTTGTGTTAACTGTGCCAGTGGTGAAAAACATAATCACCTGGCTACTGATCGCTCTTGCCCCTTCTATTTAGCGCAAAACAGTCCTGACATTTTCAACAAACTTGAAAAAGATCGTGTTGAACATTGTTCTGGTTTATACAAACGCATCGTTGCTATCCATGATCAACAGAGCCAAACCATTCGTATCCCTGCTGCGGGTGCACTTGCCCAGCCAGCTCAAGTACCTCCTTCATGATTGGATTTGCTCATACTTTTAGATTTTTATTTTACAATACTCAACATTCTTTTTCCAAAATTTCTAACATTCTAGAGACTTCTCAATCCACACATGAAATCATTTTTATTCAGGAACAGGCTTTTTCTGCAGAACTTCGACTCTCATAGTGCTACTAATCCTCGTGGGGACCCTGTGTCAGGTGCTCCTCATCACCCCACCTGGATCTGTATTGACAGCTGTGAACTTTATGGCCAACCTTCTCAAGTAGGCTGTTATGTTAATATTTGGGTCACACAAACATACCATCTGGCGACGGATATGGTTTCCTTTCCTCACCCAGACATTTTATATTTTTCCCTCACTCGCCTTACTGATGGTTTTTCTGAACATTTTCTCAACATATATAGATATTCTAATAGCGTTCATGCTCTCAATTCTTTGCTTCATGGTCTTGTCGACAAACCCGTTTCCGTCCTTCAAGGCAATTTCAATTTACATTCTTCCTTTTGGGATGATTCTGTCCTTCAGGTCACCTAGTTGCTGATTTTCTGGACTGCACTACTTCGGCTCATTTAGTGTGTCTTAACAACTCTGGGTCACCTACCTGGTACCGGCGTTCAAACACCCCTCGTGTTTTAGATTTGATCTGGGTTCATGACCGTCTTCTACTTGACGCTTGTGAATCTGCCACAGTCTCTTTGGAAGGGCCTCTTGTGGATCATAGGCAGCTCTCACATTTCTTTGGAGAGGTTAACCTGCCTCCTTCCCTTCTTCGTCGCCCATACATCCCCAAAGATTCTGATGCCGAATCTTCTTTTCTGGCTTCTCTTATGTGCTTGAAATTTGATATTCATGACTCGGTTCAGGCTTGTACTGACATCCTTTACAATGTGCTTACTTCTGAATGGTCATGTCACAGTGTGACTCCTAAACCAGGGAGTAGGCCCACTAGTTGGTGGACGCCCTCTTGCCAATCCGCCAAAGATCAATTTCAAAACTCACCGTCAAACGCTAATAGGAAGGCTTATCGACACACAACTAGGTCAGCCAAACGCCAGTACTTCGACCAAAAGATTTCCGAATTGGTTGCAAAGGGTAAGGTATGGGATTCCGTTCGCTGGACCTGTGAATGCGCTCCACCTCGCTTCCCTCGAATCAATGACACATCTGGGGCTCCTATCTCTGATTTGGACACTCTATGGACCACTGCTCAGGCTCAATTCATCAGTAAACAGGCTAATTGTCCTATTCAATGGTCTTTGATCAATGATTTACCTGCTCACCCTTGACGGTCCTGGTCTCCTTTCTCTCTCTTGGAAGTCAAGACTGCCCTTCGCAGCACTTGTAATACATCCGCCCCTGGTTCTGACTTTATTTCTTGGCGTCTTCTTAAATTGATTTTTGCTGACACTGCCATGCTATCTCAGCTTACTTCTCTTTTCAACAAAATAATCTCTCAGCAGCTTTGGCCTTCTCAATTCAAGGAGTCGTTCACCATCATCATTCCTAAACCAAAAAAAGATGACTATACTCTTATGAAGAACTATCGGGCTATCGCACTTCTCAATTGTTGTGGTAAGCTTTTTGGCAAAGTTTTCGCTGCCCGTTGATGAGCATGTGTTCACTGCGAGAGGGTAGCAGGGTCAGACATGATAGCGGTGCTATTGTGGAAGACACCTTGTACCACTGCAGTCCAAATGCCTGACCCCAGCGCTTATAATCCAATGCCATAGTCGGCCACCACAAGTCCGATATACCGCGCACAATGCCCAAGCATAGCGACCGCACTCCGAGCAATTAAGAACGACGACACGCTGCGCAACACGAATTCCGGTTCACTGACATACCCGAGAAAACACTGCCACATCCGCATTAGGAAAGTCCGCGCCTGGAGATCAGATACCCGATAAGGCCTAGCATGAATCGGCACTTGAACACAAGAAGCAGCACTGAAACAATGGAGTCACGTGTCGGCCACACATCGGACGGCATTACTGACAGACGTATGGGGAAACAGTCAGGGGACAGTTACAGGCGCGCAGCCACCAATGGAAAATCAGGGTACGGGTTAAATCAGTGGCAGAACTTCAAGAGACCGGAAGCGCAAAACGCTATCAAAACGTTACGAACGTGTTCTACGACCTGAATGAGGCAAAGATACGGCTTCTCACGACAAGCAACAGAACGCTGGACAACGACATGGAATGGGCCAAAAGTGGAGATTGCTTTCAAGCAGGGACTAAGGAACGTGCCGACGGCAAAAAGAGATGCGAGGGGAAATTTTCACGAAGTTTTACTTTACAAAGAGGTAGTAGAAACGTATATAAGGACTCAAGTCGTAGGTAGAGACAGAAGAGAATTCCCCCAGTTGAATTTTCTTGTCCGAATCCTCTTGCTCCATTTACCATTGTGTTTGCGCTCTTCCACGTGTCTTACATTTGTCGTTGGGACCATCCCGCTGATGCGCAGCGTCGTGGACGAAACCCAAAACGAACCCAACACACAAACCAACCACAAAATCGAATCTGAATTGGGGGCACACCTTCAGTAGCAACAGGCTGGCTGGAGGGGAGCATGGGTGGACAGACGTTCGAAGTGGCACAGAGGCTGGGCAAAGGGGATTCGAACACACACTGAGACTGATGGCGAGGGCAGAAGGGGTTTCTCGGTCTTCACTAATACGACGCAGTACGAAAGTGACTGTAAGTGGGGGCCAACTGAGAGTAGTCGAACCAGAGTGTCCGTCTGAAGGAGGGGACGAGGGATAAGAGTGTGGAGAAGAGGACGAATGGGGCAGACAAGAGGAGACAGGACAAAGACAAGGTCAAAACGAGGCTGGATGTGGGCAAGGGACCTAAGGCAAGACTCAGAGAGAGGGCAACGCTAGCACCGAACTCTGAGGGGAGGGAAAGAAGGTCAAATTTTCTCTGTTGCAAAAAGGCGAAGATACATGTATATAAAGTAAATGATGGTAGCTAAGAATCAATTCGAAAAAGAAAGTCCACTCCACCGACTGATAGGAGTCTCCTGGACACCATCCTTTCGAAGGTCGTAGGGAAGGAACGGAGGAAACGAGTCCATAACAACAAAATGAAACAGGTACGAACTGAGTGCAGAACTCATCTGCCATCACCAATGCTCGCAACGCCCATATAGGCTTCTATCGCCTGTCGGGTTCCTCGGTCGAAGTCTTCTGTGGCAATGGTGACTGCTCCACAGTGTTTCCTAAGCTTCGAAATCATGACAGAGGAGGTTCTCTAAGTCCCCATGACTTGTCAAGTCCGCAGGAAGGCGCGCCACATGCCACGTTGAATAGTAGGGCATTACTGTGTTTTTCATGTGACTTGACGCGGCGTGAAAAATGTTACTAAAAAGGGCCCAAGGGAAAAAAAAAACATAACTCGCCGAATACTCATCGGAATGACACAAAAATTGCACCGTTAGAATAGCAAAATTTAGGACTATCTCTTGGTAATGGACCGAGTGGGGTTACTGTGTTCTTGATACGGTGTGAAAATGTTAGCCAAAGGAGAAAAACATAGCTCATTGAATACTCAACGGAATAGGGCCAAAATTGATTACTCAAAGACATATTTTAAGTAAGGAGCAGGTGTTATGTATATACTACTAATTTGTTTCTGGTAGCGAGGGTTTGTTGGCATTGTATCTGGCCATATCTTCTCTCACATAGTTCCAAATTGAAATAGCGGTTCCCACCTGAATCCCGAGCCATTCTTGTATGTCGCTCTTGGTGACTGAGTTAGATGCAAGCTGTGATATGCGATGAAATCCCATAGACTTCAAGATAGGGCCAAATTTGCTAAATTCAATACCATCGTTATTTCGTTCTGGATGCTTGTCAAGTGATTGGAACCAGTTGTTGATTTCAATACAATCTGGAGCTTGCTGTGCCGACAGCCTGCCAGCAGATCGCAGTGCTTTGCTGAGTTGTAAGCCCGAGGTTGGTTCCATGCCAGGTGTTGCTAAGTCTCGTGCTGCATGACTTGGGTGCATCGTTGGCCATGGGGCACCTGTAGGTAATCCATGGAAGTGATATTGGATAGGCTGTCCAGCGGGGCCGTATTTGTGATGACTTGGTGGAGGCTGGGAAACGGATCGCACTCATGACCTTGCAGATTCGAGTATTAGTTTTGGAGATTTTTCATCCAGGGTGGCACGATTCATGAGCTAGCAGAGCATTGTGAACATGATAAATAGCATGAAAAGGTGTGTACGCACGATCTCCCCAGCCCAAAACCTTAGATTGGCATATGACAATTCGTAACATAGTGGATTACTTTGTGACTTATAGCAGTATACATTGCCATTTTTGGAATGTTGCCCACATCGCCATCGCTGTTGGAGCTTGCCAACAATCTCTCTAATATCCATCAGAACTTGTTTGTCTGGATCAATGGTTCCTGGTGCCTTGTCAGCTTTTTGAGGTTGCGTGTGAGTAGAGCCTGCCTGATAAGGTTTGAGTTACACAAAACACATTGTCATTCGCATATATGGCACCTTCTTTCCCGGCTTCCCTATTCCCAAATCCTTACTACCGCTCTCCAAAGCATTCTCAAAGCAAACAGTTACTGGCTTGAGAGGGCGTGTTGAAAGTTTTCCACTATTCAAGCGTTGTGGAACAATTAGATGATGCATTTTTAGAATAAAAATCTCGAGCTCTTGATCAGATTGGATTGTTGTCGATGCTGCTTTTGCTTTGTCACTGTCAAGTCTATATTGTGTATGGATCTGCTCAGGATCACAATTCAGCTTTTTCGCAACGAGCACTTGGAGGTCATCAAATGTAATTGATGACTTGATTGTAAACGGGACATTACTCCCATCATCATTCTTGACACAGCATTGAAGAACAAATTCTAGAATAGGTGTGAGTTTGAATTCATCGCAATTCATTTCAACTTACCACATGTCTCTGGATCACCTGTTGGCACAATTTCTTGACGTTGCAATTGTTTTGGTACGGGAAAATGTGCTACCTTGCGTGGACGCCCACGCCCACGCCCATGCCCATGGAGTCCACGCTCATGCTGGGAAGGCTTCGCAAACCTGACAGTCGTGTCTTGATCACTGAATAAACTGCTGTCGGTCTCTGAGCCTGAATTGGAAGTGACATCCATCGCATCCCCTGGCTCCTTAGTAACATCCCTGTCCGATAGCCCAGTCATGTAACTATCTTCATCACCCTCATATATTGTTGACAGCTGCAAGCTTTCCGTTGCCTGGATGGCATCAGGCACATCATTGCGAGCATGTACAGGTCACATATGAAAAGAGTCAGATGAACTTCGTTTTCGTTTTCTAGGAGCTTTCTTGGTTTCTGGGACACCAGATACTATGTCGTCATCTGGCAGGTGCTGAGGAATAACAGCAGTAGTGGCCATAGGTGGATGACTTGAGCTACAGCATGCATTGCGATGCGTAGGTGTTTCCCTGTCTTGGCTATCGCAATCCTCCTGTAATCCAGCATTCAAACATCTACGACATGTGCCAGCCTCTTCAAGCCATTCACATCTGACTTTACGTGACTTGCACTGGGTGCAGGCGACATGTTTGCGAGCAGCAGTTGAAACACCTGAATATTAGTATGTATAAAAAATAAGGTAGAGTGTTGTACACTTACCAGTACCATGAACGAGCACTGGCACTTTTGTGGTTGGTTGCTGGCTGGCTTTGGTCTTCTTCCTCTTGGGTGCCATGCAAAAGACGAGCAAATTACATACAACGGTCATCATCATGATCCGTAAACCGTCTGTAAACCGAGCAACAAATATATATATTTGTCGAGTACAACATTCAAATATTCACTATTTACACATACCCACAGTGTCGAAACCAACCATGTGCGTCTTGAGGTGTGATAATGTAGAGGGCATTCAATAAAGTGAGGTATATCTCACGCTCTGTCAATTCAGTCATGGCCATTCATGCATAATCACCATCACGGCGCAAGTGATATTTCATTGCCGAAAATGCTAGTTCGATGGGGTTGAGATCAGGCGAATAGGGAGGTAGGAATTCGCAGCGCATGCCACTGAGAGCAAGAATTTAGCCCCCTGTTTTGATTTCGAATCAAAACCAGCTTACCGAGCTGTAATCATGTTGATAATATCTTGGTGTTTATGAATACGGCAATTGTCCATCACGATGACCGAATTTGGGCCAGGGTATGGCTGCATCTGGTCAAGGAGGCCGTTGATAAACTGTTGAAATGTTTCGGTACAGAATGAGCCTTCAAGTATTCTACAATGAATGATACCATCACTCATAGAGAGTGCTGGAAGGACGGAAAACCTACAGGATATTAGCCGTAAGATTAATACATGTGACAGAATAGCTTACCGGCGACCACGGACAAAAAAGGCCTTTTGTTGTGCATTTGTTCCACGGATTGACCATGCGCGCCCACAATATGTAGTTCGACGATCCACTGAGCTCTCGTCAACGAAAACAAGCTGCTGAGGATTGTACACGCCAATCCTTACAATGTACTCCAGCCGCTTCTCTGCTGAACGTTCTGCCGCAACCCGCGTCATCTGTTCAATTTACAAATTAGATAATTCATGATTCAAGAATCATACTGGCCTTTTTCATGGTAAATCCTCCTCGTTTCAACGCACGCCAAACCGTTGTCTCTGACACCTCCACACCACAGTTAACACTAAGTAGCTTTTGTAGCTCATCAAGATATATATCGGGTGCTTGTCTGACAGCACTAAACAACACCTAGTAAGTAATATCAGTCAAAGTTCCATTGAAGGCACAATAAGACTGACAACTCACCTGGATATCCACATCACGCAGCTTGTGTTTCATCTGTCCCTGGCGCTTATCAGAGTCCTGGATAGTGCCATGCTGTTCAAAGTACTGAAGGACACGTTCAACAGTTCTGAGCGAGCAGCCAGTATAGGTGGCAATCTGAGACTTTGAAAGTATCGTTGACAGCCTAATAATGATTCTCTGGACGGGTGGCAAGACCTTCTCACCCCGCAGCATGGTGGAGCGTCGTCGGCAAATCCTTGCGTCGTGGTTGAGAGTGACAAGGAAATTTGTCACATGTATCAAAAAGGTCGGCTCCGAGTTTTGATTTACCTTCGCTCGGTCTGCTACTAAAACATACTCCTAAATTTTGCTATTCTAACAGTGCAATTTTTGTGTTATTCCGATGAGTATTCAGCGAGTTATGTTTTTTTTTCCCTTTGGCCCTCTTTAGTAACATTTTTCATGCCGCGTCAAGTCACGTGAAAAACACAGTAACTGATGGGCTCTTGTTTCTCTCGAAGCTGCTAGGTGTTCCAGGGTGCCAAATTTCACAATGGACAAGGTGTCAGGGATTGTAGTGGGGTAGGCATGGTGTCGTCAAGCAAAGCAGAGGTGATGGTGAACCAAGGTGGTTAGGTCTTGCAAGTGTACGAAGATGCTGAGATGGCCAGTGTGGTACCTAGCTGATTCGAAATGCTTGGACACCCTTTGAACGAAGTATGACCAACTTGTGATGCTCCTGCTGTGGGCTAGAGGCTTCGAATGGGTTCAGTTTTGCTTCGTAGGTGTTCGCATATGCCTGGTACCTGTGCGGATGTGTAGCCGGCGCATCACCGCGGACTTGTTGGAGCGTCGTAAATATCATCCTGTTGGCTACGCGTCTGCTCACTTGCTGTCAGACTACACCGCAGATTTGACGGAGCTCCAGCCCTCAACCCCTTTTCCGACAACCTCCCTATTTTGCTTTACGCCATCACTTATGCCACTTGTGCGCAGAATCACTTGGACTTCATCGGACTCCAACGGGACCCCTTCAACCAAACTCACCATTCCGATTTACTCTGGTCGTACCCATTGGAGTAGTATATTATCTTGGCTGCCCCAGTGAGGCTTTTGAAGAATTTCGCCGTTGACGCTGCCCGATTCACCCCGAGATTGGCATTTCCCTGGCCATCTCAGCGCTTCTCTGGCAACCTTTATAGTACGAGACTGGTATAATGCAATCAGACAACGAGCAGAGACCGCGCAGCAAATACTACAGCAGGACCCGTCCCGCGCTCTAACCGAGATCTTTTCCGAAACCGCCAACTTACCCCAACAATCATGCCGAAATCTTGGACAGTCACCAGAATTCCAACGGATTGATAGGATCGAATCCCTTCTACGACGACCCAGAGATCCAGCAACAGTAATCTCTCCGAGTCTTGAATTAGTTCGCATATCCAATAACACCGCTACCATCTCTCCGACTCCGCAAAGTCAGCAAACTGAAAGTGTTAATATCAGCCCGCTTACCTCTCTGCCATCGTCGCTTACTCTGCAATCAACACCACTGCAGAGTAGATCTGAATCAATCGACTCAGCATCTTCGAGCAGTACCGACAATCTTGACACGCAAAGAAATCCAGAACTGACACTCACACAGACCATCTCTTCTGTTCAACCAAAAATGGCAGATCAGCGCTCTTTAAAATCTATGCCCACACAACTTGCACAAGCGGCGCCGTGCTTTGATTCTTCCCAACCCCGACGACTCCTGAGGTACTTTACGGAGCTAGAGCTACTATTTACGGAAGCAGGAGTAACCGATCCACAGCAAAAGAAAGTATACGTGTTGAGATACCTTAACGACACGGAGTACGAGCTATGGGGTTCCGTAGAAACGTTTGAGGAACCTGCCACGTACGAAGAATTTAAAGCAGGTATCAGCGAGTTGTACAACGGAGTAATCAACGAGCGGCAGTATACCCAAGATCACTTAGACCGCCTTATAGAAGAAACGTTGCGCCTTGGAGTCAAAACTGCGGAGGACCTGTGCAGTTATTATCAGCGGTTCTTAGTAATCACCAAGTACCTGATCAAAAATGAGCGACTTTCCACCAGACAGCAGAGTGAGTATTTCTTCAAAGGATTCCAGGTAGACGTAGCAACAGAAATGTACCGATGGATGCGTAGTCAATATCCGAAAGTACACCACGGAGACCCCTTTTCACTCGATCAGACACTAGCCACCGCACAGGAAGTTATTCAGGGACAATCCTTCTACGACAAAATGATTAATCGCGCAAGCTCCGCCTCCTATGCGATCAAGGCCGAACTGTATACGCCACCAGCTATCAAGACCGAGCCTGCCCCGATGACTTTTGTTAAGCAAGAAGATATGATGGTGATCATTGAAAAACTAGGACAAACCATGATGCAGACGATCACACAGACCCTTGCCGCTACCCAGAACCGTGGTCCACCTCCAGCTCCATATCGTAGTTACATGCATCCCGCCACCGGAGCCAATGCCGTACCGCTAGGATCAGGACCGAGCACACGCGACGAACTTCCCCGTTGCAATTTTTGCGGGAATACTTTGCACTTTATGAGCTGCTGCCTGGAAGTGGAAAAGTACTTAGCGGATGGACGCATTATGAGGAGCGCGGAAGGAAAAATATTGTTACCCACCGGAGGCTGGATACCATGGTTCATAACCGGAAACACAATTAAAGAACGCGTCGACGAGTTTCATCGACAAGTAGAGGCTCAGGCGACAGAATCTGCTAATATTTGTCCCACCATGTTTTATGCGCCACGAGAAAACAGTACCGTGCTAACGACGCCCGTGGCCCCGATTCTAACCTATAAAGCTACGGTAGAGGATGCGGCCGATGAAGATGTAGAAGAAATAGAGCGGTTGCGATGCTGGATACTCGCACTTCAAACCAAGAACAAGGTGGTACTAGATCAGGTCGAAATTCCAGTCCGCACTAAAGGGAAGACCGCTGCAACAGCAGAACCCGCACAACAGACATCCGACAAGCCCGAAGAAATTACATCACCTGAAGTAGCTAAGAATGCCGCAGTCTCCCACCCATATGCCGACGCTCACGATGCCAATTATCAGCCACCGCACGAACGACCTTTTGCAGCACAAATCAAGAGTAAAGATCCGACATACACCACCACAAGTCCTGCACAGAATGAAAAAGTAGTCAAAGATGTATTCACCCAAGCACTGCGCAGTCAAGCTGCATACCTTAATTTCAAAGAGCTCCTTGCCACCTCACCCGAGATACAACAAAAGCTTTGCGATTTCCTTACACCACGCCAAGTTCCAGCCAGCAATACGCAATTTTATGAAGCAAACGGCACAAGCTCCGATACCTGGGAAATTTTCATAATGCCTGATATAGCAGAGGCATATTACACTGCGGAACCAAACGACAAACTCCGCCTCAAAGTTGGCAAGGAATCCCATGCGCTTCGCTGCATCCAGGCCCGGGTAGATGACCGAGCAGTAGTCGATTGTGTCGTCGACCCAGGATGCTCCATTGTTTGCATGTCCGATGCAGTTAGTCACCAGCTAGGGATTCATTACAACCCCGCAATCAAGATAGATATGGAAGCAGTGAACGGAGAAGTCGATACATCCCTCAGGCTAGCTAAGGACGTTCCATTCAAGATTGGCGACATAGAGCTTTATTTTCAGGTACATGTTATCCGATCCCCAGCATACGATATACTATTGGGAAGGCCTTTTGATGTACTAGCGGAATCTGTTGTGAAGAATTACAAAAATGAGGAACAGACTATCACAATCCACGACCCAAACAGCAACTCCATGGTTACCGTACCAACTATACCCCGTGGGCTCCCAAAATACGTCAAAATGCGTGAAACAAAAGAGGATTTTCAGATGACCTCGAGGAATTGATGGAAAATCATCAAGAGGTGGCATGCATTATAATGATTGACCCAAAAACTCGACAACCTATAGATATTGAAGCATATACCCCTGTTCCGTCATTACAGCCCCCCTCCGATGTACATACCAATGCAACTGCCAATAACAACTATGCTCGCTTGTATCTTGGAGCCGCGCTAAGTTTACGAGAAGTTAATACCGACAAATGCGACCCGCTGACTCGCGCCTACTTGAACGACACCATACTCCGCACCCGCACGATCAATAGCACCGATACCAGTTCACGCAAAGAACGACCAAGCAATCCACGCCGCGACAATATATCTCCGGTTCTCCTGTCAGCACAAAAGAAGAAATATAAACCCATCGACAAAAAGGTCAAGCCAGTCATCAGTCAGCTCCCGAAAGAGTTCCGTATCGTACGAGACATCAAAGGCGACCCCTTAGCGGACTTACCAGAACTGACAGCAAGACCACCGGACTTTGCCCCTGTAGGACGCTACACCCAGGAACGAATGGAAGCATTGGACGCCAAGCACGACAAGGACTTTCTCTGGCCCGAGGAATGGAAGTTAATGCATCATTTTATGACCCAACACGACCAGGCGTTCGCATGGGACGACAGCGAATGGGGAAGGTTCAAGACTGAGTACTTTCCACCGGTCGATATACCGACAGTACCGCACACACCTTGGATCCAGCGCAATATACCTATTCCACTGGGCCTATACGACCAAATCTGCGACATTATCTGAACGAAAATTGACACTGGCGTATACGAACCATCCAACTCATCTTACCGATCCAGGTGGTTTTGCGTACTCAAAAAGAACAGCAAGTTGCGCTTGGTTCATTCACTCGAGCCACTTAATGCAGTTACGATACGCCATTCCAGAGTTATGCCCATTCCCGAGCACCTCGCAGAAAATTTCGCTGGCCGCGCCTGCAGGGCTATGTTAGATGTTTATGTTGGATATGATGAACGCCCCCTAGCCGAGGATTCCCGTGACTTACCAACATTCCAGACGCCGTTCGGGGCCATGCATTTGACTACATTACCTATGGGGTGGACCAACTCCGTTCCGGTTTTTCATGATGACATAACACACATACTACAACCCGAAATCCCAGATTTGACTATACCGTGTGTCAACGATGTACCAGTTGAAGGACCCGCTTCACATTATCAGCAGGACGACGGAAGTTACGAGGCCATTCCTGACAACCCCGGAATATGGTGCTTTGTGTGGGAACACTTTCAGGGCCTACACCGTGTGGTGCAATGGATGAAGTATGCGGACAGCACATTTTCAGGCAAGAAGCTCGTACTTTGCGCTCCGGAGATTACAGTGGTAGGGCATTTATGTACATACGAAGGACGGAAACCAGAAAAGGATTTACTCACGGTGGTCAAGAATTGGGCACCATGCAAGTCGCTTTCAGAAGTATGCGCATTTCTAGGAACGATTGGGGTTGGACGTATTTTTATCGAGAATTTTGTGCGATGTGCGCACCCACTAGTGGCATTGACTCGGAAGGACATACCATTCACCTTCGGACCAACGGAAATAGCAGCGCAAGAAGATCTCAAACAAGCACTCGTCAACTCACCAGCCTTACAACCAATTGATTATACCAGTGATGCACCGGTTATATTATCTGTGGATACCTCATGGATAGTGGTTGGATTCTTTCTGTGCCAATGTGACGTTGACAAGCCATCGGTTCGGTATTACAACTGCTTTGGATCAATCACACTCAACGAGCGGGAAGCGCACTTTTCGCAGCCCAAACTAGAGATTTACGGTCTGTTTCGTGCCCTAAAGGCACTAAAACTGTACTTAATAGGAGTCCGGAACTTAATTGTGGAGGTGGACGCTCGATACATCAAAGACATGCTCAAAAACCCCGACATAGCGCCCTCTGCGTCGATTAATCGTTGGATACTGTCCATTTTGACATTTCATTTTAAGCTTGTTCACGTACCTGGCAAGTTACACACGCCGGATGGACTATCGTGACGACCGCGGCAACCGTTGGATGAAGAACCAAGCCCCGAGGAGGATGAGGAGTTTGATGATTGGATCGACAACCTCTATGGTTTCATGCATCATATCAATCCCGCGCCCTCATGCATCAATACCAGGCGGCTGGAACAACTATTACGACATCGATTTGTGGAGTCTAGGCAACATAAGCAATTTAGGCCGGCGATACAGGACAGGCAGGCAGGGGAATGTCGGGATTGTTTCTTATCCGTGGAGTCAAGCAGCAATTCAGATACGGGTTTACCAAGGGCAGCATCACTTCCGATACCAGACAAAACTTCGGCCACATACGAAGAAGTATTCCCCTGGCGTGCGGAGCATTCTGGCCGAGACGAACAACGAATAGAGATGGTTCGCCGCTTCCTGACGGAACCAGATAGGGTGATGGAGTTAACAGATGAAGAATGGATGAGGTTCAGGCGGTACTGTACAAAGTTTTTTATCACCGAAGATCGGCTCTGGCTCAAAGACAGAGGTGGCGCACACAAGTTGGTCCTGGAGCCGACCAAGCGACTCGGCATACTTAAGGGATGTCATGACGAACTAGGACACCAAGGATTTTATGCGACCCACGCAGCGATCTCGGAACGGTTTTGGTGGCCGCAAATACAGGACGATATCAAGTGGTACATTAAGTCGTGTCACATTTGCCAGGAACGTCAACTACAGCTATATCGGATCCCGCCTGTCGTAGCGGAGCCTGCCCCTGTATTTGCCAAGGCCTACGTAGACACTATGCACCTTCCACCGTCGCAGCAATACAAATATATGATCCAGGCACGATGCTCGCTTACAAACTACCCTGAATACCGCGCCCTACGCCGGGAAACATCCAACGCCATTGGAGATTGGATATTTGAAGACCTAATATGCCGCTGGGGAAGTTTGGTAGAAATCGTCACTGACAACGGGGCTCCGATAATCCGAGCCGTCGAATACATGGCTAAGAAGTACCACATACGGCACATTCGTATATCAGGCTATAATTCGCATGCTAATGGGATCGTGGAGCGCAGTCATTATGACGTCCATCAAGCCTTATACAAAGCGAGTGAAGGGCAGACAGCAAATTGGGCGACGGCTCTGCACTCCGTGTTTTGGTCGGAACGCGTTATGGCACGACGGCTTATGGGGGTCTCACCTTACTTCGCAGTTACCGGAACACACCCACTGCTCCCACTAGATATTGCTGAGGCGACATACCTTCTCCCACCACCATCGTCCTTCTTGTCAACTACCAAATTAATAGCTAGACGTGCTGCGGAGTTACAGAAACGCCGCGCCCAGACCAAGGCGCTGAAGGACAAAGTATACGCAGCAAGAATAGCGGCTGCTAAGCGCTTTGAACAGGAACATCCGGCAGTCATTAGGAACTTTGACTTTCAGCACAGAGCACTGGTTTTGGTCCGCAACATGGCTATCAAGAAATCTCTCAATAGAAAAATGCCTCCGCGCTATATAGGTCCTTATGTGGTCATCACCCGGAATTGTGTGTTACAATTTCTTTTCCTTTCATTGACGGACTTACTTTATTATATAATCATCGTTATGCGTTTCATGGACGCTCATCTCCTTTAGCTACTTTACCTTCACATCTCCTTTCTTAGGTATTTAGCTGTACGTTTCCTTTTATATTTCTTTTGTTCTTTTACGTATATAAACCTTCTTGTAAAGTAGCTAGACTCCAGTTCCAACTTAATCGAATTCTTCTCTCAACCTCTGAACAAAACTCCTCGCTCTCATCTCTTTGAGCTTGTCGTTTATTTGACCTTTGTCATCATTTGACTTAGTGTCCAGAACTTGTCCAGTAGGCTGGGAGCAGACCGAGATTCTGCTTGCCACTGTTGACTTAGAACGAATTGCGTTGAGAGCATCGATCTTAACACAAGTTGGAACTCACAGAACCGCTCAGTGTTTCTACACTAGCCAGACACCATTGATACCAGAACCTCGAACCTCAGACCCCCGAACGGCTCTGCCCGTTTCAGACGAAAGTATTATCTAGATCGACGAGAAGTTTTTCCATCGACTACAGGAACAGGGTGGTTTTTCCACTCAGGAACTAAAAAGAAGAACAAACCAGTACCAGCATCCCTCTTTGAAGGTGATTATATTGAAGGAAACGGAAAAGACGTCTTCCCAGACAACGTTTGGATCGATTGGGTCAACGAAGATCTAAAAGAGGATTTTTACTCTCTATTTTACCCACCTACTGAAGAACCAGAATCCTCCTGGTGGAACGAATTCCTCAGTCTTTCTGGAGCACCACCACAGGACCGATACGCACTCCAAGACAAAAGATTACAGCCTTGGAGAGACTTCCTAGAACAGAAACAGATTGAACAAAGTTTATTTGGAGATCCAGAATCAGGAAAGAAGAAAGACGAAACAAGAGAACCAAAAGAACCAAAAGGAGAAACAGAAAAGATGGCAACTGACGCAGCAGCACCTGCCTCTAAAGGAGATATCAAACCGCAGCCTATGCGTGTTTTTACAGGAAAACGAACCAAAGCGAAGGCTTTCATTGGAAGTCTTGAAGATTACTTTGTCTTAAATGACGACAATTATAAAGGCAAAGCACAGAAACAGATTCGATTTACTCTCGCCTGTCTTGGGCAGGAACTCGATGATTGGAAAGTCCTGATCAAGGATGAATTAGATGATGAAGAAGAAAGAACCCTTACTTGGACGAACTGGGCAGAATTCAAAAAGCATTTCCTAGCCGATTGGGGAGAAGTCAATAGCGCTCTTAGAGCGCTGAACAATTTAGCCAATCTCAGAGTAGGGGGTGACGTTTCAGTCCCTGAATATATCAGAAAATTTTGCATGGAGATTGGTACCTCAGGTTTGAAAGGAACAACTGCGCAGCTTCAAGCCTTTGTCAAAGGACTCCCTGAAAGTATTGCTACAAAGATCCTCGAAGCAAATGTTCTATCCATGAAAGAAGCATATGAAAAGGCAGAACAGCTTCATGGCGCTTGGGAAATGATGCGAGCGCTTGGGCGAAAACCAGGACAAGGGAACCGCTCTAATTTTAATCGAAACACCAATAACAGGGGAGGATCAATCCAATCAGTAAATGCGATGCCCACTGGACGTTTGACAGATGAACAAAAGGAGGAATATATGAAATCTGGAAAATGTTTCAGATGTGGAAACCAGGGGCATGTTTCAAGGAATTGTCCCAAACGAAATACCACGTCAAACACCTCCTTCAGGGCCTCCTCATCGTTTCAGAATAAGGGGATCAGATCTATCCCTGAAGATGCGCCCAAGGAAAAGAAAGATGACCCAGTTGCAAACATCAGAGCGATCCTTGCTGGGATGAAGGCCAATGAACGAGAAGGCCTTCTCAATGAACTTGAGAACGAGAGTTTTTAACCCGGAAGCGTCATGCAGCGGTTGGCACTTCCATAACAAATGGACATTCACAGTTAGTGCTTGATTCTGTAATAGTAAGATCAAATAATGACAAGCGCCTTTCAATTTCTGTGGAGACGTCCGATTTACCCGCTGAAACTTCGGCTCTAATCGATTGTGGAGCAGAAGGGAATTTTATTGACGAAGAAGTAACCACCAAGTTATCAAAAGAAAAATTGTGAAAACCAATCAAAGTCAGAAACGCAGATGGAACGGTTAACACTAATGGAATAATCACACATCGAGTCCATATTCAATATTCGATTGGAGGAAAACGATACAGCAACTGGTTTCTAATCACTAAATTAGGAGATCAACGATTAATTTTGGGGATCCCTTGGTTAGAAGAAAACAATCCTACTATTGATTGGAGAGATAAAACGATACACCTCATTGATGAACAACGGAATGGAGGAACTATCTGGCAAATGGCATTGGACAATCAACAATGGGGAGAAGACGATTACTGGATCAGAGTTAAGACATCAGCATCTCAAGCGTTAGAACATCAATTGAAAAAAGATGAACCAAAAACGGAACTACCATCAGAATATGGGAAATGGCGCTCAGTCTTTGAGAAAAAGGCATCAGAGCGATTCCCAACTTCCAGAACTTGGGATCACGCTATCGATTTGAAAACCGGTTTTAGTCCTAAAGTTAGCAAGATCTATCCGTTATCAATCAAAGAACAGTTGTCGCTGGACGAATGGATTGAAGAACAGCTAGCTAAAGGCTACATCAAACCGTCGAAATCCCCTCAAGCATCGCCATTCTTCTTTGTCTCAAAGAAGGAAAGTGGTGCGCTTTGGCTGTGCCAAGATTATAGATATTTAAACGATTGGACAATCAAGAATGCATACCCATTACCCCTAGTATCCGACCTCCTTACAAAACTCGCTGGTGCACAATATTTCACCAAATTAGACCTCCGATGGGGATATAATAACGTCAGGATCAAGAAAGGGGACGAATGGAAAGCTGCTTTCATTACCAACAGAGGATTATACGAACCAACTGTTATGTTCTTCGGCTTATGCAATTCGCCATCTACATTCCAGACTATGATGAACGAATACTTCAGAGACATGATTAATGAAGGATGGCTCATTATCTACATGGACGACATCTTGATATGTTCTCAGAATTTGAACGAACTAGAAGAACGAACAAAAAGGGTTCTCGATCGATTAGAAGAGAACGATCTGTTCCTGAAATTAGAAAAATGTAAATTCGCTGTTCAAGAAGTTGAATTTCTGGGCATGATCATCTCACCCGGAAAAATACGAATGGATCCTATCAAACTCGCAGGAATAGCTGATTGGCCAGTACCATCAACGGTTAAACAAGTCCGATCATTCCTAGGTTTTGGAAACTTTTACAGACGTTTTATTGGAAACTTTGCAGCAATCGCAAAACCACTCACAGATCTAACCAAGAAAACGGAACCATTTGACTGGAATAATGAGCGCCAACTTGCCTTTGACACCCTAAAGCAACGGTTCGCCTCTATGCCAGTATTGTTAATGCCAAATCCTGCAAAACCGTTCATCCTTCAAACCGACGCCTCCAATAAAGCAATTGGAGCGGTACTGAAACAGGCTGATGAATCTGGAGCACTCCATCCATGTGGATTTATATCCCATGCGTTAACACCAACGGAACAGAATTATCAAATTTATGACAGAGAACTGCTTGCAATCATCAAGGGACTTGCAGTATGGCGCCATCTATTACATGGTTCTCCTCACACGATCATCGTCCATTGTGATCACAAGAACTTGTCCTACTACCGAACTGCTCAACGCTTAACACCTCGACAAGCTCGATGGTCATCATTGCTATCTGAATATGATCTTCGTATTGAACATATACCTGGCACAAAAATGTTCGAAGCAGATGCATTATCCAGACGGCCAGATCATATGGGAAATGATGAAGAACAAACTACTGTCACGGTTTTGCCGAATGACCGATTTATTCGACTAATCAATGATGATCTTGCCAGCGAATTAAAGAAATACATGGCAAACGACGATTTTGGACACATCCTTATTGAAGTTATCACTAAGCAAAGGGCACCACCAATTAAATCCAAACTACAAGACTGGACATACACTCATGGTATCGTTTATTACTTGGGCAGGATCTATGTGCCTGATTGAATTGAGTTCCGCACTCGATTAATTAAGGAGATACATGAAGCATTATCTTCAGGACATCCTGGACGATTGAAAACACTAGCACTTTTGAAGCGTGATTATTGGTGGCCTGGAATGTATAGACATGTCAAAGAATGGGTTGAAGGTTGTGCACTTTGCCAACAGATGAAAGTCAATACCCACCCAAATTCACCGGCATTAATCCCTATTCCATCAAAAGCTACTCGGCCATTTCAACAAGTCACACTGGATTTTATTACTGATCTTCCTATATCTGACGGTTATGACTCCATTCTGGTCACGGTGGACCATGGCCTTACGAAGGGGGTAATTTTTACTCCTTGCAATAAGACGATCGACGCCTTAGGAACTGCAGACCTCTATATCTCTGAAATATTCAAACGCTTTGGACTCCCTGACATCTTAATCTCGGATAGAGGACCACAATTCTCCGCCAAAGTATTTCAAGAGATACGAAAAGCTCTAGGAATCAACCATAGAATGAGCACAGCCTACCATCCTCAGACAGATGGAGAAACTGAACATGTAAATCAAGAACTCGAAATTTATCTTCGAATGTTCTGCGCAAATGAACCTCATAAATGGAAACCACTACTACCCATCGCTGAATTTGCACATAATAATCGATATCACGACACAATAAAGACATCACCATTTCAACTTATGTACGGGTCAGATCCAATCGCTATCCCTACAGCAGCAATCAAGATGACCGCACCAGCAGCAGAAGAACGCCTTCTGATGCTCCGAAAAGCTAGAGAAGAAGCCCTAGCCGCTCACGAACTAGCTAGACAAATGGTCACTCATAGATACAGAGACAAGTCAATCAGATTCGAAAAAGGTGACAAAGTCTGGCTCGAAAACAAGAATCTCCACATTCCATATCAATCAAGAAAGCTAGCACCAAAACGGGAAAAACCCTTCCAGGTTGAACAAGTCATGGGACCAGTTACTTACAAATTGAAATTACCGAAACAATGGCGCATTCATCCTGTGTTTCATGCTTCACTCCTCACTCCATATAAAGAAACCTCAATGCACGGCCCGAATTTCACTATGCCACCTCCCGATATGGTTAATGGACAAGAAGAGTTTGAGATTGAAGCTATCCTTGGACATCGGAAACGTGGAACAGGTTATCAATATTTGGTTAAATGGAAAGGCTATGGAACAAACGACAATACCTGGGAACCGGAAAGACATCTAGGCAATGCTGCGGATATCTTAGTTGAGTATAAAAACAGAAGGAACCTCTGAAACAACTCAGAAGAAAATGACTTACTATCGCACCAACCTCCAACTAAAACATAATATTCGTTATGTCAAAAGATTCTGCAGAACTATTGGACGATACACTCCTACCGTCAAAACCAGATATTCTGTCACGCAGATGTTCGTTCCTGCCTTTAAACACCCTTCCAAACGAACGCTCTCTACATATCAGAAACTGAAATACGTCCCAATGATGTCAAAACCGCCTAAAGTATCACGATTACCTCCTCACAAATGAACGCATCCACAAGGCCATACAGAGATCCCATATAATGCTTTATCAAAGTATCTTCCCCAGTATCATCATCTCTCTTTTGATCTAGGAGAATTACCCACATTCCAGGAGGCCGAATCACATTATCTCCCAGCATCAGTTCACCCTTGTTTTCAATACGATAATGTTTATCACAGGGTTTGGTTACGACGAACCTTCCCTGAATTATCAGAAGCTTTACAATGGATCATCCAGCTCGGCAGAAACATTTCCGCGGAACAATGGCAATATGAACGACGAATGAACATAAGGGGAAGCGAAAAGTTTAGCCGCACAAGAGCGCAAATGGAAATAACACTTGCAACCGAACAATATTACGATCTTCTGAACCAGGCAATACAGGCTAGCATGAACAATCCAGAAATACATGTTACACGACATGCACACCCTGAACAAATCCGTATTCCACACCCTGATGATGCAAGAACCCGATCAGAACAAGAAGAAACAGCTCGGAACTCTCGTGAGAACTTTCTCAGAACCAGGGAACCTGAGATCGAAGAGATCTTAGCTTTGGACTCCGACGATGAGATTTGGGATATTTAAACCACACCCAATGGTCTAAACCCCCCATCCTATCGATACAGCATGTCCACAATCGTCATCATCGCCTACCTTGTTGCTTTCGCCTTTGCGCTCTTGGTCACAGCCTGTGGCCATTGTTACAACCCTTCTTTCGCCGCTGCCTCCCCGTTCCTCGCCACCGCCCACGACCTCCCCATTGAGGTCTTTGTTACCACCACCACCACCATCGATGAATACCTCTTCCCGGATTGGCCCGCCTCCCCTTCCTCTACCGTTGCCCCCTTACATCAGCACCCGGACGAGCTTGCTGACTTCTTGATTGAAGAAGAAGCACCCCTACCCGCTCTGCCAGCTCCACCTCTCGCCAGGACCCCTAACGCCACTCTCCTTCGGGCTCAGGAAGCCCTTGCCACCTTCATCGTCGACTACCAACTCTTCGCCGGACCTCTTGACACCATGCTCAACACCGCCCTCACCACCGATCCTCACAGTGTCACGGATGAAGAGCGCGATGCAATCCTTGAGCAAACAGTCCAACTAGACTATATCACGAGGACGCTGCAATGGCGGTTTGAAACTGCTAACCACGATGTCAACACCATTGCCGAATGGTTGAAATCACGAAGAGATCATGGGTGGACAAATGGTGGAAACCACGGTTGGGGAACAGGTTAAGAAGTCGGTGACTTCTTGCATACGAAGGGGGTAATGTTACAATTTCTTTTCCTTTCATTGACGGACTTACTTTATTATATAATCATCGTTATGCGTTTCATGGACGCTCATCTCCTTTAGCTACTTTACCTTCACATCTCCTTTCTTAGGTATTTAGCTGTACGTTTCCTTTTATATTTCTTTTGTTCTTTTACGTATATAAACCTTCTTGTAAAGTAGCTAGACTCCAGTTCCAACTTAATCGAATTCTTCTCTCAACCTCTGAACAAAACTCCTCGCTCTCATCTCTTTGAGCTTGTCATTTATTTGACCTTTGTCATCGTTTGACTTAGTGTCCAGAACTTGTCCAGTAGGCTGGGAGCAGACCGAGATTCTGCTTGCCACTGTTGACTTAGAACAAATTGCGTTGAGAGCATCGATCTTAACATTGTGGTGGAGCATATATTATCAGCGAACTGGACGGCACGGTGCTGGACCAACCCTATGCGGCATTTCGTGTGGTTCCGTACTTTGCCAGACACAAACTAGTTATACCGGACGACGTATTGGATACCACGGAAGACCGATTAAGGCAAATGGCAGAAAGCAGTTCTCAAGGAGACGAGGATCCACTAGACCAAAGCGACAAGCAAGAAGAAGACTTGGGGGAATATTGGCCCAAGCAAGACGATGCATAGCGATACGTTTGACTTATTCTAGTAACAATATTCCATGCTCTTTTATATACCCCGTTGTTTTTTTTATATATATGCTTACTTTTACTTATTTTCAGATGATTGGCACTTACTTAATCCGATAGTCCGATGCCTGTGGAACGCTTTCTCAAAAAACCCAAAAACCCGCTAGGTACAGCACAAACGAAGAAGCTACAGTATTTACGGTGACAGACCCGCTGTGTCCTCCTGCATCGCATCTTCCGCATCAGCCTCCTCCGCAGTTTCTTCCGACACAGCCTCAGCCCCGACGGCCTTGCCCGCACTGTTCCCTTCAACAACAGCTTGTGGAATCTCGCGCATCAGGAACCCAACTTGGATTTCCGCCAGTTGCCGGAGCCTTGCTAGGTCCGCTTGCGATGTCGAATTGTCCCGACCCAGAGTCCAGAAGTGGGAGTCGATCTGTTGAAGGAATGCTTCTTGACGAGTTAAGGAAGCCAGGATATGGGTGTTTTGTTGCACGATGGTCTTCAACAGGCGATTTCTTTCCCGCGCTGTATGCGGGGACGCTGCCGTTTGATCAGGATTCTGCTCCGCGTCGCTAGCAGAGTTACGTCCCTCGGAATCGCCATTGCTGATTTCCACAACGGCCTTGGACTTGACAGAGGCTTTCCCCCTTTTAGCAACCGCAATGCTGTTGATCATGCATTGTTGCCTGGAGCATTGGCATTCCAAACAGACCCAGCTCCACGGGCCAGTTGAGGGCAAACAAGGAAGTTGGAGTCGGCGGCATCTGCCACCGAGTCAGAAGAAGGGAATTTGGTAGAAAACGGTCTCAACCCACCGGTCGCAAGAGGGATCGTTTGGTGTTGTGGATTTTGCTCATTTGGATGGACCCACTTCCGCATTTTGGCTCTCCGCATGGACCCGCTTCTTGTATCCGGTATTCTTGGCACGCACGGCCTCTTGCTTGTTTACTGCAACCATTCCTTGCAACTGTGCCTCGTCCTGTTCCAGGATCACCCATTCCGCCTCCTCGACCTCCACCCGCACTCCAGCTACATCGACCGGAGAAAGAGCCCGTGCGATGGCCTTCCCTTTAGCGCGGGGGCGAGACACTGCCTGTTGTCTTCGTGTTGCCTCTGCTCGGCGTTGCAATGTTTCTTCCCACTGCCGCTCCAGCTCTGCAGCCTGTTGCCTCTCGTCTTCCAACCACTGTTGGCGCTCCGCTTCTGCCTTCACGCGTTGTTCCTCTTCCAATTGTCGTCTCTCAGCTGCCACAGCTAGCTGGTGCGCCTCTTCCTCTGCTTTACGCCTAGCTTCGGCCTCCTGAGCTTGTCGTTTGGCCCACATCTTGCTTCGACGTTCCTTTTCGGCTTTTAGCTGTTCAATGCGCCTGGCAACGGCCTCGGTTTCGCATGCCAATTCCGCCTCCAAGTCGACTGATTCATCGTCGCTGCTGGTGGGAGAATGAGTGTGTATGGAGGATGACATGATGCTAGAGGAGGGGATGAAAACGATTGAGTCACAGCAAAGTTCAACTGGCGACGGTCCCACGATAACATGACATTGTCAACAAGCTTCATCAAATCCATGACAAGGCCGAGTCTCCACAGAATTACCAGAACCGACAATATTGGGTCACGGCTGACTGAGGGCAGTCAGATTTTTAAGTGGGGGGGAGATGATGAGCATGTGTTCACTGCGAGAGGGTAGCAGGGTCAGACATGATAGCGGTGCTATTGTGGAAGACACCTTGTACCACTGCAGTCCAAATGCCTGACCCCAACGCTTATAATCCGATGCTGTAGTCGGCCACCACAAGTCTGATATACCACGCACAATGCCCGAGCATAGCGACCACACTCCAAGCGATTAAGAACAATGACATGCTGCGCAACACGAATTCCAGTTCACCGACATACCCGAGAAAACACCGCCACATCCGCGTTAGGAAAGTCCGCGCCTGGAGATCAGATACCTGATAAGGCCTAGCACGAATCGGCGCTTGAACACAAGAAGCAGCACTGAAACAATGGAGTCACGCGTCGGCCGCGCATTGGATGGCATTACCGACGGACGTATGGGGAAACAGTCAGGGGACAGTTACAGGCGCGTGGCCACCAAGGGAAAATCAGGGTACGGGTTAAATCAGTGGTGGAACTTCAAGAGACCGGAAGCGCAAAACGCTATCAAAACGTTACAAACGCGTTCTACAACCTGAATGAGGCAAAGATACAGCTTCTCACGACAAGCAACAGAACGCTGGACAACGACACGGAATGGGCCAAAAGTGGAGATTGCTTTCAAACAGGGACTAAGGAACGTGCCGACGGCAAAAAGGGATGCGAGGGGAAATTTTCACGAAGTTTTACTTTACAAAGAGGTAGTAGAAACGTATATAAGGACTCAAGTCATAGGTAGAGACAGAAGAGAATTCCCCCAGTTGAATTTTCTTGTCCGAATCCTCTTGCTCCATTTACCGTTGTGTTTGCGCTCTTCCACGTGTCTTACATTTGTCGTTGGGACCATCCCGCGGACTTGTTGGAGCGTCGTAAATATCATCCTGTTGGCTATGCATCTGCTCACTTGCTGTCAGACTACACCGCAGATTTGATGGAGCTCCAGCCCTCAACCCCTTTTCCGACAACCTCCCTATTTTGCTTTACGCCATCACTTACGCCACTTGTGCGCGGAATCACTCGGACTTCATCGGACTCTGACAGACCCCTTCAACCAAACTCACCATTCCAATTTACTCCCGTCTTACCCATCGGAGTAGTATATTACCGTCTCCAATATGATGCCGTCTCACATGACCTATTGCACCCCCTTCAATTTGGGGGTCTTAAGCAACGGTCTACTACTGACACTGGTTTATTTGTTGTAAATTGGGTTCATCAGGCTCGTTGTTAAGATTGATGCTCTCAACGCAGTTTGTTCTAAGTCAACAGTGGCAAGCAGAGTCTCGGTCTGCTCCCAGCCTACTGGACAAGTTCTGGACGCTAAGTCAAACGATGACAAAGGTCAAACTAACGACGAGCTCGAAGATGAGAGCGAGGAGTTTCGTTCAGAGGTTGAGAGAAGAATTCGATTAAGTTGGAACTAAGGAGTAGAAGCATACATGAGAGCTTTTATATACTAAAAGAACAAGGAAAACGTAAAAGGAAATGTATAGCTAACTACCTTAGAAAGGAAAAGTGAAAGGTAAAGCTAAAAGGAAATAAGCATCCAGGAAACGCATAGCTATGATTAAGTAATAATTGGTCCGCTCACAAAGAGGAGAAAAGACATTGTAACATTACCCCCTTTGTATGCAAGAAGTCACTGACTTCTTAACCCGTTCCCCAACCGTGATTCCCACTGTTCGTCCAGCCATGATCACGCCTCGATTTCAACCATTCGGCAATGGTGTTGATGTCGTGGTTAGCGGTTTCGAACCGCCATTGTAACGTCCTTGTGATGTGATCCAGTTGGATCGTCTGCTCTAGGATAGCGTCACGTTCTTCATCCGTGATAGTATGGGGATCGGTGGTGATGACGACGTTGAGCATGGCATCGATAGGGCTGGCGAATTGTTGATAGTCGACAATCATCGTTGCGAGGGCTTCTTGGGCTCTAAGAAGAGTGGCGTTGGGGATTCGAGCGAGGGGTAGTGCCGGAGGGATAGGAAGAGGGATTTCTTCCTCAAAGATCGGTTCGAGGACTTCGTCGAGTTCGGCCGGGTGTTGGTGTAAGTCAGCAATGGTGGAAGTGGGAGAGACTGGCCAGTCTGGGAAGAGGTATTCGTCGATGGTGGTGGTGGTGGTAATAAAGATCTCGATAGGAAGATCGTGGGCGGTGGCAAGAAACGGGGAGGCGCGGGCAAAGGATGGGTCGTAGCAGTGGCCACAGGCTGTGACCAAGAGCGCGAATGCGAAAGCGACAAGGTAGGCGACGATGACGATGGCAGACATGTCGTATCAATAGAATGAGGAGGATGAATCCAACAGGCGTGGTTTAAATATCCCAAATCTCATCGTCGGAGTCCAAAGCTAAGATCTCTTCGATCTCAGGTTCTCTAGTTCTGAGAAAGTTCTCATGGGAGTTTCTAGTCGCTTCTTCTTGTTCTGATCGGGTTCTTGCATTGTCAGGATGTGGAATACGAATTTGATCAGGGCGTTCATGCCATGTGACATGTATCTCTGGATTGTTCATGCTATCCTGTATCGCTTGGTTCAGAAGAACGTAATATTGCTCGGTTGCCAGTGCTATTTCCATTTGTGCTTGTGTGTGGTTAAAATTTTCACTTCCCCTTATATTCATTCGCCGTTCATATTGCCATTGTTCCGCGGAAATGTCTCTGCCGAGCTGGATAATCCATTGTAAAGCTTCTGATAATTCAGGGAAGGTTTGTCGTAACCAAACCCTGTGATAAACGTTGTCATATTGAAAACAAGGGTGAACTGATGCTGGAAGATAATGTGATTCGGCTTCTTGAAATGTGGGTAGTTCTCCTAGTTCAAAAGAGAGGCGATGATACTGGGGAAGATACTTTGATAAAGCATTATATGGGATCTCTGTATGGCCTTGTGGATGCGTTCGTTTGTGAGGAGGTAATCGTGATACTTTAGGCGGTTTTGACATCATTGGAACGTATTTCAGTTTCTGATATATAGAAAGTGTTCGTTTGGAGGGGTGTTTGAAAGCGGGAACAAACATCTGCGTGACAGAGTATCTGGTTTTGACAGTGGGAGTGTATCGTCCAACAGTTCTGCAGAATCTTTTGACATAACGGATATTATGTTTTAACTGGAGGTTGGTGCGATAATAAGTCATTGTGTTGACTGTTTCAGAGGTTTCTTCTGTTTTTATATTCTACCAGAATATCCGCAGCATTGTCTAGATGTCGTTCTGGTTCCCAGGTATTATCATTTGCTCCATAGCCTTTCCATTTGACTAGGTATTGATAGCCGGCTCCGCGTTTCCGATGTCCAAGGATAGCCTCAATCTCAAACTCTTCTTGTCCATTAACCATATCGGGAGGTGGCATAGTGAAATTCGGACCGTGCATTGAGGTTTCCTTATATGGGGTGAGGAGCGATGCATGAAACACAGGATGAATGCGCCATTGTTTTGGTAATTTCAATTTATAAGTAACTGGTCCCATAACTTGTTCAACCTGGAAGGGTCCTTCTCGTTTTGGTGCTAGCTTTCTTGATTGATACGGAATGTGGAGATTCTTGTTTTCGAGCCAGACTTTGTCACCTTTTTCGAATCTGATTGACTTGTCTCTGTATCTATGAGCGACCATTTGTCTAGCAAGTTCATGAGCAGCTAGAGCTTCTTCTCTGGCTTTTCGAAGCATTTGAAGGCGTTCTTCTGCTGCTGGTGCAGTCATTTTGATTGCTGCTGTAGGGATAGCGATCGGATCTGATCCGTACATGAGTTGAAATGGGGATGTTTTTATTGTGTCGTGATATTGGTTATTGTGTGCAAATTCAGCAATGGGTAATAGTGGCTTCCATTTATGGGGTTCATTTGTGCAGAACATTCGAAGATAGATCTCGAGTTCTTGATTTACACGTTCAGTTTCTCCATCTGTCTGAGGATGATAGGCTGTGCTCATCCTGTGGTCGATTCCTAAAGCTTTTCGTATTTCTTGAAATACTTTAGCAGAGAATTGTGGTCCTCTATCAGAGATTAGGATGTCGGGGAGTCCAAAGTGTTTAAATATTTCAGAGATATAAAGATCTGCAGTTCCTAAAGCATCGATCGTCTTGTTGCAAGGGGTGAAAATTACCCCCTTCGTAAGGCCATGGTCCACCGTGACCAATATGGAGTCAAAGCCTTCGGAAACAGGAAGATCAGTGATGAAATCGAGTGTGACCTGCTGAAATGGGCGTGTAGCTTTTGATGGGATAGGGATTAATGCCGGTGAATTTGGGTGAGTATTGACTTTCATTTGCTGGCAAAGTGCGCAACCTTCAACCCATTCTTTGACATGTCTATACATTCCAGGCCACCAATAATCACGCTTCAAAAGTGCTAGTGTTTTCAATCGTCCAGGGTGTCCTGAAGATAATGCTTCATGTATCTCCTTAATTAATCGAGTGCGCAACTCAATTCGATCAGGCACATAAATCCTGCCCAAGTAATAAACGATACCATGAGTGTATGTCCAGTCTTGTAGTTTGGATTTAATTGGTGGTGCCCTTTGCTTAGTGATAACTTCAATAAGGATGCGTCCAAAATCGTCGTTTGCCATGTATTTCTTTAATTCGCTGGCAAGATCATCATTGATTAGTCAAATAAATTGGTTATCCGGCAAAACCGTGACAGTAGTTTGTTCCTCATCATTTCCCATATGATCTGGTCGTCTGGATAATGCATCTGCTTCGAACATTTTTGTGCTGGGTATATGTTCAATACAAAGATCATATTCAGATAGCAATGATGACCACCGAGCTTGTCGAGGTGTTAAGCGTTGAGCAGTTCGGTAGTAAGACAAGTTCTTGTGATCACAATGGACGATGATCGTGTGAGGAGAACCATGTAATAGATGGCGCCATACTGCAAGTCCCTTGATGATTGCAAGCAGTTCTCTGTCATAAATTTGATAATTCTGTTCCGTTGGTGTTAACGCATGGGATATAAATCCACATGGATGGAGTGCTCCAGATTCATCAGCCTGTTTCAGTACCGCTCCAATTGCTTTATTGGAGGCGTCGGTTTGAAGGATGAACGGTTTTGCAGGGTTTGGCATTAACAATACTGGCATAGAGGCGAACCGTTGCTTTAGGGTGTCAAAGGCAAGTTGTCGCTCATTATTCCAGTCAAATGGTTCCGTTTTCTTGGTTAGATCTGTGAGTGGTTTTGCGATTGCTGCAAAGTTTCCAATAAAACGTCTGTAAAAGTTTCCAAAACCTAGGAATGATCGGACTTGTTTAATTGTTGATGGTACTGGCCAGTCAGCTATTCCTGCGAGTTTGATGGGATCCATTTGTATTTTTCCAGGTGAGATGATCATGCCCAGAAATTCAACTTCTTGAACAGCGAATTTACATTTTTCTAATTTCAGGAACAGATCGTTCTCTTCTAATCGATCGAGAACCCTTTTTGTTCGTTCTTCTAGTTCGTTCAAATTCTGAGAACATATTAAGATGTCGTCCATGTAGATAATGAGCCATCCTTCATTAATCATGTCTCTGAAGTATTCGTTCATCATAGTTTGGAATGTAGATGGCGAATTGCATAAGCTGAAGAACATAACAGTTGGTTCGTATAATCCTCTGTTGGTAATGAAAGCAGCTTTCCATTCGTCCCCTTTCTTGATTCTGACGTTATTATATCCCCATCGGAGGTCTAATTTGGTGAAATATTGTGCACCAGCAAGTTTTGTAAGGAGGTCGGATACTAGGGGTAATGGGTATGCATTCTTGATTGTCCAATCGTTTAAATATCTATAATCTTGGCATGGCCGAAGCGCACCACTTTCCTTCTTTGAGACAAAGAAGAATGGCGATGCTTGAGGAGATTTCGACGGTTTGATGTAGCCTTTAGCTAACTGTTCTTCAATCCATTCGTCCAGCGACGACTGTTCTTTGATTGATAACGGATAGATCTTGCTAACTTTAGGACTAAAACCGGTTTTCAAATCGATAGCATGATCCCAAGTTCTGGAAGTTGTTAAGATCGATGCTCCCAACGCAGTTCGTTCTAAGTCAACAGTGGCAAGCAGAGTCTCGGTCCGCTCCCAGCCTACTGGACAGATTCTGGACGCTAAGTCAAACGATGACGAAGGTTTTTAAGTCGACGACGAGCTCAAAAGAAGAGAGCGAGGAGTTCAAGTCAGAGTTGAGAGTATGATTCGATTAAGTTGGAACTGAGGAATGTACAAGGTATTCTAGGGTTTATATACGTTTTGAGAACAAGGAAAACTATAAAGGGAATGCGCAGTAAGCGCAGCTAACTACCTATGAAAGGAAATGTGAAAGCGTTAGCAAAAGGAGATAAACGTCCGCTAAATCGTATGGTAATGATGATGTAATAATAAAGTATCTGTCATAGAAGAGGAAAAGAAACTGTAACATTACCCTCTTCGTATGTGAGAAGTCACCGACTTCTACCATTGTGCGTCTGTGGTCCAGCCGTGGTCCTTCCTAGATTCAATCCATTTGATGATGGAATCCAGGTCTTTGTTGGCGGCCTCGATGCGCCATTGGAGACTTTTCGTGACACGCTCCAGTTGCTTGGCATGCTCCCACAGGTTGTCGCGTTCCTCATAGGTGAGGCATTGGGGATCAGTGGAGAGCATGAGGTTGGTAACGGAGTCGAGGGGCGCAGAGAGGTGGTTGAAGTCAACGACGAGGGTGCTGAGGGCTTCGGAGACAGGGGAGAGGACCGAGTGGCGAGGGCGGTGGACATAGGGGATGTGGGTGACCGGGTCCTGGACGGTGGGAGTGGCGAAGGTGATGGGGGCGAGTTCTTCTGGATGCTGGTGAAGTTCTGGGAGGTCTGCCCAGATAAAATCGTCGATAGTGGTGGTGGTGGTGACAAAGACCTCAAGGGGGAGGTCGTGGGCAGTGGAGAGGAAGGGGGAGGCTGCAGCGACAGGTTCGATGTAGCAGTGACCACAAGCAGTGATCAAGAGGGCGAGGGTGATGGCGAAGGTGAACATTGTATATCGAGTAGGATGAGGAAAATGGGTAGCTGGTGGGTCGCCTTTTATCCTAAAGCTTCAAACGTAAAGGTCTTCCATAGAATCTTCTGCTTCGTTACCATCAGATTCTGTGGAGTGAGCAAGAATGGCGTGATACAACGCATCGTCTGACGGTGATTCAGGGGTGTTTGGTCGAGTGAATTCGTCTTCTCTAATGAACGCTCCTTGAGCTGTGACTCTGCTAGTAATCTTTGGGTATCCTGGTTCGAAGTCATAAGTAGGATAGTGTGGAGGTTTTGGCGGGTAAGGAGGGGGAATGCGGTCCCATATTAACGAATCGTATGGTGGTGGAATGGTTGCATCAGGGTTGTCGATGGGAAACTCGATTTTCTGTGGGAAGAGATGATAAAATTGCATGAAACGGTCGCACCCATGTTCTTGTAGATCTCGTCGTCGATCTAATATCCATATATTCATTTTGTAGAGGATCCATTGCTGTAGATTTCGGAATTCCTGTTCCTGTTCTTTTGTTCTTGGTGCAGTAATGTTCGGTTGAATAGCTTTTGATGATGACAGTGGTCGTCTTGGCGAAATGAAAAGTATATGTCTACTGGTGATTGGGTAGCGTCGTGCGTGTGGGAGTCGTACTAGGTGTTTCTTATTGTGACGATGTGGTAATAGACAAGTCCGAGGGGGAAGGAATCGTCCTTTGAGTGCATAAAGGGTTTTCCAGAATTTCTTTGATCGGTTATAGGCCATGGATGAAGTTCTATAGGCGTCTTCTGTTCTTATATTCTATCAGAATGTCCGCAGCATTTCCCAGGTGACGCTCAGGTTCCCAAGTATTGTCATTTGACCCATAGCCTTTCCACTTAACCAAATATTGATAGCCTGCTCCGCGTTTTCGATGTCCAAGGATAGCTTCGATCTCAAACTCCTCCTGTCCGTTTACTATATCGGGAGGTGGTGTAGTAAAGTTTGGTCCATGCATTGACGTTTCCTTATATGGAGTGAGAAGCGATGCATGAAATACAGGATGAATGCGCCATTGCTTCGGTAATTTCACTTTGTATGTAACTGGTCCCATGACTTGTTCAACCTGAAAGGGTCCTTCTCGTTTTGGCGCAAGCTTTCTTGATTGATATGGGATGTGTAAGTTCTTGTTCTCAAGCCAGACCTTGTCGCCTTTCTCGAATTTAATTGACTTGTCTCTGAATCTTTGGGCGACTGTTTGCCTGGCAAGTTCATGAGCTGCTAATGCCTCTTCTCTTGCTTTTCGGAGCATCAGAAGGCGTTCTTCTGCTGCAGGGGCAGTCATCTTGAGCGCTGCTGTGGGAATGGCGATCGGATCTGTTCCATACATGAGTTGAAATGGGGATGTTCTTATCGTATCATGATAACGGTTATTGTGTGCAAATTCGGCGATAGGTAAGAGTGGTTTCCATTTGTGGGGTTCATTAGTGCAAAACATCCGAAGGTAGATCTCGAGTTCTTGATTGACGCGCTCGGTTTCCCCATCTGTTTGAGGGTGATAGGCGGTGCTCATCCTATGGTCGATTCCTAATGCTTTTCGTACTTCTTGGAATACTTTGGCGGAGAATTGTGGTCCTCTATCAGAGATTAAGACGTCAGGGAGTCCAAAGCGCTTGAAGATTTCAGAGATGTAGAGATCGGCTGTCCCTAAAGCGTCGATTGTCTTGTTGCAAGGGGTGAAAATTACCCCCTTCGTAAGGCCATGGTCCACCGTGACCAATATTGAGTCATATCCATCCGAGATGGGAAGATCGGTAATGAAATCAAGGGTTACTTGTTGAAACGGGCGTGTCGCTTTGGATGGAATAGGGATTAATGCTGGCGCATTTGGGTGAGTGTTAACTTTCATCTGTTGGCATAATGCACATCCCTCTACCCATTCTTTGACATGTCTGTACATTCCTGGCCACCAGTAGTCGCGTTTTAGAAGTGCCAATGTTTTTAATCGTCCTGGATGTCCAGAAGATAACGCTTCATGCGTATCTTTGATTAATCTAGTCCTCAATTCAATTCGGTCAGGGATATAGATCTTTCCAAGGTAGTAGACGATGCCATGGGTGTATGTCCAGTCTTGTAGCTTTGATTTGATTGGTGGCGCTCTTTGTCTTTTAATAACATCAATCAGAATTCGTCCAAAATCATCATTCGCCATATACTTCTTCAATTCATCGGCTAGATCGTTGTTGATGAGGCGAATAAAGCGATCATTTGGTAGCATAGTAACTGTGGTCTGTTCTTCATCATTTCCCATGTGATCTGGCCGTCTAGATAGAGTGTCTGCCTCGAACATCTTCGTTCCTGGTACATGTTCAATTCGGAGGTCGAATTCGGACAACAGAGATGACCATCTGGCTTGTCTAGGTGTCAATCGTTGAGCCGTTCTGTAATAGGACAGGTTCTTGTGATCACAGTGCACAATGATGGTATGGGGTGATCCATGCAGAAGGTGACGCCAAACTGCCAACCCTTTAATGATGGCAAGTAATTCTCTGTCATAAATCTGGTAGTTCTGCTCCGTTGGTGTTAGGGCGTGGGAAATAAAACCGCAGGGATGTAATGCACCAGAGTCGTCCGCTTGTTTTAAAACCGCTCCTATTGCTTTATTAGAGGCGTCGGTTTGAAGGATAAACGGTTTTGCTGGGTTTGGCATTAAGAGAACTGGCATAGAGGCAAATCGTTGTTTTAGGGTATCAAAAGCAGTTTGACGTTCTGCGTTCCAGTCAAATATCTCCGTCTTTTTTGTTAAATCGGTGAGTGGTTTTGCTATAGCCGCAAAATTTCCAATGAATCGTCGGTAGAAGTTCCCAAAGCCTAGGAATGATCGAACTTGTTTGACTGTTGTTGGTACTGGCCAATCGGCTATCCCTGCTAATTTAATAGGATCCATCTGTATTTTTCCAGGTGATATGATCATTCCTAGAAACTCGACTTCTTGCACAGCGAATTTACATTTTTCCAGTTTCAAGAATAAGTTGTTCTCCTCTAATCGGTCTAGAACTCGTTTTGTTCGTTCTTCCAATTCTGTCTTGTTTTGAGAACAAATCAAGATGTCGTCCATGTAAATGATGAGCCATCCTTCGTTAATCATATCTCTGAAATATTCGTTCATCATGGTTTGGAACGTAGATGGTGAATTGCATAGTCCAAAGAACATAACAGTTGGTTCGTATAATCCTCGATTTGTGATGAAAGCAGCTTTCCATTCATCGCCTTTCTTGATTCGAACATTATTGTATCCCCAGCGAAGATCTAATTTGGTGAAGTATTGTGCTCCAGCAAGTTTAGTAAGGAGATCGGATACTAGGGGCAGTGGGTATGCGTTTTTGATTGTCCAATCGTTCAGGTATCTATAGTCTTGACATGGTCTTAACGCTCCGCTTTCCTTTTTTGAAACAAAGAAGAATGGCGAGGCCTGAGGTGATTTCGACGGTCGGATGTATCCTTTGGCAAGTTGTTCTTCAATCCATTCGTCCAAAGACGACTGCTCCTTAATTGATAACGGATAGATTTTGCTAACTTTGGGAGTGAAACCGTTTTTCAGTTCGATCGCATGATCCCAAGTTCTAGAGGTAGGAAATCGTTCTGAAGCCTTTTTCTCAAAGACTGATCGCCATTTCTCGTATTCCACAGGTAGTTCTGTCTTTGGTTCGTCCTTCTTCAGTTGATGTTCCAGTGCCTGAGATGCTGACATTTTGACTCTAATCCAATAATCGTTTTCTTCCCATTGATTGTCCAGCGTTAGTTGCCAAATCGTCCCATCTTGTCGCTGATTATCAATAAGGTGAATCGTTTTGTCTCTCCAATCAATAGTCGGGTTATTTTCTTCTAACCAAGGAATTCCCAAGATTAGTTGTTGGTCCCCTAACTTGGTAATTAAAAACCAGTTACTGTGACGCTTTCCTCCAATTGAATATTGAATTAATACTCGATGGGTGATCATTCCATTCGTGTTGATTGTTCCATCTGCGTTCCTGACTCGAATCGGTTTTCTTAACTTTTCTTTTGGTAATTTCGTTGTTATTTCTTCGTCAATAAAGTTCCCTTCTGCTCCACAATCGATGAGGGCAGAGGTTTCAGCGGGTAAATCGATCGTTTCGACAGTAATTGAAAGGCGCTTGTTATTATTTGATCGTACTATTACAGAATCAAGCGCTAACTGTGAAAGTTCATTTGCTGTGGAAGTGCCAACCGCTGTGTGACGCTTCCTGATCAAAAACCCTCATTCTCAAGTTCGTTAAGAAGACCTTCTCGTTCATCGGCCTTCATTCCAGCTAGGATCGCTCTGATACTCGCAACTGGGTCGTCTTGCTTTTCCTTAGGCGCGTCCTCAGGGATGGATCTGATCCCTTTATTCTGAAACGATGAGGAGGACCTGAAGGAGGCGTTTGGGGTGGTGTTTCGTTTCGGACAATTTTTTGAAACATGTCCCTGGTTTCCACATCTGAAACACTTCCCAGTTTTCATGTATTCCTCCTTTTGTTCGTCTGTCAAACGTCCAGTGGGCATAGCATTAACTGATCGAGTTGATCCGCCCCTAGTGTTGGTGTTTCGGTTAAAATTAGAGCGGTTCCCTTGTCCTGGTTTGCGTCCAAGTGCTCGCATCATTTCCCAAGCGCCATGAAGCTGTTCTGCCTTTTCATATGCTTCCTTCATTGATAGAACGTTCGCTTCAAGAATTTTGGTAGCGATACTTTCAGGGAGTCCTTTAACAAATGCCTGAAGTTGTGCGGTTGTCCCTTTCAATCCTGAAGTTCCAATCTCCATGCGGAATTTTCTGATATATTCAGGGACTGAAACGTCGCCCCCTACTCTGAGATTGGCCAAATTATTTAGGGCCCTGAGTGCGCTGTTGACTTCGCCCCAATCGGCTAAAAAGCGCTTCTTGAATTCGGCCCAACTCGTCCAGGTAAGGGTCGTTTCTTCATCGTTGTCTAGTTCCTCTTTGATTAGAACCTTCCAATCGTCGAGTTCCTGTCCTAAGCAGGCAAGAGCGAATCGAATCTGTTTCTGGCCTTTGTTCTTATAGTTATCATCGTTCAAAACGAAGTAGTCTTCCAAGTTTCCAATAAAAGCCTTTGCTTCGGTTCGTTTTCCTGTAAAAATGCGCATGGGCTGCGGCTTAATATCTCCTTTAGAGGCAGGTGTTGCTGCATCAGATGCCATCTTTTCTGTTTCTTCTTTTGGGTCTGTAGGTTCTCCTGTTTCGTCTTTCTTCTTTCCTGATTCTGGATCTCCGAATAGATTTACTTCGATCTGTTTCTGTTCTTGGAAATCTATCCAAGGCTGTACTTCTCCGTCCCTAAGTGCGTATCGTTCTCGTCCTGCTGTTCCAGTGAGACTGAGATATTCGTTCCACCAAGAGAGTTCTGGTTCGTCTGTAGGCGGTTTGAATAATGAACGAAATCCTTCTTCGTGTTCTTCGTTTACCCAATCAATCCAAACGTCGTCTGGAAAAGCGTCCCCTTGTCCTTCAGTGTAATCACCTTCAAAGAGGGATTCTGGTACTGGTTCGTTCTTTTTCTTGGTTCCTGAGCGAAAAAACCACCCTGTTCCTGTAGTTGATGGAAAGACTTCCCTTCGATCTAGATAATACTTTCGTCTGAAACGGGCAGAGCCGTTTGGGGGTCTGAGGGTCGAGGTTCTGGTATCAATGGTGTCTGGCTAGTGTAGAAACACTGAGCGGTCTGAGAGTTCCAACTTGTGTTAAGATCGATGCTCCCAACGCAGTTCGTTCTAAGTCAACAGAGTCAGCGGGTAAATCGGACGTTTCCACAGAAATTGAAAGGCGCTTGTCATTATTCGATCTTACTATTACAGAATCGAGCGCTAACTGTGAATGTCCATTTGTTATGGAAGTGCCAACCGCTGTATGACGCTTCCGGGTTAAAAACCCTCGTTCTCAAGTTCATTGAGAAGACCTTCTCGTTCATCGGCCTTCATCCCAGCAAGGATCGCTCTGATGCTTGCAACTGGGTTGTTACAGTTTCTTTTCCTCTTCTATGACGGATACTTTATTATTACATCATCATTACCATACGATTTAGCGGACGTTTATCTCCTTTTGCTAACGCTTTCACATTTCCTTTCATAGGTAGTTAGCTGCGCTTACTGCGCATTCCCTTTATAGTTTTCCTTGTTCTCAAAACGTATATAAACCCTAGAATACCTTGTACATTCCTCAGTTCCAACTTAATCGAATCATACTCTCAACTCTGACTTGAACTCCTCGCTCTCTTCTTTTGAGCTCGTCGTCGACTTAAAGACCTTCGTCATCGTTTGACTTAGCGTCCAGAATCTGTCCAGTAGGCTGGGAGCGGACCGAGACTCTGCTTGCCACTGTTGACTTAGAACGAACTGCGTTGGGAGCATCGATCTTAACACAAGTTGGAACTCTCAGACCGCTCAGTGTTTCTACACTAGCCAGACACCATTGATACCAGAACCTCGACCCTCAGACCCCCAAACGGCTCTGCCCGTTTCAGACGAAAGTATTATCTAGATCGAAGGGAAGTCTTTCCATCAACTACAGGAACAGGGTGGTTTTTTCGCTCAGGAACCAAGAAAAAGAACGAACCAGTACCAGAATCCCTCTTTGAAGGTGATTACACTGAAGGACAAGGGGACGCTTTTCCAGACGACGTTTGGATTGATTGGGTAAACGAAGAACACGAAGAAGGATTTCGTTCATTATTCAAACCGCCTACAGACGAACCAGAACTCTCTTGGTGGAACGAATATCTCAGTCTCACTGGAACAGCAGGACGAGAACGATACGCACTTAGGGACGGAGAAGTACAGCCTTGGATAGATTTCCAAGAACAGAAACAGATCGAAGTAAATCTATTCGGAGATCCAGAATCAGGAAAGAAGAAAGACGAAACAGGAGAACCTACAGACCCAAAAGAAGAAACAGAAAAGATGGCATCTGATGCAGCAACACCTGCCTCTAAAGGAGATATTAAGCCGCAGCCCATGCGCATTTTTACAGGAAAACGAACCGAAGCAAAGGCTTTTATTGGAAACTTGGAAGACTACTTCGTTTTGAACGATGATAACTATAAGAACAAAGGCCAGAAACAGATTCGATTCGCTCTTGCCTGCTTAGGACAGGAACTCGACGATTGGAAGGTTCTAATCAAAGAGGAACTAGACAACGATGAAGAAACGACCCTTACCTGGACGAGTTGGGCCGAATTCAAGAAGCGCTTTTTAGCCGATTGGGGCGAAGTCAACAGCGCACTCAGGGCCCTAAATAATTTGGCCAATCTCAGAGTAGGGGGCGACGTTTCAGTCCCTGAATATATCAGAAAATTCCGCATGGAGATTGGAACTTCAGGATTGAAAGGGACAACCGCACAACTTCAGGCATTTGTTAAAGGACTCCCTGAAAGTATCGCTACCAAAATTCTTGAAGCGAACGTTCTATCAATGAAGGAAGCATATGAAAAGGCAGAACAGCTTCATGGCGCTTGGGAAATGATGCGAGCACTTGGACGCAAACCAGGACAAGGGAACCGCTCTAATTTTAACCGAAACACCAACACTAGGGGCGGATCAACTCGATCAGTTAATGCTATGCCCACTGGACGTTTGACAGACGAACAAAAGGAGGAATACATGAAAACTGGGAAGTGTTTCAGATGTGGAAACCAGGGACATGTTTCAAAAAATTGTCCGAAACGAAACACCACCCCAAACGCCTCCTTCAGGTCCTCCTCATCGTTTCAGAATAAAGGGATCAGATCCATCCCTGAGGACGCGCCTAAGGAAAAGCAAGACGACCCAGTTGCGAGTATCAGAGCGATCCTAGCTGGAATGAAGGCCGATGAACGAGAAGGTCTTCTTAACGAACTTGAGAATGAGGGTTTTTGATCAGGAAGCGTCACACAGCGGTTGGCACTTCCACAGCAAATGAACTTTCACAGTTAGCGCTTGATTCTGTAATAGTACGATCAAATAATAACAAGCGCCTTTCAATTACTGTCGAAACGATCGATTTACCCGCTGAAACCTCTGCCCTCATCGATTGTGGAGCAGAAGGGAACTTTATTGACGAAGAAATAACAACGAAATTACCAAAAGAAAAGTTAAGAAAACCGATTCGAGTCAGGAACGCAGATGGAACAATCAACACGAATGGAATGATCACCCATCGAGTATTAATTCAATATTCAATTGGAGGAAAGCGTCACAGTAACTGGTTTTTAATTACCAAGTTAGGGGACCAACAACTAATCTTGGGAATTCCTTGGTTAGAAGAAAATAACCCGACTATTGATTGGAGAGACAAAACGATTCACCTTATTGATAATCAGCGACAAGATGGGACGATTTGGCAACTAACGCTGGACAATCAATGGGAAGAAAACGATTATTGGATTAGAGTCAAAATGTCAGCATCTCAGGCACTGGAACATCAACTGAAGAAGGACGAACCAAAGACAGAACTACCTGTGGAATACGAGAAATGGCGATCAGTCTTTGAGAAAAAGGCTTCAGAACGATTTCCTACCTCTAGAACTTGGGATCATGCGATCGAACTGAAAAACGGTTTCACTCCCAAAGTTAGCAAAATCTATCCGTTATCAATTAAGGAGCAGTCGTCTTTGGACGAATGGATTGAAGAACAACTTGCCAAAGGATACATCCGACCGTCGAAATCACCTCAGGCCTCGCCATTCTTCTTTGTTTCAAAAAAGGAAAGCGGAGCGTTAAGACCATGTCAAGACTATAGATACCTGAACGATTGGACAATCAAAAACGCATACCCACTGCCCCTAGTATCCGATCTCCTTACTAAACTTGCTGGAGCACAATACTTCACCAAATTAGATCTTCGCTGGGGATACAATAATGTTCGAATCAAGAAAGGCGATGAATGGAAAGCTGCTTTCATCACAAATCGAGGATTATACGAACCAACTGTTATGTTCTTTGGACTATGCAATTCACCATCTACGTTCCAAACCATGATGAACGAATATTTCAGAGATATGATTAACGAAGGATGGCTCATCATTTACATGGACGACATCTTGATTTGTTCTCAAAACAAGACAGAATTGGAAGAACGAACAAAACGAGTTCTAGACCGATTAGAGGAGAACAACTTATTCTTGAAACTGGAAAAATGTAAATTCGCTGTGCAAGAAGTCGAGTTTCTAGGAATGATCATATCACCTGGAAAAATACAGATGGATCCTATTAAATTAGCAGGGATAGCCGATTGGCCAGTACCAACAACAGTCAAACAAGTTCGATCATTCCTAGGCTTTGGGAACTTCTACCGACGATTCATTGGAAATTTTGCGGCTATAGCAAAACCACTCACCGATTTAACAAAAAAGACGGAGATATTTGACTGGAACGCAGAACGTCAAACTGCTTTTGATACCCTAAAACAACGATTTGCCTCTATGCCAGTTCTCTTAATGCCAAACCCAGCAAAACCGTTTATCCTTCAAACCGACGCCTCTAATAAAGCAATAGGAGCGGTTTTAAAACAAGCGGACGACTCTGGTGCATTACATCCCTGCGGTTTTATTTCCCACGCCCTAACACCAACGGAGCAGAACTACCAGATTTATGACAGAGAATTACTTGCCATCATTAAAGGGTTGGCAGTTTGGCGTCACCTTCTGCATGGATCACCCCATACCATCATTGTGCACTGTGATCACAAGAACCTGTCCTATTACAGAACGGCTCAACGATTGACACCTAGACAAGCCAGATGGTCATCTCTGTTGTCCGAATTCGACCTCCGAATTGAACATGTACCAGGAACGAAGATGTTCGAGGCAGACACTCTATCTAGACGGCCAGATCACATGGGAAATGATGAAGAACAGACCACAGTTACTATGCTACCAAATGATCGCTTTATTCGCCTCATCAACAACGATCTAGCCGATGAATTGAAGAAGTATATGGCGAATGATGATTTTGGACGAATTCTGATTGATGTTATTAAAAGACAAAGAGCGCCACCAATCAAATCAAAGCTACAAGACTGGACATACACCCATGGCATCGTCTACTACCTTGGAAAGATCTATATCCCTGACCGAATTGAATTGAGGACTAGATTAATCAAAGATACGCATGAAGCGTTATCTTCTGGACATCCAGGACGATTAAAAACATTGGCACTTCTAAAACGCGACTACTGGTGGCCAGGAATGTACAGACATGTCAAAGAATGGGTAGAGGGATGTGCATTATGCCAACAGATGAAAGTTAACACTCACCCAAATGCGCCAGCATTAATCCCTATTCCATCCAAAGCGACACGCCCGTTTCAACAAGTAACCCTTGATTTCATTACCGATCTTCCCATCTCGGATGGATATGACTCAATATTGGTCACGGTGGACCATGGCCTTACGAAGGGGGTAATTTTCACCCCTTGCAACAAGACAATCGACGCTTTAGGGACAGCCGATCTCTACATCTCTGAAATCTTCAAGCGCTTTGGACTCCCTGACGTCTTAATCTCTGATAGAGGACCACAATTCTCCGCCAAAGTATTCCAAGAAGTACGAAAAGCATTAGGAATCGACCATAGGATGAGCACCGCCTATCACCCTCAAACAGATGGGGAAACCGAGCGCGTCAATCAAGAACTCGAGATCTACCTTCGGATGTTTTGCACTAATGAACCCCACAAATGGAAACCACTCTTACCTATCGCCGAATTTGCACACAATAACCGTTATCATGATACGATAAGAACATCCCCATTTCAACTCATGTATGGAACAGATCCGATCGCCATTCCCACAGCAGCGCTCAAGATGACTGCCCCTGCAGCAGAAGAACGCCTTCTGATGCTCCGAAAAGCAAGAGAAGAGGCATTAGCAGCTCATGAACTTGCCAGGCAAACAGTCGCCCAAAGATTCAGAGACAAGTCAATTAAATTCGAGAAAGGCGACAAGGTCTGGCTTGAGAACAAGAACTTACACATCCCATATCAATCAAGAAAGCTTGCGCCAAAACGAGAAGGACCCTTTCAGGTTGAACAAGTCATGGGACCAGTTACATACAAACTGAAATTACCGAAGCAATGGCGCATTCATCCTGTATTTCATGCATCGCTTCTCACTCCATATAAGGAAACGTCAATGCATGGACCAAACTTTACTACACCACCTCCCGATATAGTAAACGGACAGGAGGAGTTTGAGATCGAAGCTATCCTTGGACATCGAAAACGCGGAGCAGGCTATCAATATTTGGTTAAGTGGAAAGGCTATGGGTCAAATGACAATACTTGGGAACCTGAGCGTCACCTGGGAAATGCTGCGGACATTCTGATAGAATATAAGAACAGAAGACGCCTATAGAACTTCATCCATGGCCTATAACCGATCAAAGAAATTCTGGAAAACCCTTTATGCACTCAAAGGACGATTCCTTCCCCCTCGGACTTGTCTATTACCACATCGTCACAATAAGAAACACCTAGTACGACTCCCACACGCACGACGCTACCCAATCACCAGTAGACATATACTTTTCATTTCGCCAAGACGACCACTGTCATCATCAAAAGCTATTCAACCGAACATTACTGCACCAAGAACAAAAGAACAGGAACAGGAATTCCGAAATCTACAGCAATGGATCCTCTACAAAATGAATATATGGATATTAGATCGACGACGAGATCTACAAGAACATGGGTGCGACCGTTTCATGCAATTTTATCATCTCTTCCCACAGAAAATCGAGTTTCCCATCGACAACCCTGATGCAACCATTCCACCACCATACGATTCGTTAATATGGGACCGCATTCCCCCTCCTTACCCGCCAAAACCTCCACACTATCCTACTTATGACTTCGAACCAGGATACCCAAAGATTACTAGCAGAGTCACAGCTCAAGGAGCGTTCATTAGAGAAGACGAATTCACTCGACCAAACACCCCTGAATCACCGTCAGACGATGCGTTGTATCACGCCATTCTTGCTCACTCCACAGAATCTGATGGTAACGAAGCAGAAGATTCTATGGAAGACCTTTACGTTTGAAGCTTTAGGATAAAAGGCGACCCACCAGCTACCCATTTTCCTCATCCTACTCGATATACAATGTTCACCTTCGCCATCACCCTCGCCCTCTTGATCACTGCTTGTGGTCACTGCTACATCGAACCTGTCGCTGCAGCCTCCCCCTTCCTCTCCACTGCCCACGACCTCCCCCTTGAGGTCTTTGTCACCACCACCACCACTATCGACGATTTTATCTGGGCAGACCTCCCAGAACTTCACCAGCATCCAGAAGAACTCGCCCCCATCACCTTCGCCACTCCCACCGTCCAGGACCCGGTCACCCACATCCCCTATGTCCACCGCCCTCGCCACTCGGTCCTCTCCCCTGTCTCCGAAGCCCTCAGCACCCTCGTCGTTGACTTCAACCACCTCTCTGCGCCCCTCGACTCCGTTACCAACCTCATGCTCTCCACTGATCCCCAATGCCTCACCTATGAGGAACGCGACAACCTGTGGGAGCATGCCAAGCAACTGGAGCGTGTCACGAAAAGTCTCCAATGGCGCATCGAGGCCGCCAACAAAGACCTGGATTCCATCATCAAATGGATTGAATCTAGGAAGGACCACGGCTGGACCACAGACGCACAATGGTAGAAGTCGGTGACTTCTCACATACGAAGAGGGTAATGTTACAGTTTCTTTTCCTCTTCTATGACAGATACTTTATTATTACATCATCATTACCATACGATTTAGCGGACGTTTATCTCCTTTTGCTAACGCTTTCACATTTCCTTTCATAGGTAGTTAGCTGCGCTTACTGCGCATTCCCTTTATAGTTTTCCTTGTTCTCAAAACGTATATAAACCCTAGAATACCTTGTACATTCCTCAGTTCCAACTTAATCGAATCATACTCTCAACTCTGACTTGAACTCCTCGCTCTCTTCTTTTGAGCTCGTCGTCGACTTAAAAACCTTCGTCATCGTTTGACTTAGCGTCCAGAATCTGTCCAGTAGGCTGGGAGCGGACCGAGACTCTGCTTGCCACTGTTGACTTAGAACGAACTGCGTTGGGAGCATCGATCTTAACAACTTCCAGAACTTGGGATCATGCTATCGATTTGAAAACCGGTTTTAGTCCTAAAGTTAGCAAGATCTATCCGTTATCAATCAAAGAACAGTCGTCGCTGGACGAATGGATTGAAGAACAGTTAGCTAAAGGCTACATCAAACCGTCGAAATCTCCTCAAGCATCGCCATTCTTCTTTGTCTCAAAGAAGGAAAGTGGTGCGCTTCGGCCATGCCAAGATTATAGATATTTAAACGATTGGACAATCAAGAATGCATACCCATTACCCCTAGTATCCGACCTCCTTACAAAACTTGCTGGTGCACAATATTTCACCAAATTAGACCTCCGATGGGGATATAATAACGTCAGAATCAAGAAAGGGGACGAATGGAAAGCTGCTTTCATTACCAACAGAGGATTATACGAACCAACTGTTATGTTCTTCAGCTTATGCAATTCGCCATCTACATTCCAAACTATGATGAACGAATACTTCAGAGACATGATTAATGAAGGATGGCTCATTATCTACATGGACGACATCTTAATATGTTCTCAGAATTTGAACGAACTAGAAGAACGAACAAAAAGGGTTCTCGATCGATTAGAAGAGAACGATCTGTTCCTGAAATTAGAAAAATGTAAATTCGCTGTTCAAGAAGTTGAATTTCTGGGCATGATCATCTCACCTGGAAAAATACAAATGGATCCCATCAAACTCGCAGGAATAGCTGACTGGCCAGTACCATCAACAATTAAACAAGTCCGATCATTCCTAGGTTTTGGAAACTTTTACAGACGTTTTATTGGAAACTTTGCAGCAATCGCAAAACCACTCACAGATCTAACCAAGAAAACGGAACCATTTGACTGGAATAATGAGCGACAACTTGCCTTTGACACCCTAAAGCAACGGTTCGCCTCTATGCCAGTATTGTTAATGCCAAACCCTGCAAAACCGTTCATCCTTCAAACCGACGCCTCCAATAAAGCAATTGGAGCGGTACTGAAACAGGCTGATGAATCTGGAGCACTCCATCCATGTGGATTTATATCCCATGCGTTAACACCAACGGAACAGAATTATCAAATTTATGACAGAGAACTGCTTGCAATCATCAAGGGACTTGCAGTATGGCGCCATCTATTACATGGTTCTCCTCACACGATCATCGTCCATTGTGATCACAAGAACTTGTCTTACTACCGAACTGCTCAACGCTTAACACCTCGACAAGCTCGGTGGTCATCATTGCTATCTGAATATGATCTTTGTATTGAACATATACCCAGCACAAAAATGTTCGAAGCAGATGCATTATCCAGACGACCAGATCATATGGGAAATGATGAGGAACAAACTACTGTCACGGTTTTGCCGGATAACCAATTTATTTGACTAATCAATGATGATCTTGCCAGCGAATTAAAGAAATACATGGCAAACGACGATTTTGGACGCATCCTTATTGAAGTTATCACTAAGCAAAGGGCACCACCAATTAAATCCAAACTACAAGACTGGACATACACTCATGGTATCGTTTATTACTTGGGCAGGATTTATGTGCCTGATCGAATTGAGTTGCGCACTCGATTAATTAAGGAGATACATGAAGCATTATCTTCAGGACACCCTGGACGATTGAAAACACTAGCACTTTTGAAGCGTGATTATTGGTGGCCTGGAATGTATAGACATGTCAAAGAATGGGTTGAAGGTTGCGCACTTTGCCAGCAAATGAAAGTCAATACTCACCCAAATTCACCGGCATTAATCCCTATCCCATCAAAAGCTACACGCCCATTTCAGCAGGTCACACTCGATTTCATCACTGATCTTCCTGTTTCCGAAGGCTTTGACTCCATATTGGTCACGGTGGACCATGGCCTTACGAAGGGGGTAATTTTCACCCCTTGCAACAAGACGATCGATGCTTTAGGAACTGCAGATCTTTATATCTCTGAAATATTTAAACACTTTGGACTCCCCGACATCCTAATCTCTGATAGAGGACCACAATTCTCTGCTAAAGTATTTCAAGAAATACGAAAAGCTTTAGGAATCGACCACAGGATGAGCACAGCCTATCATCCTCAGACAGATGGAGAAACTGAACGTGTAAATCAAGAACTCGAGATCTATCTTCGAATGTTCTGCACAAATGAACCCCATAAATGGAAGCCACTATTACCCATTGCTGAATTTGCACACAATAACCAATATCACGACACAATAAAAACATCCCCATTTCAACTCATGTACGGATCAGATCCGATCGCTATCCCTACAGCAGCAATCAAAATGACTGCACCAGCAGCAGAAGAACGCCTTCAAATGCTTCGAAAAGCCAGAGAAGAAGCTCTAGCTGCTCATGAACTTGCTAGACAAATGGTCGCTCATAGATACAGAGACAAGTCAATCAGATTCGAAAAAGGTGACAAAGTCTGGCTCGAAAACAAGACTTCCAGCATCAGTTCACCTTTGTTTTCAATATGACAACATTTATCACAGGGTTTGGTTACGACGAACCTTCCCTGAATTATCAGAAGCTTTACAATGGATTATCCAGCTCGGCAGAGACATTTCCGCGGAACAATGGCAATATGAACGACGAATGAACATAAGGGGAAGTGAAAATTTTAACCGCACACGAGCACAAATGGAAATAACACTTGCAACCGAACGATATTATGATCTTCTGAACCAAGCAATACAGGCTAGCATGAACAATCCAGAAATACGTGTTACACGACATGCACACCCTGAACAAATCCGTATTCCACACCCTGACGATGCAAGAACCCGATCAGAACAAGAAGAAGCAGCTAGGAACTCTCGTGAGAACTTTCTCAGAACCAGGGAACCTGAGATCGAAGAGATCTTAGCTTTGGACTCCGACGATGAGATTTGGGATATTTAAACCACACTCAACGGTCTAGTCCCATCATATCGATATAGCATGTCCACAATCGTCGTCATCGCCTACCTTGTCGCTTTCGCCTTCGCGCTCTTGGTCACAGCTTGTGGCCATTGTTATGACCCTTATCTCGCCGCCTCCCCGTTCCTCGCCACCGCCCATGATCTCCCTATCGAGGTCTTCGTTACCACCACCACCACCGTCGACGACTACCTTTTCCCGAATTGGCCCGCCTCTCCCTCATCCACCGTCGCCGACCTTCATCAACATCCAGATGAGCTCGCGGATTTCGTCATTGAAGAAGAGGCACCCCTACCCGCTCTACCCGCACCACCTCTCGCTAGGGTCCCTAACGCCACTCTTCTTCAGGCTCAGGAAGCCCTCGCCACCTTCATCGTTGACTATCAACTTTTCGCCGGACCCCTCGACGCCATGCTCAATACCGCCCTCACCACCGACCCTCACACCATCACGGATGAAGAACGCGATGCAATCCTTGAACAAACAGTCCAGCTCGACTATATCACAAGGACATTGCAATGGCGGTTTGAGACCGCTAATCACGACATCAATACCATCGCCGAATGGTTGAAATCGCGAAGGGATCATGGGTGGACAAATGGCGGAAACCATGGTTGGGGAACAGGTTAAGAAGTCGGTGACTTCTTGCATACAAAGGGGGTAATGTTACGATTTCTTTCCCTTTCGTTAATGGACTCATTTTATTATATAATCATTGTTATGCGTTTCATGGACGCTCGTCTCTTTTAGCTACTTTACCTTCACATTTCCTTTCTTAGGTATTTAGCTGTACGTTTCCTTTTATATTTCTCTTGTTCTTTTACATATATAAACCGTCTTGTAAAGTAGCTAGACTTCAGTTCCAACTTAATCGAATTCTTCTCTCAACCTCTGAACGAAACTCCTCGCTCTCATCTTCGAGCTCGTCGTTAGTTTGACCTTTGTCATCGTTTGACTTAGCGTCCAGAACTTGTCCAGTAGGCTGGGAGCAGACCGAGACTCTGCTTGCCACTGTTGACTTAGAACAAACTGCGTTGAGAGCATCGATCTTAACATTTGGTGTCTTCAATCCAGCTCAAACAACCTGGCTCTGATCCCGTCATCATTCACAATTCACCTGTTTGGCGTTACTTAGGTTTCTTTTTCGATCCTGCTCTCTCTTTTGATTATCATATCAATTTCTATACTAATAAAGCGCTTTCTTCTTGCAGCGCTCTATGCATGATTGGCAACTCGGTACGAGGACTCCCTGTCTCAAAATGCATACAAGTCTTCAAAGCATGCATCTGGCCAGTTATGTCTTATGGCTTGCCCTTGTGGTACCATTTAGATGGCAAGAGTGTTACTAGACATCTTCACAAACTTGGGACAGCTCAGCGCCGTGCGCTTCTTTGGATTACCAGTGGTTTTTCAACCACTCCCACTGGTACTCTCGAATTCCTGTCTGGTATCCCTCCTGTTATCATCTACTGCAATCTTCTTTTCCAGCGATGGGGACTTTGCCTAGCCCGTCTCAATGATGGACATCCGTTGTCTCTTTTGCGTCACTTCCATCGTCATCTTGGCTGTGGCGTCTCTCCGCTGAAAATGCAACATCACAAAACTAGACTTAGCGGAAACCCTTTCCCTTTGCTTTCAGAGATTGCATCTTTGGTCACTGAACCTTTCCTTTTTGTGCATCCTTTTAACATTCCAGGGGAGAGTATTCTGGATTTATTCCCTTTTAGAATCATGTTCAAACACTTAACTCACCCTTCACACAATTCTCCTCTGTGGGACAGTTGGCTTGCTTCTTTTCACCTGGATGTAGATTCTTGGCGATCTTCGTCTCTTCTAGGAGCAACTGACGGTTCTCTGGTTCATGACCTAGGCACTGCAGGTTTTTCATGCGGTTCCCTTCAACGCATTTGGAGTTTTCCTGCTTCTTCATTGTATGAAGTGGAATTGCATGCTTTAGCTGGTTTTTGTTGTCAATTGGCTGCATCTTCCTTTTGTGGCCCTATCACACTCCTCATCGACAACCAGGCAGTTATAACATCAATGTTCAATGTATCTGTGCAATCGCTACAATATTTGCACATTCAGATCACATCTCAACTCACTGCGTGGCTTTCCTGTCATGTGACTAACACTATTCTTTTCTCATGGTGTCCCAGTCATGTTGGCATCATTGAAAATGAATTTGTCAATACATTGGTGTCTATTCCTGCTCTTCCAGCCTACAACCCTTTAATGACTTGTTTGGCGTTGGCAAAGCGTTTTTCTCAAAATGGGATGACAACCTGGTGACGTATGTGGAAGTCCACTTCTGTTTGTGGCCATTCCCTTCTTCCCCTCAGATCGGCATCAAATAAGATTTTGCCAACTCTTCAGCCAGCACGAAAATGTTTTTACCAACAGAGCGCTAATTCCATCATGACTTTTTCCCGCTTTGTACGCCTAGCATCAGGTCATATGCCTTCTGCCGACTATCTTCGGAAATTTTTTCCATCTAGGGCTACTGTCAATTGCATGTTTTGCGTTGACAGGGATCATCCTTTCACTCATGGTCACATCATGTGTAAGTGCTTGTGATATAAGAATCGTTTTCCTTCTCTTTTTCTTTTTTACTCTCTCAATAATAATTATAAACACTTAACTCAATTTCTGCATGACAATCCATCTGCAGTTTCTTTTTCCGATTTTAATGCATAACGCTTGCAATTAGGTTACTTTTAGTCACCTTTACGTTTCTTTTTCTTTCTTTTTTCAAAGACTTGCTCCTCTGCTCTCTAGTCAGTTCTCTCATTTAGCCTAGTGTTGTTTATTTTTCTCTCCTGTGGTAGAGTACAGAAGAGGTGCTTCGCACCTCTTCAAATATATTTGTTCCTATGTGAAAAAAAAAAGGGCCGTCACAGTGTGATGTGGTGACATAGATATAGGCGAGGAAACCACTCCCTTTCGAGTGATGTCAAAAGCCATCTATGTAGTAGCGGTGCATGCCCTGGTAGTCGACTGCAGTGGAACAGGAGCAGCATTTTGGTTACAGGCAGTTGCGAGAGATATTGATGGATGTTGACAAAAGCAGTTTGAATTCGGGCAATATTATTCTGTTGCGTATGAGGCGAGCGTGGGAAAGAGCAAGAGCGCAGCGTAAGAGGAAAGGCTTAGAGTCACACCAACAGGGGTGGGAGCTTTGCTGCTTCTCATTATCCGCCCCATCTACCTAAGACATTATATATGTCCACTACTGCTGTCTCGGGAGATAGCGTGGCTGGCAGCTTGCCGACTAGGATCTCTCTGACACTCCCCCTCAAGCTTAGGCCATGCCCAAGCCTTTGACATGTACCTCATGCTGAGGTTTTGCGAGGGCCTTTGTCAAGACATCGGCCGTCATCTCATCGGTAGGTAGATGTTTTATTTGAAGTTCTCCTCATTCTCCTGCTAAACGAGTGTAATGATAGCGATTGTGGATATGCTTCGATCATTTATGGAACTGTTGGTCCTCAACTAATGACTGTGTGCCAAGATTGTCTTCATAGATTGTTGTTGGAGTAGCCTGAGGAGCGTTGAGTTCAGAAAGTATGGTACATAACCATGTGCATTCCCTCACTGCCTCAGCTAAAGCAACATATTCGGCCTCTAGTGTTGATAGAGCAACCACGGATTGTTTTTGTGAGACATGTAAACAGATATCCAGAAATGGATTTCGCATTGTATTTATCATTATAGCTGGCATCAGAGAAACCTTTGAGTGCATTTTCCGCATTAAATTGTTGATCATGCTGATAAACTATGCCTAGGTCTCGAGTACTTTTTAAGTAACGCAAGATGCATTTAGCAGCTACCCAATGGCTACGACCAGGCTGAGAAGTATATTCGGCGAGAGTGCGTACTGCAAACGCAATATCGGGTCGTGTCGCTAATGCAAGGTATGTTACAGTTTCTTTTCCTCTTCTATGATGAACGCTTTACTATTACATCATCATTACTATACAATTTAGTGGATGTTTATCTCCTTTAGCTAACACTTTCATATTTCCTTTCGTAGGTAGTTAGCTGCGCTTACTGCGCATTCCCTTTATAGTTATCCTTGTTCTCAAAATGTATATAAACCCTAGAATACCTTGTAAATTCCTCAGTTCCAACTTAATCGAATCATACTCCCAATTCTAACTCGAACTCCTCGCTCTCTTTCTCTTGAGCTCATCGTTGACTTAAAGACCTTTGTCATTGTTTGACTTAGTGTCCAGAACTTGTCCAGTAGGCTGGGAGTGGACTGAGACTCTGCTTGCCACTGTTGACTTAGAATGAACTGCGTTGGGAGCATCGACCTTAACACAAGTTGGAACTCTCAGACCGCTCAGTGTTTCTACACTAGCCAGACACCATTGATACCAGAACCTCAACCCTCAGACCCCCCAACGGCTCTAGATCGAAGGGAAGTCTTTCCGTCAACTACAGGAACAGGGTGGTTTTTCCGCTCAAGAACCAAGAAGAAGAATGAACCAGTACCAGAATCCCTCTTTGAAGGTGATTACATTGAAGGACAAGAGGACACCTTCCCAGACGACGTTTGGATTGATTGGATAAACAAGGAACACGAAGAAAAACTTCATTCTTTATTCAAGCTGCCTACAGACGAACCAGAACTCTCCTGGTGGAACAAATATCTCGACTTTGCTGATATTGCAGGACGAGAGCGATACGCACTTAGGGAAGGAGAACTACAGCCTTGGATAGAATTCCAAGAACAGAAACAGATCGAAGCAAATCTATTCGGAGATCCAGAATCAGGAAAGAAGAAAGACAAAACAGGGGAACCTACAGACCCAAAGGAAGAAACAGAAAAGATGGCATTTGACGCAGCAGCACCTGCCTCTAAAGGAGATATTAAGCTGCAGCCCATGCGCAGTTTTACAGGGAAACAAACAGAAGCAAAGGCTTTCATTGGAAACCTAGAAGACTACTTCGTTTTGAACGATAACAATTATAAAAACAAAGGCCAGAAACAGATTCAATTCGCTCTTGCCTGCCTAGGACAGGAACTTGACGATTGGAAGGTCCTAATCAAAGAGGAACTAGATAATGATGAAGAAACGACCCTTACCTGGACGAGTTGGGCCGAATTCAAGAAGCACTTTTTAGCAGATTGGGGCGAAGTTAACAGCGCACTCAGGGCCCTAAACAATTTGGCCAATCTTAGAGTAGGGGGCGACGTTTCAGTCCCTGAATATATCAGAAAATTCCGCATGGAGATTGGAACTTCAGGATTGAAAGGGACAACCGCACAACTCCAGGCATTTGTTAAAGGACTCCCTGAAAGTATTGCCACCAAAATCCTCGAGGCGAATGTTCTATCGATGAAGGAAGCATATGAAAAAGCAGAACAGCTTCATGGCACTTGGGAAATGATGCGAGCACTTGGACGCAAACCAGGACAAGGGAACCGCTCTAATTTTAACTGAAACACCAACACTAGGAGTGGATCAACTCGATCAGTGAATGCTATGCCCACTGGACATCTGACAGATGAACAAAAAGAGGAGTACATGAAATCTGGGAAGTGTTTCAGATGTGGAAACCAGGGACATGTTTCGAAAAATTGTCTGAAACGAAACACCACTCCAAATGCCTCCTTCAGGTCCACCTCATCGTTTCAGAATAAAGGGATCAGATCCATCCCTGAAGACACACCCAAAGACAAACAAGACGACCCAGTTGCGAGTATCAGAGCAATCCTTGCTGGAATGAAGGCCGAAGAACGAGAAGGTCTTCTTAATGAACTTGAGAATGAGGGTTTTTGATCAGGAAGCATCACACAGCGGTTGGCACTTCCACAACAAATGGATTTTCACAGTTAGTGCTTGATTCTGTAATAGTACGATCGAATAATGACAAGCGCCTTTCAATCACTGTTGAAACAATCGATTTACCCGCTGAAACCTCTGCCCTCATTGATTGTGGAGCAGAAGGGAACTTTATTGACGAAGAAATAACAACAAAACTACCAAAAGAAAAGCTAAGAAAACCGATTCAAGTCAGGAATGCAGATGGAACAATCAACATGAATGGAATGATCACTCATCAAGTATTAATTCAATATTCAATTGGAGGAAAGCATCACAGTAACTGGTTCTTAATCACCAAGCTAGGAGACCAACAATTAATCTTGGGAATTCCTTGGTTAGAAGAAAATAACCCGACTATTGATTGGAGAAACAAAATGATTCACCTCATTGATGAACAACAACAAGATGGGACAATCTGGCAACTGGCACTGGACAATCAATGGGGAGGAGACGACTATTGGATTAGGGTCAAAACATCAGCATCGCAGGCATTAGAACATCAACTGAAAAGGGACAAACCAAAGACAGAATTACCTATGGAGTACAAGAAATGGCGATCAGTCTTTGAGAAGAAAGCTTCAGAGCGATTTCCTACCTCTAGAACTTGGGATCATATGATTGAACTGAAAAACGGTTTCATCCCTAAAGTTAGCAAGATTTACCCGTTATCAATTAAGGAACAATCATCTCTAGACAAATGGATTGAAGAACAACTTACTAAAGGATACATCAGACCGTCGAAATCACCCCAGGCCTCGCCATTCTTCTTTGTTTCCAAAAAGGAAAGCGGAGCGTTAAGGCCATGTCAAGACTACAGGTACCTGAATGATTGGACAATCAAGAATGCATATCCATTACCCCTAGTATCCGATCTCCTTACTAAACTTGCTGGAGCGCAGTACTTCACCAAATTAGATCTCTGCTGGGGATACAATAATGTTCAAATCAAGAAAGGCGATGAATGGAAAGCAGCTTTTATCACAAACAGAGGATTATACGAACCAACTGTCATGTTCTTTGGACTATGCAATTCGCCATCTACATTCCAAACCATGATGAACGAATATTTCAGAGATATGATTAACGAAGGATGGCTCATTATTTACATGGACAACATTCTGATTTGTTCCCAAAACAAGACAGAATTGGAAGAGCGGACAAAATGAGTCCTAGACCGATTAGAGGAAAATGACTTGTTCCTGAAACTGGAAAAATGTAAATTCGCTGTACAAGAAGTTGAGTTTCTAGGAATGATCATATGGCCTGGAAAAATACAGATGGTGTTAGGAATCGATCCTAGCATCTATTTTCGGTTTTATTCATAGGGTGATCAGGCATCACTTTGCATCATTGGCGCATGGTCTGGGACCTTAGGAAGGCCATGGGAACACTTCGTGTGGGTTAGCGCATGGGAGCGCTCACTGGAAGACAGGACGGCGGTTGGTTGAGCCAACCAAGAATATAAATAGGAAGGGAGGATCAACCCTGCATGATGGCACCTCGGGATCACATCAACGCATCAGTACATCAGCGCATCATCAGGACAAGTCATCAGGAGGATACCAATGCTCGATATGGCAGGAGACACACCTATGGGGATCGTGGGAAGCCTGGGAGGTAGCGCGTCCTATAATGGAAGCCTAGGACAGTCTGTGGGAAGTCCGGACATCATGGGAATGGGCCAGGCCTGGTCTATTAAACAGTTGACAGGTGGCAGCGCCCAAGAAGCATGGATACAATAGGATGCACAGCAAGGCAGGGAGTTAAGGTGGTCGCGGCTGTGAGAGTGCTGATGGGACATGGTGGCTAGGGGTCTACTAGGAGGAGTATATAAGGACCTTGGTAGATAGTTGGAGTCTCTTTAGACTCTAGATGGTTTTCCTTATGCTCTGTATCTGAGCCTTAGGTTATCATTGTAGTAGTTCTAATACATTCCTTCCCCCCTCTTCTCTACCCTCTCCTCTCTGCGAGGCTTGTGGTTAGGTTGTGAGCGTGAGCTTGTAACAGATGGATCCTATCAAACTAGCAGGGATAGCCAATTGGCCAGTACCAACAACAGTCAAACAAGTTCGATCATTCCTAGGCTTTGGAAACTTCTATCAACAATTCATTGGAAATTTTGCAGCTATAGCAAAACCGCTCACCGATTTAACAAAGAAGACGGAGATATTCGACTGGAACACAGAGCGTCAAGCTGCTTTTGATACCCTGAAACAACGATTTGCCTCTATGCCAGTTCTCTTAATGCCAAACCCAGCAAAACTGTTTATCCTCCAAACCGACGTGTTAGGACAGATCCCACCACAACCACAAGCCTCGTGAAAGAGTGATAGAATAAAGAGATAAAGAAAACACAATAGACTAGTAACCTGGTAGGAGGAAACTATCTAGAGTCTTAGAGACTCGTACCTACAAGACACCCTCCTTATATACCCCAACGCCTTGGTCTGTGCGCACAGACTGCGCAGCCGTTAGGCTGTGCACGCGCAGCAACAAGACCTAGGCCTACCATCTAGAACCACCCGGACTCGCCCAGAGTCTTAGCCCCTATAACCCCATATGCCGCGGTACAGCCACTCGCTGATCTAAGCCCTCGGAGTATCCCGTTAGGGGTGGGAGTCGTTGCCCATATTCAGAGAAGTGTCGATAGAGCCCCAAGGAAAATAGATAAAAATATAGAAAAATCCAGATAAAATCGTAAGGTCGTAACATAGCCCTCTCCTCAAGACTTCACGTCCTGGGAAGTCAACGCTATGGATTGTGCCATGGGGGAATGAAGCGCAGGTTTAACCGGCCTGCCACGCTCAAGGTCTCTTGAGAACGCCCCTTCTGTGTCTTCTTCCGCGTATATGTCCCGCCTGTCTCCCTTCCACCTTTGCCAATTCCGCTTTAATTTTTCGAGGTACTCCCTCTCGAATTTCCCGTCTTCCCATCCAAAGAGCCGCTTAGGCGCATGCCTATCCGTGTGGTTTTGCCACTTGCAATAGTGCAGGTCTCGAGTGTTGACAAGGCGTCGTGGTGCAGCGGGGTTGGCCTTATGGAATTTCTGAACCTCCTTTTTGGCGTTTTCAAGGTTTTCTGCAGGTTCCCAAGTGGAATCTTCCACTGGATAGTTTTTCCATTTGACCAAGTACTCTAATCGCCCGCCACCGCGTCCGCTGACTCAGCTGTCCATGACTTCTTCCACCTTGTATTTGTCATCGGAGGATTTCTCAACCATTTGCGCTTCTTGCCGTTGTGCGACTTTCTCTTTCTGGTTAGGAAATCCCGGTTCCTTGTACGGTTTTAAGAGGACTTCGTTGAATACGTTGTAGACTTTCCAGGAAGCTGGAACCTTCAACCGGTATGCTGACTTGCCAACCTTCTCGACCACTTCCAAGGGCCCCACGAACTTGCCGTCCAGTTTCTTTGTTGCACGAATGACTGGTAGATTTTCCGTGCTCAAGTAAACCTTGTCACCAGGTTTGTATTGCCGAGCCTGTGACTTGCCCGCATCGTACCGTGTCTTCATCATAGTGGCCGTTTTTTCCAGTGCCGCTCGCGCTTGTGAGTGAATGTCCTTTAGCTTGTCCACCAACATTTCGACCGCCACCACCTTCGGCTTGTATGTGGGATTAAGGCCCTTGTGTGGATGACGTCCATAATTCATGAAGAACGGCAAAAACCCTGTAGAGGCGTGCACTCGGTCATTGTGACAAAACTGTGCTACTGACAACCAATCGCTCCAATTGTCCTGCCTATGGTTAACGAACATTGTCAAAAACTCCTTGACCTCCTGATTGACGTGCTCCGTCTGTCCATCAGTCTGCGGGTGATAGGCGGTCGATCGATTAGGTTTGATCCCCAACATGCCGTAAAGATCGTCCATAAACTTTGATGCAAACTGGGGCCCCCGATCACTGATGACCTTGCGCAGCAATCCATGGTCCCTGAACACGTTGTCCCTCATTAAAACGGCTACCCCTTGTGATGTAATAGCTGATGTAGTTGGCAGGAAGTAAGCTTTCTTGGTGAAACGATCTACAACTACCATGATCATGTCATTGCCTTTTGATTCCGGAAGCGGTCCCATCAGATCTACCGATATAACTTCCCATGGTTCCTGAGGCACCTCGTTTGGTACTAGTGGTGCGGCTCTCGGCTGGCGATCTGGTTTGGCGCGCTGACAAGTTTCACAACCTGCGATGTATTCCTCAACGTCCCGGCGCATATTAGGCCACCAGTAGTCGCGGGTAAGCTGCTCCACAGTTTTGGCAATTCCCAAGTGTCCCCACGAATGGTGGATCTGAATTATTTCCCCTCAGATACATTTGACAGCGGGTACATATACTCGGCCCTTCCATTCTACTAATCCTCTATCCACTTTGAAATCCCCATTGCCTTCTTCTAAACCTTTTACGACCTGCTTCTCCCACTGACGCTTTGGAATCTTCCTGATGCGATCCACAATTTCCTCCAGTGCCGTATCATCGTCGAAAATTCGGACAAACAAGTGTTCTTTTAACAAGATAACACCCTCATTGTCGTTTTGTCCTTGCTCATGACCCGCTCGTCGCGATAATAGATCTGCCTTAGAGTTGGACTTTCCCGACCAATGTTTAATGATGAAGTTGTATTCCTGTAAGTCTGTCACCCAACGCGCTTGCTGCCGGTTAAGATTCTGTGGTTTTCGGAAATACGTGAGGTTTTGATGATCTGTTAAAACCTCCACTATCTCCTTAGTGCCCTTAAGGTAGTGAGACCATTCATAGAATGCATGCATAACCGCCAGCATTTCCTTGTCATAGATCTCGTAGTTCCTTTCTGCGTCATTGAGCAACTTTGAAATGAAAGCTACAGGTCTCCACAAATTGTCCTTCCCTAATTGTCCTTCCCTACTTGTGACAAAATTCCACCAATTGCAAAGTCTGACGCATCTACTTCGACCCGAAATTGACCCTTGTCATCTGGAATTTTCAAAGTCACCTCCCTCGCCACAAGGTCTTTCAGTCCCTGAAAGGCCGCAGTTTCAAGTTCCGTCCACAACCAGTCCACTTTACCAGTTAGACGAGTTAATGGTTTTGCCACGCGCGCAAAACCTTCTACAAAACGGCGATAGAAGTTGATAAAACCCAAGAATTGTTGGAGTTTGCGCTTTGAAGTTGGAGTAGGCCATTCTGCCAAGGCTTTAACCTTGCCCTGTTCCATCTTGATCGAATCTTGACTAATCACCAAGCCCAAAAAATCAATTTGCGGCTGATCAAACCAACACTTTTCTGGTTTTAACGACAACTTGTGATCCTCCAGTTTAGCCAGGATCCGGTTGACGTGGCGTACATGGTCTTGGTGGTTATCCGAGAAAACCAGAATGTCGTCCATGTAAATGACCACCCAACCCTCTGCAATCTCCACTCGGAAAATGTCGTTCATCATTGTTTGGAACGTGGCCGGCGAATTGGTAAGGCCAAAGAACATGACTAAGGGTTCAAACAACCCCCTGTTGGTATGAAAAGCGGCCTTCCACTCGTCGCCCTCTTTGATTCGGACATTGTTGTAGCCTCATTGGATATCCATTTTGGAGAAGATTCGTGTCTTCAACAACTTATCCACCAACTCACTGATGAGTGGAAGCGGGTACCGATTCTTTATGGTCATTTCATTTAACCTTCGGTAATCCTGTACCGGTCGCAATTTTCCATCCTTTTTCTTGACAAAAAAGAAAGGCGATGCCATAGGGGATTTACTGGGTTGAATGCGTCCTGACTCCAAGTTCTCCTTGAGGAATTCGTCCAACTGTGCCTGTTCCTCACGATTCAAGGGATAGATTTTGCAATCAACCACTTTTGATCCTGGAATTAATTCAATTGCATGGTCCCAGGGACGCCTTGGTGGTAGTTCATCAAAAGTTTCTTTTTCGAAGACTTTCCAATGTCCCAAATAGTGCTTGGGGACTACCTCCTCCAGAGTGCGTTTCGCTGCTACACCGGCTTCCCTCGCTGCAATGTCCGTTGCCACTGATCGGATTTGAAGTTCAGGGTCCCCAATATGAACGGCTAACAACCGTTCTCCTGATTCCAAAGGTTGCATTGGATCAACTTCCCCCTCCGGTTCTGTTACTTCGGATCTATCCCAACATGTTCCTGGACATCTACTGAAACGTACTTCCTGCTTCTTCCAGTCCATCACCGGATTGTGATGCTGAAGCCAGTCATGTCCTAAGAACAGATCCGTCTTTCCCAACTGAGCCACTCCGCATTCCACGACTTCCTCGTGATCACCAATACGTAATTTGAATTGCACCATGTATTCCAGACTGCCCATCACATTACGTGTTCCATCAGTGTTATAGACGGCCATTGGTCGAAGCATCTTTCGTTTGTTTCATTCCACAAACTCGTCGTTGATGCAAGACCCTGTACATCCAGAATCCACTAACGCTGTGACATTAATCGTACGTCCAGTGTCCATTGTAGTAATCGTGCCCTTCAAGTTCATTTCCTGCTTCCCGGAAGCTTTCACTAACTGTCCCCACAGTTGTACTAAGTTCCATAATGCTTCTTCTTCAGATAACGCATTTAGGTCCCTGACCAACTCAGCGTTTACCTGACCGATTCGCTTATTATGAACCCATTCCCTTAAACACCGCACCACAGTGTCATTATTCTGCTGCCATATGCGTTGTAGGACCCATGCTGGCGTCCAAGTCCTTATCCGGGGTTTTGCGCTCACACTCAGATTCCAAATACGATGAACAAAGGATGAACATTCATATAACAGATCCGGAATATTAATACACGAGTCCGTGCGTACTACTGAGTCCTTTCTTGTCAATAGCGCTGAGCGCTCGCCTATTGACCCTCACCAAAACCCTTCTCCTTTCCATATTCCTTCCACATCTCCTCTGTGAGATCCTCTATTTTCAGCTCCCTAATCCGCCCCTTGCCTTTGTCCTGCGTCTTGACCCTTTTTGGTTCAGGGCAATCCTTAGCCCAATGACCCGTAGTTCCACAATTAAAACAGGCACCCTTTGCCTGTTTTGTCTTGTCAACATCCATGGCATTCGGATCACATGTTGATTTAGATCCCGAGGGCGTGCTATACTGAAACTGGTTTGGTTTGGAGTCCTTAGCAACTGGTTTCTCCTTATAACCATCATTGCTTCGGCCTGTTCCATAAGCTTCGTTCGCTTTCCTATATGCACGTGCTAATTCGATCGCCCTCTTTTGAGTCTGATCCAGGGTAGCGTCCTCCGGCAAATTTCCGTACTGAATGAGATCTCTTCCCAATGCCAGATGGATATGTCCTAAGAAATGCGCCAACAGCGCCTGATCGTCCCAATTGACTAATGGTTTGAGGGCATTGAATTTAATGATGTAGTCCTCCACCGGTTGTGTTCCTTGCTTGAGAACCAAGATCGCATCGGTTGCCTTCTCTCTAGTTTCCGTTGACATGAAGAAATGGTGCATTTCTTCTTTGAACCCTGTCCACGTTGTGAAGGGATATTGGTTCCTGAGAGGTCGTCTTAACAGTGTGGGCGGCTGCGTTAAATGGTTGTACTGCCCGATGTTCAGCTCCTCCCACGTGAGACCCGGTACCCAGAATGGTGACGCGTTATCCATCTTGTCCTGATACTCCTGGTCCACCTCTAACGCCTGCTTCAGCTGCACTCCGGCCCAATCCCCTGCTCGATTATCCTTGCCCCTCCGGATTCGGTATAGACACAATAGAATCTTCCTATCGGCACGTGTTTCTCTAGCCAACCGGAAATAGATTTCCATCTGTCTTAGCCATCCATCGACCATGCGGGGATCTCCTTCGTAGTGATCTGGCATCTTGGCCTTTGTGAGGGGTTGAGGCTCCGGCCTGGGGTTCGCACGGTGGTATTCATTAATCAGATCTGCGATTGCTCCCCCAATTGCTGCTGCTGCGTCAAGCCTCTGTTCATTTTGTAGAATAGTGGCGTTTTTGTGCGCATTTAATGCAGCCTGATCTGCGTTTGGTGCCGGAGGCGGAATATCCACACTATTCTGCAGGTTTCGCCATCCCCATATGCCATGTAACAGCCGAGTTATGGTATTGGCTGTGTATTGGAATGCTCCCACACGCATATGACCCGCTCCTCGTGTAACTAAGATTGCCATGCGATCCCAACCTGTTTCCCCCCATGGAGTAGCAATAACGTGAAGATAGCCTTGTCTTCCGTATGTAGATCTTAGGATAATCCTGACTTCGGTGTTTCGAAGTTCTGAGTCCCACTCCATGATTTCTTGAATTTGAGGGTATTGCGGCCAGTCGTACTCAGACCAGTATTGTTGCCTGATCAGGTGCAGATAGCAGTAACTGGGCATGGATGGATTGACAGTGCCTACAACACTAGCTGGCCTAGGGTATGGGTATGGAACATCTATCTCCCGTCCCACCGTCCTTCTCCATTGGTCTATTTCCATGCGCTTGTGATCCAATTCCCCATTGTTTGGTACAGTGGGAACCGTCGTTACCCAATCCTCGACACGCTGTACTGGTCCTCCCCACCACATCATATCTGCTCCCTGAGTCCGCGTCTTAGCTGTTGAGCAGCAATTAGACATCCTTAAGATGCCAATTGTCCCAGTGGTCATCACTGTCTTGAACGATGAACTCATATGTCCGTCAGACATAGAGTCATCGATTCATGATGACAAGAGTATTGTATCACTGTCATAGACAGTGACCAGACACCTCTCCAGGTGTTTTGAGTATTGTATCATTATCAACGACAATGACCAGAGACCTCTCCAGGTCTTTACTCTCATAGAGAGGAGATACTCACATGCTGGAAAGCAAGAAAGAGCAACTAACTGTTTATTGAGATACGAGCATTCTTATATACACTTCTAGTGTTGTGCTATGGTATTGTAAATAAACATGTACAAATATTAAATAAACAAAATAATAAAAAGTTCGTTTAACACCCCCCCATAATCTATACACTAATCTATTGTTGTGTAGATTACATGAATTTTTTATTTATTTAATTTTCTCTCCATACGCCCTGCCCCCAACTCTGGCTCTGCGGAGCCTCGTACCATTTGGAAATGGCATCCAAATTTGATATCGCCACGGCGATAGAAGCTTCTTGGGCCTTTAAGACCCAGTGAATATGAGCGATACGCTCATTGTCGATGCACGCCTGCGCAATGGTGACAGAGGCCCTGGGAAGGACCAATGTGCTGTGAGTGGCGGCGTCGAGGGTGGTGGCGAGGACGGTGACGCTGTGAACAATGTCGGAGGTGGCGGAGGCGATGGCCTGTGTGGAGGCCGAAGAGGAGTCGAAAAGGGCGTTGGGTGCTGGGGAGGACGACATGTAGAGGGAGTGGATGTTGAAGTAATGTGGGACTCGTCATAGTGAATGAGTCGCCAGAGTAAAGAATGAGGGAAACAGAGAAATCTGTGTCTTTTTATCCAATCTTGGTGTGGGCAAGCCACGTCATATTGATATTGTAATGTGTCTCATGAGAATGAAACATGTTTTGTGAGAAATTTGACACATATTCTTGTGAGAGGCGTTGTTATGTCGCATCCCTGAATCAATTGAGCGATTCATATAATCCCATCATTGGTACAAATTTCTGAAATAATATTCTACCAAGGTTTTTAGTTAGAATATCTGCAGGATTATTAGATCCTTCAATGAATTGTAATTCAATTTCCTTATTATCGATGAGTTTGCGTATATGATGATATTTAATATCAATGTGTTTGGAACGTTTCTCAGTGACAGGGTTGTTTGCAATAAATAGAGATCCCATATTGTCACCGTAAATTGGTGCAGTTGCTATGGGAAAATGAATTTCTGATGGAATTGATCTAATCCATTTATTTTCTCTAGCGCAATCAGACAACGCCATGTATTCTGCTTCTGTTGAAGACAATGCCACTGTTTTTTGTTTTCATGACGTCCAAGATACAACTGCTCCCAATAAAAGGGTGAAGAATCCTGAAGTAGAATGTCGATCGTTTTTATCTGTAGCCCAATCTGAATCGGTATAACTCATTAGGCCAGATCTTGACGATCCATCATATACAATTTGAAGATTGATTGTTTTGGCTAAATATTTTGCCATATTGATTGCATGTTGTAAATGATCTGAGGATGGGTTGGAAGAAAATTGAGACATTTTGATTACACTGAAGCAAATATTGGGTCTTGTTCCAATCATCAAGTATAATAATGATCCAATCACAGATTGATATTGTGATCTTATTAATGGATCAAGTGTCTGATCATTTGTCATTGGTTCGTATCCAGCAGGAAGAGGAGTATTGCTATGTGTTGCATTATGCATTCCTAATCTGTGGATTACTTTATGCAAATATGGTCTTTGATTGATAGTGATTTTATCGTCAGTTTTCTTTATCTGGAATGATAAAAAGTTTTTTTGAATCACCACCGTTGATAAGATCTCCCAAATCTTTAGATTCCCATCTTTTCATAAATTCCTGCTTTTTTCGAAGTGTTATGTCTTTGTTTGAACCTAGGAACATTGAATCGTCAACATATATAATTGCTATGACAATATTTGATCCTTGTTTGAAAACAAACACTCCTGCATCAGAATGTATTCGTAGAAAACCCATTTTCTCCATAGACTGATCTAATGATTTCCACCAAGCTAGCAAAGCTTGCTTTAATCCATAAAGTGCACGATGTAATTTATATACCATGCCTTTTTTATCTTTATTGATAAAGCCAGGGGGCTGTTTCATATAGATTTCTTCATCCAGTTTTCCATATAGGAATGCAGCAGTCACATCTAGAAATGATATGTATAATTTTTCTAGTGCCGCTAACGCAAGTATGAGACGACATGTCTCATATCTTACTACTGGAGAAAATATCTCATCATAGTCTATGCCATCAATTTGAGAAAAACTTTGGGCAACAAGACGAGCTTTTTTACGTCCATCATCTTTTTGGACATATACCCATCTGCAACCTATGGCCTTTCGACCTTCAGGGAGATGTTGTAGATATGTAATTATGCCTCTTTTAATGAGCATAGCCCATTCTTTCTTTTCAGCGTTGATCCAGTCTATTTGTTCGTCGACTGGTAGACGAAATATTTCATGATGATGTTCAGGAACAGCAGTATTTGCTGTATCTTGAAAAGGGATGGCGCAAGATAATAATTGATTAATTGTAAATCAATCCAATCTAGTTCGCCTGTCGATTTGTTCAATTTCAGCTGGATTTTTATCACCATAGACACTATCAGGTCTATTTACAGGTATTCTGTTTCTTCTTGGTCTTGATGGACCTGGAGATGGTGATCTTTCTCCAAACAATTCCCTTTCAATTTCATCTTGATCATCATTACCTGATTTGTCCTCAATTGGTTTTGTTTCACTATTGGAACTTTCTGATTCAGTTTCTGATTCATTATCAGAAATGTGTGACGTATCATCAGATTCTTGAGGTATTTCTGGTATGAGATCCTCAAACTCATCTTGTGGATTTAGGAATGTAGGATTTTGATCAACATTTTTACACTTTGGAAATTTCGTTTCATCAAAGATTGCTGTCATTCCCATGAATATAGAATTATTTTCTGGATTCATAAATCTGAATCCTTTCATTCCTTTTTTATATCCTAGAAAGATCATCATTTTCGATCTAGCTTCAAGCTTATCTTGTCTCCGTTGCATAGGAGTATATACAAAAGCTTGGCATCCAAACACTCGTAATTCCGATACATTCGGTTTCTTATTTTCTATAAGAAAATATGGTGTCTGCCATTTATTACGAGCTATGGGAGTCCTATTGTATAGGTATACTGCGTGTTCAAGCGCAAATTCCCACCATGATTGTGGTAGGCAAGCATCGAATCTAAGGGATTGTGACTTTTCCCATATAGTACAATTCATTCTTTCTGCTCTGCCATTTTGTTGTGACGTGTATGGAATGGATTTTTGAATTTCAATGCCAATATCTTTAAGATAATTTTCACATTTCATAAATTCACTTCCTCCATCGAATCACCAAGATTTAGGCATTTTTCCATATTTATTTTTTAATAGGGCAATAAATTGTCTCAAAGAAGATTCCATTTCAGATTTCTTCTTTAGTAAACCTATCCAAAGATGACCTGAGAAATCATCGATAAATGTCACAAAATATTTATATTTGTGATATGAAATCATCGAGATTTCTTTAAGATCTGAATGTATTAAATCAAAAGGAGCAATTGCTCGACTTTGTGATTCTGGAAATGATTTACTGCGCATTTTTCCTTTGGTGCATCCTGAACAAATTTGTTTTCGTTTCAGAACATTGACGTCAGGAAATCCTTCTAGGTGAATTTTTCCTTTTCTGATAACTTCGTCTTGTGGATGTCCCATACGTTTATGCCAAATTTCAAAATCTGGATTTTTTGTCACAACGTTTATTGCATCTGTATGAATTTCAGAATCTAACCAATAAATGGTTTGTCCTTCTTCATGTGGTGAGAAACGTATAGTTGTTAATTGATAATTTAAATCAATATGATGTTTATTTCCCGATAAAACATATCCTTGATTAAGGAATGTTCCCATGGACAACAATCTTGTATCCATGTCAGGAATATAAAAGACGGGTCTGATTAATTTAATTTTTGATTTTCCATCAATGAAAATTTTAATCATTACAGCACCAACGCCTAGAATTTGAAGGGTTTTCCCCTTAGCAGCGGTTTGTACAAATCTTTTATCGGTTAGTGACCGATAATATAAGAAATCATTTCTTTCATGTGTAAAATGTAGAGATGCTCCTGAATCTAAGATCCAAGATGTGTTGTTATTCTTACATTTCACACAGTTATTACAATGAGAAAAAAAATGCATATATTCTTTATATGTATTTAAACTACCATGTCGCTGTTTATAGCCATTAGTAGATTTTCTCGTAATAATTGAATGACTCAACTCGTCTCCGAGACTAACGGTATCATTTTCATCAAAGAGAGGATCATCAAACGGATCATTTGAGATGTCATAATCTTTTTCGCCCTCGTTACCAATATGTAAAACTTCTGTGGTAACTAAATCCATGGGAACAATTTGATTGTCTATTTTGGATTTTTTTATGAGGGGGGCTAAAAGATATTTCATCTTTTGTAACGGTGTCTAAAATTTTCAATGTCTCCGTTGTTGGTATAGCACCGATCCGTTCAGCTAAAGATCTAGTTTCATTAGACCTTTTCCAGATGCCGTTACAAGACTGTGATTGCCCTGTATATCGGGCAGCGGATGGGAACATCCTCGATTGTATATTGCGTGCTGCAATAGATAACACTGGAGATACGATCTCAACAGCATGATTTGATTCCTGATCAGAGTCAGGAATAACGTCTGCTTCTTGGGCGCGTTTCTTTCCTTTGCCTCTAAAACCTTTACGGGAACGAGGTCTTTGCTCCTTAGGTTCATCAGCGTTCTGTTGTTGCTGATTATCTCCATCTTTTTTCTGATTATTCCATGACGCATCTTTTTCCTTACGTTTGACTCCACTAATCTTATTTGCTTTGTCTTTTGAACCATGATGTTGGTTCATAGTGTATCGTTGACAATATTCGGAAATGATTGAGTCGGATATAGTATCAAATGTGAATTTTTCGGATCCGTACATCTGGAACATGACGGTTGATATCGCTGTCCATTCTTTCGGAAGTGCCTTAGCAAGTGTGAGAGCCTGAATGAAATCGGGGATTTTGACTTTATCTTCTTTTAGCTGTGAGAAAAAAGAGCCTAGTTTTTCTATCTCAGGAACAGGATCTTTTCCAGAGAGTTGGAAAGTGACGGCTTTTTGAAATCGATCAAAGATTGAAGCTGGGGAAGATTTTTTATATAAGTTGGCAAGTGATTTCCAGGCTGTCGGTAAATGGTCTTCTGTTGCTATGTGACGTCGGACAGAATCGGAAACTTTGAGTCTAAGCGCTCCAAGACCAGCATCGTTAAGTTTTTGCCATTCCCTTTTTTCTTTTCTGTATTTGGTAGTGGCAGTAACGGCAGCAGAAGTAGTCCCTTCTGCAGGAGGAGATGGTTCGATGAATGATCCATTTATAATAGCCCAAGATCTGATGTGTAAGAGATAGGACTTCATTCTTTCAGCCCAGATACGGTAATCAACGCCTGCAAATGTGTTGATAGAATCAATTCCAGTGGAGATTTTTGACGACGACATGATTTAATATTACTTTTGTGACTGTAAAATCATTTTTAGTAATTTTGAAAAAATTTTTATATATATAAAAAATTTCATCGTCGTTGAACACATCCTTGAGATATGTGTTGTCATTGTGTAGATCAATGACGGGCTTTTTGGGGCCCATAACCTGTTGAGCAGCAATTGGACATCCTTAAGATGCCAATTGTCCCAGTGGTCATCACTGTCTTGAACGATGAACTCATATGTCCGTCAGACATAGAGTCATCGATTCATGATGACAAGAGTATTGTATCACTGTCATAGACAGTGACCAGACACCTCTCCAGGTGTTTTGAGTATTGTATCATTATCAACGACAATGACCAGAGACCTCTCCAGGTCTTTACTCTCATAGAGAGGAGATACTCACATGCTGGAAAGCAAGAAAGAGCAACTAACTGTTTATTGAGATACGAGCATTCTTATATACACTTCTAGTGTTGTGCTATGGTATTGTAAATAAACATGTACAAATATTAAATAAACAAAATAATAAAAAGTTCGTTTAACATTAGTGTTACTAGGTCCCGCCGCCTTTTCAATGACCTGCGCATATGACCTTTTTGTGGTGGTGACTAGCGACGGGTTCCTTGAAGGCCCTTGAATGAAAGAGGAGATTGTGGGAGCGGGTGATCGTTTAGTTTTGGATTTCCCATGTCCCCCAAACTCCGCCTGCAGCCGATGATCTGGGAGGTGTTCTAACCGTAACAATTCTTCCCAGGTGTAAATTTCATCATCAAATTCCCTGATTGCTGATTCCTCGATCACATGGAACTTCCTAGGGTCCCTATTGTCCTGTAGCACGAACCGAGCTGATAAGTCTCTGAGTTCAGGGTCCCAACTAAGAATGTCCATAACATGCGGCCACCGTGGCCAGCAGTATTTGTCATGGTATTCTTGTTTGAATAGTACCATGTAGCACAGCCCGTCTTTGCGCCAAGGGTACTTCTTGCCTTTTCCTTTTGTGGCTGGTCCTGGCATCACTGCCTGTCCACATGGCACGTTTTCCCTCCACGCGTTTAATCTCTTGGCGCGGTCTCTGAGGGTTTCGTCGCCACCACATTCTTCCAATAGCTTTTCCAACTCAATCTCTCCTAGCTCGTGGAATACATCATTTACGTATGTCATTCCGTTTGCCAAAGATGGAGTTGGCGTTCCTGCTCCTGACCTTCGTGATGTATGCGTGCGCATGTAAGGATCATAGCAAAGTCCCTGACGACGCTGTTCTGCCTCTTCTCGCCTTTGTGCTTTTCCCAAAAAGGTGCCCTTGATATTTCCATTGAGCGCATGCATTAGCGCGTTCCAGTCCTGATGCGACATCTGCATTCCCTCATTGAAATACAGTGTCCACGCTCCTTCCTCATAATCTATGGCGGCCACATCGATATGGTACCTTTCAAGTGCCTTTGCCACATCTTCTACCACGAGGAGATACCTATTGTAAGGTACCGCCAAGATTGCCTTGACGACTGCGTTATTGGGCCGTCCTCCGTATGCTTTCTCAATCAGGCCCACCAGGGTCCCCTTATCCCGGCGCGCTCGGAGTAATGCCTTATCCAGGCGCCGTTGTTCCAGAAGGGCTTGCCAAGCCTCTTCTTGCTTGCGGATCTGCTCCGCCTCCTTGATCTTGAGCTCGTTAATGATTCGTTGTTGCTGCCGAGCTGCCTCTGCTTTCAAATGTTTGCGCCACAATCTGACATGGTTGTCGTGACGCCTGATGACCGAGTCACCAACGAATGCTGCTGGCCTTAACTGCACCGGTTCAAATGCTGCTGCCCAGTCCGCTTCGAAGATTCGTCCAATCTGCTCTAGTGTCGCCTGGGCGTAGGGTAAAACATAGTTGAACAATTGCACCATTGTTCCAAAAATAAATCTTCAACCGAGCCAAGTACTCCTGACTTGCACCTCGGTCCGTTCGTGTGGCCTTTGTCGCCTGAGGTCCCTGTCAGATGACAAGGACTGCTGTCTTTTCGTCGTGGACTACCCTTCCCGGCATAGTCAGAGTACAATGGGGTCAATAACGCACCCCCACTTGTATGTTCGATTTAATTCCGTCAAAAGACCAAAAGGGGTGGTGCCTGGCTCTTCACTCAGGTGTCCTCGTGCTCAGGTAGCTAAGACCTGATACGTGATTGGTATCCTGAGACTGTGTGCCTTGATACACGTCACGCCAATTGATTTTCTTCGACGGTTCCACTGCCTATTCCGCAAACACTAGTGTTGGTGCCAGTAAGACCCTGCCTGGTCGACTACTGCGAGCCCCAACTCTCGTCTAGCGTCTGTTGTATCACCTAGTGTGGTCCTTACATCAGTCGTGACGCAATGTCGCCTAGTCGATTTTGAGAGTGATGATAAAAAATGAAATGATCCATTCAACGCTGTGAGCGACAATGAGCAAGGCATGCCTGGCACTGTGTGCAACGATGAAGGGTGTGGTTGAAAGACTCTAGATTATGTTAGGACGGATCCCACCACAACCACAAGCCTCGTGAAAGAGTGATAGAATAAAGAGATAAAGAAAACACAATAGACTAGTAACCTGGTAGGAGGAAACTATCTAGAGTCTTAGAGACTCGTACCTACAAGACACCCTCCTTATATACCCCAATGCCTTGGTCTGTGCGCACAGACTGCGCAGCCGTTAGGCTGTGCACGCGCAGCAACAAGACCTAGGCCTACCATCTAGAACCGCCCGGACTCGCCCAGAGTCTTAGCCCCTATAACCCCATATGCCACGGTACAGCCACTTGCTGATCTAAGCCCTCGGAGTATCCCGTTAGGGGTGGGAGTTGTTGCCCATATTCAGAGAAGTGTCGATAGAGCCCCAAGGAAAATAGATAAAAATATAGAAAAATCCAGATAAAATCGTAAGGTCGTAACACGACGCCTCTAACAAGGCAATAGGAGCGGTATTAAAACAAGCGGATGACTCTGGCGCATTACATCCCTGTGGATTTATTTCCCATGCCTTAACACCAACGGAACAGAACTACCAGATTTATGATAGAGAATTACTTGCCATCATTAAAGGGTTGGCAGTTTGGCGTCACCTTCTGCATGGATCATCTCATACTATCATTGTGCATTGCGATCACAAGAACCTGTCCTATTACAGAACGGCTCAACAATTAACACCCAGACAAGCCAGATGGTCCTCTTTATTATCTGAATTTGACCTCCAGATTGAACATGTACCAGGAACAAAGATGTTTGAAGCAGATGCTCTATCTAGACGACCAGATCATATGGGAAATGATGAAGAACAAACCACAGTCACTATGTTACCAAATGATCGCTTCATTTGCCTCATCAATAACGATTTAGCTGATGAATTGAAGAAGTATATGGTGAATGATGATTTTGGGCGAATTCTGATTGATGTTATTAAAAGGCAAAGAGCGCCACCAATCAAATCAAAGCTACAAGATTGGACATATACCCATGGCATTGTCTACTATCTTGGAAAGATTTATATTCCTGATTGGATCGAATTGAGGACTAGATTAATCGCCATTCCCACAGCAGCACTCAAGATGACCGCCCCTGCAGCAGAAGAATGCCTTCAGATGCTTCGAAGAGCGAGAGAAGAGGCATTAGCAGCACATGAACTTGCCAGGCAATCAGTTGCTCACAGATTCAAAGACAAGTCAATTAAATTCGAAAAAGGCAACAAAGTCTGGCTCGAGAACAAGAACCTACACATCCCATATCAATCAAGAAAGCTTGCACTGAAACGAGAAGGACCCTTTCAGGTTGAACAAGTCATGGGACCAGTTACATACAAGCTGAAATTACCGAAACAATGGCGCATTCACCCTGTATTTCATGCATCGCTTCTCACTCCATATAAGGAAATGTCAATGCATGGACCAAACTTTACCACACCACCTCCTGATATAGTAAATGGGCAGGAGGAGTTTGAGATTGAAGCTATCCTTGGACATTGAAAACGCGGAACAGGCTATCAATATTCGGTAAAGTGGAAAGGCTATGGATTGAATGACAATACCTGGGAACCTGAGCGCCACCTGGGAAATGCTGCGGACGTTCTGATAGAATATAAGAACAGAAGACACCTATAGAACTTCATCTATGGCCTATAACTGATCAAAGAAATTCTGGAAAACCCTTTATGTGCTCAAAGGACGATTCCTTCCCCCTCGAACTCGTTTATTACCACATCGTCACAATAAGAAACACCTAGTATGACTCCCACACGCATGATGCTACCCAATCACCAGTAGACACATACTTTTCATTTCACCAAGATGACCATTGTCATCATCAAAAGTTATTCAACCAAACTTTACTGCACCAAGAACGAGAGAACAGGAACAAGAATTCCGAAATCTACAGCAATGGACCCTCCACAAAATGAATATATGGGTATTAGATCGACGACGAGATCTACAAGAACATGGGTGCGACCGTTTCATGCAATTTTATCATCTCTTCCCACAGAAAATCGAATTCCGTGTGGAAAATCTTGATGCAATCATTCCACCACCATATGATTCGTTAACATGGGAGTGCATTCCCCCTCCTTACCCGCCAGAACCTCCACATTATCCTACCTATGACTTCGAACCAGGATACCCAAAGATTACCAGCAGGGTCACAGCTCAAGGAGCGTTCATTAGGGAAGACGAATTCACTCGACCAAACACTCCTGAATCACCATCAGATGATGCACTGTATCACGCCATTCTTGCTCACTCCACAGAATCTGATGGTAACGAAACAGAAGATTCTATGGAAGACCTTTACGTTTGGCACTCTAGGATAAAAAAACGATCCACCAGCTATCCATTCTCTCCATCTCATTTGATATACAATGTTCGCCTTCACCATTACCCTCGCCTACCTCGTCGCCTTCGTCCTCGCCCTCCTGATCACTGCATGTGGTCATTGCTACATCGAACCCGTCGCCGCCGCCTCCCCCTTCCTTTCCACAGCCCATGACCTCCCCCTCGAGGTCTTCATCACCACCACCACCACTATCGATGACTTCGTCTGGGCCGACCTCCCAGAACTCCACCAGCACCCACAGGAACTCGAAACCATGACCTTTGCCACCCCCATCGTCCAGGATCCCGTCACCCACATTCCCTACGCCCACCGCCCTCACCATTCTGTCCTCTCCCCCGTCTCTGAAGCCCTCAGCACCCTCGTTGTTGACTTCAACCAGCTCTCCATGCCCCTCGACGCCGTCACCCACCTCATGCTCTCCACCGATCCGCAATGCCTCACTTATGAAGAGCGAGACAATCTTTGGGAGCACACCAAACAGCTGGAGCGGTCATGAAGACCCTCCAATGGCGCATCGAGGCTGCCAACAAGGACCTGGACTCCATAATCAAATGGATCGAATCCAGGAAGGACCATGGCTGGACCACAGACGCACAATGGTAGAAGTCGGCGACTTCTCGCATACAAAGGGGGTAATGTTACAATTTCTTTTCCTCTTCTATGATGGACGCTTTATTATTACATCATCATTACTATACGGTTTAGTGGACATTTATCTCCTTTTGCTAACACTTTCATATTTCCTTTCATAGGTAGTTAGCTGCACTTACTGCGCATTTCCTTTATAGTTTTCCTTGTTCTCAAAATGTATATAAACCCTAGAATATCCTGTACATTCTCCAGTTCCAACTTAATCAAATCCTACTCTCAATTTTGACTCGAACTCCTTGCTCTCTTCCTCTTGAGCTCGTCGTCAACTTAAAGACCTTCGTCATCGTTTGACTTAGCATCCAGAACCTGTCCAGTAGGCTGGGAGCAGACTGAGACTCTGCTTGCCACTGTTGACTTAGAACGAACCGCATTGGGAGCATCGATCCTAACACGAATGGGCAGAGCATTACTGCCAGGGCGTGCGAGCAGAAGGGATAAATGTGACTGGTCTACGTCCAAGACAACCTCAGCGTCATGTCAGTTGGCTTCATGCTTCCGTCTTCTTGCGATGCCATCACATCAAGTCCAGTCTTAGATGGTCTTGACATTCACAGTCCCACATAGTTTTTACCATTATTTAACCCTAATTGCCAATGCCACATGTTATTAAGACTCCTTAAGACTTTTTTTATACATTAGAAATTTTTACAAGTCTTTTACAAAATTTTCATTGGCCAAAGCTAGCTTAACAAATTCTGTTTTTCCTGATGTTGTAGATGTGCTCGCAGTGGTTCCCCTGTCTCAGCGTCCCACAATTGGATTTTCTGGTTGGACGACACGATTCGCTTGCCGTCTGGCAAGAATGCAACTGACAAGACAGAACCTTGATGTCCTTCTAGAGGTGCTCGCAGTGGCTCTCCCGTCTCAGCATCCCATAATCCGATTGTCTTGTCTTTCGATCCCGACACAATGTGCTTGCTGTTTGGTGAGAATGCAATAGACCAGACTGAATCCTTATGCCCCTCTAGAGGTGCTCGCAGTGGCTCTCCTGTCTCAGCATCCCACAATCGGATTGTCTTGTCAGACGACCCTGACACAATGCGCTTGCCATCTCGCAAGAATGCAACCGACCAGACAGAATCCTGGTGTCCCTGTAGAGGTGCTCGCAGTGATTCTCCTGTCTTGGCGTCCCATAATCAGATTGTGTTGTCAAACGACCCCGACATGATGCACTTGCTGTCTGGTGAAAAGGCAACAGACCAGACTGAATGCTGATGTCCCTCCAGAGGCGCTCTGAGTGGCTCTCCTGTCTCGGTGTCCCACAATCAGATTGTGTTATCAAATGACCCCGACACGATGCGCTTGCCATCTGGTGAAAATGTAACAGACAAGACCAAATGCTGATGCCCAGTCAAAATCAGATCTGATGGTGACAAGGTAGATCAATTAGCAATGAGTACTACTTCATTTGGGGCCGATAATACATTTAAATTGTTGGTAACTGTGAAATGAGCCCTTTACTCGATGTGATATCAAGTTGGAACAATTTATGGATGATGTTTGTTGATTTAATCTGTCTTCAGTGATATCAAACATTTCTCATGTTCCCTATTTGATTTGGATTGCACTTGATTGTAATCAAGGAAGAATCAATGTCTCCAAATCAAATTGATCTAGATTACTATGCATCAAATCATCTACATTATTATCAATTTTTAACTGTTCTGCTCCCATGGAACCTTACAAATCTGGTAACAAGCCACCGATGTGAACCAATTAGCATCTGTACTACCAAAAGGTCTTATCTTAACACAATAGCTGCTGCAGAGCATTCTTCCCACATCAATGAAATCAGAAACAGATATCAAAAATCACTAACTCTTCAAAGAATCAGGGTTTACCTTCTTTTCATTTGCTGAAAGGCCATCATAGTATTCTTTAAATTCCACAGCCAACCCATTGGGATTTTTACTTTCCAGTCCTGAGCACACAAATTCCTGAAGAGACTTAGTAATTGCCTAGAAGAGAGAAAGTAGCATACCTGGCAGTTAAAGAGGTACCCGGACGCAGCTTGTTCCCCCTTTTGTTACTTGTGGTCATGGGCTTCAATTTAATTTGTCAGCTGACTTGTGCTGACAGGTGCTTCAGGACTTGTTTGTGTGATTGTAGATGTGGGAAGACCTGGAAACAATGCCTCAGAAACCATGGAGGATGGGGCAGAGGGAACAGCAGAGGGAACGGTGGAGGGCACAGAGGCCACAGCATATGGCGTGGCGGAGGCAGATGGCGCTGATGAGCATCCAGCAAGTCTAGGCAGTGTTTGCGACAATTACAAGAGACATTCAAAGCAGCCACGAAGCTCAGAGACACATTTGAAACAATTCATAACTTCGATCCACTTGTCTGAGCCCAGCAGTCCCAGTACCACATTCGAGTAGCAGCCTAGGAGACATCCCGAGATCTAGCAGCAGTCCACAGACACAGAGCGTTCCAGAGTGCACAGCACTTTAGCCATTTGAAGCCATCCAAGATGTTCAAGATCTTTGATCAAGCCTTGTTCCCTTGTCAGCAGCTCCCAGTCATTGCCTACTGTTCGTTTGGACCCCTAGAAACCCCAGGCATCTTCTAGAACATTGCACGAAGCCCAGTTGTCATCAGGATTGTGTTGTCATGGTTTGCACAGCATATGTTTCACTTGCTCCACATCGTTGCCAGTTCAATTTTAGACTATTTTTAGCATCAGGCAGCCCCTTTCATCATTTCCCCCCCTTTTCACTTATATAGGATATCCCCTGTATAGATACAAAAAAGGGAGTCAGCCCCCAGTTGTGTTCCCCCTCAGAGTCATGATTGTCTTGCCCTTGCACCCCTAGAGTTGTTCCAGCATCCCAGCCACCTAGTTGAACCTTGCCTTGCATCTTCGAACCACATTCAAAACCTTGTCTAGTCGTCCTCGCCTTTGTTTGTCTTTGTCCCTTTGTCGTTTCAGTGCCTCCTGGCACTCCCAGCTTCATAGTGCAGTTCTACAGGTCTCTCCACTTGCAGCAGTCGCTCTAGGCCCTCTTGATCCCCTCTACTCCTCCTTTCGAACTTTGATTTGATCGTCCACTGAAGGTGTTGCCCTGGTGTTGGTTTTAGGGTTTGGTGATAGAGTTCCCACCTAGTTGTGCATCAGCGCGACAGTGGAGGGCACAGAGGCCACGGCATACAGCGTGGCAGAGGCAGATGGCGTGACAGTGGAGGGAACGGTGGAGGGCACAGAGGCCATGGCATATGGCGCAGTGGAGGCAGACAGCATGGCAGACAGCACAGCAGAGGCAGAGGGTGCAGCAGAGGCGGAGAGCAAGGCAGAGGGTGTGGCAGAGGTGGAGGGTGCGGCAGAGGCAGATGGCGCAGCAGAGGCAGATGGCATGGCAGAGGCAGACAGCATGGCAGAGGCAGACAGCGTGGCAGAGGCAGATGGTGTGGCAGAGGCAGATGGCATGGCAGAGGCAGACAGCATGGCAGAGGCAGACAGCGTGGCAGAGGCAGATGGTGTGGCAGAGGCAGACGATGTGGCAGAGGCAGATGGCACAGCAGAGGCAGATGGTGTGACAGAGGCAGCCAGCGTGGCGGAGGGCACAGCAGATGGCACAGCAAAGGACGTTGCCAGAGCCATAACAGGGAGTATGCTAGCGCCATTGCCCATACAGGAAACCAGTTTAGCATAGGGAACGCTGTACTCAACTTGCGAAGACAGGATTGGGACACTGCCATCTACAAGTTTGGCACGTTTGTCATTCTCAGCTTGTGTTGCAAGCCAGACAGGCAACATAGTGTCTGTAATTAGCTGGAACCTGCATTAGATGATCCGTACATTAATGAAACTAAGGAACATACATTGTCTCTATCTGGGCACATTGGAATAACTGGCAGTAAAGATATGTTTTGGGAAAGGCTGGGGGTGGCTTTGGCAATGGCCTCAAATAAGGGATTTACGATCTAGAATAAAGTTGGATCAAGGATACTGGATGTGTTTGAGCACGAACCTCTGTGAATGATTTCTCCAATGTTTTAGACTTTTTTGCAGGGTGGATGATCTCCGATGGCTGTAAAGATTGTTTGGAAGATGAGCTGGATTGTGGCAACTGCAGTGAAAGCTGACCGTCACTTTCAGGATTCTCCTCCTTGACAATGCTAGACTTCATATAGTTGGTGTGCCAGGAAGGATAATTGATCATCACAATAAGGTCAGCCTTCCAGTCATTATCACAGAGTCTTAACTTGGGAAATTTTGCTCTCATTTCATGCCAGTAATTGCAGATGGTCTCTAGTGTTAAAAGTTAGAATAGATAATTAAGAATTAATTAGATAATTAGAATTAGAATTAATTAGTGTTTTATATTTAACTAAATATCTATTCAGATTATGTGATATCACATGATTAGTCATGTGATTATTCACATGTCTATAGGCTCATCTAGACTCTGATTAGTAATAATAAACTCTTATTTATACTTGTGTACGAAATTATAGAGTTCAGAGATATTTATATCTTTGACAGATACTATAGAGTTTGACAGATATTATAGAGTTTGATGGGATGATTATCAACTGAATTGAATAGTTGATAAAAATCATTTATATTTAGAACATGACTCATAAATGACTCATATGACTGTGCATTGCTGTGCAATGACTGTGCAATGACTCATACTGCTGCGCATGAGTCATATAGCCGTGCACATGAGTCATTTAGAAGGAAATGATGTCATATAGAACATCATAGAATGATTAAAAATAGATAATAATAAAAGAAACTCGTTTAATAGTATTTTTATTATCATATTTTGTACCTAGATTAGGGTTACTGAAATGTATATAAGGAGGGCGTTTTGGACGCTAAGCTCCCCAGTTTTTCCACCTAACACACAGGCAGAATAAGCTACACTACTAAAGATGTAAGTAATTGAAACCTTACTTAGTCAGTGCACTGTGCTGCTGTCCCTTGTTTCAATAGGTTATGGGCCCTGCTAGCAACAGCCTCAAAAGCAACCTGTGCAGAGTTGTTATATGCCGCGGGAAGGATGCTGGTTATAAATAGATACAATGTATTTTTAGATAGACATTAGATCGGCTAGATCCCACTCAAGATCAGGCAAGCAGATATGGCTGATGGCCCTCTATCTGGTCTGATGGGATCTCATAGCTGATCGATCTACTGTGACTGTGACTGTGACTAACCTCTCTCGATCTTTCCTCATCCGTACAGAATGGCTAACCCATGATCATGGGATAATGATCCGCTTAATGGGAGCAGGGATCCCATTTAAATCTCCCTTGAGATCTACAGTGTGGGAGCACTGATTAAACATCTGGAGTGGTGCTTTGGAGTCACCCGCTGTTGTGGAACAGTGAAATCAAAATTCTCACAAGGGCTTGTCACCCTAAAGACACTGGTTTTGCCACACCAGAAAGCAAAAAGGCACGGATTACAGGCCGTCCCAGTCGACGGATAAAGGTGTGGTGGAAGCCACATCTGAAAGGGTTGATGCACCCCCGTTTGCCTGATAATTAATGCCTTTATACCATTATAGGGGTTTTCATCCCCTGGTTATTTCTTTTATTGGATCGATATTCTGTATAAAGGTCGTGCTGAGTGGACATTGTTCCACGTACACGCAGACTAGTGGAGGGCACCCCCTATGGACCCTCTTAGATTAGGACGATCGAGATTGTCACTTTTACTATAGTCACACAGTAGCATACTTGTAATTGGTGAATTTCATACACTGGGAATTTGAAGGAGCCCCAGGTACACTTATTGGCATGCAACATTCCAAACTTCAAGACATTGTTTGCGTTGTTGGCAGCCTATAACATGTTGTTACATAAACAGCACAGCCTGATAAGCACATCTTTTCTCATGTTTCATTCGAGAAAATGAATTAGGCTAATGCAAATTTTAATAGATGTCTCAAGTTTTCCAAATCAGTTTCTTGTCTCAATCTGTTCACCCCATGCTCTACTTGGATTCCGCTATGAATAAACCTGATTACATCAATGCAGGTATTCTTCGTCGTGTAATGAAAGAAGTCCATGGATTGCCGGTTGAGGACATCAAAAATATTATGAAAAAATATGATGCAGATGACATGTGTTATCTTTATCCTGGTCATCGTCTGGCCAAGTTGGTTTACATGATCAATACCACCTGCAGTTATAATTGTATCAAGAATTCTCCTGAAGCTCGGGAGTTCTTTTTGCCTGCCAGGGTCTACGATAGATCTGCCTCACATATATGGAATGCAGTTGATGCATCAGTCCATGTATTTGTCTACAATTGTTTCCTCAAAGAGGAAGTTCGCCTCCACCCTTCATACAACTTAAACAGTACTTCCTCTGAAAAGACGTTGGGAGTCAAATATGTCAATATGAATGGTTTATGTATGAAAGTTTACACTCATCCAAATCAATTAACTGAAAAAATTGATATAGTTGTAAATGAATACGTCGTGCTTAGTGAGGCAAACAAAGTTGTTTACCCCCCTCTTTCTTCCGAGTCACCAATACAGGAAGAGGGGGATAGCAGCAAAGAAGGCAAATACAGTGGCAGCGACGCCGACAATTATGATGGCGACGACGATGATAGCATTGAGATTGATGATCAAGAGATCATCAATAATGATCTTCTTGCACCGCCACCACCCACAATGACTCAGAGTGCCCCTGAATTACTGCCTCTCGTGAACCAACCTCATTACGATGGTCCAGCAGTTCACATGCTTGGTCTTGGAGGACGTCCAGGACCGCGATACGAGTCTCTTAGGGACCTTCGTAGAGAAGCACTTAGCGAAGTGCTAGCAGAAAGACGTAGAGCAGAAAGTCTACCGGTCTGGATGCTAAACGAGAAGGTTTATTATAGTCACGTCGATTATGAGGAGGCTGTTAGGCAGGCGGAATTGCAGAAGATGGACGATGAGTTACGTCACAATATGCAGTTGGCGCAGATCAAGTTGCATGATGTCATGCAAAAAGAAGAACCAAAGGTGACTTATGAAAATCAGCTATTATTTCCAAAGCTGATAATTTTGTCACAGCATACGTTCTTCGGGGTTACAAGAACCCCACTTGTACAAAAATCATTGAGGCACAATCCCCTCAATTATACCAGTCTGGGGAAAAGTTTATCCCCAGTCGAAGGAGAAAGGTCTCCGAGATGACTCCGGTCATCCCCGGAGTTAATGCCCCCGTCGGGCATATTGAAGGAAGATTCGGATCAAGGATCCGAGAGGAGTTATTACAAGGTATGAATAAATATATATGTACCGTTGTGGACCAAAATGGTCCAAATATAAATTCTTTTCAGTTGTGCGATGAGTGTGTTAATCAAACTAAAATATCCCCCAGGAAATCCTTTTATGGGAGAAGAACAATCAGCATTTATGATTCATAATGAAAATGTTGTTCAAGATTTTCCAAAGACAACTAGACCTCTTAATAATACTCTGGAGCCTCAAGCACCTGATTGGGCTTCAGATATGATTAAGATGATTATAGAACGTCTAGATAGAGTTGCTATGAAGCAAAAAGCTACCGATACTGAAGAAGATAATCATGATAAAAAGAAAGATCATGATAATGATAACGGTTGGAATGGTCCTTGGGAAAGTTATCCATTAAAGGAAGATAAACCTTCAAAGGACGAATTGGAACATCAACAACTTAAAGAAGCTATTGAAAATTGGCCTGATAATGAGCATAAATCATTGCCCAGATTGTCCAATTCATACTGGCCTATTGAAGAAGATGATGGTTTATGGCCAGAAGAGAAGAATGTTGTTCCACCCAAATGATCATACAAAGCATTTCGACAAATTCGTCGAGTCAGGAAAGTCAAAGACTTTTGTCCTTTCTTTAAGAAGACTTTTCTTAAAAAGAAGAGCTTCAATAACAAATCAGATGAAGAGAAATCTGAGAGAAAGATTTATCCATTAATAAAGAAACACAGATATGATCATGATAATGATGATTTTTCTGGAGCTACTCAAGTCAAATATAGAGAATTTGGAGAAGTTAAAACGGTTATTCATACCAATGAGCATCCTATTTGGAATAAACCTGGATTATGCTATATGGCATTATTCAAACAAGCTCATTTCTTCAAACAAATATGGGAAATGTATCCTGCTCTATGGGAAATAGTAGCATTACCAAAAATATGGAGACAAGATTCAAATTTTGTCTATAAATCTGAAGGACGACGATACTTGCACTTTGAAGTTACTCAAAGAGGAACTTGCAAATGGTGGAATCTAGACGATATGGTGAAATCTAATTCTAGATTTAATTCATACCTTTGTGGTGGCAAAGATGATAGAGATTCGCTTGAGAAGATGGTTTCTGTCTTCAATGGTGTTTCTGATTATCAGAAATGGCATAAATATTATGTCATATATGGCCATGAAGGGATATACCAAATATGTCATTGGAGAAAAACCAGTACTTCCATCAATGTATACCGACACTGCTTCAGAAAGAGCTTCTGCAGCTACTAAACTTGAATATGAGCTGTCATATAAGAAAATCTGGCAAGAATTACAAGATTGGACTGAATATTCAGCAAGAGCAAATGCGATTTTTCAAATGTCGCTTGCTACGAATCTTCATGTCTATATTAAAGCAACTCCTAAAGAAACTCTAGCTGAACTAGATAAAATATTTGGATTAAAAGGAATAGCTCAATATTTTATTCTTTATAAAAATATATTTAACTGGTCTATGAAACCAGGACAAGACCCTATCATAGCTATATCCAAATTAATGAAATTAGTTGCTGATTTAGGTACTGAGGATAACTACAAAATTCCTGATTTTGTAGTACTTTTCTTTATCTTACATAATCTTGGTCAATCATATGGTACTCTAGTTACAAATTTGATAGATACCAGGGTTGCAGATTTTACGATAGATAACATTATTCCTCGTATTCAAAATGAGTATAATCTACTCATGTCAAAGGGCAAGATACGTCATCATGCTCAAATTGCTAATATTGGATCAAATATTCAAAAGAATCCAAACACAAACCCAAATTGGAAAGATCAACATTCCAATAACAGTTATAACAATAATAACAGGGGAAAAGGTTCTTTTAGAGGACGTTTCAATAAAAGCAAGACATTTGTACCTCGTCAGAGTTACAATAAATTTCCTAACAGAGGAAATGCATCTTCTATGTCAAGGGATGACAAGAAGAAACATAATGAAATCAATAGGGCTAACAAGAAATTGAAGAATAAAGTCTAATCAATGAATTACGAGAATTGAAAGGGAAGAAGAAGGATTCATCCACGACAATCCACTTTGCAAATCCAATGATAGTAGATACAGCTCCTGGGTATTATAAACAATATCCATTGGAAGAATCTGCTGGATTTATAGAAGAACTTGTACCTGATGTACAATTGGATGTTTGGTATATGTCTATATAGTCAAAGAAAGACGTAAAGATAAGTTATCACCAAGAGCTGAACCAATGATATTCATTGGATATGAAAGTAAATCATATAAGTTCATGAATGACAAAAATACTATAGTCATTGCCTCACATGCCATATTTGATGAAAACATATTTCCTAAATTATCTAAAGATAAGATTATCCATAAAGATAAATACCCAACTTTAGATCTAGATAAAATTCCCACAATAGATAATCATTATAATCATGACACTACGAAAAATGATAAAAGGCAATGATTTCATGATTCAAATGATTCTGATGATAGTGATTCGTCGGATACAGATGATCATAAGTCTGACACAAAAAGAAAACCATCAGACAATCAGTCAGAAGACAGTGATTCTTCTAATAATACTTATCTGTTACAAGCTCACGCTCACAACCTAACCACAAGCCTTGCAGAGAGGAGAGGGTAGAGAAGAGGGGGGAAGGAATGTATTAGAACTACTACAATGATAACCTAAGGCTCAGATACAGAGCGTAAGGAAAACCATCTAGAGTCTAAAGAGACTCCAACTATCTACCAAGGTCCTTATATACTCCTCCTAGTAGACCCCTAGCCACCATGTCCCACTGGCACTCCCACAGCCGCGACCACCTTAACTCCCTGCCTTGCTGTGCATCCTATTGTATCCATGCTTCTTGGGCGCTGCCGCCTGTCAACTGTTTAATAGACCAGGCCTGGCCCATTCCCATGATGTCCAGACTTCCCACAGACTGTCCTAGGCTTCCATTATAGGACGCACTACCTCCCAGGCTTCCCGCGATCCCCATAGGTGTGTCTCCTGCCATATCAAGCATTGGTATCCTCCTGATGACTTGTCCTGATGATGCGCTGATGCACCGATGCGTTGATGTGATCTCGAGGCGCCATCACTCAGGGTCTGATCCCCTGTGCTATTTATATCCTTGGTTGGCTCAACCAACCGCCGTCCTGTCTTCTAGTGAGCGCTGCCATGCGCTGACCCACGCGAAGTGTTCCCATGGCCTTCCTAAGGTCCCAGACCATGTGCCAATGATGCAGAGTGATGCCTGATCACCCAATGAATAAAACCGAAAAATAGATGCTAGGATCGGTTCCTAACATTATCATGATGCAAATGATAAATATTTTAAATCACAAAGTAATAAATCACACAAAGATAATATTCCTACAAAGGTTGATAAAGGAAAACAGAAAGATAATATTAAAAGATTAACTTCTTCAGAGATTCAACAACAAGTTGAACAATTTAAAAAGGATTCTGAAGAAATTAATAAAAGATATTCCAGATTTGGAAAATGGAATATTGTTAATAAACAAGTTGCAGAACTTTCTAATAATACTCCTTCAACATCAAAAACTAAACATATTGATTTATCAAGGATATATAAAATACTTGATAAACATGAAAAAGAAAGACTTGCAGAACTTGATAATCTTCCTGGACGTAATAAAAATCTTAAAATAGATGAGAAATCTATTAAAGAAGATATTAGAAAAAGAGTCAAAGAAATCTTTGATAAACCTCTTCTTAAATCTAAGTTTGAATTAAATACTGGACATTTTTGGGATCCTACTGTTAGCATTAGAGATAATGTTACTACAGGTTCTAAATATATTGGAAAAAAGTTAGACCTGCAAGCAGCTAAAAGAGGAAAACTTGATAATGATAGACCAAAAATCATACAAGACCCAATATCTCATCCATTTGGTTTTAGAGAGCAAGAAAGAAAAGTTATACAACAAAAACTTGCTACTAGAAAATCGTCAAGGAAACCAAAAGTTAGAATTATTGATAATAATGTTTATGGAGATAAACATCCTGCTAAAATACAAGCAGAAATTCAAACAGATAAAGATTTTGAAAAAGTTGTTAACAACAAAATCAAAAAGAAAAGGAATGGCGTGATATGCTTAAGAAACCAATTAACATATCAAAGCTACAAGAGTTAGATACTAAATTAGCTAAAGAACAACGAGTTGTTCAACCTGAATTAACTTTAGAAGATCTCATGCCTATAGATAAATCTAAGCATGAAAGAGATCGTCTTAATAAACTCTTTGGTAGAAAACCTAGAAAGGAAATTATTGTTGAACCAAAATTAGATATAAAATCTGATGATAAAAAGGTTAATGATAAATCAGAAAAATCAGAAGAAGATCTGGAAAGAACAGTAACACCAGCACCTTCTGATAATGTGATTACACCAATTCCTAGTTCTCCAAGTTCAGATATCAGTAATGAAGACTGGAAGGAAAGACGTAAACAAAGACAAAAAAGAATGGATAAATTCTTATTATCCAAAGCAGCAGCAAAACTTGTAGATCAAGAAAATAGGAAAAAGGGTATACCTGTTGTATACAGAGATCTTTTAAAGATAAAAGATAAAGATCCTGAATCATATTCAAAATGGGTAGAAGCTATGAAAGAAGAAATTAAATCTATACAGAAAAGAAATGTATGGGAATTAGTTGATAGACCTAAAGATCGTAAACCTATAGGTTGTAGATGGGTTTACACTATAAAGCAACAAGATAATAGATATAAAGCGTGATTAGTTGCTCAAGGCTTTTCACAAGTACCAGGAATAGACTTTGGAGCCACATTTAGCCCGGTTTCAAGATTTGAAACTGTTAGAATCTTATTAGCATTAGCAGCTTTAGAGAAATGGGTACTTAAAGCACTAGATGTTAAAACTGCTTTTCTATATGGCCAATTAGAAGAGGAGATATATATGGAACAACCAGATGGTTTCAAAACCAATGATAGAAATAAAGTCTATAAATTAAATAGAGCTTTATATGGTTTGAAACAAGCATCATTAGCTTGGAATATTCAAGCTCATAACAGTATAACTAAATTAGGATTTAGAAGATTATATGCCGATACAGGAATATATGTTAAAAGAACAGAAAATGACATTATAGTCATTATATTATATGTTGATGACATAATATTCATGGGCAATAATGAAAAGACTGTTAATGATCATAAAAAGAAATTCATGGATAAATGGGAGAGTAGAGATTTAAGAGATTTAAGTGAATATTTAGGAATGAACATTGTGATTGATAAACAAAATCATATAGTCACAATTGATCAAGCTAAATATGCAAAAAAGATTGTTGAAAGGTTTGGTCTTAATGCAAAACCAGTAAATACGCCTTTACCAGCTGGTTATGTACCAAACAAACAAATAGAGGGTCAAGCAACACAAGAAATGATTACATACTATCAACAATTGATAGGATCATTATTGTTTCTTGCAATGTGTACAAGATTAGATATTGTTTATGCAACAATTCTAATGTCACAATTTGTAAGTAATCCTTCACAGGATCATATTAAAAAGGCATTACATATAATCCAATATGTTGGAAGTACATTGGATTACTGCATTAAATATAACGGAAAAGATAAATATGGTTTAATTTGTTATGCTGATGCTGATTGGGCATCAAATCCCATTGATTGTAAATCAACAACAGGGATGGTTGTCAAGTTAGCTGGAGCACCAGTATATTGGAAATCAGCAAAACAAAAAACTATTGCGTTGTCTTCAACAGAAGCAGAATATATGGCTGCATCAGATGCATGCAGACAGATATCTTGGTTGAAGAATTTGTTTGAAGACTTAGGATATAATATAAGATCCATTCCATTAATAATGGATAATCAAGCAGCAATTTATATGGCTTCAAATCCAGCTCAAGAACAAAGAACGAAACATATGGATATCAGATATCATTATATAAGATCATGTGTCAAAGATGATTTAGTTCATCTTTATTATATTAAAACTGAAGATCAAGCTGCTGACATACTAACTAAAAACTTATTGTTGAATAAGCATAATAGGATGCTTAAATTATGTGGAATACACATTTAGTAAAATATTCAACAAGGGGGAGTGTTAAAAGTTAGATTAGATAATTAGAATTAGAATTAATTAGTGTTTTATATTTAACTAAATATCTATTCAGATTATGTGATTAGTCATGTGATTAGTCACGTGTCTATAGGCTCATCTAGACTCTGATTAGTAATAATAAACTCTTGTTTGTACTTGTGTACGAAATTATAGAGTTCAGAGATATTTATATCTTTGACAGATATTATAGAGTTTGACAGATATTATAGAGTTTGATGGGATGATTATCAACTGAATTGAATAGTTGATAAGAATCATTTATATTTAGAACATGACTCATAAATGACTCATATGACTGTGCATTGCTGTGCAATGACTGTGCAATGACTCATACTACTGCGCATGAGTCATATAGCTGTGCACATGAGTCATTTAGAAGGAAATGATGTCATATAGAACATCATAGAATGATTAAAAATAGATAATAATAAAAGAAACTCATTTAATAGTATTTTTATTATTATATTTTGTACCTAGATTAGGGTTACAGAAATGTATATAAGGAGGGCGTTTTGGACACTAAGCTCCCCAGTTTTTCCACCTAACACATAGGCAGATTAAGCTAACACTACTAACAAATGTAAGTTATTGAAACCTTACTTAGCTAGTGTCCTGCGCTGCTGTCTGTTGTTTCAATATCTGTCATGTGCGTCACTCCCACTGTCACTCCCCTCTCTCGCCATCACCCTCGCCATCACCTCCACCGTCACCATCACCGTCACGCTTGTCCTCGCCCCCATCGTTGCACTCTCACCGTTGTCGCCACCCTTGCCCTCGGCCGTCATCGTCACCTCGTCACCCCGCCCTCGCCCTCTTACCATCACCATCACCTCCCCCTCGCCCTTGTCCTCATCCTCGCCCCCGTCCTCAGCCGTCACTGTCACCATCACCGTCACCACCCTCGCCCTCGCCCGTCATTGTCATCTCATCACCCCGCCCTTGCCCTCTTACCATCACTGTCGCCTCCTCATCCCGCCCTCACCCTCGCCCTTGCCCTCGGCTGTCGCCGTCACCGTCGCCTCGTCACCCCGCCCTTGCCCTCGTCCTCATCCTTGGCCGTCACCATCACCGCCCTCACCCTCTTACCGTCACCATGCTCTCGTCACCATGCCCTTGCCCTTGCCCTTGCCCTCGTCCTCGGCCATCGCTGTCACCTCGTCACCCCGCCCTTGCCCTTGCCCTTGCCCTTGCCCTCGGCCGTCGCCGTCACCGTCACCTCATCACCTCTCCCTCACCCTTGCCCGGCCGTCACTGTCACTGTCACTGTCACTGTCACTGTCACCTCGCCACCCCACCCTTGCCCTCTTCTTACTGTCACTGTGCCCTCGTCACCACGCCCTCGCCCATGCCCACACCCTCGCCCTCGTCCTCGTCCTTGGCCGTCACTGTCACCTCGTCACCCTGCCCTCGCCCTCTTACCGTTACCCTGCCCTTGTCACCACGCCCTCTTACCGTCACTGCCACCCCCACCCTCACCCTCGCCATGTCATCCTCCCCCACCACTGCTACAGACTCCTCTAATGGGGCCCGTGTTACGACCTTACGATTTTCTGACAATTTTTCTATATTTTTATCTATTTTCCTTGGGGCTCTACGACGACTTCTCTGGATATAGGCAACGACTCCCACCCCTAACGGGGTACTCCGAGGGCTTAGATCAGCAGGTGGCTGTACCGCGGCATATGGGGTTATAGGGGCTAAGACTCTGGGCGAGTCCAGGCGGTTCTAGATGGTAGGCCTGGGTCTTGTTGCTGCGCGTGCACAGCCTAGCGGCTGCACAGTCTGTGCGCACAGACCAGGCATTGGGGTATATAAGGAGGGTGTCGAGTAGGTACGAGTCTCTAAGACTCTAGATAGTTTCCTCCTAGCAGGCTACTAGTCTATTGTGTTCTCACTTCTCAATATTATCTTTCATTCCTCACACGAGGCTTGTGGTTGTGTTGGGTGTTCCTAACATAATCTAGAGTCTTTTCAACCACACTCTTTGTCGTTGCACACAGCGCCGGGCACGCCTTGCTCGCTGTCGCTCACAGCGTCGAACGAATCTATACATTTCCTCTTACTTTCGACATCGACTAGGCGACACTGCGTCACGACTGACGTAGGGACCATTCTAGTCAACAAAACAGGTGCTAGACGAGAGTTGGGGTGTGCAGTAGTCGACCAGGCAGGGTCTTACTGGCACCAACACTAGTGCTTGCGGAATAGGCGGTGGAACCGTCGAAGAAAATCAATTGGCATGACGTGTATCAAGGCACACAGTCTGGGGATACCAATTACGTATCAGATCTTGTTATCTGAGCACGAGGACACCCTAGTGAAGAGCCGGGCACCACCCCTTTTGGTCTATTGACGGAATTAAATCGAACATATACGTGCGGGTGCGTTGTTGACCGCAGTATACTCTGACTACGCCAGGAAGGGTAGTCTGCGACGAACAGACAACAGTCCTTGTCATCTGACGGGGATCTTAGGCGACAAAGGCCGCACAAACGGACCGAGGTGCAAGTCAGGAGTACTTGGCTCAGTTGAAAATCTATTTTGGGAACAATGACACAATTGTTCAGTTACGTTTTACCCTATGCCCAGGCGACACTAGAGGAGATCGGTCGGATCTTCGAAGCGGACTGGGCAGCAACGCTCGAACCGGTGCAGTTGAGGCCGGCAGCATACATCGGTGACTCGGTCATCCGGCGTCACGACAATCACATCAGGTTGTGGCGCAAACACCTCAAGGCGGTGGCAGCTCAGCAATGACGACGGATCGTTAATGAGCTCAAGGTTAAAGAGGCGGAGCAGATCTGCAAACAGGAAGAGGCCTGGCAGGCCCTTCTGGAACAACGACGGCTAGACAAGGCATTACTCTGAGCACGTCGAGATAAGGGGACCCTGGTGGGTCTCATTGAAAAAGCATACGGAGGACGGCCCGATAATGCGGTCATCAAGGCAATTCTGGCGGTACCTTACAATAGGTATCTACTTGTGGTGGAGGATGCGGCCCGGGCACTCAAAAAGTATCACATCGACGTGGCCGCAATTGATTATGAAGCAGGGGCACAGACGTTGTATTTCAATGAAGGAATGCAGATGTCCCATCAGGACTGGAACGCGCTAATGCATGCGCTTAATGGAAATATCAAAGGCACCTTCTTGGGGAAAGCACAACGAAGGGAGGAAGCTGAACAGCGTCGCCAAGGGCTTCGCTATGACCCATATATGCGCACGCGTACATTGAGAAAGGCAGGAGCAGGGACGCCGACTCCATCTCTAGCAAATGGAATGACATACGTAAATGACGTGTTTCACGAGCTCGGGGAGGTGGAGTTGGAAAAACTACTGGAAGAATGCAGTGGCGACGAGACCCTCAGGGACCATGCGAAAAGGTTAAACGCATGGAGGGAGAATGTGCCATGTGGACGGGCGGTGATGCCTGGGCCAGCCGCAAAAGGAAAAGGCAAAAAATACCCGTGGCGCGAGGATGGGCTATGCTATATGGTCCTATTCAAACAAGAGTATCACGATAAATACTGCTGGCTGAGGTGGCCACGAGTTATGGATATTCTTAGCTGGGACCCTGAACTCAGGGACTTGTTGGCTCGATTCACGCTACAGGACAATAGGGATCCTAGGAAATTCCATGTGATCGAGGAATCGGCTATCAGGGAATTCGACGATGAGATCTACACCTGGGAAGAACTGATACGGTTAGAACGTCTCCCAGACCACCGGCTTCAGGCAGAGTTCGGAGGACATGGGAAGTCCAAACTTAAACGCTCTCCGGCTCCCACGATCTCCTCATTTATCCAAGGGCAATCTAGAAACCCTTCCCTGGTCGCGGTTACTAAATTAACCTATGCACAAACCTTGGAGCAGGCGGTGGGCCCTAGTAAAGCGAAAACGAGGACTCAAGGCGCCGATATGACGTGGTGGGGAGGACCAGTGCAGCGTATAGAAGACTGGGTGGCAACAGATCCCACGATGCCTAACAAAGGGGAGCGAGATCATAAGCGCATGGAAATAGACCAATGGAGAAGGACAGTCGGCAGGGAAATAGATGTCCCTTATCCGTACCCTAGACCTGCTAGTGTTGTAGGAACAGTTAATCCATCCATGCCTGGTTACTGCTACCTGCACTTGATCCGACAGCAATACTGGTCCGAGTACGACTGGCCACAGTATCCACAGGTCCAGGAAATGATGCAATGGGATGCGGAACTTCGAAACACTGAGGTTCGAATCATCATAAGATCTACGTATGGGCGCCGAAATTGTCTTCACGTCATTGCTACTCCATGGGGAGAAACCGGATGGGATCGGATGGCGATCTTGATCACCCAAAAGAGGGGGTACATGCGTGTGGGGGCATTTCAATATACGGCTAACATGGTTACTCGTTTGCTACACGGCATATGGGGGTGGAATAACCTGCAAAACAGTCCGAATATTCCCCCGCCAGCCGCGAACGCAGATCAAACCGCTTTACATGCACATGAGAATGCGGTTATATTGCAAAATGAGCAACGGCTTGATGCAGCATCGGCTATCGGTGGAGCAATTGCGGATTTAATAAACGAGTACAATCGCGCAAACCCACAGCCTGAACCTCAACCTCTCACCAAGGCCGAGATGCCAGATCATTACGAAGGAGATCCTCGCATGGTTGATGGGTGGCTGAGACAGATGGAAATCTATTTCCGTTTGGCAAGGGAAACGTGTGCAGATCGGAGAATCTTGCTGTGCTTATACCGGATTAGGAAAGGGAAAGATAACCGAGCGGGAGACTGGGCAGGAGTGCAGTTGAAGCAGGCGTTAGAGGCGGATCAAGAGTATCAGGACAAGATGGATAACGCATCACCGTTTTGGACACCCGGTCTCTCTTGGGAGGAGCTCAACACTGGGCGATACAATCACCTAACGGAGCCACCCACCCTACTGCGACGACCTCTTTGGAATCAGTATCCCTTCACGACGTGGACAGGGTTTAAAGAAGAAATGCACCATTTCTTCATGTCAACGGAAACTAGGGAAAAGGCGACCGATGCCATTTTGGTGCTGAAACAAGGAACACAGCCGGTAGAGGATTATATCATCAAGTTCAATGCCCTGAAGCCATTGGTTAACTGGGATGATCGGGCACTACTGGCGCACTTCCTGGGACATATCCACCCTGTGCTAGGAAGAGATCTCATTCGATATGGGAACTTGCCGGAGGACGCTACCCTAGATCAAACTCAGAAGAGGGCGATTGAGTTAGCGTGAGCGTATCGAAAGGCAAACGAGGCTTACGGAACGAGCCAAAGCAATGATGGATACAAGGAAAAACCGGTTGCTAAGGATTCGAAGCCGAACCAATTTCAGTATAGCGCCCCTTCAGGATCTAAGTCTACGCGAGATCCAAACGCCATGGACGTTGACAAAACAAAGCGGGCAAAAGGTGCTTGCTTTAATTGTGGCAACACCGGGCATTGGGCTAAGGACTGTCCAGGGCCAAAGAGGGCCAAGGCACAGGATAAGGGCAAGGGACGGATTAGGGAGCTAAAGGTGGAGGATCTCACGGAGGAGATGTGGAAGGAATACGGAAAGGAGAAGGGTTTTGGTGAGAGTCAATAGGCGAGCGCTCAGCACTATTGACAAAAAAGGACTCAGTTGTACACAAGGACTCGTGTATTAGTGTTCCGGATCTTTTATATGAATGTTCATCTTTTGTTCATCGTATTCGGAATCTGAGTGTGAGCGCAAAACCCCGGATAAAGACTTGGACTCCGGCGTGGGTCTTAAGACGCATATGGCAACAGAACAACGAGACCGCAGTGCGGTGTTTGAAAGAATGGGTCCATAATAAACGAGTTCAGCAGGTGGATAAGACACTTGTTGCAGACTTGAATAAGTTGTCGGAGGAAGACGCGTTATGGAATTTAGTACAACTGCGGGGACAGTTGGTGAAAGCTTCAGGGAAGCAGGAAATGAACTTGAAAGGCACAATCACTACCATGGACACGGGTCGTACAATTAATGTTACAGCATTAGTAGATTCTGGTTGTATGGGGTCTTGTATCAATGATGAGTTTGTAGAACGTAACAAGCTCAATAAAAGGAGGATGCTTCGACCAATGGCAGTATACAATGCAGACGGCACGCGCAACGTCATGGGGAGTCTGGAATATATGGTGCAATTTAAGTTGCGTATCGGCAATCATGAAGAAGTGGTCGAGTGCGGAGTGGCCAGACTGGGAAAGACGGATCTGTTCTTGGGACACGATTGGCTCCAGCATCATAACCCAGTGATGGATTGGAAAAAGCAAGAAGTCCGTTTTAGTCGGTGTCCTGGAACTTGTTGGGACCGTTCGGAAGTATCAGAAGCAGAAGGGGAAGTCGATCCCATGCAGCCTCTAGAATCAGGAGAGCGATTATTAGCAGTGCATATTGGAGACCCGGAGTTGCATATTTGATCAGTGGCAATGGACATTGCGGCGAGGGAAGCCGGTGTGGCCATCAAGCGCACTTTGGAAGAGGTGGTCCCTAAGCACTATTTGGGGCATCGAAAGGTCTTTGAGAAGGAAACCTTTGATGAACTACCACCAAGGCGTCCCTGGGATCATGCCATTGAGTTAATACCGGGATCTAAGGCTGTGGATTGCAAGATCTATCCCCTCAACCGCGAAGAACAAGCTCAGTTGGACGAGTTTCTCAAGGAAAACCTGGAGTCAGGACGAATTCAACCTAGCAAATCCCCCATGGCATCTCCTTTCTTCTTTGTCAAGAAGAAAGATGGAAAATTACGACCTGTGCAGGACTACCGGCGGTTAAATGAAATGACGATCAAGAACCGATACCCGCTCCCTCTTATTGGCGAATTAGTGGATAAGTTGTCCAAGGCGCGGATATTCTCCAAGATGGATATCCGATGGGGCTACAATAATGTACGCATCAAGGAAGGAGATGAATGGAAGGCAGCGTTTTGAACGAACAGAGGTTTATTCGAACCCTTAGTAATGTTCTTTGGCCTTACCAATTCACCGGCCACATTCCAGACAATGATGAACAACATTTTCCGAGTCAAAATAGCTGAGGGATGGGTGGTCATTTACATGGATGATATCCTGGTCTTTTCGGCTAATCCACAAGATCATATTCGACATGTCAACCGTATCTTGGCAAAACTGGAGGACCACAAGCTGTCGCTAAAGCCGGAAAAATGTTGGTTTGATCAACCACAAATCGACTTTTTGGGACTCGTAATCAGTCAAGATTCGATCAAGATGGAGCAGGGGAAGGTTAAGGCTCTGGCCGAGTGGCCTATTCCAACATCTAAGCGAGAGCTCCAGCAGTTTCTGGGGTTCATTAATTTCTACCGCCGCTTTGTGGAGGGTTTTGCATGTGTGGCAAAACCGTTGACTAGTTTAACTGGCAAGGTTGACTGGCTATGGACGGAACTTGAGACTGCCGCCTTTCAGGGACTGAAAGACCTTGTGGCGAGGGAGGTGACTTTGAAAATTCCAGATGATGAGGGCCAATTTCGAGTGGAGGTAGATGCGTCGGATTTCGCCATTGGTGGCATTCTGTCTCAACAAGGAAAGGATAACTTGTGGCGACCGGTGGCTTTCATTTCAAAGTCGCTCAATGATGTGGAAAGGAATTATGAGATTTACGATAAAGAAATGCTGGCTGTTATGCATGCTTTCTATGAATGGTCTCATTACCTTAAAGGCGCCAAGGAGATGGTAGAGGTTTTAACGGATCATCAAAACCTCACATAGTTTCGAAAACCGCAGAACCTGAACCGACGACAAGCGCGTTGGGTGACAGACTTGCAGGAATACAAGTTTGTTATCAAGCACCGATCAGGAAAGTCCAATTCTAAGGCGGACTTGTTGTCAAGGCGAGCTGGACACAAGCGAGGTCAGAAGGACAACGAAGGTGTCATCTTATTGAAGGAGCACTTGTTCGTCAGGATATTCGATGATGACAGAGCATTGGAGGAAATCATAGATCGTATCCGGAAAATTCCAAAGCACCAGTGGGAAAAACAGGTTTTAAGGGGTCTGGAGGAAGGTGATGGGGATTTCAAGGTGGATAAGGGATTAGTGGAATGGAAGGGCCACGTATATGTACCCACAGTCAAACGCATTCGAGGGGAAATCATTCAAATTCACCATTCATGGGGACACTCAGGAATTGTCAAAACCGTAGAACAGCTCACCCGCGATTACTGGTGGCCAAACATGCGACGAGACGTAGAAGAATACATCGCCGGATGTGAAACCTGTCAATGTGCTAAACCGGACCGACAGCCAAGAGCCGCACCACTCATGCCGAATGAGGTGCCTCAGGAACCCTGGGAGGTTATATCAGTGGACTTGATGGGACCGCTTCCGGAATCAAAAGGCAATGACATGATCATGGTAGTCGTGGATCGTTTCACTAAGAAGGCCTACTTCCTGCCAACTACGTCATCCATTACATCACAGGGGGTAGCCGTTCTAATGAGGGACAATGTGTTCAGGGACCATGGATTGCCGCACAAGGTCATCAGTGATAGGGGGCCTCAGTTTGCATCAAAGTTCATGGACGATCTTTACGGCATGTTAGGGATCAAGCCTAACCGATCAACCGCTTACCACCTGCAAACTGATGGACAAACGGAACGCGTTAACCAGGAAGTTAAGGAATTCCTGACAATGTTCGTCAACCATAGGCAGGACAACTGGAGTGATTGGCTATCGGTAGTGCAGTTTTGTCACAACAATCGTGTGCACGCCTCAACGGGATTCTCACCGTTCTTTATGAATTACGGACGTCATCCACACAAGGGTCTCAGTCCCACATACAAACCGAAGGTGGTGGCAGTCGAAATGTTGGTAAACAAATTAGAGGATGTTCATTCCCAAGCACGAGCAGTGCTAGACAAAACGGCCACTATGATGAAGACCCGGTACGATGCGGGCAAGTCTCAGGCTCGGCAATATAAGCCTGGTGACAAGGTCTACCTTAGCACAGAGAACTTACCCGTCATTCGTGCAACCAAGAAGTTAGACGGCAAGTTCATGGGTCCCTTAGAGGTAGTCGAGAAAGTCGGCGAATCGGCATACCGGTTGAAAGTCCCAGCTTCCTGGAAGGTCTATAATGTGTTTAACGAGGTTCTCCTCAAACCGTATAAAGAACCAGGATTCCCTAACCAGAAGGAAAAAGTCGTGCAGAGACAGGAAGCGCAAATGGTCGCGGAAAAGGATACGGAGGGGGCGTTCTCAAGAGACCTTGAGCGTGGCAGGCTGGTTAAACCTGCGCTTCATTCCCCTATGGCACAACCAATAACGTCGACTTCCCAGGACGTGAAGTCTTGAGGAGAGGGCTATGTTACGACCTTACGATTTTCTGACAATTTTTCTATATTTTTATCTATTTTCCTTGGGGCTCTACGACGACTTCTCTGGATATAGGCAACGATTCCCACCCCTAACGGGGTACTCCGAGGGCTTAGATCAGCAGGTGGCTGTACCGCGGCATATGGGGTTATAGGGGCTAAGACTCTGGGCGAGTCCAGGCGGTTCTAGATGGTAGGCCTGGGTCTTGTTGCTGCGTGTGCACAGCCTAGCGGCTGCACAGTCTGTGCGCACAGACCAGGCATTGGGGTATATAAGGAGGGTGTCGAGTAGGTACGAGTCTCTAAGACTCTAGATAGTTTCCTCCTAGCAGGCTACTAGTCTATTGTGTTCTCACTTCTCAATATTATCTTTCATTCCTCACATGAGGCTTGTGGTTGTGTTGGGTGTTCCTAACAGCCCGGACTCAGTCGTCTGGGCCCGTCGTATGTTTTTCTTTATAATGTTCTTTTTTGCTAACCTTTATTTCAACTCCCAGGGCTGTTATATGTGCCCTCACCCTGTTTGCCTGCAGCTGTGCCCACCTGCACCCGCAAACACTGCCTATGACCACCCACACCCCTTTTCCCCACCACACCACCTATGACCACTCACATCCACTCCCCCACATGCACACGCACTGGCCCCAAATGACCACCTGCACCCATCACACACACTACCTATGACTACCTATGCCTGTTTGCCCATGCCCACCCATTTGCCGGCCACACCCAATGGTTTGCCCATGTCCTGTTTGCCTGCCCACACCTGCACCCCTTGCCCTGCCATCACCCTCCAGCTGTCACCCTTGCTGTCACCACATCACCCCCACCACCACTGCCACAGACTCTAATGGGGCCGGACACAGCCATCTGGGCCCATTGTATGTTTTTTTTGTTGTGTTCTTTTTTACTAACATTATATTTCAGCTGCCAGCACTGTTCCACATGTCATTTGAGCCCACCCACACCTGCACACACTGCCTACAACCACCTACACCCTGATGCACATGCACTAACCATATTAATTACATTGCTTGTATTTTATGTAGCAAATGAATATTACCTGCTTTGTGTATGAAATTACAAGGCTGCCAAAAAACGAAAAAAATACTGTATTACTATGTTTTTCACATCAGTTGAACATGTGGGAAAAAGTTGAAAAAAATGTGCACCAGAAAGATATCAGTGTAACTTGCTGAGTTTGGGGTGAAATAACATCAGTATTAGTGCATTAAAACTGGAATAAAGTCTATTCATTGTAATGATCCAAGCATACAAAGATCAAGTTTTGGAGATTTCAGTTATCCCCCACATCTTTGAATAATCTGAATACTTTTTTGTAATTCCATGACTGTCAACATTTATTGCTGTTTTTCCACATCTCCAATGCCATGTATACAGAATCATGAAAATGCATTCTCATGTACTTGGTGCATGATAAGCAAAAAGTACACCTTATTCCAGTTCTAACACCAATACCAATATTATTTCACCCAAACTCATCAAGTTACACTGATTTCTTTCTGGTGCATGTTTTTTCAATTTTTTCTCACAAGGTCAACTGATGTGAAAAACACAGTAAGTCCCCCAATCCTATTATAATATTATTTGTGAATTAACAATTAGTTTTGTGATAATTATGATTTTCCTATTGTTGACATGATGACTCCCCTACTGTTTACCTTGCCATTTGCCCTCTCATTACCCCACCTATTCACCTATTGCACACTCAGTAACTCATCCCCACCCTCTCTCCATCTGATCCTGTAAGAAAGGTTGACAGATAAATAAGTATAAACATCATAAAATACAGGTTCACCTCAGTTGTAGTAATAATGACTGAGGGGAATAACTGACAACCTCAGTAACATAAATAGCTACCTAGATATGCTAAAACATATAGGCCAATGTTTTGATGCAGCTGATGAAGGCCAATAGTTATAACTAGGAAGCATACCAAAAATTGGTGATCCACAGCAAGCAAATCATTAATAATCTATCAGTCACATCATGGCACACATGAAACACTTCCAACTTGAATAGTATTGACAATTCCAACCACCACAAATGCATTGGTACTTGCTGGCTGCCCACCTAATCACCACTGCCACCTGCTTGCTACTTACTGTCCACAACCACCTGCCAGATACAGTGTCTCAGCCCTTAGCCCCACCCACTGGTTGAGATGGCTGTTAAGATCGATGCTCTCAACGCAATTCGTTTCAAGTCAACAGTGGCAAGCAGAGTCTTGGTCTGCTCCCAGCCTACTGGACAAGTTCTGGACGCTAAGTCAAACGATGACAAAGGTCAAATTAACGACGAGCTCAAAGATGAGAGCGAGGAGTTTCGTTCAGAGGTTGAGAGAAGAATTTGATTAAGTTGGAACTGAAGTCTAGCTACTTTACAAGACGGTTTATATATGTAAAAGAACAAGAGAAATATAAAAGGAAACGTACAGCTAAATACCTAAGAAAGGAAATGTGAAGGTAAAGTAGCTAAAGGAGATAAGCGTCCATGAAATGCATAACGATGATTATATAATAAAGTAAGTCCGTTAACGAAAGGGAAAGAAATTGTAACATTACCCCCTTCGTATGCAAGAAGTCACCGACTTCTTAACCTGTTCCCCAACCATGGTTTCCACCATTCGTCCACCCATGATCCCTTCGTGATTTCAACCATTCAGCGATGGTGTTGACATCATGGTTAGCGGTTTCAAACCGCCATTGCAGAGTCCTCGTGATGTAGTCTAGCTGGACCGTTTGCTCAAGGATTGCGTCGCGTTCTTCATCCGTGACAGTGTGAGGATCGGTTGTGAGGGCGGTGTTGAGCATGGCGTTGAGGGGTCCAGTGAAGAGTTGGTAGTCGATGATGAAGGTGGCGAGGGCTTCCTGCACCCGAAGAAGAGTGGCGTTAGGAGTTCTGGTGAGAGGTGGTGCTGGTGGAGCGGGTAGGGGTGCTTCTTCCTCAATAAGGAAGTCAGCGAGCTCGTCCGGGTGCTGATGTAGGGCAGCGACGGTGGAGGAAGGGGAGGCGGGCCAATCCGGGAAGAGGTATTCGTCGACGGTGGTGGTGGTGGTGATGAAGACCTCAATAGGGAGGTCGTGGGTGGTGGCAAGGAACGGGGAGGCAGCGGCGAAGAAAGGATCATAGCAGTGGCCACAGGCTGTGACCAGAAGCGTGAAGGCGAAGGCAACGAGGTAAGCAATGACGACGAGGACAGTGGACATTTTGTATCAATGAGATGGAGAAAACGAGTCCATCGAGTGCAGTTTAAATATCCCAAATTTCATCATCAGAGTCCAAAGCTAAGATCTCTTCGATCTCAGGTTCTCTAGTTCTGAGAAAGTTCTCACGAGAGTTCCTAGCCGCTTCTTCTTGTTCTGATCGGGTTCCTGCATTGTTAGGTTGTTGAATACGAATTTGATCAGGGCGCTCATGTCGTGTGACATGTATCTCTGGGTTGTTCATGCTGTCCCGTATTGCCTGATTCAGGAGAACATAATATTGTTCAGTTGCAAGTGCTATTTCCATTTGCGCTTGTGTGCAGTTAAAATTTTCACTTCCCCTTATATTCATTTGCCGTTCATATTGCCATTGTTCCGCGGAGATGTCTCTGCCAAGCTGAATAATCCTTTGTAAAGCTTCTGATAATTCAGGGAAGGTTCGTCGTAACCAAACTCTGTGATAAACGCTGTCATATTGAAAACAAGGGTGAACTGATGCTGGAAGGTAATGTGATTCGGCTTCCTGAAACGTGGGTAACTCCCCTAGATCAAAAGAGAGACGATGATACTGGGGAAGGTACTTTGATAAAGCATTATATGGGATCTCTGTATGGCCTTGTGGATGCGTTCGTTTGTGAGGAGGTAATCGTGATACTTTAGGCGGTTTTGACATCATTGGAACGTATTTCAGTTTCTGATATATAGAAAGTGTTCGTTTGGAAGGGTGTTTAAAGGCAGGAACGAACATCTGCGTGACAGAGTATCTGGTTTTGACAGTAGGAGTGTATCGTCCAACAGTTCTGCAAAATCTCTTGACATAGCGGATATTATGTTTTAATTGGAGGTTGGTGCGATAATAAGTCATAGTGTTGATTGCTTCAAAGATTTCTTCTGTTTTTATATTCTACCAGAATATCCGCAGCATTGCCCAGATGTCGTTCTGGTTCCCAGGTATTGTCATTTGCTCCATAGCCTTTCCATTTGACTAAATATTGATAACCGGCTCTGCATTTTCGATGTCCAAGGATAGCCTCGATCTCAAACTCTTCTTGTCCATTAACCATATCAGGAGGTGGCATAGTGAAATTCGGGCCGTGCATTGAGGTTTCCTTATATGGAGTGAGGAGCGATGCATGAAACACAGGGTGAATGCACCATTGTTTTGGTAGTTTCAATTTATAGGTAACTGGTCCCATGACTTGTTCGACCTGGAAGGGTCCTTCTCGTTTTGGTGCTAGCTTTCTTGATTGATATGGAATGTGGAGAATTTTGTTTTCGAGCCAGACTTTGTCACCTTTTTCGAATCTGATTGACTTGTCTCTGAATCTTTGAGCGACTGTTTGCCTGGCAAGTTCATGTGCTGCTAATGCCTCTTCTCTCGCTCTTCGAAGCATCTGGAGGTGTTCTTCTGCTGCTGGGGCAGTCATTTTGAGCGCTGCTGTAGGAATGGCGATCGGATCTGTTCCATACATAAGTTGAAATGGAGATGTTTTTATTGTATCATGATAACGATTATTGTGTGCAAATTCGGCGATAGGCAAGAGTGGTTTCCATTTGTGGGGTTCATTGGTACAAAACATCTGAAGATAGATCTCAAGTTCTTGATTAACACGTTCAGTTTCGCCATCTGTTTGAGGGTGATAAGCAGTGCTCATCCTGTGATCGATTCCCAGTGCTTTTCATATTTCTTGGAATACTTTGGCAGAGAACTGTGGTCCTCTATCAGAAATTAAGACATCTGGGAGTCCAAATCGTTTGAAGATTTCAGAGATATAAAGATCAGCTGTTCCTAAGGCGTCGATTGTCTTGTTGCAAGGGGTGAAAATTACCCCCTTCGTAAGGCCATGGTCCACCGTGACCAATATTGAGTCAAATCCATCCGAAATGGGAAGATCAGTAATGAAATCAAGGGTCACTTGTTGAAATCAAGGGTCACTTGTTGAAATGGACGTGTCGCTTTGGATGGAATAGGGAGTAATGCCAGTGAATTCGGGTGAGTATTAACTTTCATCTGTTGGCAAAGCGCACAACCTTCCACCCATTCCTTGACATGTCTATACATTCCGGGCCACCAATAATCACGCTTCAGAAGCGCTAGTGTTTTCAATCGTCCAGGGTGTCCAGAAGATAATGCTTCATGTATTTCCTTGATTAACCGAGTGTGTAACTCAATTCAGTCAGGAACATAGATCTTGCCTAGGTAATAAACGATGCCATGAGTATATGTCCAGTCTTGCAGTTTCGATTTAATCGGCGGCGCCCTTTGTTTAGTGATAACTTCAATAAGGATGCGTCCAAAATCATCATTTGCCATATATTTCTTTAATTCACTGGCAAGATCATTGTTGATTAGTCGAATAAATCGGTCATTTGGCAGAACAGTGACAGTAGTTTGTTCTTCATCATTACCCATGTGATCTGGTCGTCTAGATAATGCATCTGCTTCGAACATTTTTGTTCCAGGTACATGTTCAATACAAAGATCAAATTCAGATAACAATGATGACCATCGAGCTTGTCGAGGTGTTAAGCGTTGAGCAGTTCGGTAGTAGGACAAGTTCTTGTGATCACAATGGACGATGATCGTGTGAGGAGAACCATGTAATAGATGGCGCCATACTGCAAGTCCTTTGATGATTGCAAGCAGTTCTCTGTCATAAATTTGATAATTCTGTTCCATTGGTGTTAATGCATGGGATATAAATCCACATGGATGGAGTGCTCCAGATTCATCAGCCTGTTTCAGTACCGCTCCAATTGCTTTATTGGAGGCGTCGGTTTGAAGGATGAACGGTTTTGCAGGGTTTGGCATTAACAATACTGGCATAGAGGCGAACCGTTGCTTTAGGGTGTCAAAGGCCACTTGGCACTCATTATTCCAGTCAAATGGTTCCGTTTTCTTGGTTAGATCTGTGAGTGGTTTTGCGATTGCTGCAAAGTTTCCAATAAAATGTCTGTAAAAGTTTCCAAAACCTAGGAATGACCGGACTTGTTTAACCATTGATGGTACTGGCCAATCAGCTATTCCTGCGAGTTTGATAGGATCCATTCGTATTTTTCCAGGCGAGATGATCATGCCCAGAAATTCAACTTCTTGAACAGCGAATTTACATTTTTCTAATTTCAGGAACAGATCGTTCTCCTCCAATCGATCGAGAACCCTTTTTGTTCATTCTTCTAGTTCGTTCAAATTCTGAGAACATATCAAGATGTCGTCCATGTAGATAATGAGCCATCCTTCATTAATCATGTCTCTGAAATATTCGTTCATCATAGTTTGGAATGTAGATGGCGAATTGCATAAGCCGAAGAACATAACAGTTGGTTCATATAATCCTCTGTTGGTAATGAAAGCAGCTTTCCATTTGTCTCCTTTCTTAATCCTGACGTTATTATATCCCCATCAGAGGTCTAATTTGGTGAAATATTGTGCGCCAGTGAGTTTTGTAAGGAGGTCGGATACCAGGGGTAATGGGTATGCATTCTTGATTGTCCAATCATTTAAATATCTATAATCTTGGCACGGCCGAAGCGCACCACTTTCCTTTTTTGAGACAAAGAAGAACGGCGATGCTTGAGGAGATTTCGACGGTTTGATGTATCCTTTAGCTAGCTGTTCTTCAATCCATTTGTCCAATGACGACTGTTCTTTGATTGATAACGGATAGATCTTGCTAACTTTAGGACTAAAACCAGTTTTCAAATCGATAGCATGATCCCAAGTTCTGGAAGTTGGGAATTGTTCTGATGCCTTTTTTTCAAAGATTGAGTGCCATTTCCCATATTCTGATGGTAGTTCTGTTTTTGATTCATCCTTTTTCAACTGATGTTCTAACGCTTGTGATGCTGATGTCTTAACTCTGATCCAGTAATCGTCTTCTCCCCATTGTTGATTGTCCAATGCCATTTGCCAGATAGTTCCTTCATTCCATTGTTCATCGATGAGGTGTATCGTTTTATCTCTCCAATCAATAGTAGGATTGTTTTCTTCTAACCAAGGGATTCCCAAAATTAATCGTTGATCTCCTAATTTAGTGATTAGAAACCAGTTGCTGTATTGTTTTCCTCCAATGGAATATTGAATGTGGACCCGATGTGTGATCATTCCATTAGTGTTGACCGTTCCATCTGTGTTTCTGACTCTGATTGGTTTTCGCAATTTTTCTTTTGATAACTTGGTGGTTACTTCTTCATCAATAAATTTCCCTTCTGCTCCACAATTGATTAGAGCCGAAGTTTCAGCGGGTAAATCGGACGTCTCCACAGAAATTGAAAGGCGCTTGTCATTATTTGATCTTACTATTACAGAATCAAGTGCTAACTGTGAATGTCCTTTTGTTATGGAAGTGCCAACCACTGTATGATGCTTCCGGGTTAAAAACCCTCATTTTCGAGTTCATTGAGAAGACCTTCTCGTTCATCGGCCTTCATTCCAGCAAGGATCGCTCTGATGCTTGCAACTGGGTTGTCTTTCTTCTCCTTAGGTGCATCTTCAGGGATGGATCTGATCCCTTTATTCTGAAATGATGAGGAGGCCCTGAAGGAGGTGTTTGACGTGGTGTTTCGTTTGGGACAATTCCTTGAAACATGCCCCTGGTTTCCACATCTGAAACACTTTCCAGATTTCATGTATTCCTCCTTTTGTTCATCTGTCAAACGTCCAGTAGGCATCACATTTACTGATCGGGTTGATCCGCTCCTGTTATTGGTGTTTCGATTAAAATTAGAGCGGTTCCCTTGTCCTGGTTTTCGCCCAAGCGCTCGCATCATTTCCCAAGCGCCATGAAGCTGTTCTGCTTTTTCATATGCTTCTTTCATGGATAGAACGTTCACTTCAAGGATCTTTGTAGCAATACTCTCAGGGAGTCCTTTGACAAAGGCCTGGAGCTGCGCAGTTGTTCCTTTCAAACCTGAAGTACCGATCTCCATGCGGAATTTTCTGATATATTCAGGGACTGAAACATCACCCCCTACTCTGAGATTGGCTAGATTGTTCAGCGCTCTGAGAGCACTATTGACTTCTCCCCAATCAGCTAGGAAATGCTTCTTGAATTCTGCCCAGTTCGTCCAAGTAAGGGTTCTTTCTTCTTCATCATCTAATTCATCCTTGATCAGGACTTTCCAATCGTCGAGTTCCTGCCCAAGACAGGCAAGAGTAAATCGAATCTGTTTCTGTGCTTTGCCTTTATAATTATCGTCATTTAAGACAAAGTAATCTTCAAGACTTCCAATGAAAGCCTTTGCTTCAGTTCGTTTTCCTGTAAAAACACGCATAGGCTGCGGTTTGATATCTCCTTTAGAGGCAGGTGCTGCTGCGTCGGTTGCCATCTTTTCTGTTTCTCCTTTTGGTTCTTCTGGTTCTCTTGTTTCGTCTTTCTTCTTTCCTGATTCTGGATCTCCAAATAAACTTTGTTCAATCTGTTTCTGTTCTAGGAAGTCTCTCCAAGGCTGTATCCCTTTGTCTTGGAGTGCGTATCTGTCCTGTGGTGGTCCTCCAGAGAGACTGAGGAACTCGTTCCACCAGGAGGATTCTGGTTCTTCAGTGGGTGGATAAAATAGAGAGTAAAAGTCCTCTTTTAGATCTTCGTTGATCCACTCAATCCAAACGTTATCTGGGAAGACTTCCTTTCCGTTTCCTTCAATATAATCACCTTCAAAGAGGGATGCTGGTACTGGTTCGTTCTTGTTCTTAGTTCCTGAGCGGAAAAACCACCCTGTTCCAGTAGTCGACGGAAAAACCTCTCGTCGATCTAGATAATACTTTCGTCTGAAACGGACAGAGCCGTTCGGTGGTCTGAGGTTCGAGGTTCTGGTATCAATGGTGTCTGGCTAGTGTAGAAACACTGAGCGTTTCTGGGAGTTCCAACTTGTGTTAAGATCGATGCTCTCAACGCAATTCGTTCTAAGTCAACAGTGGCAAGCAGAGTCTTGGTCTGCTCCCAGCCTACTGGACAAGTTCTGGACGCTAAGTCAAACGATGACAAAGGTCAAATTAACGATGAGCTCAAAGATGAGAGCGAGGAGTTTCGTTCAGAGGTTGAGAGAAGAATTTGATTAAGTTGGAACTGAAGTCTAGCTACTTTACAAGACGGTTTATATATGTAAAAGAACAAGAGAAATATAAAAGGAAACGTACAGCTAAATACCTAAGAAAGGAAATGTGAAGGTAAAGTAGCTAAAGGAGATAAGCGTCCATGAAATGCATAACGATGATTATATAATAAAGTAAGTCCGTTAACGAAAGGGAAAGAAATTGTAACAATGGCAATGCAGCCAATGGCCCAGCTCAGCAGGTTGTGCACTGATTGAGGAAGGCACTTTGAATGCACAGCTATGGTGATAACAGTGTATGTAAAGTGCACCAGTGATACTTGTTGTAAAATTATAATTCCAACAAATGACTTGGTTCATCAAGAACCATTCCAGGAGAAGGTAATTTTTATGTTCATATTATTTGGTGAGAATACTTCATGCTGTTTCTGATTATGGGAAATATGCTAAGTCATGCCCTGTGGAAAATGTGTTATGATAGTTGGCCACATCATTGTCAAGAATGGGAAAGTGTCAAAAAATGGGACACTCTGGATGTCACAATTCTTTGCAGACTGGAAATATATGAGAGAAGTGAGCTAAGTGCATACAATGTTTACATGCTATCTGCACAAAATGGCCAAAGTTATGTATGCACAAACAAATGTAAACAACCATATGCCCATATGACACCAGGCAATCACATTCCATGCACTGATAATGATAGCATCAAGTAATGAGTATCTGCACAATAGTGATAGTCATGCATGCACAAGCAATCATACATATGTGTTAAGATCGATGCTCCCAACGCAATTCGTTCTAAGTCAACAGTGGCAAGCAGAGTCTTGGTCCGCTCCCAGCCTACTGGACAAGTTCTGGACACTAAGTCAAATGATGACGAAGGTCTTTAAGTCGATGACGAGCTCAAGAGAAAGAGAGCAAGGAGTTCGAGTCAAAATTGGGAGTATGTTCGATTAAGTTGGAACTGAGGATTGTACAAGGTATTCTAGGGTTTATATACGTTCTGAGAACAAGGAAAACTATAAAGGGAATGCGCAGTAAGCGCAGCTAACTACCTGTGAAAGGAAACGTGAAAGCGTTAGCAAAAGGAGATAAATGTCCGCTGAATCGTATGTAATGATGATGTAATAATAAAGTATCTGTTTTAGAAGAGGAAAAGAAACTGTAACAATATGCACAAATCACACTAAGTAGTGACAATCCATGCAGTGATAGCAATAGCACTCAGCAATGAGCAAGACATAAGCCTGAAACAATATTTTCATGCACAAAGAATGATTCTTATGAAGTCTTTGCTTGTACACATCCAGTGCATTTACTCAAGGGAATAGAGTGACTACCCTGGAAATGGGTTGTCAGGAACATGATGGAAATGGGGTTTGTTATTGTTTGTATGTGTTTTTAGTAGAGGTGTTGTGGTATCAAGAAATATGTGCCTTGGTTACAAGACCTAGACTTGGTCAGGGCTTACCCAGCAGTCCTGGCATGGTCCAAGGATAGGAAGCAGATAGGTAAATGGGAACATGAGAGATGTGGTTTGTTCCTAGTATATGTTTTCAACTGAACCAGGTCAGGCAATGCAAAGGACCATCATAACTTGAGCAATAATTCACCTTTGACACAACTAGGAATGGGCTCAGATTGAACTTGGAGTCCGAGCTCACTCCAAGTTCAGCTCAGATTGAATGGAAAAAGTTCTCAACTTGGATTGAGCTCAGACTGGACTCGGAGTCTACTCGGATTCCTAGTACTTTTTTACCCTACTTGGACTGGACTTGGACTGGACTCGGATTCTACTCGTAGGGGGGGGGGAGTGTTTTCATCATACAGCACTATATGCTGTTATATCAAATCCTAGAGGTGTGGGACCATAGTGCAAGCATGCAGGGATGTTCTAACCTGCAATTACACTTGATATTTCTTAAAAAGGTATTTTTCCCACGGTTCAGTCGGTTCAAGCTCCAGGTGTTCCAGGTTCAGGTTCGGCCAAAAATAGCCCCGAACCAAACCAAACCGAACTTTGGGAGCCCTAGTAAGTGCAGCTAACTATCTATGAAAGGAAATATGAAAGCGTTAGCTAAAGGAGATAAACGTCCACTAAATCATATAGTAATGATGATGTAATAATAAAATGTCCGTCATAGAAGAGAAAAAGAAACTGTAACATTACCCCCTTCATATGCAAGAAGTCACCAACTTCTACCATTGTGCGTCCGTTGTCCAGCCATGGTCTTGTCTGGACTCAATCCATTTGATAATGCTGTCAAGGTCCTTGTTGGCGGCCTCAATGCGCCACTGAAGACTTTTTGTGACGCGCTCCAGCTGTTTGGCATGCTCCCACAGGTTGTCGCGTTCCTCGTATGTAAGGCATTGAGGGTTGGTGGAGAGCATAAGATTGGTGACGGCGTTGAGAGGGGTGGAAAGGTGATTGAAATTGATGACGAGGGTGCTCAGGGCTTTGGAGACGGGGGAAAGGACAGAGTGGCGAGGACGATGGACGTATGGGACGTGGGTGACAGGGTCCATGACGATGGGGTTGGCGAAGGTCATGGGAGCGAGTTGTTTTGGGTGTTGATGGAGTTCTGGGAGGTCTGCCCAGACGAAGTCATTGATGGTGGTGGTGGTGGTGATAAAGACCTCGAGGGGGAGATCATGGGCCATGGAGAGGAAAGGGGAGGCGGCAGCGACAGGTTCAATGTAGCAATGACCACAAGCAGTGATCAGGAGGGCAAGGACGAAGGCAATGAGGTAGGCAAGGGTGATGGCAAAAACGAACATTGTATATTGAATAGGATGGGGAAGATGGGCAGCTGGTGGATCGTCTTTTATATTAGAATGTCAAACGTAAAGGTCTTCCATAGAATCTTCTGTTTCATTACCATCTGATTCTGTGGAGTGAGCAAGAATGGCAGGATACAGCGCATCATTTGATGGTGATTCAGGAGTGTTTGGTCAAGTGAATTCATCTTCTTTAATGAATGCTCCTTGAGCTGTGACCCTGCTAGTAATCTTTGGGTATCCTGGTTCGAAGTCATAGGTAGGATAATGTGGAGGTAGTGGCAGGTAAGGAGGGGGAATGCGTTCCCATGTTAATGAATCATATGGTGGTGGAATGGTTTCATCAGGATCTTCCATGGGGAATTCGATCTTCTGTGGGAAGAGATGATAAAATTGCATGAAGCAGTCACACCCATGTTCCTGGAGATCTTGTTGTCGATCCAATACCCATATATTCATCTTGTGTAGTATCCACTGTTGTCATTTTCTGAATTCTCGTTCCTGCTCTTTTGTTCTTGGCACAGCAGGATTCAGTTCAATAGCTTTTGATGATGATAGAGGTCTTCTTGGGGAAATGAAAAGCCTGTGTCTACTGGTGATCAGGTAGTGTTGTGTGTGTGGGAGTCATATCAGGTGCTTCTTGTTGTGACGATGCTGTAATAAACGAGTTCGGGGAGGAAGGAATCGTCTTTTGAGTGCATAGAGGGTTTTCCAGAATTTCTTTGATTGGTTATAAGCCATAGGTGAAATTCTATAGTCGTCTTCTGTTCTTATATTCTACCAGAGCGTCTGCAGCATTTCCTAGATTGTGCTCAGGTTCCCAGGTATTGTCATTTGATCCATAGCCTTTCCATTTAACCAAATATTGATAGCCTGCTCCGCGTTTTTGATGTCCAAGGATAGCTTCGATCTCAAACTCCTCCTGCCCATTTACTATATCGGGGGGTGGTGTGGTAAAGTTTGGTCCATGCATTGACGTTTCCTTACATGGAGTGAGAAGCGATGCATGAAATACAGGGTGAATGCGCCATTGTTTCAGTAATTTCAGCTTGTATGTAACTGGTCCCATTACTTGTTCGATCTGAAAGGGTCCTTCTTGTTTTGGTGCAAGCTTCCTTGATTGATATGGGATATGTAAGTTCTTGTTCTTGAGCCAGACCTTGTCGCCTTTCTCAAATTTGATCGACTTGTCTCTGAATCTGTGGGTGACTGTTTGTCTGGCGAGTTCATGCGCTGCTAAAGCCTCTTCTCTTGCTTTTCAAAGCATCAGAAGGCGTTCTTCTGCTGCAGGGGTGGTCATCTTGAGCGCTGCTGTGGGAATGGCGATAGGATCTGTTCCATACATGAGTTGGAATGGAGATGTTTTTATTGTATCATGATAATGATTATTGTGTGCGAATTCAGTGATAGGCAAGAGTGGTTTCCATTTGTGGGGTTCGTTGGTACAAAACATCCAAAGATAGATTTCAAGCTCTTGATTGACACATTCAGTTTCCCCATCTGTTTGAGGGTGATAAGCAGTGCTCATCCTGTGGTCGATTCCCAGTGCTTTTCGTATCTCTTGGAATACTTTGGCAGAGAACTGTGGTCCTCTATCAGAGATTAGGACATCAGGGAGTCCAAAGCGTTTGAAGATTTCAGAGATATAGAGATCGGCTGTTCCTAGAGTGTCAATTGTCTTGTTGCAAGGGGTGAAAATTACCCCCATTGTAAGGCCATGGTCCACCATGACCAAAACTGAATCATATCCATCCGAGACGGGAAGATCAGTTATGAAATCGAGGGTTACTTGTTGAAATGGGCGTGTTGCTTTTGATGGAATAGGAACTAATGCTGGTGCATTTGGGTGAGTGTTAACCTTCATCTGTTGACATAGTGCGCAGCCTTCTACCCATTCTTTGACATGTCTGTACATTCCTGGCCACCAGTAGTCGCATTTTAGAAGCGCCAATGTTTTCAATCGGCCAGGATGTCCAGAAGATAAAGCTTCATGTGTTTCTTTGATTAAGCGAGTTCTTAATTCAATTCGATCAGGAATGTAGATCTTTCCAAGGTAATAGACAATGCCATGGGTATATGTCCAATCTTGTAGCCTTGATTTGATTGGTGGCGCTCTTTGTCTTTTAATAACATCAATCAGGATCTGTCCAAAATCATCATTTGCCATATACAGTGACCTGCAAAACTGTTGCAATGTTTGGGAATATTTGAAAGATTGGTAAATATGAGAACAAGTAAAATCAGCAAAATTAATACAAATTATTATGTGATAGAGTAGCATCTGGGCATGGCATTGAGCCCCTACCGATGTTGTTTGGGTATGTGGTTCATGAGATATAAAATGTTTTCCAAGCCAATACCATTGCAACGGTTTTGCAGGTGCCATAATGCAAACAGTTTCTGATATATTCTAATACTTTGTATAGCCCCCCTTTGCCTTAATCACAGCCTGAACCCTCCTAGGCATACTCTCAATCAAATCCTGACACACCTTTGGCTCTATCCTGTCCCACATATCCTGAATCCTGTCCCACAGCTCCAAGACACCAGATGGTGGCTTTTCATATTCACCAAGCCTCCTTTTGACATGTGTCCATAGTTGTTCTATGGGGTTGAGATCTGGTGACTGTGCTGGCCACACCATGCACTCCATTTGATGTTCTTGAAACCATTCCTTGGCCTTTTTGAATGTGTGCTTGGGGTCATTGTCCTGCTGGAAGATGATGTCAGCCACACCTTTGCCATAATAATCCAGGCTGCCTTGAAGTTCATCATCCAAAATGGTGATGTAAAGGTCCCCATCCATCCTTCCATCAATTTTGCAAGCCAGTCCTGGCCCCTCCCACATCATACAACCCCAGACCATCACTGATCCTCCACCAAACTTCATGGTACCCTGCACAAGCCTGTCACTGAGGCCCTCTCCACCCTTCTTCCATGCCCATTTCCTCCCATCTGACCCCAGACAATTGATTTTAGTCTCATCTGACCAAACAACCCTCTTCCAGTCCTCCACTGTCCAATCCCTGTGCACCTCTGCAAAGTCCAGCCTCTGCCTCTTATGCCTTGCAATAAGAAATGGCTTCTTCTTCTTCACTACTGCCTTCATCCCAGCCTTTTTCAGATGTCTCCTCATAGTATCAGGTGAAATAGACTCATTGGTGACATCCTGCAGTGCTTTGGTAGCCTCCACAGCTGTGCTCACTTTCCCAGAAGTGAGGAGGCAAATGGCATGTTGGACATTTCTGCCAGAATGCTTGGTTGGGTGGCCTCCAGCTGACATGGGGAGGTAGGGGCAGTGCTTCCTTCGAAGTCTGGATATAGTGCTGGTGTGTACTCCCATGATGGAAGACACTTCATGTGCAGAGTGGCCAGCAGTGAGGAGAGAGATGATATCAGCCTTTTGAGCAGCAGAGATGGGGTGCATGGTGAGTAGCAAGTGTTGTTGTGGTATATTTGGCATATGTTCAACATGTTCAACATAGTCATGTGACATGTAACCAAGTCACATGACTCCTAGACACTGATTTTGGAAATCATCATGGCACCTGCAAAACTGTTGCAATGGCATTGGTTAAGAAAACATTTTATATCTCATGAACCACATAACCAAACAACATTATTAGGAGCTCATTCTTATGCTCAGATGCTACTCTATCACACATTATTTTTCATTAATTTTATCTATTTTATTTGTTCTGATATTTACCAATCCTTCCAAATTTGCCAATCATTGCAACAGTTTTGCAGGTCACTGTACTTCTTCAGTTCATTGGCTAAATCATTGTTGATAAGGCGAATGAAGCGATCATTTGGTAACATGGTGACTGTGGTCTGTTCTTTGTCATTTCCCATATGATCTGGTCGTCTAGATAAAGCGTCTGCCTCAAACATCTTTGTTCCTGGCACATGTTCTATCTGGAGATCAAAATCAGATAATAAGGATGACCATCTGGCTTGTCTAGGTGTTAGTCGCTGAGCAGTTCTGTAATAGGACAGGTTCTTGTGATCGCAATGAACAATGATTGTATGAGGTGATCCATGTAGAAGGTGACACCAAACTGCCAATCCTTTAATGATGGCAAGTAATTCTCTATCATAAATCTGGTAGTTCTGTTCCATTGGCGTTAGGGCATGGGAAATAAAACCACAGGGGTGTAGTGCGCCAGAGTCGTCCGCTTGTTTTAATACTGCTCCTATTGCCTTGTTAGAGGCATCAGTCTGAAGGATAAATGGTTTTGCTGGGTTTGGCATTAAGAGAACTGGCATGGAAGCGAATCGTTGCTTCAGGGTATCAAAAGCAGTTTGACGCTCAGTGTTCCAGTCAACTATTTCTGTCTTCTTTGTTAAATCAGTGAGCAGTTTTGCTATAGCTGCAAAATTTCCAATGAATCGTCAATAGAAGCTTCCAAAGCCTAAGAATGATCAAACTTGTTTGACTGTTGTTGGTACTGGCCAATCGGCTATCCCTGCTAGTTTGATAGGATCCATCTGTATTTTCCCAGGCAATATGATCATTCCTAGAAATTCGACTTCTTGTACAGTGAATTTACACTTTTCCAGTTTCAGGAACAAATTGTTCTCCTCCAATCAGTCTAGGACTCATTTTGTTCACTCTTCCAATTCTGTCTTGCTTTGGGAACAAATCAGAATGTCGTCCATGTAAATGATGAGCCATCCTTCATTAATCATATCTCTGAAATATTCATTCATCATGGTTTGTAACATAGATGGCAAATTGCATAGTCCAAAGAACATAACAGTTGGTTCGTATAATCCTCTGTTTGTAATGAAGGCTGCTTTCCATTCGTCGCCTTTCTTGATTCGGATGTTATTGTATCCCCAGCGAAGATCTAGTTTGGTGAAATATTGCGCTTCAGCAAGTTTAGTAAGGAGATTGGATACTAAGGGCAATGGGTATGTGTTCTTGACTGTCCAATCGTTCAGGTATCTGTAGTCTTGACATGGCCTTAATGCTCTGCTTTCCTTTTTTAAAACAAAGAAGAATGGTGAGGCCTGGGGTGATTTTGACGGTCTGATGTATCCTTTAACAAGTTGTTCTTCAATCCATTCATCTAAAGACGACTGCTCCTTAATCAATAATGGGTAGATCTTGCTAACTTTAGGGGTAAAGCCGTTTTTCAGATCAATCGCATGATCCCAAGTTCTAGAGGTAGGAAATCGCTCTGAGGCTTTCTTCTCAAAGACTGATCACCATTTCTCATAGTCTGTAGGTAGTTCTGTCTTTGGTTCGTCCCTTTTCAGTTGATGTTCTAGTGCCTGAGATGCTGATGTTTTGACCCTAATCGAATAGTCATTTTCTCCCCATTGATTGTCCAGCGCCATTTGCCAGATCGTCCCATCTTGCCGTTGATCATCAATGAGGTGAATCATCTTATCTCTCCAGTCAATAGTCGGGTTATTTTCTTCTAACCAAGGTATTCCCAAGATTAATTGTTGGTCTCCTAACTTGGTGATTAAGAACCAGTTACTGTGACGCTTTCCTCCAATTGAATATTGAATTAATACTCGATGGGTTATCATCCCATTCGTGTGGATAGTTCCATCTGTGTTCCTAACTTGAATTGGTTTTCTTAACTTTTCTTTTGGTAGTTTTGTTGTTATTTCTTCGTCAATAGAGTTCCCTTCAGCTCCACAATCAATGAGGGCAGAGGTTTCAGTGGGTAAATCAATCGTTTCAACAGTGATTGAAAGGCGCTTGTCATTATTTGATCGTACTATTACAGAATCAAGCGCTAACTGTGAAAGTCCATTTGTTGTGGAAGTGCCAACCGCTGTGTGACGCTTCCTGATCAAAAACCCTCATTCTCAAGTTCATTAAGAAGACCTTCTCGTTCATCGGCCTTCATTCCAGCAAGGATTGCTCTGATACTTGCAACTGGGTTGTCTTGCTTCTCCTTGGGCATATCTTCAGGGATGGATCTGATCCCCTTGTTCTGAAATGATGAGGGGGACCTGAAGGAGGTGTTTGGAGTAGTGTTTCATTTTGGACAATTTTTTGAAACATGTCCCTGGTTTCCACATCTGAAACACTTTCCTGCTTTCATATACTCCTCTTTTTGTTCGTCTGTCAAATGTCCAGTGGGCATAGCATTAACTGATTGAGTTGATCTGCTCCTAGTGTTGGTGTTTCGGTTGAAATTAGAGCAGTTCCCTTGTCCTGGTTTGCGTCCAAGCACTCGCATCATTTCCCAAGCACCATGGAGTTGTTCTGCTTTTTCATATGCTTCTTTCATCGATAAAATGTTTGCCTCGAGGATTTTAGTAGTGATACTTTCAGGGAGTCCTTTAACAAATGCCTGAAGTGTTTTTATAATTGTCATCATTCAAAACAAAGTAGTCTTCTAGGTTTCCAATGAAAGCTTTTGCTTCAGTTCATTTCCCTGTAAAAATGCGCATGGGCTGCGGCTTAATATCTCCTTTAGAGACAGGTGCTGCTGCGTCAGATGCCATCTTTTCTGTTTCTTCTTTCGGGTCTGTGGGTTCTCCTGTTTTGTCTTTCTTCTTCCCTGATTCTGGATCTCTGAATAGATTTGCTTCGATCTGTTTCTGTTCTTGGAATTCTATCCAAGGCTGTAGTTCTCCATCCCTAAGTGCGTATCGATCTTGCTCTTCTATTTCAGTAAGACTGAGATATTCGTTCCACCAAGAGAGTTCTGGTTCGTCTGTAGGCAGTTTGAATAACGAATGAAATTCTTCTTTGTGTTCTTCGTTTATCCAATCAATCCAAATGTCATCTGGGAAGGCATCCTCTTGTCCTTCAGTATAATCACCTTCAAAAAGGGATTCTGGTACTGGTTCATTCTTTTTCTTAGTTCTTGAGTGGAAAAACCACCCTGTTCCTGTAGTTGATGGAAGGACTTCCCTTCGATCTAGATAATACTTTCATTTGAAATGGGCAGAGCCATTTGGGGGTCTTGAAGAGTTTGAGTCAGATTGGGAGTATGATTCAATTAAGTTGGAACTAGGGAATGTACAAGATATTCTAGGGTTTATATACATTTTGAGAACAAAGAAAACTATAAAGGGAATGCGCAGTAAGCGCAGCTAACTATCTATGAAAGGAAATATGAAAGTGTTAGCTAAAGGAGATAAACGTCCACTAAATTGTATAGTAATGATGATGTAATAATAAGATGTCCATCATAGAAGAGGAAAAGAAACTGTAACAATTACCCAAGTCTTTTTCAATTTCAAGAGGAGTCTTTTGACCATATATATTTCCCTCTCTATAGACTGGTTTTCTATCTCTTATTCCCCTGCAAAGAGGAAATTGAATAGGCTCTTTACGTGGTATTCTTTGTTCAGCACATTTGGAATCCTTTTTCTCTTTTCGTGTTTTCTTAATGCTAGGAGGTTCAATCTGATGTTGTGTCCTAGGCCGTTCACTAGGGTTCTCAACAGACCTGTTTTCACTTGGTCCTTGAACATCAGGATCAACAGGAGGTTCCACTTGTGGTTCCTGTTCTTCAACCTCTTTATCTTTATCATCTTTATCATGAGACGATGTCTGCTGATCGTCACATGTAGAGTCATGATTTCTATATGATTTCCTTTTTGATGTGGGATCATCATTATCACTATCATCGAGATAATCACTTTGGGAATCGGAGTCAGATTCTTGTCCATATTGATCCCATTGATCAATACCTGGTGGACATTCAAATATTCTATCTTTGTTGTAATTTTCGCTTTTTTGTGGAAACACTGATTCATCAAACAGTGATTGAACACCTATAAATATTGTGTTGTCTTTTCTCATAAATTTATAAGCTTTAGATCCTTGTTCATAACCTATGAAGGTCATTGGTTCAGATCTTGGTGCTAGCTTATCTTTTCTCATTTCTTTAGGTATAAGAACCCATGCAAGACAACCAAATATTTTAAAGTAGCTTACATCTGGCTTTTTATCAGTCAGATTTTCATAAGGTGTTTTCCAATTTGTTCTTCTTAATGGAGTGCGATTGTATACATGAATAGCAGTTTCAAAAGCAAATTCCCACCATGATTTTGGACAGGAAGACTCAAGTCTCATGCTTTCTGCTTTCTCAAGTACAGTGTCATTAAGACGTTCTGCACGACCATTTTGCTGATGTATGTGAGGTGCACTTTGTTCCCTGAATATCCCTTTAGATGCAAGATATTTGTCAAATTCATGTGACTTAAATTCCCCCCCTCGATCCGATCTGAAATGTTTTACTTTAATATTATGCTGATTTTCCATAACTTCTATGTAACTTTGGACAGCAGTAAAGGTTTCTGATTTTGATCGAAGAAGTGCCATATGAGCAAATGAAGAGTAATCATCTAGTAGCATTAAACACCACTTTTTATGATGATATGATTCCATTGGTAATTCAAGTGGTTTAGAAGCACGCTTATTAGAAATAGGGAAAGATTTATTGTGCATTTTTCCTTGGGCACAACTAGGACATATAGGAGTTGTTGATGGGAATGTGATTTTCTCATCAAATCCTTTAGTATGTTCAAAAGTATGTTTAAGAACATTCTTTGAAGGATGTCCCAATCGTCTATGCCAAGTGTCATAATTGACAACATACGCAGCATGGTCCATTATTTGTCTATCTGGCTTGACTATCTGAGTCAAGACCCAATGAATAGGTTCATTGTCATGTCTAGGATATGCTCATAGAACATGTTGACCAGATTTTAGCAAAAAAATTGTCCCATGTTTATCTGATTGTTCCTGCCAGCCTTGAAGCTTTAACTGACCAGACAATATAAGTCTATGACTAGCTTCAGGCATGTAGCAAACTTTCTCAAGTTTAATGAAATGTCTAAGTGCTTTGGAATTTTCTATTTGAAAGAACACAGTCCCTTCACCTAATAAAGAAACTTTTGATTTTTTATCAGCAGTATAAATAGGTTTTGGATTATCAAAAGGTTGATAACCAGCAAAGTCTTCTAAGTCATGAGTTACATGAACAGATGCTCCAGAGTCTATCATCCATGACTTTCCTTTAAGTGCCATTTTAAGGCAATTATTACAATAGCACACCTTAATCTCACTATTATAGCAGGTAATTTCAGCGATTACATTATCGCTATCTACAGCAGTACATTGATTACTACTATTATTACCTTTAAATTTAAGAGGCTTCGAAATCTCTGAAGTCTTCTGTAACATAGTCCTCACTGATTTATTATCAGTATCAGACTTTAAATTAGTGAAATATACGCACTGATACCAAGATTCTGCATCTTCAAATTCTCCTAGAGAGACTGTATCCAATGCATCATCTTTATCCACATCCATATCATCGCTCTTTGGAATAAAGCGATTTTCTGCATTCCCTCCAGTTTGAACTGGCCATTCAATCTCATCTGCCACACAAAAGCCTTGCTCTTGTAGCATTTTGAGATTATCAGGTAATAAGGCTGGTTCAACCCTGTCAATCAGGGTTTGAGATCCAAGCCTATCAATCAACGCTGCGCTAGCAAAGGTAGGTGCCTTTGCTTTTCCTTTAGATCTACTGGACCCAGCAGATTGTTCCTGTTGCAACAAGAAAGCACACTTCTTTTTCTTATTTGCACGGTTGAAGTGGTTGCGTTCCTGATTAGAACTAAACTGCCTGGATGGTCCTGCAGGCGGTTGATTCTGATCTCTGGATTTTCCCTTGTTATTTTGGAAATTTCCAGACTGACATTGAAAATTGGTCCTATTGCTAGGACCGGCCGAACCAGAGTTTTGCCATTGAGGTCTCATAGGGCCTCTAGTGATGCGAGCTGTATTAACAGCCCCCCCTGATGATGAAGACGTTCAATGTCTTTGCTGTTCTTCCTCTATCTTAGGAAGGACATCAGCAAGTTTTAAATCACTTGCTTTCATAGTGAGAAGAATACTGGACGAGACACCGTCCCATCCTTGTGGAAGTGATGCCAGCACTAACATGGTGACCATATTGTCAGGAAAAGTGAATCCATTGGTATGGAGTTGTTGAGTAGTAGTCAATAGTTCATTAACTGACTCAGTGACTTTGTTGACATTGACTTTCCAATGAATTGCTTTTGAAAAATCGATGAAGATTCCTGCAGCTCCTGGTTGTCCAAAAGCTTTTTCTAATGCATCCCATGTTCTTAATGCAGTAGAGTCAACATAGTGATGCAGTGATGGTGCCAGTTTGAGTGTGATTAATCCAAGTGCTTTGTCGTCGTATTCAAGAAATTCTTCCCAAAGTTCAAGCTTGGTTTGTAGCTTATCCCTATCTTCTTTTTTAGTATCTGCCGCATTATAAAGTACTTTCTCTGAATCAGTCAGATTTGTGATCACTGCTTTAGATCCTTTGACATATAGCCAAAGACCTTTATAATGAAGATAGGCGATCATGGCTACAGACCACTCATTCCAATTTAATCCTGTTAAAATTGGAATTTTGCCGACATCCTCATCTCCACCAAGTGATAGGCGAGCATTGCTACCGCTAGCAATGCTATCAATTTCCATCCATCCAGAAGTAGATCGTGGATTTAATTGGAGATGATAATTGTCGCAAATCTCAGTTTTCATAAGATCAAAGGCAATATTCTTCCTAATCAACTTGGAGTAGGATGCCAATGCTTTGATTTTAATAAAAGGCTGCCATTGATAACAAGGAAGTGCCCTTGTTTTAATCGCTGCCAAATAACAGTATCCACATACTTCCCATACTGGGGTATTTCTGGAATGTACAAAGGGATCTATCATGGTGTCGAGCCTGACATACATGATTTCGCCTGGCTCGAGTTCAGAATTGTCGTTAGCATGCAAAAGTGTGCTATAGTTGTCATCGTCCAACTCTGTGTGTGAGTTGTCCGATTCAAAGATATCGTGATTAATGACGTCTTTTCTGTGTGTAGGAGGACGATTCAAATCCTCAAATGCCTTCCAGGCTTCTTGGTGTTTCTGTTTTTGGCACAATTTTTTGTTAGCCTTTTTAGCAGCTTTCTCCTTAGCTGCTTCAATATTCAGGTTCTTCATCATAACCTGAATGTCTTCTCTCATCTTCTCTATCGGTGTCTTATCAGACTGTGGATATGCAGAGACCAACAGAGGTTTATTAGATAATGTAGCAGGGGTATGATTCCCCCGCTTTCTAGCTGGCACTATTTTAGTTCATCCAACTTTTTCCCACTCCCTAACCAAATACCAGGGTTCAGTTCTAAGTCCACCAGTTCTTGACGTGAGATTGGATGTCGATATGGGCGGTACCAGAACTGCCTTCTCCTCCCAGTCCTTCGCCTCCCCTCCAAGTTTCCCACCCCATCATTGGATGTCTGCAGAGGTGGGGCAGTAGGTGAGTCAAGGATTAAAGGGTGAAATAGTTTTGCCTGCCTGGGCAGTGGACAGGCCTGCTTTAGCTTTATCAGTGTATGACACTGATATCGGTGGGTTGGGAATCTTCCTCCCAGTCCCAATTTCGATGGAGTAAGCCCCTCAAACTTTTGAAAGGCGGTCAGCCTCCCATCGACGAACATCCTTGAGAATATCGAGAATCTCCTGACCTTCTTGGTCTAATAGTGCCTTCTCTTTCTCCAGTGCAAGGCGGCGCTCCTCCATTTGCTGTTGCACTCCGGCAATGCAAGCGCAACATTCCTCCAGGCAGTGGTTTATTGATCCACCAATCAAGAAGCGTTTCTATTATTAACCCAGATATCGCAAAACTGGGGACTAGTAGAGTGTGTCACACTGGTGATTATTGTCACACCATCCAAGGACAAACATCTGCGTGACGGAGTATCTGGTTTTGACAGTAGGGGTATATCTTCCAGCGGTTCTGCAAAATCTTTTGACATAATGGATATTATGCTTTAGTTGGAGATTGGTGTGGTAGTAAGTCATTTTCTTTTGACTTGTTTCAGAGGTTCCTTCTGTTTTTATATTCAACCAAGATATCCACAGCATTGCCTAAGTGTCGTTCTGGTTCCCATGTATTGTCATTTGCTCCATATCCTTTCCATTTGACTAAGTATTGATAACCGGCTCCACGTTTTCAATGTCCAAGGATTGTTAGGAACCAATCCTAGCATCTTATTTTTGGTTTTATTCACTGGGTGATCAGGCATCACTCAGCATCATTGGCACAAGGTCTGGGACCTTAGGAGGACTATAGGAACACTTCACGTGGGTTAGCGCATGGCAGCGCTCACTAGAAGACAGGATGGTGGTTTGTTGAGCCAACCAAGGATATAATAAGCACAGGGGATCAGACCCTGAGTGATGGCGCCTTGGGATCACATCAGCGCATCACTAGGATCAGCCACAGGGACGGCACAGGGGCTAGGAGGCTCGTTAAGGCAGGAAGATTACCAGTGGGGATCGCAGGAAGCCTGGGAGGTAGCATGGCTCATTATGGGAGTCTAGAGCAGTCTGAGGGAAGGCCGGACATCATGGGAACAGGCTTGGCCTGGTCTATTAAATGATTGACAGGTGGCAGCACCCAAGACACATGGACAATAGGATGCGCAGCAAGACATATGGTCTGGGTGCATATGGCTGTGGAGGTGCCGATGGGACACATGGTGGCTAGGGGTCTCCAGGAGGAGTATATAAGGGCCTCGGTAGTTAGCTGGAGTCTCTTTAGACTCTAGATGGTTTCTCTTATGCTCTTGTAGTAGCCTAGGTTATCACTCTTAGTAGTTCTAATATATTCCCTTCCCCCCTCTCTTCTCTATCCTCTCCTCTGCGAGGCTTGTGGTTAGGTTGTGAGTGTGAGCTTCTAACAAGGATAGCCTCAATCTCAAACTCTTCTTGTCTGTTAACCATATTGGGAGGTGGCATAGTGAAATTCAGGCCATGCATTGAGGTTTCCTTATATGGAGTGAGGAGCGATGCATGGAATACGGGATGAATGTGCCAATGCTTTGGTAATTTCAATTTATAAGTAACTGGTCTCATGACTTGTTCAACCTGGAAGGGTCCCTCTTGTTTTGGTGCTAGCTTTCTTGACTGATATGGAATGTGGAGATTCTTGTTTTCAAGCCAGACTTTATTGCCTTTCTTGAACTTGATTGATTTGTCTCTGTATCTATGAGCAACCATTTGTCTAGCAAGTTCATGTGTGACTAAGGCTTCTTCTCTGGCTTTTCGAAGCATCTGAAGGCATTCTTCTGCCACTGGTGCAGTCATCTTGATTGCTGCTGTAGGGATAGCGATCAGATCTGATCCATACATAATTGGAATGGGGATGTCTTTATTGTGTCGTGATATCGGTTATTATGTGCAAATTCAGCGATGGGTAACAGTGGTTTCCACTTATGGGGTTCATTTGTGCAAAACATTCAAAGATAGATCTCGAGTTCTTGATTGACACACTCGGTTTCTCCATCTGTCTGAGGGTGATAAGCTGTGCTCATACTGTGGTCGATTCCTAAAGCTTTTTGTATCCCTTGGAATACTTTAGCAGAGAATTGTGGTCCTCTATCAGAGATCAAGATGTCAGGGAGTCCAAAGCGTTTAAAGACTTCAGAGATATAGAGGTCTGCGGTTCCTAGCGCATCGATCGTCTTGTTGCAAGGAGTGAAAATTACCCCCTTCATAAGGCCATGATCCACCATGACCAGGATGGAATCATAACCATCTGATATAGGAAGGTCAGTAATAAAATCAAGTGTGACTTGTTGAAATGGTTAGGTAGCTTTCGATGGAATAGGGATTAATGCCAGTGAATTTGGGTGAGTATTGACTTTCATCTGTTGGCAGAGTGTGCAACCTTCAACCCATTCTTTGACATGTTTATACATCCCAGGCCACCAATAATCTCGCTTCAAAAGTGCTAGTGTCTTCAATCATCCAGGATGTCCAGAAGATAATGCTTCATGGGTCTCCTTGATTAAACGAGTGTGTAATTCAATTCAATCAGGAACATAGATTTTTCCGAGGTAGTAAACAATGCCATGGGTATATGTCCAGTCTTGCAGTTTTGATTTGATTGGTGGTGCCCGTTGTCTTGTGATTACTTCGATAAGAATATGTCCAAAATCGTCATTTGCCATATATTTCTTCAGTTTGCTGACAAGGTCATCATTGACAATTCGAATAAATCGATCATTTGGTAGAACTGTAACAGTAGTTTGTTCTTCATCACTGCCCATATGATCTGGCTGTCTGGATAATGCGTCTGCTTCAAACATCTTTGTTACAGGTACGTGTTCTATATGAAGATCAAATTCAGATAACAGTGATGACCATCAAGCTTGTCAAGGTGTTAAGCGTTGAGTAGTTTGGTAATAGGACAAGTTCTTGTGATCACAATGGACAATGATTGTATGAGGAGAACCATGTAACAGGTGGCGCCAGACTGCAAGTCCTTTGATTATCACAAGCAGCTCTCTATTGTAAATCTGGTAATTCTGCTCTGTTGGTGTTAGTGCATGGGATATGAATCCACACAGATGGAGTGCTCCTGATTCATCTGCTTGTTTCAGTACTGCTCCAATCGCTTTGTTAGAGGTGTCGGTTTGAAGAATAAATGGTTTTGCTGGATTTGGCATCAACAGAACTGGCATAGAAACGAATCGTTCCATTAGAGTGTCAAAAGCAAGTTGTTGTTCATTATTCCAATTAAATGGTTCCGCTTTTTTAGTCAAGTCTGTGAGTGGTTTCACGATTGCTGTGAAATTCCCAATAAATTGTCAATAAAAGTTCCCAAAACCTAGGAATGACTGGACTTGTTTAACTGTGGATGGTACTGGCCAATCAGCTATTCCTGCTAATTTGATAGGATCCATCTGTATCTTTCCAGGCAAAATGATCATGCCTAGAAATTCGACTTCTTGAACAGCAAATTTACATTTTTCTAGTTTCAGGAACAGATCATTCTCTTCCAACCAATTGAGGACTCTTCTCATTTGTTCTTCTAGTTCATTCAAGTTCTGAGAACATATCAGGATATCATCCATGTAGATGATGAGCCATCCTTCATTAATCATATCTCTAAAGTATTCATTCATCATAGCTTGGAATGTGGATGGCAAATTGCATAGGCCAAAGAACATAATGGTTGGTTCATATAGTCCTCTGTTGGTAATGAAAGCGGCTTTCCATTCGTCACCTTTCTTGATCCTGACGTTATTATATCCCCAACTGAGGTCTAATTTGGTAAAATATTGTGTGCCAGCAAGTTTCATAAGGAGATCGGATACTAGGGGTAATGGATACGCATTCTTGATTGTCCAATTGTTTAAGTATCTATAATCTTGACAAGGTCGAAGCACACCACTTTCCTTTTTGAGACAAAGAAAAACAGCAATGCTTGAGGGGATTTTGATGGTTTGATGTATCCTTTAGCTAGCTGTTCTTCAATCCATTCGTCTAGCAACAACTGTTCTTTGATTGATAATGGATAAATTTTGCTAACTTTGGGACTAAAACCTGTCTTTAGATTGATAGCATGATCCCAAGTTCTGGAGGTTGGGAATCGTTCTGATGCTTTTTTCTCAAAGACTGGGCATCGCATTTACTGATTGGGTTGATCCGCCCCTGTTATTGTTGTTTCGATCAAAATTGGAGCGATTCCCTTGTCCTGGTTTTCACCCAAGTGCTCACATCATTTCCCAAGTGCCATGAAGCTGTTCTACCTTGTCATATGCTTCTTTCATAGATAGAATGTTTGCCTCAAGAATCTTTGTAGCGATACTTTCAGGGAGCCCTTTGACAAAAGCCTGGAGCTGCGCAGTTGTTCCTTTCAAACCTGAGGTAGTGATCTCCATGTGAAATTTTCTGATATATTCAGGGACTGAAACATCACCCCCTACTCTGAGATTGGCTAGATTGTTCAGTGCCCTGAGAGTGCTATTAACTTCACCCCAGTTGGCTAAGAGACGCTTCTTGAATTCTGCCCAGTTTGTCCAAGTAAGGGTTGTTGCTTTTTCATTGCCTAATTCATCCTTGATCAGGACTTTCCAATCGTCAAGTTCCTGCCCAAGACAGGCAAGAGTGAATCAAATCTGTTTCTGTGTTTTGTTCTTGTAGTTATCATCATTTAAAACAAAGTAATCTTCAAGACTTCCAATGAAAGCCTTTGCTTTGGTTCATTTTCCGAGGATGTTACACTCCCCCACATAATCCGGTCGGATCCGGCCGGATTTGGCAGAATCCGGTGGAATCCAGTGGAATCCAGTCTTGAAATTTTTGGCTCACTGACACCCAAACCACCAGTCCGGCTCACCCAAATTCCATTCTGAACCATACCAAACCACCGGTATCCAATCGGACTGAATGCCACTGGAATCACCTGGAAGTCAGTGGTCCAATGCTCACATAAGCCACGAAAAATAGGTTGAAGTATAGTGGTTCGAACTTGAGCCTCACCAGCAAGCACCACAGCCACATTCCACTACACCACGTCAGCAGTTAATACTGCTGACACTATAATAAATATCTACACACAATTGGCAGTGGGCTTGGGCTCACTCCTACTTTGAGTCCCGCCGTTGCCGCCCCTCCTCCTGCACGCTTAATCACCACTGCAGCCCCAGTTTCTCGCCTGCATCACAGGTGAGTCACACAACCCGCACCCTTTCATTCGGTTCAACCGCACCCCGCAGGTACAGGTGAGTCACACAACCCACACCCTTTCGTTCGGTTCAACCGCGCCCCGCAGGTAAGCCACATCGTCCGCTGCCTACTCCCTGCTGACCCACCAACCTTTTCACCCATCACTCGTCCACAAAACCACTGGGGTAAGTTGCACAACACGAGTCCCGCTGCCGCCAATCGACGCCATCCAATCCATCAGGTAAGCCTGCCCTCCCCGTTCCATATTTTGAAGCTAAAAATTTTCCCTGCTTCGTTCCACTGACTGTCACAGCCCATTACTCCATCCACGCCGCCCACCGCTCGCCTACAACATCCCCCACACATTGTCACCCATAAGTCGCCGCCCACCGTCCCACATCCGTCGCCACCCGTCTCATCACCCATCGTCGCCCATCGTCGACCATACGTTGCCGCCCACCCACCACCACTGCATCCCACATCTGTCACTGCCCCTCTACAACATCTCCCACCCATCGTTGCCCATCGTTGCCCATTGCCGCCCATCCACTACCACCACAACATCTCACGTCCATTACCGCCCACCTACAGCATCCCCTGCCGTCACCCATTGCCCCCCCATCGTCGCCCATTGATTGTCGCCCATTGCCGCCCACCCACCACCACCACAACATCTCACGTCCATCGCCGCCCACCTACAGCATCACACTTGCTGTCGCCCATTGCCGTCGCCCATTGCCACTTACTGTAGCACCGTCATGGCCCAACATCACCACCTTCCCACCCACAAGACACCTAGTCATCACCACCGATTGCCGTTGCTGCCTGCCACTACCCTGCACTGCCACTACCCACTTGCAACATAACGTGCCCGTCGCTGCCTTTCACCAGTTGTTGCCACTCTCTCAGGTAAGTCCAACCTTGCTGTTCCAATTTTCAAGCTAATGAATACTCTGCTACAACCTCTCATAATAACTTCCTGTAACCTTCCTCTTCTCTGCCATCCCTTACTGTCACCTACTGAATTGAAACTTCTATTAATGAATCATCTTATACATTTAACTCACTACCACAACTCATATACCAAATTGAATAAACTCTGCACTTGGCTATTTACATGCCACTCCTGATGACATCCTATTACACTGAATGTACTCAAAGCCAGAATCACCATGCCCAGCACACGCTCTACTCAAAGATCCCCTCCCAATTCTCCTCCCAAGTTACGCAGTCGTAAGCGGGCCATGTCATCCATGGATGGAGAGAAAAAAACTAAGAGGGCAAAGAAGGGTGGACAGTAAGTACTTCACCATTTTTGCTTCATTAAATGTCACTTCTGCATAATACAGGTCATCAGAGACCATTCTTGAAGAAAGCAAGACTTCTATAGCACCTCCTCAGCGTAAAAAACCAACTTCCATGGGAAGCAGCCACCTCCCACCTCCCCCTTCTCAAAAGAGTGAACGGATACGCAAGAAGGTTAGTGATGCAGATGAAGGGGAGCATATTGAGAAAGATAGTGATGATGATAGTGAGGATGATGATGCAGTTAGTGATAATGGAGATGGAAATGAGGCTAGTGGGGATGGAGTTAGTGGGGATGATAAGGAAAGTAAGGGAGATGATGAAAGTGATGAAGGCAAAGAAGACAATGAGAAAGAAGAGGAAAATGAAGGTTAGTGTCATTCATTTACTCATGGCTTTCAGTTGGTATAATGACATTTACAGATGCTGATGAGGAAAGCAAAGGGGATAAGAAGAAAGATAAAGACAGTGAGAAGCATAAAGGTGATTGTTGTCATTTCTATATTTATTTCCTTCCTTGACACCCATACAAGATGTTGAGAAAGATAGTGAGGTTGATAAGAGAGCAGTGGACAATGAAAGACATGAAGGTGGTTGTCATTTCTTTGTTTTGGGTCCCCAGTTGATGTATTTCCACAAATATATGCTATAGATACACACATGGCTGGACAGCCATCCACACCAAGCAAAACTAGTCCAGACAAAGGTAAAGAGATGTAATTCATATATGCTGTGCTGGTTGACATTTTGCAGATATTCACATGAAGAGTCCAGTGCAAAGTCCATCACATGAAGGTCATCAGAATCTTTCATTGGATGATCTCCAAGGAGCATCACGCACTGTAGGTGGTCATATGCGTGGACGAGCTCATGGAAATGTTTTTAATCTTGCTGATGGACAAAAGGGTGCCCATGACTATGCAACTCAAATGGGCAAAGTACATCTGTATACTGATATTGGTGCTCACTCTAGGGGTGATAGATCTAGAAATTTTACCATCCCCATCAACTTCTCTCTGAAACCAATTTTACAGTCCCTTGCCAAGAAATGGCCCCCAATAGAAAGTACACATCTTTGCTTTGCCTTATTCTAAACCTAGCTTACTTATATCATATACAGAAGAAAATCCATATATATCAGTTTTAGAAGGCCAAGAATGGAACACAAAGGGACCATACAATACAGCTCTTGAGCTGGATGAGGATGTAACCTGGGCTAAAATGGATGGAGCATCTGTGCTTCATCTGTGCTATGAGCAAGATGTTGGTACAATGGGATTTTCTGGGTTAACTATGGCTGCTATCAGGCAAGGGAAGGATGAATCTCCTGCCATTGGGTCAGAAGTATCATCTGCTGCTGGACTTTCTGGTGTTTCTGGTCTCATGAGTGAACCATCTGCATTTGGAGTTTCTTTCAAAGACAAATTGGTGATGACTCTTGGAATCCCCCCAGAGCTAGCAAATCACCAGTAGTTTCCACTGAGCCATGTTTCCCAGTGGACTCCCAGTGGACTCCGAGGATTCCTAGTGGACTCCTGGGATTCCTATTGAATTCCCAGTAAATTCCCACTTGGTCCACTAAAGTCCCAGCACATTCCCAGCACATTCCCAGCACATTCCCAGCACATTCCCAGCACATTCCCAGCACATTCCCAGCACATTCCCAGCACATTCCCAGCACATTCCCAGCACATTCCCAGCACATTCCCAGCACATTCCCAGCACATTCCCAGCACATTCCCAGTGCATTCCCAGTGAATCATATCTTGATATAAACCTACCACTGAAGACTTCCTGGCATATTCCTAGCTATTCCCTGCTTTTCATTCTACTTTCTAATGGGATCCATGTGATATTCCACTCATTCCACATTCATTTCACAAAGTTTGTATGAAATTTGAATACCTAGTGTGACATTTACATGTGTATGATTCTACATTGTTGTTTGTGGATATACATGTACAAGGAACTTTTTGGGCATGTCAATATTGTTTCAAGCTTGTCTCTTGCTCATTGCTGGATTGGATTCATTGAATGTAATTTGTGCACATGTATGGTGGTTTGTGCATACATGACCATCACTATTGTACAGACTATTTTTTAAAGGCTCACTGCTATTGTTATCAGAGCATGGAATGTAATTATCTAGTATAATATGGACACATTTATGGTTATTTACACTTGTTTATGCATACATGACTGTAGCCATTGTGCAGATGGTATGTAAATATACATGGTTGATTCAGACTACTCTCAAATATCACCAACATGTCAAACTTTTCCAGGGATGAAGTGACATCTGGACTATCACATTTCACACAATCTGAAAAAGATAATAGGCACTTGGTTTAGACCATTCTTGAATCTCTTCAGTATGTTACATCTTCCCATTCTTGATATTACTCTGGCTTCAACTATATCTGGGCTGTGCAGATAATATATATCATACTGATGTTGTCATGCAATTGTCAAAGCCATGACTTTGGGAAAGGCAGGAGGGTAATAGGCAAATGAGATAAACATAAAACTGAGACAGAGTGACATTTTCTTTTCTCCTTCTATGACAAACTACAACATTTTGCTTACATACTGTGTTTGGGCACTATTTCCTTTAGGTAGTTACCAATACATTTCTCTTCTCAGGTAGCTACAGCCTTATTTCCTTTTTGGTTCTATCATTCTCTGGATGAATATAAACCCTCCTGTATACTACAATTCTCCAGTATTGTTGCTTTGATCTTTGTCAAGTAGGCTGGGAGTGAACTGAGACTCTGCTTGCCACTGTTAACTTAGAATGAACTATGCTAGGGGCATCAATCTTAACACAGGCAAATGAATGGTGGTTGGTTTTAGGCTAATTTGAGTTGGCAGGTAGATAGTTTGGGTATGTGCAGGCAGTCAAATGGGCAGGGGCAAATGGGTGGGATGTAGTGGTGAGCAGCTGGTATGGGCAGTGGAGTTCTGTTACTTTTTGACATTAAATCAATCATATACTCACATGCAGCTGGCATTATCTGAAAAGTAACCTCCTGGTTCAGTTCCAGGCCTATCCTGGCCATGGTTGGTCTTGCTGGTCAGCCAAGTGGATCAGGGCTCCCTCAGAGTTATTAATGTTATCCTACCTGATTACAACATTTGCATGGTTTGGTGCCACCAGGGGAAATTGACATCTCCTGCCATCATGACATACATATATTCACCTTGAACATGATATGTCTGCAAAGTCAAAAAACATGAAAGCAATGGTTATATCTCAGAAAGGCTATTGTTTACAAATATTTGTATACCATCACTAGCATCAGATTTTACCCCTCTACAACTTTCATTAGTGGAGCATGTCATGGAAATTTGGGACTGTCACACAAAATTATTTGAAAGGGTTATATCTCAACAAGTTCTTTGATTACAAATATTTGGACACCATCAGTGGCATCAGATTTACCTCCTCTACAACTTTTGTTAATAGAACATGTCATAAATATGACTTTTGTACCTCAGAGTGCTGTGGCTGTGCTATAAAAAGCGAAATTACAAAAGTATTTTGCCATTATCTCAATGAATATTGCATTTGTTTATATTTGGTTTTCATATTCTGGGACAAATAGACTCCCTCTATATTTTTTGTTAATGGGTCATGTGACAATTCTGCCTTTTCAAAACTGTGGGAAATGTGATACTATTGTGACATGTGACACATGAGAATGGTTGATACTTATTGTGGGAAAATGTAAAACTTATCTAATCAGTCCATATACAATCTTATCTACATTGCCAATTACCAATCTAATTTACTCATGTAATCAATCTATATACATCATCTAGCCTACTACAATAGCTGACTAATCAATTTTCGAGGAGGGGGGATGACAGAAATTGGGTGCTACTGGCTGTCCTTATATACCTGTCAGGAGTGCACAGACCATCTGGTACTGGTCATGTGACATGTGACACTGGTCACACATTATTTTTATCGGAGCATGCAATACAGTTGTTACATTACTAGTTTCTAATATATGTGACTCCAATAGAGTAGCAGTGCCTGTGACACATTACACAGATAAGGGGTTACATGATGCATGGAAGAAGTACATGGCATATCTTAATGCTTCTAAAAAGCTGGATGAATTATGGGATGCTGGCCAGCTGTGGAATATCTTTGACAGGAAGCCAGTCCAGACTGATCTCAAAACTCTGTTCAAGGGGAAGACTCAGTGGCATGAAACATATCACAAAACTTTTCCTAGACTTAATGAATATCCTGAAATGGTTGCTTGGTTGGAGAATCAGGAGGACAAACAACCTGCTGTTGATTTGTGGGGTGTCAAGAAATCAAACTATACCTTTGCAGATTTGAAGAATTGGTTAGCAAATAGTGGCAAAGGAATTGAATGTGAGGAGTCTAGCAGTGAGGAAGTCATCATCAAAACAAGGTCAAAAGCAAAAGAGAAGCAAGGAGATAAGGATTATGGTGGGAAGGGCAAATCCAAGGAACATGCCAAAGGGAAAAAGAAAGGGCACAGTTCTAAGTAAGCAGTTACAACTATATCATCTTGTACAGTATTCAATGAAATATGTTGTGATTTTGTGATCATGAACTAGCTTCACCCTGTTTCCCTGGACTGTCTTTCTTGTTCTTCTAAAGATGCCATTCCTTGCATGTGTCTTCTTATTTTTTGACCTCTTGCCAGTAGCTGTTGCCATACCAGATCAAAATGCATTTCCTGACATACAGTTTGCAACATTCAGCAAGATGATTTTCAAAGAATTCTCTCCAAATATTTCACTGGCAACTGTTCTTATTCTTTTGTTCAGTGTCATGGAGAATACAGATCTTCTTAACTTACATGCAAGGCAACAATATTCATTGCATAAAGGGGAGAAGTGCATAATGACTTCTTCATGGATCAGACAATTGTCCCAAGCAATATATTCCAAAGTGCGTCTCTAAGCGAAGTGAGGTATGAGCGAGGTAGAGTTAGGTCTTTGGCGAGTCACATGGATGCGGCACAACTTGCTGCTCCTCGCCGCATCCACGCTCCCAGTCCCGAGAGCCATAAAGCTCTCAGTCTCCTTTCTGAACAATAGTCTATTACAACTACATTCTTTTAGTCACTCCTTTAACCACATACTCACCCTCCAATCCAAGATCGGACCACGCATGCCTTTCACTATCCCTGATCCATTACTGGAAAACGAGCCCGATTTCAACTCGGATATATTCGAAGCCAGCCGCCGCAACCTCAACGACAGAGGCATACCAGAAGCGGAGACTGTCAACACACTAAGGGAGATATGGGAAGCAAACAGGGCGACGAGACATGCCGAATGGGAGTGTACACGAGACGAATTCGAGAGAGAAGAGAGAGAAGCCAACGATGAATGGGAACGACAACGGCGATTACAGCCTATTCCCCCAGATATAGATCCCGTCAATGAGAGGAAAAACCCCAAGGCAGGAGCATTCCCTCGTGGAATCCCGGCGAATACAGAACCATTGCTCCACCCTCTCGACTATGCCAAACAGAAACTCCTGAAGGGAGAATGGGTAGAACTATGGTATTTCTCTAGAGAAGGTTGCCTGGAGGCGGCACGTCCAACCACCTCAGTAGCAAACGACACGTTCGGCATCACATCAGTAAACTCGACTCTACAGCTAAAAACGATAGCTGTATCTAAAGCCTCCCGCAAAGCACTGCCAGATTCTGCCCTGTCATGCGATCAGATTTCGTTTGCGAGCAAGATCTTCGTTAAGACCATGAAAGACCAGAACTGGCCAGAAGAACATGTCAACGCCGTAGTCAGTTTCTTCCTCCAACTAGAGCTACAACGCACCTGCCACGCTGGCCCCAACACGGACCTGGCTATCATCGAATATCAAGCATCAATTCGCAAAGAATGGTTTGACACTCTGGGCACCACAGCCGCTTTCGACATAGGCAGTTTCAACAGGGACAGATTCCGGGCTATCTACTCGGAAATTACAATGGACAGACATGCTAGAGCCACGGTACGTCCTTTAACATATCATTCAACACTGTCTAACCACACGCTTCCCACCCCTCATCTGCAACGCACATGCATTGACATACCAACGGGTTGCTCTTGGCTATCGCACCGTAACGCATCACGCTACACGCCCGCTGCACCACACCATGCACACTATCGCACCACATCATGTCATCTCACCGCATCATTATAATTTGCAATGGGCACCATAAATTGCAACGGGCATCATAAATTGCAACGGGCATCACACATGCATCATCGCATGATGTAATGTCATAATACACCCATCAATACTTGGCATCACGCACTACAACAATGCGCACCACACGCGCATCATTACACGCATCGCATCGCACAACCATGGGATGAATGAAATTGCAATGCCCTAATCATGCAACAATCCACTGACGCACCCCCCCCCCTTTTTTCTTTCCTTTACCGAACCAACACGTATATTCACCAACCACCGCCCATCAACACGTCTATCCCTAACTCCTTTTATTGACTCCCAAACCGCAATCTCCCGGTATCCTTTTCTTACTTCCCCTCTACACACACCACCAGAACGAACTATCCTTCTTCTCTAACCCTGGGCCCAGCCGATATCAGATGCATAGGATCAGGAGGTCCCGATCGCGCTCACGATCTCGCTCCCCACAACAGCGACGAGGATCTCAATCCTTCAAACAGCGACGCAGCGACAGATCCCCGTCCCCTACGAGACGGGGCAAGCGAACTCGCTCCTCATCCCCCCGCAACAGGAGACAGCAGCGTGAGCAACCAACTTCCCACACCCTCCCGGCATGTGCGCTATGTCTAGGAAGACAAGCTCACAAAGTGAGCGAGTGCAACGCCACCCACACCTGGGACGGTAAGGAAACACGCTGTACCCGAGATGAGAGACGACAATTGATAAACCCCTTCAGCCAAGTCCTATGCATGGACTGGCAGCGGGTCACAGGATGCAACAGATCTTCACACCCCGCTAAACATGAATGCTCAGGATGTGGGGCTAAAACACATGGAGCACAAACTTGCCCTCTTGCAGAGCCTAGCTCAGCGAAGAAATAAAGCGTGCACCCCCTACGTATTCGAAACTTGGCAACAAGCCCTAGTAGACACAAGATTGCTTGCACGATACCATAACATACCTCGTAGTTTAATCTATGGCTTCGACGCAGGAGTTCAGCCCATCACACAGACATTTACTCCACCCAATCATCCCTCAGCTTACCTACATTCTGCAATCCTTAATGAAATGTTTAAGTTGGAATTTGAGAAAGGAAGATACATAGGACCCTTCTCAAAAAAGGAGCTAGAAAAAGAAATTGGGCCTTTCCAGTCATCCCCCATATCTGTAATACCAAAATCGGGCAAGCCCGGCAAGTACAGAATCATTCAAAATCTATCATACCCTCGATCGAACCCAGAGATACGTGCAGTGAATTCCACCATCAATGCAAGCCAATTTCCATGCTCATGGGGAACCTTCCACACAATGTGCACCCTAATAGCATCACTACCACCAGGCACTGAAGCGGCAGTGAGAGACGTAGCCGAGGCCTACAGAACTATTCCCATGGCTCAAGACCAGTGGCCAGGGCTCGTCGTGAGACTTTCAGAAGCAGATGAGTTTGCAATAGACACGTGCTGCTGTTTCGGGCTATCTTCCTCAGCAGGAGTACATGGAATAATCGGTGACGCAGGGACAGACATAATGAGAGCTAAAGGCCTAGGACCCATAGTTAAATGGGTAGATGACCACATCTTTTTCAGGATAAAGCGACAGCACCTGCACACTTACAACGAATTCCGAAGGTCAATCAGGACACACATAATAGACAATGGAGGACAGGAGACAAAAGGAGGACGATTATGGTTTCCTGGACGAACCTGGCCGTGTGGACGAACCGAAGAATGGCACGAGGACATGGCATTCCCACTAAAAGAGTTTCCTCAGCACAATCCACAACAGGAACACGCATATGACCTAAAAGATATCGATGAAACCTCAGGGCCGCTAGGTATTCCCTGGCAGCTGTCCAAAGACATCCCCTTCGCATCGAAGACCGTCTTCATTGGACTAGAATGGGACCTCGAGAGAAAGACGGTAACTCTACCAGAAGAAAAGGCTCACAAATATAGGAATGCAATTGAGGACTGGAGACAGAAACGCACCCATACGTTAGAGGAGCTTCAAAAGCTATACGGAAAACTGCTACATGCATCCAATGTGCTCCCCCAGGGGCGTGCCTACCTGACAGGGTTGGAAGCAATGTTCCCTATCTTCAGAAACGAGCCTTTCAAGCCGCGCACCCCCCCGCGCTCAGTACCACAAGACATAGATTGGTGGGCGGAGAAACTCACCCCCCCTCTCCCCTTGAGAAACATCCCTATCCCGGCTGAGATATCAGATGTCCAAGCATTCTCAGATGCTAGCTCCACCACTGGAATCGGAATCACGATCGGAAACCAATGGCGAGCTTGGACCTTGGCTGAAGATTGGGCAAGAGCAGATGGGAGAGACATCATCTGGGCGGAAGCAATCGGCTTCGAATTCCTCGCAAACTCACTCACCCAATTATACCCAGACACCAAACACTTCTGCGTGTTTGGAGATAACACCGCAGTTATCGAGGGATGGTGGAAAGGACGGAGTCGGAACCGAGCAACCAACAACGTCTTCCGACGAATTCACCACCTGGAAGAAGAGCTGGGAGTTAAGTTTCATACCCGGTATGTCAAGTCGGCCCTCAATCCAGCCGATAACCCATCCAGAGGGATATACCCCCCATTCACCCGGCTACTCCCCCCTATCTCAATCCCCCCCGAGATCGAACACCTTGTCTTCAACGTCATCCCTCCTACAAACTTTCTTAACAGCGTACAACCCCAGCGAAGAAAAAATCAACCTAAAGTCACCAATCACGGAAAGCAGCGAACAATTCAAACCTTCTACAATGAACTTGAGCTCGAAGCAATCAACCGTCTCCAAGAAACTGAAGCTGGTGGAAGCGATGGAGAGTGTAGGGATCGTCATTGACAAAGAACGCACCTCCCTCAACAAGACAACGAATCAGCAGAAAGTCTCACACCCAAATGCCGACTCAGCATACCAACCTACCTTGCGCCCCCCTTGTCCTGCGAAAGAACGCCTTCACAAATGGAGACCCCCCCAGTCACGACCGCTAGCAGACACCCAGAACGACAATTCACAGCTCACCCCGGCAATGATAGAAAAGCTAGAAAGTGTATTAAGACAAGCATGGGCACTGAGCACAGTGGAGACATATGGGTCCGGTCTAGCAGCCTTTCATGTCTTTTGCGACCAAGCGGGAATCGCAGAGGAAGAACGAGCGCCGGCGCCACGAGCGTTAATTGAAATATTCATATCGGCACTTGCGGGCATCTATTCCCCATCGACAATCAACAATTACCTTTGTGGCCTTAGAGCATGGCACATCATCCACGGCCTCCCTTTCAACACAGACAAAGCCACCACAGATTCATTATTACGAGCAGCAGCAAATATAGCCCCACCAGATGCGAAGAGAACCAGACGACCACCAATTCTGGTATCCACAATCACGACCATCAAATCACTACTGTCACTTTCCTCCCCCCTTGACGCGGCCATATTCGCCTGTCTCACCACCACCTTTTGGTGCGCTGTGAGGCTAGGAGAGTTTACAGTTAAAAATAGAGACCATTTCAACCCCAACCTACACGTAAAAAGGTCCAGCATGTCGATACGCACCAATCGCCACAATATCGTTCAATATATTTTCTTCCTACCTCGAACAAAAACTTCTCCCACAGGAGAAGACGTATTTTGGTCACCTCAGACAGGTGACACCGATCCACAACAAGCAATGGAGAATCATCTGGCAATCAACACCACCAATGAAGACACAGCTCTCTTTGCATACCAAGTCACAAGCGGAAAAGACAAAGGAAAGATGCGTCCGTTAACAAGGAAAGCTTTCATAGATAGAATTAATGGAGTTCTAAAAAGGGCAGGACACCCAGCGCTGCAGGGACACAGCATACGCATCGGCGCAGTCCTGGAGTACTTGTTACGCGGACTCTCATTCGAAACAGTCAAAGCAAAAGGAAGATGGGCGAGCAACGCCTTCGCAGTGTATCTACGATCTCACGCAGAAATCATGGCTCCGTACATGCAAGATAACCAGGACCTATTTCAGCGACTCCATCGCGCCGCACTCCCAACACATACCGGATTACCTCTGATGTGAGGAACTTGTGACTATCAGTCGGGGACAGGGATCACAGCGTGCGTCACTTCGCTCCTACATCTATGGGGGAGCGCTGATCACCCTGTCCCCTAGAGTCCAGCGTTCCCGGCTAGTCGGACTTGTAGAGTTGAGTCACCCACCTTACAACAGAACAGTATAGTAGTGATTCGATATATCAATAAAGCTATAGTGACCAGGCCAAAGAGTGCGTCTCTAAGTGAAGCGAGGTACGAGCGAGGTAGAGTTAGGTCTTTGGCGAGTCACGTGGATGCGGCACAACTTGCTGCTCCTCGCCGCATCCACGCTCCCAGTCCCGAGAGCCATAAAGCTCTCAGTCTCCTTTCTGACCCGCCCCCCACTCCCGAGAGATTCGAACCTTGGACGGCCCGAATCTGTGACTCCTCGGAACTCGGGTGAGCCTGGGAGGTCACTTGCCGCCCGCCCGCGCTGATCACCCTGTCCCCTAGAGTCCAGCGTTCCCGGCTAGTCGGACTTGTAGAGTTGAGTCACCCACCTTACAACAGAACAGTATAGTAGTGATTCGATATATCAATAAAGCTATAGTGACCAGGCCAAAGACTACAGATTGACAACTCAGAGCTGTTTTGTGCAAATGATTTTTATGCTGGAATAACTGCCAATCAGTTATATACTAATCTTGGGGCAAGATTGGATCATTTTGCAAAGTCATTGGACTTGATACAATTCAACAGGAAAGGGAAATTAATACCAGTGAAATCAGTCTCATTCAAAACAATTGAAGCAGCTTATGTACTCTGCACAATGCCAGACAAGGAGTTGTAAATCACGATCTTTGCATCAAATAAGCAGAAACAGGGATATTTCCTTGGTCACTTTAATCAAAGACAACATCCTTGTAAAACAAGTTCCAGTCCTTGTAGGGGAATGTCCTGAATGTCATACTACATACCATGCAGATCATGAAAGTTTTTCAACTTCTGAACAAGGGAATCAGTCTTCCAAAGTTTACTTAAATTCAGCAAGATATCTCAAAGTTGGTTCAAATGTTTGGGTAGATCGCACATTTTCCAATGCAGCAATGAATAGCATGTACCATTTTCATGCTTCAACCAATGCATATACAGAGTACTGGAATAACACTTATGGGATGATACAAGGTACTGAATCATCAACTGTAACTAGGAGGCATATCTGGCAATCATTTGTCCAGGAGTCAGTTCGAACTATAGCTGCAGCTTCTGAATTAGATATAGAACTTAGGAAGGATCTGTCAATTGAAGAAATACCAAAGGAAGCATTTACTGTTTTGGGTGAAAATGGGATTATAAGGTCTTCTGGTGGCCATGAATGCTCAGAGTGTAGTCAGGGGTTTAGACCAACTGGCACTTCCACATCAGTTGTGTCTGCTTCTGATGAAATTTTACCAGTTAGAATGGTTGTTGTGGATGGGATTGTGACTGGACCCAAGCATTGTGCCTATAACAATTGCACATCTGATCTGAAGAGTAACTTGAAGGATGTCTTTTGTGAGTTTCATAAGAACCAATATGGTTTCAAGTGTCGTGTAAAGGATTGCTCCAATGACAAGATTAGGGGGACACAAGCTTGCCAGATGCATTCTGAACAATGGAAAAGGCATGAAGGAAGAGCTAAGCATAGATCTGCTCCTGGGTATCGAGCTATTACACAAAGGAGAAATGAAGCATTGCCTTGGGTTCCAAATGAGGATAGACAGCAGCAGGCACATGATGAGGATGCACATGAAACAAGTGTGAAAAATTATTTCAATGCTAGCAGGTTCTACTGTGTGGAAACTATATGCAATCCATGTGGTGTTGTGATAGATTGGACAAAATTTGCAAAATCTGAATCACCTACAAATATACTGGAATTCTTAGAAAAGGTGTTTCCTACAACAGAATCCAGACCTGATTATGTCTGCATAGATAAAGCATGCTTGGTGTTGAGGACTGCCATTAGAAATCAATCCTGGGACAGGATATGGAAACATACAACAAGATTCATTGTTGACTCATACCACTATATGAATCATAGAACAAGTGATGAATTGTGTCGCACATACTGTAACCCAGCTCCAAGTGATGGCTCTGCCCCAAATTTAGTGGTTGAAGCAAAGGATAAAGATGGCAGACCTTATTTCAAAAGGGCATTTAACACTCAGGCTTGTGAGCAATTGAATGCCTGGCTTGGTGGATATGAACCAATATTGAACAGAATGACACCTGGGAACTTTGATTGGTTTTTACATGTGATGCTATTCATTCATACTACACATGTTATCGCTCTGCAGAAGATCAAAGCTGCAAAAGCAAACCTTGATAATGCAGCTGATGATGGTTATAGTGCAGATAGTGAATAGGATATAGTTAGTATTCAGTTTCCATGTGCATGTATATTCTTTTAAAACTGCCATGTAAGATTGTACATTATAATGTAAATACAGGAAAGCACATAGTTGGATATCAATGCTCTGCTATTGACCATATGCCCTGCATTCAAACTATGGCCATGTCCAGCTTGTGAGACACCAATCCATAGCTGGAAAGCACTGAAAAAATGCTTTCAAATGATGTCCATATCATCTTTGATGTCACATGTCACACTTTCCAGTTGAACAGGTGAAAAATGTTGAAATTATGAGTTCAAATGATGTCCATATCATACTTGATGTCACATGTCACACTTACTAGTCAAAGAGGTGGAAAGTGTTGAAAAAATGATTTCAAATGATATCCATATCAGATTTTTTGTCAGTCACAAAGATAGAAAGTGCTGAAAAAATGCTTTTAGGTGATGCCTATATTATATTTGTTGTCAGATGTCACACTGATCCTGTCACATGCCCAGAAAGTAGTGAGAAATTCTATTATATAAAAATCTGCCAAACTTCCAGCCAGAATCCACTGGAATCCACCTGGAATTTCCGGTATCCGACCAGAATATGTGGGGCAGTGCAACATTCTGCGTTTTCCTGTAAAAATGCACATAGGCTGCAGTTTGATATCTCCTTTAGAGGCAGGTGCTGCTGTGTTGGTTGCCATTTTTTCTGTTTCTCCTTTTGGTTCTTCTGTTTTGTCTTTCTTCTTTCCTGATTCTGGATCTCCAAATAGGCTTTGTTCAATCTGTTTCTGTTCTAGGAAGTCTTTCCAAGGCTGTAGCCCTTTGTCTGTAAGTGCATATCGGTCCTGTGGTGGTGCTCCAGAAAGACTAAGGAATTCATTCCACAAAGAGGATTCTGGTTCTTCAGTGGGTGGGTAAAATAGAGAATAGAAATCTTCTTCTAGATCTTTCTTGACCCAATCAATCCAAACATTGTCTGGGAAAACATCTTTTCCATTTCCTTCAATATAATCACCTTCAAAGAGGGATGCTGGTACTGGTTTGTTCTTTTTCTTAGTTCCTGAGCAGAAAAACCACCCTGTTCCTGTAGTCGACAGAAAGACTTCTCATCAATCTAGATAGTACTTTCATCTGAAACAGGTGGAGCCATTTGGTGGTCTGAGGTTCAAGGTTCTGGTATCAATGGTGTCTGGCTAGTGTAGAAACACTGAGCGATCTGGCAGTTCCAACTTGTGTTAAGATCGATGCTCTCAACACAATTTGTTCTAAGTCAGCAGTGGCAAGCAGAGTCTCGGTCTGCTCCCAGCCTACTGTACAAGTTCTGGACACTAAGTCAAATGATGACAAAGGTCAATTAAATGATGATATGCCAGCTACGTATCCACACGGGTACCACACACACACACGAACGGAAGAAGCAAAATAGAAGGCGTTCGAAGCCCTTTGCCCAGTGAAGAAGCACTAGAAGTGGGTCGCCCTCCATTCGAAGGAGGGGTGAGCATTTCGAAACGGTTTCAGCTGAGTCGGCCACCTCGGCGTTTGGAGAAGCATAAACATCCAGCCCATCACCGCCTCCGTACTGCCAGACAGAATGGTACCTGCATCACTAGGTGTGTGCCTGACAACCAGACAAATTTCATATCCACCCAGACCAGCCGTTGTATGATTTGAAAAACATAAAGAGTCACCCCGGCTGCTCCCCAACTCCTATCAGAACCTTATCTGACGGTTATCACACACAGCATGCGTAGATCCGCCCAACAGAACAGAATCACTCCTTCTGGCCAGCGCTTAAGCCTTAGAGAAAGGCTTTCTTCGTCGAATCAGTCATCGCTCGCCACCAGGATCATGGACCGCGCGGAATCTCCCACTGTCAACCCGGATTTGTCAATGGCAGATGTACCCCCTAGCCCAGTCGAACCACCCACGCCATCCAGCACCACCAGCGCTACAGTAGACCCAGGAGCTGCACTTCAAATGATACCGTCATCCAAACGAACGAGCATGGCTATTACAAATTCGATTGGAATGCAGTTTGCGGATTTGAGGCTGGTCCCCGATGATTGTTGGACCCACCTAACGTTGATACGCCGGCTACGTATCCACACGGGTACCACACGCACACACGAACGGAAGAAGCGAAATAGAAAGCGTTTGAAGCCACTTGCCCAGGGAAGAAGCGCTAGAAGTAGGTCACACTCCATTCGAAAGAAGGGTGAGCATTTCGAAACGGTTTCAGCTGAGTCGGCCACCTCGGTGTTTGGAGAAGCATAAACATCCAGCCCATCACCGCCTCCGTAGCGCCAGACAGAAAGGCACCTGCATCACCAGACGTGTGCCTGACAACCAGACAAATTTCATATCCGCCCAGACCGGCCGTCGCATGATTCGAAAAACATAAAAGTCGTCCCTGCCGCTCCCCAACTCCTATCAGAACCTTATTTTGACGGTTATCACACACAGCATGCGTAGATCAGCCTGACAGAACGGAATCACTCCTTCTGGCCAGCGCTTAAGCCTTAGAGAAAGGCTTTCCTCGTTGAATCAGTTGTCGCTCGCCGCCAGGATCACGGACCGCACGGAATCGCCCACTGTAGACCCAGATTCGTCAATGGTAGATGTACCCCCTAGCCCAGTCGAACCACCCACGCCATCCAGCACCACCAGCGCTACGGTAGACCCAGGAGCTGCACTTTGAATGATACCATTGTCCGAACGAACGAGCATGGCTATTACGAATTCGATTGGAATGCAGTTTGCGGATTCGAGGCTGGTCCCCGACGACTGTTGGACCCACCTGACGTGCAGCATCGGAGCTAGAGGAGGCTGGGAGAGTATGTTCCACAACACGAACGAAGCATCCACCTTAATGGCACCAAGGGACCTGCGCCTTCGAAACCGGTTCTACCTCGAACTCATCAACAGCTCGGTCTTGGTGGGGGAGCTAGCCTCCGTCGAACGAACACACTTCATGGTTGGACAAGTAGTCTGGCGGACCAATGTGATTGCCGAGCACGACGGTGTTACAATTTCTTTCCCTTTCGTCGACGGACTTACTTTATTATATAATCATCGTTATGCGTTTCATGGACGCTCATCTCCTTTAGCTACTTTACCTTCACATTTCCTTTCTTAGGTATTTAGCTGTACGTTTCCTTTTATATTTCTCTTGTTCTTTTACGTATATAAACCTTCTTGTAAAGTAGCTAGACTCCAGTTCCAACTTAATCGAATCTTTCTCTCAACCTCTGAACGAAACTCCTCGCTCTCATCTTCGAGCTCGTCGTTAATTTGACCTTTGTCATCATTTGACTTAGCGTCCAGAACTTGTCCAGTAGGCTGGGAGCAGACCGAGACTCTGCTTGCCACTGTTGACTTGGAACAAACTGCGTTGAGAGCATCGATCTTAACAGACGGTTTTCGAAGGACAATATCCCCTGGGGGCCCTTGGATCATAGTAGGTCGAACTCTTGCCAGATATGCAGTCATCAACAGGGAGGGGACATTGCATCCGAGGCTGGTTCCAGCAGACCAGTTAATGCCCTACTATTTGACGTGGCATGTGGCGCGCCTTCCTGCGGACTTGACGAGTCATGGGGACTTAGAGAACCTCCTCTGTCATGATTTCAAAGCCTAGGAAACACTGTGGAGCGGTCACCATCACCACAGAAGACTTCGACTGAGGAACCCGAACAGCAATAGAAGCCTATATGGGCGTTGCGAGCATCGGTGATGGCAGATGAGTTCTGCACTCAGTTCGTACCTGTTTCGTTTTGTTGTTATGGACTCGTTTCCTCCGTTCCTTCCCTATGACCTTCGAAAGGATGGTGTCCAGGAGACTCCTATCAGTCGGTGGAGTGGACTTTCTTCTTCAAATTGATTCTTAGCTAACATCATTTACTTTATATACATGTATCTTCGCCTTTATGCAACAGAGAAAATTTGACCTTCTTTCCCTCCCCTCAGAGTTCGGTGCTAGTGTTGCCCCTTTTTCTGAGTCTTGCCTTAGGTCCCTTGCCCGTGTCCAGCCTTGTTTTCGACCTTGTCTTTGCCCTGTCTCCTCTCGTCTGCCCCATTCGTCCTCTTCTCCACACCCTTATCCCTCGTCCCCTTCTTCGGATGAACACTCTGGTTCAACTACCCTCAGTCGTCCCCCACTTACAGTCACTTTCATACTTCGTTGTATTAGTGAAGACCGAGAAACCCCTTCCGCCCTCACCATCAGTCTCGGTTTGTGTTTGAATCCCCTTCATCCAGCCTCTGTGCCACTTTGAACGTCTGTCCACCTGTGCTCCCCTCCAGCCAGCCTGTTGCTACTGAAGGTGTGCCCCAATCCGGATTCGATTTTGTGGTTGGTTTGTGTGTTGGGTTCGTTTTGGGTTTTGTCCACAACGCTGCGCATCATTTCTGGAGCCCACCACGAGGGAGGTCTTTATTGATAGAAGATCTTTCAAAGGGAATCCTTTGGCTTCATTAACGGCCACTTCTATATATCTATACGACAGCTCCAACCTTCAAAATATCCACACTATGCTCTGGAAGAGATCTTTCTGAGCCCCCTAGCAGACAGCCTCGTACTCAGCGTCGAGGAATCCGTACACGAGCTTCTAGCCGAGCCACTTGTCCTACTAGAGCCAGCCGCCTGCCTTCAGTTACACCTAGCCTTTCGTCCCGCATCGTATCGAATAGTTTGTCCTCTATGCCCCAGCCTAGCCTATTGCCCCAGTCAGACCTAGAATCGCCAACCGAAGATAGATCACCTTTGACTTCGTCTCCGGGATCCCCAGTTTCGCTTCAGACACAACTCATCGCCGCTCAGCATCGTTTAGAATCCCTTAGCACCACTCGCTGGATCCAAGATAGTTTCAAACACGACCCCTCTCTTGGTCATCGTCTTTTATTTGGAGAAGAAGACTTGCTCACTTCAACTCCGCTTCAGCAGTCCCCAGCACCTACTAGTTATCTCGGTTTGCCCCGTTCAGACCGATATCACTCCTTTTCCTCTCATAGTCAGTCAGACGAAGACGAACCGTCGTCTTCTAGTGATAGTGAAAACCCAGCAGACACTACTGTACAACCAGCCATGGAAGCCACACATGGAGTACCACAGGATCCTGCCCCCCAGCCTCAGCCGCAGATAATATATGTCCAGCTGAATCAAAATGTCGCCAAATCCATGCCTTCGAACAACAGTGCTTTGGCGCCCAAGTTCGACTCCACCAAGCCTCGTAACCTGCCCCGCTATTTCTGAGAGGTCGAATTGTTGCTTAACGCAGCCCAGATCATAGACGCTCAAGAATGCGAAGAGCATGTCATGCGTTATCTCGATTCACACAATTTCAAAATATGGGATTCTCTGCCTGAAGTCAAGGCCCCACATTCGTACGAAGCGTTTAGAGAAGCAGTCATTGATTCGTATCCTGGTGCAGAATCCGCCAGAAAATACAACTTGATAGATGCGGTTCGTTTGTGCAACAAACAAAAGCAGCAGGGCATCAGTACTGCCTCAGAGCTAGGAGAATACTACCGAGACTTCCGAGCCATTACGAACTACCTGATCAAACACAGGAAGATATCAGATATGGAGCAGCAGAGAATGTTCGTTCGAGGCTTCCCCACTGAATTCCTTCGACGCGTCGCCCAACAATTGAGCACGAATCACCCTGAAAAGGACCCAGACGACGGTTATGCCATGAATGAGGTCTATAGAGCAGCCATGTTTTTACTTAGAGGATCATCCTTCTTCCCAGAAGATATGTACGATTTGCCACCTACCTATGCCCCAGTCTCAGCGGGTCGGGCGCCTTCGTCTAGTACCTTCCAACCATCGTCTACCCTGGCCACACATAGTTCAAATCCCGTAAAGCAAGAGGATTTATTCAGCATGTTTGGCAAGTTTGCTCAGACTATAGCCGAGAGTGTAATGGCTTCGATTTCCGGGATGCGTGCTCCAGGTACCCTGCAGGTGCCTCCAACAAACCAAGCTGGTCAGGGAAACCAAGCTTCGACTCAGCAGTATCGCTGACCCCTGGGTGACAATGACCTTTGCAACTTCTGTGGAGGCGCAGGGCACTTCATAGCCACTTGCTCGCAAGCAGAGCAGTACCTTCGAGAAGGGAAGGCCATCAAGAGGCCAGACAGTTGGTTGGCGCTTCCTACAGGCCTTCTAGTTCCCCGAAATATTGAAGGACAGTATCTGAAGGATAGAATGGATGAGTGGTGGCGTCGTCAGCTTGGCGCACAGGCAGATAGAACCCCAGCTTTGTCTACTGGCAATTCAACTTCAGGCGCTACAACTTCTATGTTCTTTAGTGTAGCACCTTTGACTGCTGCGCCTCGTACCGAAACACCTCCAAAAGCCGCCATGGCCGTAGTCACAACGGAAGAAGACGACATAGATGGTCAACTCGAAGCACTCCAGCGTCAGGTATTGGCCTTACAAGACAAGAAGAAGAAGAAGGTCGTCTTTGACAGAGTAGAGATTCTGAAACGTCCTGCTATGGTATCAAAGCCGCCGGCTCCTTCGACCAATACTGCTGCACCCCTTAGTTCTAGAGCAGCAGAAAAAGCCCCAGAGCGTTCGTCCCCGTCTCCTCCAACGTTAGCAGGAAGTGGTACGACACCTCAGGCGCAGCCCTCGGCCGCTCAACAGGCCGGACCGTCATCTAGTAGCCAACAGAAGGCAACCACGCCGCTGACGAACCAAACTCAGCCAGCAGGCCCTTCGACCCATCCGTTCGAAAAAGCAAAAGACGCCAATTACCTTCCACCAGTAGACCATAATTTCACCGCGCCTCAGAAGCCCAAGGAGAGGAACACTGAGCACGTCAACCTTGCCCCCATACAAAACCCGAAGACAGTGGACGTCGATCTAAAACACACTTTGAAAGAAAACCCGATTACCATTACCTTCGAAGAACTTCTATCCCTTTCCCCAGACCTTTGATATCGCATTAGAGAAGCGGTTACGCCTAGGCGTCAGCCAGCCACCAAGGCACCCATTCATTACGTAGGGGAAGGAGCAGAACAGATAGAGGAGATCATTTCACATCCAGCCCTAGAAACATTCAGCCACCAGCCCATACAAATAGAACCTGGCGTATATCAGTTCCCGGACCTTGCCCAAGTCTTCTATTCAGCCCAGGGGCCGGATAGGCCCATTCGACTTCAAGCAGCCAAGGAGTCGCACGCACTCCGAGCCATACAGATGAATATTTCGGGCAAAGGCCTCGTTGAATGCATCTTGGACCCCGGTAGTATGATTGTCTGTATGTCCGACGCCGTTAGCCACCAGTTGGGCATCCCTTACAACCCGGAGATCGCGCTCGAAATGCAGTCAGCCAACGGAACCGTGGATAGAACACTTGGAATGGCCCAGAACGTTTCGTTTGCCATAGATGGCATCACCTTTTTGTTTCAAGTCCATGTAGTCAAGTCACCTGCCTACAATATCCTTTTAGGAAGGCCATTCGACGTCATAGCCCAGTCCGTCATCAAGAACTATGCCAATGCAGAGCAGACCATCACTATTACGGACCCAGTTACGGCTCATCAGTGGACGGTGCCTACAGTCAAACGAGGTCCACCTTATTTTACAATGATGCAAAGGGAGAAAGCTATGGTAAACAGGCATTTTTGCTGCGCTTCGAGGATTTGATTGAGGAGCAAGGAGAAGCCACACTAATTCTCATTGTTGACGAAGAAGAACGAAAGCCTTTGCACATTTCCGCATACACCCCCTTATCAGTACCGTTTGAACAAGATACCCCTTTGAGTAGAGAAGAAATGTCTCGTCTCTTTTTACTAGCAGCAGTCCAGGATGTCCCAGTCACCAATTCTTCCCTTGGAAACCAGGCATCCCATTCATATATTCAGCCGTCATCTACTATTGTGGACCCTTTACCTGTACTTCGGACGGCGTCAGTCTTTGCTAATGGCGTTGCTCCCAGTTTCAAAAAGGCCTATTTCGAGGAGGAAGACGATGTCCCAGACCTGGTTTTGGTTGAGGACAGCGACTCTGAGGATGAGCCTAAAAATATATTGACCGCTGGTCACCCCCAATCGTTCGAGCCACCCCGTACCTTCGAAGGCATCTCGCCCCCAGTAGCAGTTTTTGGAAAGCGTTACAAACTGGTTGCTCAGAAAGTCAAGCCTGTCATTGGGACGCTTCCACAAGAGTTTTGAATAGAAAGGAATATCACAGGCGACCCCTTGACATACATGCCCATAATCGATCCAAAGCCTCTCCCGTTCATACCAACAGGTCGTTACATGCAAGAACGCATGGAAGCCCTCGACCGAGTTCACCAAGGTGAATTCTTGCAGCCCGAAGAACGCAAGCTGTTGCACCACTTTATGATGATACACAACGACGCCTTTGCCTGGACAGACGAAGAGAGAGGATGCTTCAAGGAGGAGTATTTTCCGCCAATCGACATACCTACAGTGCCTCATCACCCCTGGATACAGAAGAACATTCCTATTCCGCCGGGCATATATGACGAAGTTTGTAGAATGATTCAGACGAAGATTCAAGCAGGAGTCTATGAACCATCGAACTTGTTGTACCGATCCAGATGGTTCTGTGTGGCTAAGAAAGACAGCCGACTTCGAATCGTCCATTCGCTCGAACCATTAAACAAGGTCACCATCCAGCACTCAGGAGTCACACCTATACCCGAACATTTAGCAGAGAACTTTGCCTGCCGAGCCTGTGGAGCCATGCTGGATCTCTTTGTAGGATACGACGAGTGCTTGATTGCAAAGGGATCTAGAGATCTCACCACGTTTCAGACACCCTTTGGAGCCCTTCGTTTAGTCACTCTGCCCATGGGTTGGACTAACTCGGTCCCAATCTTCCACGACAACGTCACATACATATTACAGCTCGAAATACCCAACTACACCATTCCTTACATAGACGACATACCGGTTAAAGGCCCTGCCTCTAGATATCAGTTGGAAGACGGTTCGTACGAATCAATTCCAGAAAACAACGGGATCCGACGGTTCGTCTGGGAGCATTTTCAAAACCTCAACAGGATCGTACAGCGTGTTACAATTCCTTCTCTCCTCTTTGTGAGTGGACTAGTTATTACTTAATCAAAGCTATGCGTTTCATGGATGCTTATTTCCTTTTAGCTTTACCTTTCACTTTTCCTTTCTAAGGTACTTAGCTATACATTTCCTTTTATGTTCTCCTTGTTCTTTTAGTATATAAGGATTCTCATGTATGCCTCTATTCCTTAGTTCCAACTTAATCGAATTCTTCTCTCAACTTCTGAATGAAACTCCTTGCTCTCATCTCTTTGAGCTCGTCATTTGTTTGACCTTTGTCATCATTTGACTTAGTGTCCAGAACTTGTCCAGTAGGCTGGGAGCAGATCGAGACTCTGCTTGCCACTGTTGACTTAGAATGGATTGCGTTGAGAGCATTGATCTTAACACAAGTTGGAACTCCCAAGATTGCTCAGTGTTTCTACACTAGCCAGACATCATTGATACCAGAACCTCGACCCTCAGACCCCCCAACGGCTCTGTCTGTTTCAGACAAAAGTATTATCTAGATCGAAGGGAAGTCTTTCCATCGACTACAGGAACAGGGTGGTTTTTCCGCTCAGGAACCAAGAAGAAGAACGAACCAGTACCAGAATCCCTCTTCGAAGGTGATTACATTGAAGGACAAGAGGACGCCTTCCCAGACAACGTTTGGATTGATTGGATAAACGAGGAACACGAAGAACTTCATTCTTTATTCAAACCACCTACAGACGAACCAGAACTCTCCTGGTGGAACGAATATCTCAATCTCGCTGATATTGCAGGACGAGAACGATACACACTTAAGGAAGGAGAGCTACAGCCTTGGATAGAATTCCAAGAACAGAAACAGATTGAAATGAACCTATTTGGAGATCCAGAATTAGGAAAGAAGAAAGACGAAACAAGAGAACCTACAGATCCGAAAGAAGAAACATAAAAGATGGCATCAGACGCAGCAGCACCTGCCTCTAAAGGAGATATCAAACTGCAGCCTATGCGTGTTTTTACAGGAAAACGAACTGAAGCAAAGGCTTTCATTGGAAGTCTTGAAGATTACTTTGTTTTGAATGATGATAACTATAAAGGCAAAGCACAGAAACAGATTCGATTTACTCTTGCCTGTCTTGGGCAGGAACTCAATGATTGGAATGTCCTGATCAAGGATGAATTAGACGATGAAGAAGAAACAACCCTTACTTGGACAAATTGGGCAGAATTCAAGAAACGTTTCTTAGCCGATTGGGGCGAAGTTAATAGCGCTCTTAGAGCGCTGAACAATCTAGCCAATCTCAGAGTAGGGGGCAATGTTTCAGTCCCTGAATATATCAGAAAATTCCGCATGGAGATCGGTACTTCAGGTTTGAAAGGAACAACTGTGCAGCTCCAGGCCTTTGTCAAAGGACTCCCTGAAAGTATCACTACAAAGATCCTTGAAGCGAAGGTTCTATCCATGAAAGAAGCATATGAAAAGGCAGAACAGCTTCATGGCGCTTGGGAAATGATGCGAGCGCTTGGGCGAAAACCAGGACAAGGGAACCGCTCTAATTTTAATCGAAACACCAATAACAGGGGTGGATCAACCCGATCAGTAAATGTGATGCCCACTGGACGTTTGACAGATGAACAAAAGGAGGAATATATGAAATCTGGAAAATGTTTCAGATGTGGGAACCAGGGACATGTTTCAAGAAATTGTCCCAAACAAAACACCACATCAAATGTCTCCTCATTGTTTCGGAATAAGGGGATCAGATCTATCCCTGAAGACGCGCCCAAGGAAAAGAAAGACGACCCAGTTGCAAGCATCAGAGCGATCCTTGCTAGAATGAAGGCCAATGAACGAGAAGGTCTTCTCAATGAACTCGAAAACGAGGGTTTTTAACCCGGAAGTGTCACACAGCAGTTGGCACTTCCATAACAAATGGACATTCACAGTTAGCGCTTGATTCTGTAATAGTAAGATCAAATAATGACAAGCGCCTTTCAATTTCTGTGGAAACGTCCGATTTACCCGCTGAAACTTCGGCTCTAATTGATTGTGGAGCAGAAGGGAATTTTATTGACGAAGAAGTAACCACCAAGTTACCAAAAGAAAAATTGCGAAAACCAATTAAAGTCAGAAACACAGATGGAACAGTTAACACTAATGGAATGATCACACACCGAGTCCACATTCAATATTCAATTGGAGGAAAACGATACAGCAACTGGTTTCTAATCACTAGATTGGGAGATCAACAATTAATTTTGGGAATCCCTTGGTTAGAAGAAAACAATCCTACTATTGATTGGAGAAATAAAATGATACACCTCATTGATGAACAACGGAATGAAGGAACTATCTGGCAAATGGCATTGGACAATCAACAATGGGGAGAAGATGATTATTGGATCAGAGTCAAGACATCTGCATCTCAAGCATTAGAACATCAGTTGAAAAAAGATGAACCAAAAACAGAATTACCATTAGAATATGGGAAATGGCGCTCAGTCTTTGAGAAAAAGGCATCAGAACGATTCCCAACCTCCAGAACTTGGGATCATGCTATCGATTTGAAAACAGGTTTTAGTCCTAAAGTTAGCAAGATCTATCCATTATCAATCAAAGAACAGTCATCGCTGGACAAATGGATTGAAGAACAGCTAGCTAAAGGATACATCAAACCGTCGAAATCTCCTCAAGCGTCGCCGTTTTTCTTTGTCTCAAAGAAGGAAAGTGGTGCGCTTCGGCCGTGCCAAGATTATAGATATTTAAACAATTGGACAATCAAGAATGCGTACCCATTACCTCTAGTATCCGATCTCCTTACAAAACTCGCTGGTGCACAATATTTCACCAAATTAGACCTCCGTTGGGGATATAATAACATCAGGATCAAGAAAGGTGATGAATGGAAAGCTGCTTTCATTACCAACAGAGGACTATATGAACCAACTGTTATGTTCTTTGGCCTATGCAATTCGCCATCTACATTTCAAACTATGATGAACGAATACTTCAGAGACATGATTAATGAAGGATGGCTCATTATCTACATGGATGACATCCTGATATGTTCTCAGAATTAGAACGAACTAGAAGAATGGACAAAAAGGGTTCTTGATCAATTGGAGGAGAATGATCTGTTCCTGAAATTAGAAAAATGTAAATTTGCTGTTCAAGAAGTTGAATTTCTGGGCATGATCATCTCGCCTGGAAAAATACGAATGGATCCTATCAAACTTGCAGGAATAGCCGATTGGCCAGTACCATCAACGGTTAAACAAGTCCGATCATTCCTAGGTTTTGGGAACTTTTATCGACGTTTTATTGGAAATTTTGCAGCAATTGCAAAACCACTCACAGATCTGACCAAGAAAGCGGAACCATTCAACTGGAATAATGAACGACAACTTGCCTTTGACACCTTAAAGCAACGGTTCGCCTCTATGCCAGTTTTGTTGATGCCAAATCCTGCAAAACCATTCATCCTTCAAACTGATGCCTCTAACAAAGCAATTGGAGCAGTACTGAAACAGGCTGATGAATCTGGAGCACTTCATCCATGTGGATTTATATCCCATGCGCTAACACCAACGGAACAGAATTACCAAATCTATGACAGAGAATTGCTTGCAATCATCAAGGGACTTGCAGTTTGGCGTCATCTATTACATGGTTCTCCTCATACGATCATCATCCATTGTGATCATAAGAACTTGTCCTATTACCAAACTGCTCAACGATTAACACCTCGACAAGCTCGGTGGTCATCATTGTTATCTGAATTTGATCTTTGTATTGAACATATACCTGGAACAAAGATGTTCGAAGCAGATGCATTATCCAGACAACCAGATCACATGGGAAATGATGAAGAACAAACTACTGTCACTGTTCTGCCAAATGACCGATTTATTTGACTAATCAATGATGATCTTGCCAGTGAATTAAAGAAATATATGGCAAATGATGATTTTGGACACATCCTTATTGAAGTTATCACTAAACAAAGGGCGCCGACGATTAAATCAAAACTGCAAGACTGGACATATATTCATGGCATTGTCTACTACCTAGGCAAGATCTATGTTCCTGATTGAATTGAGTTGCACACTCGGTTAATCAAGGAAATACATGAAGCATTATCTTCTGGACATCCTGGACGATTAAAGACGCTAGTGCTTTTGCAGCATGATTACTGGTGGCCTGGAATGTATAGACATGTCAAAGAATGGGTTGATGGTTGCGCACTCTGCCAACAAATGAAAGTCAATACTCACCCAAATTCACCCCTATTCCATCAAAAGCTACACGCCCATTTCAGCAAGTCACACTTGATTTCATCACTGATCTTCCTATTTCCGAAGGCTTTGATTCCATATTAGTCACAGTGGACCATGGCCTTACGAAGGGGGTAATTTTCACCCCTTGCAACAAGACGATCGATGCTTTAGGAACTGCAGATCTCTATATCTCTGAAATATTTAAATGCTTTGGACTCCCCGACATCCTAATCTCTGATAGAGGACCACAATTCTCTGCTAAAGTATTTCAAGAAATACGAAAAGCTTTAGGAATCGACCACAGGATGAGTACAGCCTATCATCCTCAGACAGATGGAGAAACTGAACGTGTAAATCAAGAACTCGAGATCTATCTTCAAATGTTCTGCACAAATGAACCCCATAAATGGAAGCCACTATTACCCATTGCTGAATTTGCACACAATAACCGATATCACGACACAATAAAAACATCCCCATTTCAACTTATGTATGGATCAGATCCGATTGCTATTCCTACAGCAGCAATCAAAATGACTGCACCAGCAGCAGAAGAACGCCTTCAAATGCTTCGAAAAGCCAGAGAAGAAGCTCTAGCTGCTCATGAACTTGCTAGACAAACGGTCGCTCATAGATACAGAGACAAGTCAATCAGATTCAAAAAAGGTGACAAAGTCTGGCTTGAAAACAAAAATCTCCACATTCCGTATCAATCAAGAAAGCTAGCACCAAAACGAGAAGGACCCTTCCAGGTCGAACAAGTCATGGGACCAGTTACCTATAAATTGAAATTACCAAAACAATGGCGCATTCACCCTGTGTTTCATGCATCGCTCCTCACTCCATATAAGGAAACCTCAATGCACGGCCCGAATTTCACTATGCCACCTCCTGATATGGTTAACGGACAAGAAGAGTTTGAGATTGAAGCTATTCTTGGACATTGGAAACGCGGAGCCGGTTATCAATACCTAGTCAAATGGAAAGGCTATGGAGCAAATGATAACACTTGGGAACCAGAACAACATCTAGGCAATGCTGCGGATATTCTGGTAGAGTATAAAAACAGAAGAAACCTCTGAAACAATCAACACAATGACTTATTATCGCACCAACCTCCAGTTAAAGCATAATATCCGTTATGTCAAAAGATTCTGCAGAACTGTTGGACGATACACTCCTACTGTCAAAACCAGATATTTTGTCACGCAGATGTTCGTTCCTGCCTTTAAACACCCTTCCAAACGAACGCTCTCTATATATCAAAAACTGAAATACGTTCCAATGATGTCAAAACCGCCCAAAGTATCGCGATTACCTCCTCACAAATGAACGCATCCACAAGGACACACAGAGATTCCATATAACGCCTTACCAAAATATCTTCCTCAGTACCATCGCCTCTCTTTTGATCTAGGGGAGTTACCCACATTTCAGGAAGCCGAATCACATTACCTTCCAGCATCAGTTCACCCTTGTTTTCAATATGACAACGTTTATCACAGGGTTTGGTTATGACGAACCTTCCCTGAGTTATCAGAAGCTTTACAAAGAATTATTCAGCTTGGCAGAGACATCTCCGCGGAACAATGGCAATATGAATGATGAATGAATATAAGGGGAAGTGAAAATTTTAGCCGCACACGAGCGCAAATGGAAATTGCAATTGCAACCGAGCAATATTACATTCTTCTGAACCAAGCAATACAGAACAGCATAAACAACCCAGAGATACACGTTACACGACATGAGCGCCCTGACCAAATTCGTATTCCACACCCTGACAATGCAAGAACCCGATCAGAACAAGGAGAAACGGTTAGGAATTCTCATGAGAACTTTCTCAGGACTAGAGAACCTGAGATCGAGGAGATCTTAGCTTTAGACTCCGATGACGAGATTTGGGATATTTAAACCATACTCAGTGGTCTTGCCTTCCCCATCTTACCAGTACAACATGTTCGCAGCTCTTATCACCATCGCCTACCTTGCCGCTTTTGTCTTCACCCTCCTGGTCACAGCATGTGGCCACTATTACGATGAATCACTCGCTGCTGCCTCTCCCTTCCTCGCCATCGCCCATGACCTCCCCATCGAGGTCTTTATCACCACCACCACCACCATCGACGAATACTTGTTCCCAGACTGGCCTGCATCCCCTACCTCTACCATCACCGACCTGCACCAACACCTGGCCGACCTCGACGACATTCCTCTTGAAGAAGAAGTTCCGTTACCCGCTCCTCAGACACCACCACTTGCCCGAGTCCCTAATGCCACTCTCCTTCGAGCTCAAGAAGCTCTTGCTACCATGATCGTCGATTATCAACAGTTTGCCAGCCCCCTTGATGCAATGCTCAACATCGTCCTCTCCACTGACCCTCATACTATAACGGACGAGGAACGCGATGCAATTTTAGAGCAGACAATCCAGCTAGATTACATAACGAGGACCTTGCAATGGCAGTTTGAAACCGCTAATCACGACATCAACACCATCACTGAGTGGTTGAAGTCGCGAAGAGATCATGGTTGGACGAACGGTGGAAACCATGGTTGGGGAACAGGATAAGAAGTCAGTGACTTCTTGCATACGAAGGGGGTAATGTTACAATTCCTTCTCTCCTCTTTGTGAGCGGACTAGTTATTACTTAATCAAAGCTATGCGTTTCATGGATGCTTATTTCCTTTTAGCTTTACCTTTCACTTTTCCTTTCTAAGGTACTTAGCTATACATTTCCTTTTATGTTCTCATTGTTCTTTTAGTATATAAGGATTCTCATGTATGCCTCTATTCCTTAGTTCCAACTTAATCGAATTCTTCTCTCAACTTCTGAACAAAACTCCTCGCTCTCATCTCTTTGAGCTCGTCGTTTGTTTGACCTTTGTCATCATTTGACTTAGTGTCCAGAACTTGTCCAGTAGGCTGGGAGCAGATCGAGACTCTGCTTGCCACTGTTGACTTAGAACGGATTGCGTTGAGAGCATCGATCTTAACACAGCGGATGAAGTATGCAGGAGGGACATTTTCCGGAAAGAAGTTGGTTCTGTGCGGAGAAGAGATCACAGTTGTGGGCCACGTTTGCACATTTGAAGGACGAATTCCAAATAAGCAACGCGTCCAAGCGATCGTTTCTTGGGGACCATGTCAGTCCCTATCAGATGTACGAGCATTCCTAGGGACAGTTGGTCTCTTTCGAATCTACATCTGGCACTATTCGTTGAAGGCCCATCCATTGACCATGCTTACAAAGAAAGGCATTGAGTTTGAGTTTGGAGACAAACAGCTCCACGCACAAGAGGAGCTCAAGAAGGCAGTGCTAGCTTTGCCAGCCATTCGCCCCATTGACTACCGTTCTTCTGCACCGGTCATTCTCGCTGTAGATACCTCGCCCATTGCTGTAGGGTTTTACCTTTGCCAATGCGAGGCAGAAGATCCCAAGAAGCGCTACTATAGTCGTTTCGGTTCGATTACACTAAACGAGAGGGAATGTTGTTTCTCCCAAGCCAAGTTGGAGATCTTTGGGCTATACAGGGCGCTTCGAAAGTTCAAGATGTACATCCTCGGTGTCAGAAACCTCATAGTCGAAGTGGATGCACGTTACATCAAGGGCATGTTGCAGAATCCTGACATAGCGCCTTCAGCCTCGGTCAATCGTTGGATATTGGCCATTCTCTCGTTCCATTTCGAACTTGTACACGTACCAGGCACCCACCATGGTCCGGACGGATTGTCTAGAAGACCTAAACAGCTAGACGACGAAGACATAGACGAGGAAGCAGAAGATCAAAAGTTTGATGATTGGGTCGACAACCTATACAGCTTCATGCACCTTATCAACCCGTCGCCATCCATGCTGCGCATTTTGAAAGAAGCTGCTTATAGTATGATGAACTGTTTGATTAGGTCACTAGAAGCAGATTGCTTTGCTGCTCGAAGTGCGTTTTCCCTTTTGAATGACGACAACTCCATAGACTACACCCCTATACCCAGGAGCGTTGCAGCACGGAATGAAGACTTTTGACTACCTCTGGTCAGACAATTTTTAGAGGATCTTAAACGGCCCGTAGATCTCTCCGACAAAGAATACCAGTCTTTCTTGCGCTATTGCCTTCGGTTTTTCGTATGAGACAACAAACTGTGGAGAAAGGATTCGAATGGATCACACAAGATCGTGGTCGACCAGCCACGCCGTATAAGGGTACTTCAAGAGTGTCACGACGACGTTGGACACAAAGGTTTTGACGCGACCCGCACCCTCGTTCTAGAGCGTTTTTGGTGGCCCCACATCCACGAAGACATCAAATGGTATGTCCAGACATGTCACCTATGCCAGGAACGCCAGCTTCGACTAGTAAAAGTCCCTCCCACTGTCCCTCAACCAGCCCCGTTCTTTTCGAAAGTATATATAGACGTCATGCATTTGCCGCCTTCAAAGGGATATCACTATCTGATTCAAGCTCGTTGCTCGCTTACGCACTATCCGGAATACAGAGCCCTCTGTACCCAGACAGCTGAGGTCATCGGATCTTGGCTATTCGAAGACCTTCTGTGTCGCTGGGGAGCCCTAGTTGAGATCGTGTCTGACAACGGTTCCTCCCTTGTCAGCGCCTGCGCCTACCTTTTGAAGCAATATAAAGTCAATCACATTCGCATCTCCGGTTACAACTCACAGGCCAATGGCATAGTAGAGCGCGCGCATTTCGACGTCAGGCAATCCTTGTATAAAGCATGTGGAGGCGATCAGTCGAAATGGGCTCGGTCCTTACACTCCGTCTTTTGGGCCGAAAGAGTCACCGTTTGTTGCCGGATGGGCGTTTCGCCATACTTTGCAGTCACTGGCACCCACCCGCTTCTTCCCTTAGACATAGTCGAAGCAACCTACCTGTTACCGCCACCTGAAGCTTTTCTATCTACGACAGACCTCATCGCCAGACGCGCTGTAGAGTTACAGAAGCGACGAGAGCAAGTGGAAGCACTTTGTGACAAAGTATTCGAAGCCCGTGTTAGGGCTGCCAGACAATTCGAAACTGACCACAGCCAGGTCATCAAGGATTATGCGTTTAAGCTAGGTGACCTAGTCCTCATACGAAATACAGCAATTGAGAAGTCTCTCAACTGCAAGATGCGCGCCAGGTACAACGGTCCTTATGTCGTTCTCGTTCGAAACCGTGGAGGCGCCTACATTGTCTGTGAATTGGATGGGTCCGTACTTGATCGACCCATTGCAGCCTTCCGAGTCATTCCATATTTTGCTCAGAAGGAGATCAAAGTCCCTCATGCTGCACTAGACGTTCATTTACAGCGCCTCGATGAGATGCGGGCTTCGAAAAGCCTTGGGTGTTAAGATCGATGCTCCCAACGTAGTTCATTCTAAGTCAACAGTGGCAAGCAGAGTCTCGGTCCGCTCCCAGCCTACTGGACAGATTCTGGACGCTAAGTCAAACGATGACGAAGGTCTTTAAGACGACGAGCTCAAGGAAAAGAGAGCGAGGCGTTCGAGTCAAATTGGGAGTATGATTCGATTAAGTTGGAACTGAAGTCTAGCTACTTTACAAGACGGTTTATATATGTAAAAGAACAAGAGAAATATAAAAGGAAACGTACAGCTAAATACCTAAGAAAGGAAATGTGAAGGTAAAGTAGCTAAAGGAGATGAGCGTCCATGAAACGCATAACGATGATTATATAATAGAATGAGTCCATTAACGAAAGGGAAAGAAATCGTAACATTGGGGATGACGACGACGACCGTTCTACGCCGCCAGGAGACATAGCCGAAGAAGATGTAGGGATTAGAGCTGTGGAAGATGGCGATGAGAGGGGGGAAGAAGAAGAAAACGAATATTGAAGACTATGGAGCGCAACCCCGTAACCCACAAGAAGCCACCTTCAACAGGCCGGACTTGTCCAGTTTCTTTTCCTTTCTTTCGTTTAGCTTACTTGTAGTCCTGGAATTTTTCTTTTGGTTTCCCATTTAGTTCTCTGCGTTTCCATTTGTTTTTCCTCAACTTTTCTTATCCTATCTGCTGTTCCATCCTATAGACGACACTCAAACCCTCGCATTGCAATAAACGATGACAGTTTCATGATGCTACCCTACGCTACAAACGAAACCAAAGTTCGACCCTCACGCCTATCGCCAGCTCGTGCGGCCTTTTCCTTTGCCCACCGACAATGTGAAGGCTTCCTCGCTGCCGCTTTCGTCCCCGCTCGACAGATCCAGTTCAATAACATCTTGACGACAACGGTCTTCCTCAATTTTCTCCCGGCGTGCTAGCTCTCGCTCGAGCCTATTAAAGACGGCGTTGTAGTGCAGGTAGATGCCCAGCCATTCCGTGACCGGCAGCCTACCTACGACGTTCGGGTCAAAGGTTAACACCCCCGCCGTTTTGTGCCCGATTGCACCTAGTCGTGAAGGACCCACCGCGCTGGATCCCGTAGCCCCCTTGTTTGTACGAATCGTCGGTTTGGGCTTCGGTTGCGCCCGTATTTTTGCTGGAGGTAAGACGACGGCGGTAACTACATGTTTCGTCGCGCGGCGCACTCGTTTCGGTGGCTCGGCCTCGTCCTCGCTAGGATCCCATTGCCGTTTCTTGGTTGGGAACACGAACACATCCGCTTCGTGAGGCACTTCGAGCTTACTAAAATTGCAAACCGTTTTTGTCACCTTGCATCGTAAACATTTGTCTAGCCATGGTTTGCCAGGCTTGGCCTGAAAACAGCGGTCTTCAAGGGCACAGAGGCCACGCATCACGGCCTTGCGGCACGGCAAGCACTAGTAAGAGTTCTTAGACCCTATGAAACCACGCTGCCCCGTTGCATACCTTGTTCTCAATCAGCTGCCTTTGACTCGCCTCCTCCAGTTCCGGATCGTAGGCGTAGTACCATCGTCGAAATTCAGGTTGGCCCATGACAGGGAGTGGCCCATCCGGCCCTGTCTCTTGCTTGACCTCGGTCTTCATTGCAGTATCACTCTCAGTGCCGACCTCTTCTTTGCCATCTTCGTCTTCTTTGTCATCCTCGGCTTCTTTGCCGTCTGTACTTCCTTCGCCGTCCGTGCTTTCGTTCCCATCTGCGCCCTCCATGCTGTCTTCCGCCCCGCCCTGAGATCCCAGATCAGCCCCTGCATTAGCAGGTACTTCGAATAACGGCCTTGGTGCCACGCCGGTGCACAGTTCTTGCACCAGTTTCGAAATGCTAGCTTGGGTCCCAGCAGCTCCCGTCGCAGCATCGTCCACATTATCCGTTCGAACCGTGTCTCCTGCACCTGCGCAAGCAGTCAGTATGGCTTCGTGACTAAAAAGTTGCATGTCGTACCCCGTCAAAACATTTGGATTGTTTTTACGGCCCGTGTTCTTCCCAGTCCAGTAAAACTGTCTCTCTTTACCTGCCATTCTGCCACGCGACATAGCTTAAGAGTCCTTTCCAGCTCCGTAGAACCTATGTCGCACAAGTTGCATGACTCCTGCGCCTAATGAGGATACCTACTTCGCCGTTATTCGATGTTCACTTACCAAGAACGTTGCCAGCTGCTTCAGCCAGTCGTGCCAATGGTCGAAAGTGGAGGCCAATCCCACCAATTCCACGAGCTGTTCGACCTCAGATGGCATCATGGCCGTCGAACTCTGCCCCGCCAAGTCGTCAGTTCGGATTGCAGTTGGCGCTATTTCAGATGGAGCCATTGTGTTGTCAGACATCTGCCACAACCAGACGGACTATCAGTAGAAGTTTCAGATGCTAGAGTCAACTCACGATTGTTGCAGACGAAAAATTGCGCAGCTATTTGGTGACGTTTGTGCAACGGCGATCACAATTGCTGTGTCCTGGGAAGATTCCCAATCAGGTCCCGGCTTGGCCGCCTTCGGAAATACCGCGAGCCGATGCATGCCGCGTAGTTCTCCCACAGTGTTATTCCCGGTCACACTTGTCACCCTGCGCAAACACTGGATCTCCAATTGACTGGGGACAGTCAAGATTTCAGTTAGGGATGGATGATACGCTGGCTACGTATCCACACGTGTACCACACGCACACACGAACGGAAGAAGCGAAATAGAAAGCGTTCGAAGCCACTTGCCCAGGGAAGAAGCGCTAGAAGTAGGTCACACTCCATTCGAAAGAAGGGTGAGCATTTTGAAATGGTTTCAGCTGAGTCGGCCACCTCGGCGTTTGGAGAAGCATAAACATCCAGCCCATCACCACCTCCGTAGCGCCAGACAGAAAGGCACCTGCATCACCAGACGTGTGCCTGACAACCAGACAAATTTCATATCTGCCCAGACCGGCCGTCGCATGATTCGAAAAACATAAAAGTCATCCCTGCTGCTCCCCAACTCCTATCAGAACCTTATTTTGACGGTTATCACACACAGCATGCGTAGATCAGCCCGACAGAACAGAATCACTCCTTCTGGCCAGCGCTTAAGCCTTAGAGAAAGGCTTTCATCGTTGAATCAGTTGTCGCTCGCTGCCAGGATCACGGACTGCGCGGAATCGCCCACTGTAGACCCAGATTCGTCAATGGTAGATGTACCCCCTAGCCCAGTCGAACCACCCATGCCATCCAGCACCACCAGCGCCACGGTAGACCCAGGAGCCGCACTTCGAATGATACCATTGTCCGAACGAACGAGCATGGCTATTACGAATTCGATTGGAATGCAGTTTGCGGATTCGAGGCTGGTCCCCGACGACTGTTGGACCCACCTGACATGCAGCATCGGAGCTAGAGGAGGCCGGGAGAGTATGTTCCATGACACGAACAAAGCATCCACCTTAATGGCACCAAGGGACCTGCGCCTTCGAAACCAGTTCTACCTCGAACTCATCAACAGCTTGGTCTCGGTGGGGGAGCTAGCCTCAGTCGAACGAACACACTTCATGGTTGGACAAGTAGTCTGGCGGACCAATGTGATTGCCGAGCATGACGGTTTTCAAAGGACAATATCCCCTGGGGGCCCTTGGATCATAGTAGGTCGAACTCTTGCCAGATATGCAGTCATCAACAGGGAGGGGACATTGCATCCGAGGCTGGTTCCAGCAGACCAGTTAATGCCCTACTATTTGATGTGGCATGTGGCGTGCCTTCCTGCGGACTTGACGAGTCATGGGGACTTAGAGAACCTCCTCTGTCATGATTTCGGAGCCTAGGAAACACTGTGGAGCGGTCACCATCGCCGCAGAAGACTTCGACCGAGGAACCCAAACGGCAATAGAAGCCTATATGGGCGTTGCTAGCATCGGTGATGGCAGATGAGTTCTGCACTCAGTTCGTACCTGTTTCATTTTGTTGTTATGGACTCATTTCCTCCGTTCCTTCCCTACGACCTTCGAAAGGATGGTGTCCAGGAGACTCCTATCAGTCGGTGGAGTGGACTTTCTTCTTCAAATTGATTCTTAGCTACCATCATTTACTTTATATACATGTATCTTCGCCTTTATGCAACAGAGAAAATTTGACCTTCTTTCCCTCCCCTCAGAGTTCGGTGCTAGCGTTGCCCCTTTTTCTGAGTCTTGCCTTAGGTCCCTTGCCCGTGTCCAGCCTTGTTTTCGACCTTGTCTTTGCCCTGTCTCCTCTCGTCTGCCCCATTCGTCCTCTTCTCCACACCCTTATCCCTCGTCCCCTCCTTCGGACGAACACTCTGGTTCAACTACCCTCAGTCGTCCCCCACTTACAGTCACTTTCGTACTTCGTCGTATTAGTGAAGACCGAGAAACCCCTTCCGCCCTCGCCATCAGTCTCAGTGTGTGTTCGAATCCCCTTCGTCCAGCCTCTGTGCCACTTTGAACGTCTGTCCACCCGTGCTCCCCTCCAGCCAGCCTGTTGCTACTGAAGGTGTGCCCCAATCCAGATTCGATTTTGTGGTTGGTTTGTGTGTTGGGTTCGTTTTGGGTTTCGTCCACGACGCTGCGCATCAACGTGCAGCATTGGAGCTAGAGGAGGCCAGGAGAATATGTTCCACGACATGAATGAAGCATCCACCTTAATGGCACCAAGGGACCCATGCCTTTGAAACTGGTTTTACCTCAAACTCATCAACAGCTTGGTCTCGGTAGGGGAACTAGCCTCAGTCGAATGAACACACTTCATGGTTGGACAAGTAGTCTGGTGGACCAATGTGATTGCCGAACACGACAGTTTTCAAAGGACAATATCCCCTGGGGGCCCTTGGATCATAGTAGGTCGAACTCTTGCCAGATATGCAGTCATCAACAGGGAGGGAACATTACATCCGAGGCTGGTTCCAGCAGACCAGTTAATGCCCTACTATTCGACGTGGCATGTGGCGCGCCTTCCTGCAGACTTGACAAGTCATGGGGACCTAGAGAACCTCCTCTGTCATGATTTCGAAGCCTAGGAAACACTGTGGAGCGGTCACCATCACCGCAGAAGACTTCGACCAAGGAACCTGAATGGCGGTAGAAGCCTGTATGGGCGTTGCGAGCATCGGTGATGGCAGATGAGTTCTGCACTCAGTTTGTACCTGTTTCGTTTGTTGTTATGGACTTGTTTCCTCTGTTCCTTCTCTACAACCTTCGAAAGGATGGTGTCCAGGAGACTCCTATCAGTCGGTGGAGTGGACTTTCTTCTTCAAATTGATTCTTAGCTACCATCATTTACTTTATATACATTTGCGAGCATCGGTGATGGCAGATGAGTTCTGCACTCAGTTTGTACCTGTTTCGTTTGTTGTTATGGACTTGTTTCCTCTGTTCCTTCTCTACAACCTTCGAAAGGATGGTGTCCAGGAGACTCCTATCAGTCGGTGGAGTGGACTTTCTTCTTCAAATTGATTCTTAGCTACCATCATTTACTTTATATACATGTATCTTCGCCTTTATGCAACAGAGAAAATTTGACCTTCTTTCCCTCCCCTCGGAGTTCAGTGCTAGCGTTGCCCTCTCTCTGAGTCTTGCCTTAGGTCCCTTTGTTACGATTTCTTTCCCTTTCGTTAATGGACTCATTTTATTATATAATCATTGTTATGCGTTTCATGGACGCTCATCTCCTTTAGCTACTTTACCTTCACATTTCCTTTCTTAGGTATTTAGCTGTACGTTTCCTTTTATATTTCTCTTGTTCTTTTACATATATAAACCGTCTTGTAAAGTAGCTAGACTTCAGTTCCAACTTAATCGAATTCTTCTCTCAACCTCTGAACGAAACTCCTCGCTCTCATCTTTAAGCTCGTCGTTAATTTGACCTTTGTCATCATTTGACTTAGCGTCCAGAACTTGTCCAGTAGGCTGGGAGCAGACCGAGACTCTGCTTGCCACTGTTGACTTAGAACGAATTGCGTTGAGAGCATCGATCTTAACACAAGTTGGAACTCACAGAACCGCTCAGTGTTTCTACACTAGCCAGACACCATTGATACCAGAACCTCGAACCTCAGACCACCAAACGGCTCTGTCCGTTTCAGACGAAAATATTATCTAGATCGACGAGAGGTTTTTCCGTCGACTACAGGAACAGGGTGGTTTTTCCGCTCAGGAACTAAGAAGAAAAACGAACCAGTACCAGCATCCCTCTTTGAAGGTGATTATATTGAAGGAGACGGAAAGGAAGTCCTCCCAGATAACGTTTGGATTGAGTGGATCAACGAAGATCTAGAAGAGGACTTTTACTCTCTATTTTATCCACCCACTGAAGAACCAGAATCCTCCTGGTGGAACGAATTCCTCAGTCTCTCTGGAGCACCACCACAGGACAGATACGCACTCCAAGACAAAGGGAAACAGCCTTGGAGAGACTTCCTAGAACAGAAACAGATCGAACAAAGTCTATTTGGAGATCCAGAATCAGGGAAGAAGAAAGACGAAACAGGAGAACCTACAGATCCGAAAGAAGAAACAGAAAAGATGGCATCCGACGTAGCAGCACCTGCCTCTAAAGGAGATATCAAACCGCAGCCTATGCGCGTTTTTACAGGAAAACGAACCGAAGCAAAGGCTTTCATTGGAAGTCTTGAAGATTACTTTGTTTTGAATGATGATAACTATAAAAACAAAGCACAGAAGCAGATTCGATTTACTCTTGCCTGTCTTGGGCAGGAACTCGATGATTGGAAAGTCCTGATCAAGGATGAATTGGACGATGAAGAAGAAACAACCTTTACTTGGACGAATTGGACAGAATTCAAGAAACGTTTCTTAGCCGATTGGGGGGAAGTTAATAGTGCTCTCAGAGCGCTGAACAATCTAGCCAATCTCAGAGTAGGGGGCGACGTTTGAGTCCCTGAATATATCAGAAAATTCCGCATGGAGATTGGTACTTCAGGTTTGAAAGGAACAACTGCGCAGCTCCAGGCCTTTGTTAAAGGACTCCCTGAAAGTATCGCTACAAAAATTCTTGAAGCAAATGTTTTATCTATGAAAGAAGCATATGAGAAGGCAGAACAGCTTCATGGCGCTTGGGAAATGATGCGAGCGCTTGGGCGAAAACCAGGACAAGGGAATCGTTCAAATTTTAATCGAAATACCAATAATAGGGGCGGATCAACCCGATCAGTAAATGCTATGCCCACTGGACGTTTGACAGATGAACAAAAGGAGGAATACATGAAAACTGGAAAATGTTTCAGATGTGGAAACCAGGGGCATGTTTCAAGGAACTGTCCCAAACGAAACACCACGTCAAACGCCTCCTTCAGGGCCTCCTCATCGTTTCAGAATAAAGGGATCAGATCTATCCCTGAAGAGGCGTCCAAAGAGAAGAAAGACGACCCAGTTGCAAGCATCAGAGCGATCCTTGCTGGAATGAAGGCCGATGAACGAGAAGGTCTTCTCAATGAACTCGAGAACGAGGGTTTTTAACCCGGAAGCGTCATACAGCGGTTGGCACTTCCATAACAAATGGACATTCACAGTTAGCGCTTGATTCTGTAATAGTAAGATCGAATAATGACAAGCGCCTTTCAATTTCTGTGGAGACGTCCGATTTACCCGCTGAAACTTCGGCTCTAATCGATTGTGGAGCAGAAGGGAATTTTATTGACGAAGAAGTAACCACCAAGTTATCAAAAGAAAAATTGCGAAAACCAATCAAAGTCAGAAACGCAGATGGAACGGTTAACACTAATGGAATAATCACACATCAAGTCCATATTCAATATTCGATTGGAGGAAAACGATACAGCAACTGGTTTCTAATCACTAAATTAGGAGATCAACGATTAATTTTGGGGATCCCTTGGTTAGAAGAAAACAATCCTACTATTGATTGGAGAGATAAAACGATACACCTCATCGATGAACAACGGAATGAAGGAACTATCTGGCAAATGGCATTGGACAATCAACAATGGGGAGAAGACGATTACTGGATCAGAGTTAAGACGTCAGCATCTCAAGCGTTAGAACATCAGTTGAAAAAGGATGAACCAAAAACGGAATTACCATCAGAATATGGGAAATGGCGCTCAGTCTTTGAGAAAAAGGCATCAGAACGATTCCCAACTTCCAGAACTTGGGATCACGCTATCGATTTGAAAACCGGTTTTAGTCCTAAAGTTAGCAAAATCTATCCGTTATCAATCAAAGAACAGTTGTCGCTGGATGAATGGATTGAAGAACAGCTAGCTAAAGGCTACATCAAACCGTCGAAATCTCCTCAAGCATCGCCATTCTTCTTTGTCTCAAAGAAGGAAAGTGGTGCGCTTCGGCCATGCCAAGATTATAGATATTTAAACGATTGGACAATCAAGAATGCATACCCATTACCCCTAGTATCCGACCTCCTTACAAAACTTGCTGGTGCACAATATTTCACCAAATTAGACCTCCGATGGGGATATAATAACGTCAGGATCAAGGAAGGGGACGAATGGAAAGCTGCTTTCATTACCAACAGAGGATTATACGAACCAACTGTTATGTTCTTCGGTTTATGCAATTCGCCATCTACATTCCAAACTATGATGAACGAATACTTCAGAGACATGATTAATGAAGGATGGCTCATTATCTACATGGACGACATCTTGATATGTTCTCAGAATTTGAACGAACTAGAAGAACGAACAAAAAGGGTTCTCGATCGATTAGAAGAGAACGATCTGTTCCTGAAGTTAGAAAAATGTAAATTCGCTGTTCAAGAAGTTGAATTTTTGGGCATGATCATCTCACCCGGAAAAATACGAATGGATCCTATCAAACTCGCAGGAATAGCTGATTGGCCAGTACCATCAACGGTTAAACAAGTCCGATCATTCCTAGGTTTTGGAAACTTTTACAGACGTTTTATTGGAAACTTTGCAGCAATTGCAAAACCACTCACAGATCTAACCAAGAAAACGGAACCATTTGACTGGAATAATGAGCGCCAACTTGCCTTTGATACCCTAACGCAACGGTTTGCCTCTATGCCAGTATTGTTAATGCCAAATCCTGCAAAACCATTCATCCTTCAAACCGACGCCTCCAATAAAGCAATTGGAGCGGTACTGAAACAGGCTGATGAATCTGGAGTACTCCATCCGTGTGGATTTATATCCCATGCGTTAACACCAACGGAACAGAATTATCAAATTTATGACAGAGAACTGCTTGCAATCATCAAGGGACTTGCAGTATGGCGCCATCTATTACATGGTTCTCCTCACACGATCATCGTCCATTGTGATCACAAGAACTTGTCTTACTATCGAACTGCTCAACGCTTAACACCTCGACAAGCTCGGTGGTCATCATTACTATCTGAATATGATCTTCGTATTGAACATATACCTGGCACAAAAATGTTCGAAGCAGATGCATTATCCAGACGGCCAGATCATATGGGAAATGATGAGGAACAAACTACGGTCACAGTTTTGCCGAGTGACCGATTTATTCGACTAATCAATGATGATCTTGCCAGCGAATTAAAGAAATACATGGCAAACGACGATTTTGGACGCATCCTTATTGAAGTTATCACTAAGCAAAGGGCACCACCAATTAAATCCAAACTACAAGACTGGACATACACTCATGGTATCGTTTATTACTTGGGCAAGATCTATGTGCCTGATCGAATTGAGTTGCGCACTCGATTAATTAAGGAGACACATGAAGCATTATCTTCAGGACACCCTGGACGATTGAAAACACTAGCACTTTTGAAGCGTGATTATTGGTGGCCTGGAATGTATAGACATGTCAAAGAATGGGTTGAAGGTTGTGCACTTTGCCAACAGATGAAAGTCAATACCCACCCAAATTCACCGGCATTAATCCCTATTCCATCAAAAGCTACTCGGCCATTTCAACAAGTCACACTGGATTTTATCACCAATCTTCCCATATCTGACGGTTATGACTCCATTCTGGTCACGGTGGACCATGGCCTTACGAAGGGGGTAATTTTTACTCCTTGCAATAAGACGATCGACGCCTTAGGAACTGCAGACCTCTATATCTCTGAAATATTCAAACGCTTTGGACTCCCTGACATCTTAATCTCGGATAGAGGACCGCAATTCTCCGCCAAAGTATTTCAAGAAATACGAAAAGCTCTAGGAATCGACCATAGAATGAGCACAGCCTACCATCCTCAGACAGATGGAGAAACTGAACGTGTAAATCAAGAACTCGAAATTTATCTTCGAATGTTCTGCGCAAATGAACCTCATAAATGGAAACCACTACTACCCATCGCTGAATTTGCACATAATAATCGATATCACGACACAATAAAGACATCACCATTTCAACTTATGTACGGATCAGATCCAATCGCTATCCCTACAGCAGCAATCAAGATGACCGCACCAGCAGCAGAAGAACGACTTCTGATGCTCCGAAAAGCTAGAGAAGAAGCCCTAGCCGCTCACGAACTAGCTAGACAAATGGTCACTCATAGATACAGAGACAAGTCAATCAGATTCGAAAAGGGTGACAAAGTCTGGCTCGAAAACAAAAATCTCCACATTCCATATCAATCAAGAAAGTTAGCACCAAAACGGGAAGGACCCTTCCAGGTTGAACAAGTCATGGGACCAGTTACTTACAAATTGAAATTACCGAAACAATGGCGCATTCACCCTGTGTTTCATGCATCGCTCCTCACTCCATATAAGGAAACCTCAATGCACGGCCCGAATTTCACTATGCCACCTCCCGATATGGTTAATGGACAAGAAGAGTTTGAGATCGAGGCTATCCTTGGACATCGAAAACGCGGAGCCGGTTATCAATATTTAGTCAAATGGAAAGGCTATGGAGCAAATGACAATACCTGGGAACCAGAACGACATCTGGGCAATGCTGCGGATATTTTGGTAGAGTATAAAAGCAGAAGAAACCTCTGAAACAGTCAATAAAATGACTTACTATCGCACCAACCTCCAACTAAAGCATAATATCCGTTATGTCAAAAGATTTTGCAGAACCGTTGGAAGATATACCCCTACTGTCAAAACCAGATACTCCGTCACGCAGATGTTTGTTCCTGCCTTTAAACATCCCTCTAAACGAACGCTATCTATTTATCAGAAACTGAAATACGTTCCAATGATGTCAAAACCACCCAAAGTAGCACGATTACCTCCTCATAAACGAACCCATCCACAAGGACGCACTGAGATTCCATATAACGCCCTATCAAAATATCTTCCTCAGTATCACCGCCTCTCTTTTGATCTAGGAGAATTACCTACGTTCCAAGAAGCTGAATCACATTATCTCCCAGCATCAGTTCACCCTTGCTTTCAATATGACAATGTATATCACAGGGTTTGGTTACGACGAACCTTCCCAGAACTATCAGAAGCCTTACAATGGATCATTCAGTTAGGCAGAGATATCTCCGTGGAACAATGGCAATACGAACGACGAATGAATATAAGGGGAAGTGAAAATTTTAACCGCACACGAGCGCAAATGGAAATTACAATTGCAACCGAACGATATTACGATCTCTTGAACCAGGCAATACAGGCTAGCATGAACAATCCAGAAATATGTGTTACACGACATGCACACCCTGAACAAATCCGTATTCCACACCCTGACGATGCAAGAACCCGATCAGAACAAGAAGAAACAGCTAGGAACTCTCGTGAGAACTTTCTCAGAACCAGGGAACCTGAGATCGAAGAAATCTTAGCTTTGGACTCCGACGATGAGATTTGGGATATTTAAACCACACTAAATGGTCTAATCCCCATCATATCGATACAGCATGTCCACAATCGTCGTCATCGCCTACCTCGTTGCTTTCGCCTTTGCGCTCTTGGTCACAGCTTGTGGCCACTGTTATGACCCTTCTCTCGTCGCCGCCTCCCCGTTCCTCGCCACCGCCCATGACCTCCCTATCGAGGTCTTCGTTACCACCACCACCACCGTCGACGATTACCTTTTCCCGAATTGGCCCGCTTCTCCCTCATCCACCGTCGCCGACCTTCATCAACATCCAGATGAGCTCACGGATTTCGTCATTGAAGAAGAGGCACCCTTACCCGCTCTACCCACACCACCTCTCGCTAGGATCCCTAACGCCACCCTTCTTCGGGCTCAGGAAGCCCTCGCCACCTTCATCGTTGACTATCAACTTTTCGCTGGACCCCTCGACGCCATGCTCAACACCGCCCTCACCACCGACCCTCATACCATCACGGATGAAGAACGCGATGCAATCCTTGAACAAACGGTCCAGCTCGATTATATCACAAGGACATTGCAATGGCGGTTTGAGACCGCTAACCACGACATCAATACCATCGCCGAATGGTTGAAATCGCGAAGGGATCATGGGTGGACAAATGGTGGAAACCATGGTTGGGGAACAGGTTAAGAAGTCGGTGACTTCTTGCATACGAAGGGGGTAATGTTACGATTTCTTTCCCTTTCGTTAATGGACTCATTTTATTATATAATCATTGTTATGCGTTTCATGGACGCTCATCTCCTTTAGCTACTTTACCTTCACATTTCCTTTCTTAGGTATTTAGCTGTACGTTTCCTTTTATATTTCTCTTGTTCTTTTACATATATAAACCGTCTTGTAAAGTAGCTAGACTTCAGTTCCAACTTAATCGAATTCTTCTCTCAACCTCTGAACGAAACTCCTCGCTCTCATCTTTAAGCTCGTCGTTAATTTGACCTTTGTCATCATTTGACTTAGCGTCCAGAACTTGTCCAGTAGGCTGGGAGCAGACCGAGACTCTGCTTGCCACTGTTGACTTAGAACGAATTGCGTTGAGAGCATCGATCTTAACACCCTTGCCCACGTCCAGCCTTGTTTTTGACCTTGTCTCTGTCCTGTCTCCTCTCATCTGCCCCATTCATCCTCTTCTCCACACCCTTATCCCTCGTCCCCTCCTGCAGACAAACACTCTGGTTCGACTACTCTCAGTTGGCCCCCACTTACAGTCACTTTCATACCTCGTTGGAGCACTTTACACTCCCCCCCCCCTTATTCCGAGATTCCGAGCTCAGTCCGAGCTCAGAGCTCAGATTCCGAGTAGCCTACTCGGACTCTGAGTGGTTTTTTAAATGGCTGACAGCTCACCCAAAATGAACTTTTACTCCAAGTCCAGTCCGAGCAGAATCCGAGCCAAATCCGAGCAGAGGCTCGGACTAGGCCATCAGTCCTAGGACTGATGAAGCTCGGATTGAGCTAGGACTCCGACTGGAGTACGAGCTGGGTGAGCTGGGGCAGTATCATGCCTGCCACGTCCTATATAGGCAGTTGTGACATGTGACACGTGATATCAGACGCGCACCTCGCGTCTTTGTTTATTGTCACGTGGGTACTGTCACACCACACACCGCTGCACGTCGCCCCTCCGCCATCGTCTCCACCGTCGCTCTGCGCGTCACCACTGTCGTCGCTACCACGCCTCCACACTGCTTCATCATCACACCTCACCATCACCATCGTCACGCACCACTGCGGGTGCCGCCATCATCACTACCACCGCCTCACCACCGTCGTCACCGTCATCATCACCTCACCATTGTCACCACCACTTTATCGCCACGACCACGACCACCACTGCCACGTCACGCGTCACCGCATCCCAACTACCCCAAACCCGTGCCCATTCGCACACCGTCACCGCCTCGTCACCACCTCCACCACAGACTCCTCCAATAGGGGCCGGACGCAGCGTCCGGCCCCGTCGTACATTTTTTTTTATCGTTTCTTTCTCGCTAACACTTTATTTCAACCGCCAGGATCGTCACACGCGCCCCCGCCATACGCCCTCGCCCTGACGCCTTCGCCTGATGCCCATGCCTATGCCCTCACCTCACCCCTCACCCATAGCCACCCCACTCGTACCCAGGCCATCCCCTCACCTGTCCCAACGCCCAACCCCGTGCCTTTGCCCTTGCCCTCGCCCATGCCCTCTCCCATGCCCATGCCCTCTCTCATGCCCATGCCCAGCGCCCTCGCCCATTACCCTCGCCCTCGCCTTCGCCCATCCCCTCGCCCATGCCCTCTCCCATGCCCACGCCCGCCCTCTCTCATGCCCACGTCCAGCGCCCTCGCCCATTACCCTCGCCCTCGCCTTCGCCCATCCCCTCGCCCATGCCCATGCCCACGCCCACCCTCTCTCATGCCTACGTCCAGCGCCCTCGCCCATTACCCTCGCCCATGCCCACGCCCATCCCCTCGCCCACGCCATCCCCTCGCCTATCCCCTCTCCCATGCCCTCGCCTACGCCCACACCCACGCTCACACCCTCACCTCACCTCACCTGTACACTATGATCCCACGCCCACACTCATACCCACCCTCTACCCATGCCCACCCACTAACTACCCACTTCTACCCACCAACATGACCAGCCACTGACCAACCACTGATTAATCATATATAATTATTTCAATATAAATTTTTGTATTAAACATAATGAAAAAAAATTTTGATCTAGTTTTGTGAGAGCTTATTCCCACTAAATGAACAGTGTAGTTAAGCCTAGTGGATGGGCAGATGGTTTTGACTTAATTTTGAGTGCTCTGTCATGACACCATATATTTTTCTGTAATTTTCTGTAATTTATTCAGTAAAGTACCATGCAGGTCTGTAGCTAAAAATAGAATGAAACTAGAATATGGATGTGTAATCACTTCACCAATCATCCAATTCTAATTCTGGCCAACTCCTTGTTAGGATGATTCATAGGTGAGATAGTTATAGCATCCACTTAGCCTGAGAAGTGCTTTACCCACCCAGCCCACTCCTCCCCTCCTTGTCTCAGACCATACTCTTGAGATAATGTGAAAATATGACATTTTGAAAAGTCCTCCAAGTCATTGACACCTGATGTATTGCTTGTGGGAATATGTATATATGAGAAATGTGAGAAATGGACTGGATGTAAAGTTCAACTGTAAATATCATTTTGTCAATAGTAATATTTCCAAGTGATTTTGACTCAATCTTGAATGTTCTGCTATGACAGAGTAACTAGTCATGAGTCAATATGAATTGCATCATATTCTAATTCTGGCCAACTCCTCATTAGAATGATTATGGGTGACACAGTCATGGCATCCACTTTGTTAAGATTGACGCTCTCAATGCAGTTTGTTCTAAGTCAGCAGTGGCAAGCAGAGTCTCAGTCCACTCCCAGCCTACTGGACAAGTTCTGGGCACTGAGTCAAATGATGACAAAGGCCCAAGTTAAACAACAAGCTCAAGAGGTAGAGAGCAAGGAGTTCATTCAAGAGTTGAGAGTAAGATTTGATTAAGTTGGAACTGAAGAACTACTGTACATGAGAGGGTTTATGTATTTTGAGAGAACAAGGACAACTATAAAAAGAATGCACAGTATGCACAGCTAGCTACCTATGAAAGGAAATATGAAGGTGTTAGCTAAAGGAGATAAGTGTCCAATAAACACTGTAATCAATGATGATGTAATAATAAAGAGTCTGTCATAGAAGGAAAAAAGAACTGTAACACACTTGGCTTGAGATGTACTTCCCTCCTTGTCTTGATACAATGGGAAATTATCACATTTCAAAAAGTACTCAAAGTATTGACACCTGATGTGTTACACTGTGGGAATATGCCCATGTGAGAAATGGACTGGATGTATAGTTGAACTCCAAACATCAGTCTATAGTAATATTTCCAAAGTTCAATTGATCTGGGAAAGCAATTTCTTCATGTCAGAATGTGTTTCTTGCTAATTGTCAGTCTCAGACCATTGGAAGAGGTGACAACATCAGTAACATGAGAGAAAATCAGTTTGTGCCAGTGCTATTGATGTGCAAGCACCCTCAAATAAATAACTTGTTGGAAACTTTGACAACATGAAAAAAGTGGTCTGAGCCAAGTCAATATTATGGGAAATAATGATTCTGTTATAGGCAATAAATGGATGGTGCAAGAAATTTATCCTATGCAACAAGTGGATAGTAGGAAAAAGAGATTTCAGCTGAATGCTTCCAGAAAGCTATGAGGAATATGTCAAGAAGGGTATGCTTAGGCAGATAGATGAGCTTGTGAGAAAACATGACAAGTGCTTCTAGAAAGCTGTCACACTGTGAGAATATGTGACATTGATTTATGGCATAGTTGAATATATTTGGCTTAGTTTACTGTTATTTGTGTGACTTTGGAGTCCTTAGACTGAGCTTGGATTCCACTAGGATAGGTGGGGAGCATTAATTGCTGGAACATGGCTGGACATGTGGGAACATTATGAGACTATTTGGATGTGTAGGAACATGGTGGGAATGTAGTTTGTTGTTATTGGCATGTATTTATAGCGTAGGAGTTGTTGTATTGACAAATGTATTCCCTGACTACCATAACCAGGACTTGGCCAGGACTATGCCAGGAATCCTGGCCAAGTCCTGGTTGCATAGTCCCAGCATAGTCCAATGTGCTTAGTGCCACAATGCCAGGACTGAGCCAGGAGTCTAGGAAGTCCTGGGAATTCCTGGGAGTCCACTGGAACATGTGGGGCAGTGTAAAGTACTGTGATAATGTACCTTTGACAAGACTCAGAATAGGCTCGGATTCTGCTCGGAGTCCGAGCTCAGTCCAAGTTCAGCTCGGATTGAGTGTTGAAAATTCCCAACTCGGATTGAGCTCGGACTGGACTCGGAGTCTACTCGGATTCCTAGTACTTTTTTACACTGCTCGGATTGGACTCGGATTGGACTCGGATTCTACTCGGAATCTCGGACTGAGCTCGGATTCTGCTCGTAAGGGGGGGGGAGTGTAAAGTGCTGCAAAATGTGTGCCCATAATGGATCCGTTCCTGCCCGCCCTATCACTGCTCCTTGCAACAAACCCACTACTGCCCGTTTAATCACCACTGTGCACGTCCGCCCTCACGACGGGACACACCTCACCAGGTAAGTGCACCATGCTTTTCGAGCATATAAACTGACCAAGCCATTTTGTCCCATTTGCACCACCATCATCTGTTCCCACGCACCACCACCTAATTGCTGCATGACGCCCCTCACTTGCAACGAACTGGTACTGCCCTCCTTTTGCGCCCACAACAGACCAGTTCCCACCCACACCACGAAATGCATGCCTGCCTGCCCTGTCACTGCTCCTTGCAATGAACCCACTACCACCTGTTTAATTGCCATTGTGCACATTTGCCCTTGTGACAGACACACCAGGTAAGTGCACCACACCTTTCAAGCATATAAACTGACCAGGCCAACAACCCACCAACCAACTCAGATCCACAAGAAAAACTTCAGCTGCTCGAGCTGCTGAAGATGCCATCCTGGCAAAGAGTGTACCAACACAGAACACATTGTGAGTGATCTGGCCTGTCATATATATGGTACTATAACTATTTTTGTTGTAGGGCTGAACAAATACTTGAAAACAGTGGTGTATCCATTGCACCACCTGCACGTATCCGCCAATCAGCTATTGCCTTTGCACCATCCCAGGCAGCTCAAGTTCAATCAACTCGTATTCGACAAGTTAACTTGGAGGAAAGTAGTGAGGAGTCAAGTATGTTGTATTGTTTTTTGTGAGAGATAAATCAAACTGAAAATGTTCAGCCAATGGTGACACCAATGATGATAAGGTTAGTGATGATGATGGAAGTAACAGTGATCAGGAGCATGATGTGAGAGATCTTGACATGGAGAGTTTGGGTGTACAAGATGATGTGGGAGATGAGGTCAGTATGAATATGTGTATTCATAATTATATTTTTGAAAGCTAGAAACAGGATGAAAATTCAGAAGCAATGGTCTGTCCATATTAATTTTGAGGCCTATCTTTTTGCATAACTGACTGACAGGCACAGATTGGTGGGGGTAATGTGGGTGTGCAAGATAATATGCAGGAGGTTTGTCAATATACAGCATCAATTTTGATGTGAATGTTTTCCCTAAACTGATTGGAAGGCTCAGATTGGTGGGAATAGTTTTTTTTATCAGGATGATGGTGAGATAATCAAAGTCTTATATATGACTACAAGTCCCTGACTTAAATAAGAAATGGACCCCAAGACTATGCTCCAAGGCTCCTCTCGCACTAGTGGAAGCATACTAAGGGGGAATGCCTTGGGCAATGTTTTCAATCTTGGAGACACAGAAGATCTGGCCCTGCAAGCTCCTTCTGGTAGGGGGACCATCAGGGTGCATGATGTCTTGGTTAAGGATCCTGGGGAAACTGCTCCCAAGATGGTTTTCAAGATAGCTCTCTGCCCAACATTGGGCCCTGTCTTGAAAATGCTTGGTAGGTGTGCTTCTTACATTGCAGGTGAGTGAATTTTCTATGTATTTTCAGAAACCATGATATTGAATTGCTGTAGCACAGAACAGGATTGTATATGTGGTGGAAGATGGATTGTGGAGCATCAAAGGTCCTTTCAGCAGTGCCCTTGAAGATGATGAAGAACTTGAGTGGACAACTATTGATGGAAAACCCACTGTGACCATCTGTGCTGCAAGTAAACTATATCTGACATTTTTGATAGCTAAAAGCCATTACAGGAATTAAACACTGAAATGGCATACACCCCTCAAGTCAGGTCTGAGCCTCCTGTGAGTGTACAAGCAGAGCACATGACACTCCCCCCCCCCTTATTCTGAGATTCCGAGCTCAGTCCAAGCTCAATCCTAGGATTCCGAGTGGAATCCGAGTCAATTCTGAGCTCAAAAAGCTAGCTTGGAACTCACTAAAACAGGAACTAGTAATCCGAGTTCAGTCCTAGTCCAGTCCGAGCTGAATCCAAGCTGAACTCGGAATCAGCCTAGGAGTACTAGGACTGACAATGCTAAGACTGAGCTCGGACTCCGAGTAGAGTCCGAGTAGAGTGTGAGCTGGCTGAGCTGTGGGGGTTGTATTCTAACTGAGCCATATATAGCATTTGTGACATGTGTGACACGTGTCTTCACACGCGCTTTCGCGCCTTTGTTTATTGTCATGTGAACACACCATGTGACTGTCACCTGACCCTCAGCTCACCAATCACCATCACCATCACCAACGTTGCACCATCGCCGTCGTCACCATCGCACCATCGCCGTCGTCACCATCGCACCAACGCCGTCGCCACCACCGCCAAACGACGACTGCCACCACCACCGTCGCCATAGCCGCGTCGTGCACAGACGCACCATTGCCCCTGCCCTTGCCGTCGCCCTCACACACCGCCCACCCCCGCGTCACCGTCCCCACGTCACACTCCACACACCCGTCACACCTCCACCACTTACCACCACGTCGCCGTCCAAGATTATACTACCAGGGCCCGGATAACAAGCATCTGGGCCTGTTGTACATTTTTTTTTCTTTTTTTCATCGTAACTAATATTTTATTTTATCTGAACGTGCCCCACCCATTCACCTGCATCCACACCCCCTCATGCCCCACCCGTTCACCTGCATCCACGCCCACCCCTGCAACTACGCACATCTGCATGCACGGCCATTAACCCGCCTGCACACGCAAACGCACACGCAAACGCACACGTAAATGCGCGCACCGGGCCACCACCTCCACCACCTACTCGCCTACACCTACATCCACACCCCAAGACCCGCCCACTGCATCGCCCTTGCCCACACGCACGCCCATTCGCCTGCCACAGATGCAGACTAGGAGAGACGCAAATGCAAACGCAAATGCAAATGCAAACGCAAACGCAAACGCACGCACCTTACTACCACCACCACCACCTACCACGCACGCCCGTTCGCCTGCCGCAGACGCAGACGCAACGTATGCACCTTACCACCACCACCACCACCACCTGCTCACCCTTGCCTGCATGCACCTTACCACCACCGCTCCGCACTCACGTTCACACCCCGACACCCAATCGCCCTCGCCCCCCTGATACCCATGCCCCTGATACCCACCTCTACACACACGCCCGTTTGCCCACCCACACCTGCATTGCACCGACCGCACCCTGCACCCACCCATGCCCATGCCGACGCCCATTCCCACACCAACACCCATGCCATATGCCCTACGGGCTTTCGTCATGACCGTTTTATTTTAATTTGTTGTAACATGGGTTAAGTGTATTTTAAAAAATATATATTGATTATTAAATAAATATATATTGATTATTAAATAAATTAAATTGAATATAACTTATCCCCATCTGCATACCTATGACCCATGATCAACACATTCCCTTTCCCACTCTCCCAAATGTGAGAAAGTTGCTCAAGTAGCCTGAAGTTTGGTTTTACCATATGTGTCATGATTTACCAGATTTATCATGGTTGAGAATACAACAGATTTACTCACTATGTACATTTTTCATAGCCTTTTCAAACATGTTCCCATCATTACAGGACATTTTGCACACATGTCACATGATTTATAAAGTTTTTCCATGGTTCAAAGAATCAGAATTATTATATTTTGCCAAAGTCCAGCTCAAAACTTTGGTTTAAGCCTGCTGCATGTGTACTCACATCAATGGGTCTGGCACTGGCACAGGTAGAGCAGATCAATCAGCTGTCGTTGGCATGGAAGAAGCAATGATCACATCCCACTTGCAGAATAACATAATTAAGAATTGTGCACCTGAAGATGGTTGTGGTGGATGGGATTGTGACAGGACACACAGTAAGTTTTTATGTGGCTAAGTTGGCCAACCCTGCTCACCCTTGCCTACACCCCTGATGCCCACCACTGTTGTCTATACCTACATCCAGACACCCTCACCACCCATGCCCATGCCAATGCCCATGTCCTATGTGTGAGCCTTTCTCATAACTGGAGGTAGGTCTTTTATTTTGTTATAGTATTATTGGTTAAGTATAGTTTTAATATGTGTATATTGATTATTAAATTAAGTATTATTATATTATTGGTCAAGCATATTTGTAAAATATATATTGTAAATTAAATAAATTATATCTCCTCACCATTGTTGGAATATGAGCCTGACAAGCCTGTGTTTTGATGTGACTGCCTGATTTGGCTTACTAGTATATCATGCCAAAGTTTTGATCCTATGAAACATTGCCTTCACTTAATGGTTCAGGTACAGATTTGGGCAAATGCTTGGATGTCCAAACCTGTCCAAACACCTCAAACAGGCATATTACATGCATGTCACATAATTTATTGAATTTCCCCATGGTTTGGTGTGATAGATTGGTTTCAGCTATGCTGGAACTGGTGCCTACCAAACAGCACTCACTATTCCTGACATTGACAAAACCTGATAAGCTTAACTGATGCCAATTGAACCATGTCTGCACATTTGATCCATGTTCAGACCCTCCAGACCATCTTTGGAATCTTCAAGCCATTTTGGAACCTTCAAACCACTTTTGGACCCATCTCCACTAAGCACCTTGGAAAAACCCCATCCAAACTTTCTTCAGTTTCTGAACTGTGAGAAGAAAAAACAAATGATGTGATATGTCTAGGAAGCATCCCATAATAATTGGAACATGTATGAGGCAACAATTGGAACATGTATGAAGCAACAATAGCATGTATTGTTGGATTCCAAGGTGTAGATCTTGTGACCTGGACTAAGCAGGAAGCATCCATGTGTGAACAACAAATGGTGTGCCCACACTGAGGATGAGTTCAACTCACCATGCCAGGAGTGTGTGTAAATAAACACAAACAATCTAACTACCATATATGTAATATATGTATGCAGTCATGCTTGTAGTGTCTGGATACTAAATGTTACAATTTCTTTCCCTTTTGTTTAACGGACTCCTTTATTATATAATCATAGCTATGCGTTTCATGGACGCTTATTCCCTTTTAGCTTTATCTTTCACTTTTCCTTTCCAAGGTATTAGCTATACATTTCCTTTTACGTTCTCTTGGTTCTTTTTGTATATAAAGACTCTCATGTATGTCTCTTTTCCTTAGTTCCAACTTAATCGAATTCTTCTCTCAACCTCTGAACTAAACTCCTCGCTCTCATCTCTTTGAGCTTGTCGTTTATTTGACCTTCGTCATCATTTGACTTAGTGTCCAGAACTTGTCCAGTAGGCTGGGAGTAGACCGAGATTCTGCTTGCCACTGTTGACTTAGAACGAATTGCGTTGAGAGCATCGATCTTAACACAAGTTGGAACTCACAGAACCGCTCAGTGTTTCTACACTAGCCAGACACCATTGATACCAGAACCTCGAACCTTAGACCCCCGAACGGCTCTGCCCGTTTTAAACGAAAGTATTATCTAGATCGACGAGAAGTTTTTCCATCGACTACAGGAACAGGGTGGTTTTTCCGCTCAGGAACTAAAAAGAAGAACGAACCAGTACCAGCATCCCTCTTTGAAGGTGATTATATTGAAGGAAACGGAAGAGACGTCTTCCCAGACAACGTTTGGATCGATTGGATCAACGAAGATCTAAAAGAGGATTTTTACTCTCTATTTTACCCACCTACTGAAGAACCAGAATCCTCCTGGTGGAACAAATTCCTTAGTCTTTCTGGAGCACCGTCACAGGACCGATACGCACTCCAAGACAAGGGATTACAACCTTGGAGAGACTTCCTAGAACAGAAACAGATCGAACAAAGTTTATTTGGAGATACAGAATCAGGAAAGAAGAAAGACGAAACAAGAGAACCAGAAGAACCAAAAGGAGAAACAGAAAAGATGGCAACCGACGCAGCAGCACCCGCCTCTAAAGGAGATATCAAACCGCAACCTATGCGTGTTTTCACAGGAAAAAGAACCGAGGCAAAGGCTTTCATTGGAAGTCTTGAAGATTACTTTGTCTTAAATGACGATAATTATAAAGGCAAAGCACAGAAACAGATTCGATTTACTCTTGCCTGTCTTGGGCAGGAACTCGACGATTGGAAAGTCCTGATCAAGGATGAATTAGATGATGACGAAGAAAGAACCCTTACTTGGACGAACTGGGCAGAATTCAAGAAGCGTTTCCTAGCCGATTGGGGAGAAGTCAATAGTGCTCTCAGAGCGCTGAACAATCTAGCCAATCTCAGAGTAGGGGGTGATGTTTCAGTCCCTGAATATATCAGAAAATTCCGCATGGAGATCGGTACTTCAGGATTGAAAGGAACAACTGCGCAGCTCCAGGCCTTTGTTAAAGGACTCCCTGAAAGTATCGCTACAAAGATCCTTGAAGCGAATGTTTTATCCATGAAAGAAGCATATGAGAAAGCAGAACAGCTTCATGGCGCTTGGGAAATGATGCGAGCGCTTGGGCGAAAACCAGGACAAGGGAACCGCTCCAATTTTAATCGAAACACCAATAATAGGGGCGGATTAACCCGATCAGTAAATGCTATGCCCACTGGACGTTTGACAGATGAGCAAAAGGAGGAATACATGAAATCTGGAAAATGTTTCAGATGTGGAAACCAAGGGCACGTTTCAAGGAATTGTCCCAAACGAAACACCACGTCAAACGCCTCCTTCAGGGCCTCCTCATCGTTTCAGAATAAGGGGATCAGATCCATCCCTGAAGATGCGCCCAAGGAAAAGAAAGATGACCCAGTTGCAAGCATCAGAGCGATCCTTGCTGGGATGAAGGCCGATGAACGAGAAGGTCTTCTCAGTGAACTCGAGAACGAGGGTTTTTAACCCGGAAGCGTCATACAGCGGTTGGCACTTCCATAACAAATGGACATTCACAGTTAGCGCTTGATTCTGTAATAGTAAGATCGAATAATGACAAGCGCCTTTCAATTTCTGTGGAGACGTCCGATTTACCCGCTGAAACTTCGGCTCTAATCGATTGTGGAGCAGAAGGGAATTTTATTGATGAAGAAGTAACCACCAAGTTATCAAAAGAAAAATTGCGAAAACCAAACAGATGGCGAAACTGAACGTGTCAATCAAGAACTTTGAGATCCATCTTCGGATGTTTTGTACCAATGAACCCCACAAATGGAAACCACTCTTGCCTATCGCCGAATTTGCACACAATAATCGTTATCATGATACAATAAAAACATCTCCATTCCAACTTATGTATGGAACAGATCCGATCACTATCCCTACAGCAGCACTCAAAATGACTGCTCCAGCAGCAGAAGAACGCCTCCAGATGCTTCGAAAAGCCAGAGAAGAAGCTCTAGCTGCTCATGAACTTGCTAGACAAATGGTCGCTCATAGATACAGAGACAAGTCAATCAGATTCGAAAAGGGTGACAAAGTCTGGCTTGAAAACAAGAATCTCCACATTCCGTATCAATCAAGAAAGCTAGCACCAAAACGAGAAGGACCCTTCCAGGTTGAACAAGTCATGGGGCCAGTTACCTATAGATTGAAATTACCGAAACAATGGCGCATTCACCCTGTGTTTCATGCATCGCTCCTCACTCCATATAAGGAAACCTCAATGCATGGTCCGAATTTCACTATGCCACCTCCCGATATGGTTAATGGACAAGAAGAGTTTGAGATTGAGGCTATCCTTGGACATCGAAAACGTGGAGCCGGTTATCAATACTTAGTCAAGTGGAAAGGCTATGGAGCAAATGACAATACCTGGGAACCAGAACGACATTTGGGCAATGCTGCGGATATTCTAGTAGAGTATAAAAACAGAAGAAACCTCTGAAATATTCGGCACAATGACTTATTATCGCACCAACCTCCAATTAAAACATAATATCCGCTATGTCAAAAGATTCTGCAGAACCATTGGACGATACACTCCTACTGTCAAAACCAGATACTCTGTCACGCAGATGTTTGTTCCTGCCTTTAAACATCCTTCTAAACGAACGCTCTCTACATATCAGACATTGAAATACGTCCCAATGATGTCAAAACCGCCCAAAATATCACGATTACCTCCTCATAAACGAATTCATCTGCAAGGACATACAGAAATTCCATATAATGCCTTGCCAAAGTATCTTCCCCAATACCATCGCCTCTCTTTTGATCTAGGAGAACTGCCCACATTCCAGGAAGCCGAATCACATTATCTTCCAGCATCAGTCCATCCCTGTTTTCAATATGATAACGTTTATCACAGGGTTTGGTTACGACAAACCTTCCCTGAATTATCAGAAGCTTTACAGAGAATTATTCAATGTGGCAGAGACATCTCCGCGGAACAATGGCAATATGAACGACGAATGAATATAAGGGGAAGTGAAAATTTTAGCCGCACAAGAGCGCAAATGGAAATCGCCCTTGCAACCGAGCAATACTACATTCTTCTGAACCAAGCAATACAGGACAGCATAAACGACCCAGAGATACACGTTACACGACATGAACGCCCTGACCAAATTCATATTCCACACCCTGACAATGCAAGAATCCGATCAGAACAAGAAGAAGCGGCTAGAAACTCCCATGAGAACTTTCTCAGGACCAGAGAACCTGAGATTGAAGAGATCTTAGCTTTGGACTCCGACGACGAGATTTGGGATATTTAAACCACACCCAGAGGTCTTGTCCTCTCTCATCTTATCAATACAACATGTCTGCCATCGTCGTCGTCGCCTACCTCGTTGCTTTCGCCTTCGCGCTCTTGGTCACAGCCTGTGGCCATTGTTACAATCCTACCTTCGTCGCTGCCTCCCCGTTCCTCGCCACCGCTCATGACCTCCCCATTGAGGTCTTTGTCACCACCACCACCACCATCAACGACTACCTCTTCCCGAATTGGCCCGCCTCCCCTTCCTCCACCATCGCTGACCTTCATCAGCACCCAGACAAACTCATGGACGCCTTTATTGAGGAAGAGGCACCTCTACCCGCTCCACCCGCACCACCTCTCGCTAGGACCCCTAACGCCACCCTTCTTCGGGCTCAGGAAGCCCTCGCCACCTTCATTGTCGACTATCAGTTATTCGCCGGACCCCTCGATGCCATGCTCAACACCGCCCTCACCACCGACCCTCACACTGTCACAGACAAAGAGCGCGACGCAATCCTTGAACAAACGGTCCAACTTGACTATATTACAAGGACTTTGCAATGGCGGTTTGAGACCGCTAATCACGACATCAATACCATTGCCGAATGGTTAAAGTCGCGCAGGGATCATGGGTGGACGAATAATGGAAACCATGGCTGGGGAACAGGATAAGAAGTCGGTGACTTCTTGCATACGAAGGGGGTAATGTTACAATTTCTTTCCCTTTCGTTTAACGGACTCCTTTATTATATAATCATAGCTATGCGTTTCATGGACGCTTATTCCCTTTTAGCTTTATCTTTCACTTTTCCTTTCCAAGGTATTAGCTATACATTTCCTTTTACGTTCTCTTGGTTCTTTTTGTATATAAAGACTCTCATGTATGTCTCTTTTCCTTAGTTCCAACTTAATCGAATTCTTCTCTCAACCTCTGAACTAAACTCCTCGCTCTCATCTCTTTGAGCTTGTTGTTTATTTGACCTTCGTCATCGTTTGACTTAGTGTCCAGAACTTGTCCAGTAGGCTGGGAGTAGACCGAGATTCTGCTTGCCACTGTTGACTTAGAACGAATTGCATTGAGAGCATCGATCTTAACACTAAATATAAAATATTCCAACATGTATGACAATTCTAGGAGATGGAAACTGAGAAATTTAAAAATGATTGAAGGGGATGTCTGTGATTTGTTCAACAGAACACCACAATTCTAAGTTTCTGAGCTGTGAGAGAAAGTGAGGGATAATGTGACATGTCTAGAAAGCTTCCTGTGACAATGGAATATGTGTAAAAAAAAAGCTAGGAAATGATAACTGAGTGAAGAAGAAAAGAGTGACGAGGATGCCTGTGATTCATTCAATAGAGCCCACCATTCTCAGTTTCTGAACTGTGTGGAAAAAATGACAAATAATGTGACCTGTATGGAGAGCAGCCTGTGACAATGTGAACTTCTGTGAAAATGTTAGGAGAAGGTAATGGAGCCAAAAAGGAAGGAATGAAGGGGATATCTGTGATTTATTCAACAGAACACCACAATCCTCAGTTTTTGAACCATGGGAAAATATGCCAAATAGTGTAACATGTATGAAAAATATCCCATGACAATGTGAGCTTCTGTAAAAGGGCTAGGAGAAGGTAATGCAGCAAGGAGAAAATGTTCTCGAACTCACCCACAATAAGTGGATTCATCATGGAATCCACACAGAATTCATATGGAATATTCCATCTGGACATTTCATGCACATTGTGCATTCCACAGTGTGACACAGTAACAAGTTCCACAGGGGAAGCATGTCACACAGATGCTATTAAAAAAACCATGAGGAATATAGTTGTATTACATGTAAAATGCCACTGTGTGACTGATGTGTGATATTTTTATACCCTAGATGGGTGGGAATGTCATGCAGATCCCATGAACTCTGTGTGAGTTGCACAAAGTCAACATGGAATCCATGTGGAATGGGAGGGAGTGAAAAGTACTTGCTAATGTGGGAATGTGGAGAGAAAGCTGACTTGACTGTGGGAAAATCAATTACAATGTGAGAATGTTGACATATATTAAGTGTTGATATGTTCTATGTCAATTGATATGCAGAGACTGGTCTATAAGTTGGTGATATGCACTTTTGAAATTACTCGGAATGAGCTCGGATTTTGGTCGTAGTCCAAGCTCATTCCAAGTTGGGCTTGGACTGAGTGGTGAAATATCCCAACTCAGACTGAGCTCGGACTGGACTCGGATTCTACTTGGATTCCTTGTACTTTTTTACCCTACTCGGACTGGACTCGGACTGGACTCAGATTCTGCTCGGAATCCTCGGACTGAGCTCGGATTCCACTCATACAGGGGGGGGAGTGTCACTTGCTCGTACAAGCAGGAAAATCTACTGGGGCAGAGCACTCCAAGAAAGAACTGATTACATTGCTCAACATTCCTGAGCAATTGACAAGGGAGGTGGACTCTAAGGCTCTTGGTATCAGGCAGTACTATGCCAGATACAAAGGTTGTTTGGAGGCTCAGCAAACATTGGATCACAAGGTGGGGAATGGGACCTGGCCTGGAAAAAGGCCTACTGCAATCACTATCATTGAGCTTTTTGCATCCAAGTCAACCTGGTTTGCATATGTGGTTCCTGCATTTTCTGATATCAACAATTTTCCTGTGCTCAAGGAGTGGCTGGATGATGAAGTTGGTAGGCTCAGTGACACAGAGGTTTGGGGCAAGAGGAAGTCTACTTATACCTTTGCTGATCTTAAAGATGAGAAAGAAAGAAGAGGAAAGGGGGAGAAGGGTAAGAACAAGAAGGACAATGTGGACAAGGGTGAAGGGCCATCTCAATTGGCCAAAAACACAAAGAGTCACAAGAAGAAGGCTAAGTGAGCATTGAACTGTACCTATGTGTTGTTGTTTTGAAAATAGCTAGTCATATGCAATTTTTGTTTCAGTTTCCTACTTGGATGATGATTGTCATCATGCTGTTATATTGTGCTCCAGCTGTTGCTGCAAAGGGAGAACAACCTTTCCCTGATATCACATTCAAGGTGTTTAATAAGTTTGTTGAAGATCACTTCAGCTCCACTGTCACATTATCAGTAGTATTGATGACCCTCTTCACTACTATAGAGAATGTTGATCTGCTTAGTTTGCACTTTCATCAAAGGAGTGGAGAGGGACAAAGGGAGAGGGGCACAGTAGCAACAGGCTGGATCAGGTGTATGGGACATGCACTGAATAGCAGGCTGAGGGAGACAAGCAACCACTTGTTAAAGGCATCAGACTTGCATACTGGTATGACAGATGAGAAAGTTGTCATTGCTCTTGGTCTCAAAATAGATGCACTTGCCAAACTTCTTGACTTGTATCCATGCAAAACAAATGGAAAATTCAAGGGGAATTTGAAACCTGTTTCACAAATGGCAATACAGCCTGTTCACATCATTTGTCCAGGAACAGCTGTTTGTCAAACACATGCTTGCAATAAAACTGCTTTGTATCAATGGTCAAGACATCAAGACATTCCACTTGTACGACTCATTAAGAACATCACTTCTTATGAAAAAGTACCTGTCCTATCAGGGTATTGCAAAGAATGCAAAACACTCTGCTATTCTGATCATGAGAGGGCACCCATTGCAAATGGGGATAGACATGAGCGGGTATATCTCAATGCTGCTAAGCATATCAAGATTGGAAGTAATTTATGGGTTGATCACAAATTTACTTCAGCTGTGCTGAGTGGCATATACACCTTCCATGCATCTGCAGCTGCATTTTCTGATTTCTGTTATGATGGACTGAATCATTTGGGGAAAGTGACAAGACGTCAAATATGGCAAGCATTTGTCCAAGAATCCATACGTTTCATTGCTTCAAACTCAAACATAAATCTCACATTGCAAGATGGTCTGTCAATAGATGAGGTCACAAGACAGGCATTTAACATTCTTGGTGAGGATGGGATTATCAGGGCTGCTGAACAACATACTTGTGAAGAATGTACACACAAATATAAGGAATCTGCTGAGGTCATCTTATCCAATGACATATCAGGCATGGTGGGAATGGATGAAGTTCTACAAGTTGAAACCAATGCAGGAAATGAGCTAGGGAGTGCAGGTACAGACACAGAACATGCACATGTAACAATGGTTGTTCTGGATGGCATTGTCACAGCACTTTACACTCCCCCCCCCTTATGAGCAGAATCTGAGCTCAGTCCGAGATTCTGAGTAGAATCCGAGTCCAATCCGAGTCCAATCCGAGCAGTGTAAAAAAGTACTAGGAATCCGAGTAGACTCCGAGTCCAGTCCGAGCTCAATCCGAGTTGGGAATTTTCAACACTCAATCCGAGCTGAACTTGGACTGAGCTCGGACTCCGAGCAGAATCCGAGCCTATTCTGAGTCTTGTCAAAGGTGCATTATCACAGTACTTTACACTGCCCCACATGTTCCAGTGGACTCCCAGGAATTCCCAGGACTTCCCAGACTCCTGGCTCAGTCCTGGCATTGTGGCACTAAGCACATTGGACTATGCTGGGACTATGCAACCAGGACTTGGCCAGGATTCCTGGCATAGTCCTGGCCAAGTCCTGGTTATGGTAGCCAGGGAATACATTTGTCAATACAACAACTCCTACACTATAAATACATGCAAATAACAACAAACTACATTCCCACCATGTTCCTACACATCCAAATAGTCTCACAATGTTCCCACATGTCCAGCCATGTTCCAGCAATTAATGCTCCCCACCTATCCTAGTGGAATCCAAGCTCAGTCTAAGGACTCCAAAGTCACACAAATAACAGTAAACTAAGCCAAATATATTCAACTATGCCATAAATCAATGTCACATATTCTCACAGTGTGACAGCTTTCTAGAAGCACTTGTCATGTTTTCTCACAAGCTCATCTATCTGCCTAAGCATACCCTTCTTGACATATTCCTCATAGCTTTCTGGAAGCATTCAGCTGAAATCTCTTTTTCCTACTATCCACTTGTTGCATAGGATAAATTTCTTGCACCATCCATTTATTGCCTATAACAGAATCATTATTTCCCATAATATTGACTTGGCTCAGACCACTTTTTTCATGTTGTCAAAGTTTCCAACAAGTTATTTATTTGAGGGTGCTTGCACATCAATAGCACTGGCACAAACTGATTTTCTCTCATGTTACTGATGTTGTCACCTCTTCCAATGGTCTGAGACTGACAATTAGCAAGAAACACATTCTGACATGAAGAAATTGCTTTCCCAGATCAATTGAACTTTGGAAATATTACTATAGACTGATGTTTGGAGTTCAACTATACATCCAGTCCATTTCTCACATGGGCATATTCCCACAGTGTAACACATCAGGTGTCAATACTTTGAGTACTTTTTGAAATGTGATAATTTCCCATTGTATCAAGACAAGGAGGGAAGTACATCTCAAGCCAAGTGTGTTACAGTTCTTTTTTCCTTCTATGACAGACTCTTTATTATTACATCATCATTGATTACAGTGTTTATTGGACACTTATCTCCTTTAGCTAACACCTTCATATTTCCTTTCATAGGTAGCTAGCTGTGCATACTGTGCATTCTTTTTATAGTTGTCCTTGTTCTCTCAAAATACATAAACCCTCTCATGTACAGTAGTTCTTCAGTTCCAACTTAATCAAATCTTACTCTCAACTCTTGAATGAACTCCTTGCTCTCTACCTCTTGAGCTTGTTGTTTAACTTGGGCCTTTGTCATCATTTGACTCAGTGCCCAGAACTTGTCCAGTAGGCTGGGAGTGGACTGAGACTCTGCTTGCCACTGCTGACTTAGAACAAACTGCATTGAGAGCGTCAATCTTAACAAAGTGGATGCCATGACTGTGTCACCCATAATCATTCTAATGAGGAGTTGGCCAGAATTAGAATATGATGCAATTCATATTGACTCATGACTAGTTACTCTGTCATAGCAGAACATTCAAGATTGAGTCAAAATCACTTGGAAATATTACTATTGACAAAATGATATTTACAGTTGAACTTTACATCCAGTCCATTTCTCACATTTCTCATATATACATATTCCCACAAGCAATACATCAGGTGTCAATGACTTGGAGGACTTTTCAAAATGTCATATTTTCACATTATCTCAAGAGTATGGTCTGAGACAAGGAGGGGAGGAGTGGGCTGGGTGGGTAAAGCACTTCTCAGGCTAAGTGGATGCTATAACTATCTCACCTATGAATCATCCTAACAAGGAGTTGGCCAGAATTAGAATTGGATGATTGGTGAAGTGATTACACATCCATATTCTAGTTTCATTCTATTTTTAGCTACAGACCTGCATGGTACTTTACTGAATAAATTACAGAAAATTACAGAAAAATATATGGTGTCATGACAGAGCACTCAAAATTAAGTCAAAACCATCTGCCCATCCACTAGGCTTAACTACACTGTTCATTTAGTGGGAATAAGCTCTCACAAAACTAGATCAAAATTTTTTTTCATTATGTTTAATACAAAAATTTATATTGAAATAATTATATATGATTAATCAGTGGTTGGTCAGTGGCTGGTCATGTTGGTGGGTAGAAGTGGGTAGTTAGTGGGTGGGCATGGGTAGAGGGTGGGTATGAGTGTGGGCGTGGGATCATGGTGGTACAGGTGAGGTGAGGCGAGGCGTGGGTGTGGGCGTAGGCGAGGGCATGGGAGAGGGGATAGGCGAGGGGATGGGCGTGGGCGAGGGCGAGGGTAATGGACGAGGGCGCTGGACGTGGGCATGAGAGAGGGCATGGGCGTGGGCATGGGAGAGGGCGTGGGCGAGGGGATGGGCGAAGGCGTGGGCGAGGGTAATGGGCATGGGCGTGGGCATGGGAGAGGGCATGGGCGAGGGGATGGGCGAAGGCATGGGCGAGGGGATGGGCGAAGGCGTGGGCGAGGGTAATGGGCGAGGGCATGAGAGAGGGCATGGGCGTGGGCATGGGGATGGGCGAGGGCATGGGCGTGGGCGAGGGTAATGGGCGAGGGCGCTGGGCGTGGGCATGAGAGAGGGCGTGGGCATGGGAGAGGGCATGGGCAAGGGCAAGGGCAAGGGCAAGGGCGTGGGCGAGGGTAATGGGCGAGGACGCTGGGCGTGGGCATGAGAGAGGGCATGGGCATGGGAGAGGGCATGGGCGAGGGCGAGGGCATGGGTGAGGTCAGGGTGTGGGCGAGGGCGAGTGTAATGGGTGAGGGCGTGGATATGGGCTGGGTGATGGCTGGGGAAAAGTGAGGGCAAAGGCACAGGGTTGGGGTACGAGTTGGGTGGCTATGGGTGAGGGGTGAGGTGAGGGCGTAGGCATGGGCGTCAGGCGAAGGCGTCAGGGCGAGGGCATATGGCGGGGGCGCGTGTGACGATCCTGGCGGTCGAAATAAAGGGTTAGCGAGAAAGAAACGATAAAAAAAAATGTACGACGGGGCCGGACGCTGCGTCCGGCCCCCATTGGAGGAGTCTGTGGTGGAGGTGGTGACAAGGCGGTGACGGTGTGCGAATGGGCGCGGGTTCGGGGTAGTTGGGAGGCGGTGACGCGTGACGTGGCAGTGGTGGTCGTGGTCGTGGTGATAAAGCGGTGGTGAGAATGGTGAGGTGATGACAACGGTGATGACGGTGGTGAGGCAGCGGTAGTGATGATGGCGGCACTCACAGTGGTGCGGGACGATGGTGATGGTGAGGTGTGATGATGAAGCGGTGTGGAGGCGTGGTAGCGACGACAGTGGTGACGCGCAGAGCGACGGTGGAGACGATGGCGGAGGGGCGACGTGCGGCAGTGTGTGGTGTGACGGTACCCACGTGACAATAAACAAAGACGCGAGGTGCGCGTCTGATATCACGTGTCACATGTCACAACTGCCTATATAGGACGTGGCAGGCATGATACTGCCCCAGCTCACCCAGCTCGTACTCCAGTCGGAGTCCTAGCTCAATCCGAGCTCCATCAGTCCTAGGACTGATGGCCTAGTCCGAGCTTCTGCTCGGATTTGGCTCGGATTCTGCTTGGACTGGACTCGGAGTAAAAGTTCATTTTGGGTGAGCTGTCAGCCATTTAAAAAACCACTCGGAGTCCGAGTAGGCTACTCGGAATCCGAGCTCTGAGCTCGGACTGAGCTCGGAATCTCGGAATAAGGGGGGGGGTGTTGAAATCTAATGACGGCGGCGCAGACCGAGGCTTAGTAAGCGGGAGACTTACTTAATACTGTTTGTAGTTGTTGAAGGCTGTTTAGGAGCTAGAGGCTCAACTAACAGATAACAGAGGCGATACAATGTTTTGAAACGAGGGCATAAGGCCCTCCTTATATACATGTGGGCCAGAGTACATTAAGACTACCTAAGGTAATGCCAGCAGAGCGCTACTGAGGGTAGCGCCAGGTGGCAACTGGGTGTAGCGCCAGGTGGCGCTTTGCTGGCGTCTCTACTCTGAGTATGAACTCTATAATTTCTGTCAAACTCTATAATTTCTGTCAATGATTATAATAAGGGATTATTTAGCGTCTCATTAATAATGATATTATAATACATGAAGCTGTGGGTTCAATCCCCTTAGCTCCAGATCATTATTAATTCAACACTCCCCCTCGCTAATAAATCACTAATCCAATTTTAGATCTTAACTGTGCAAACTTATCAAAAGACAAGTTTTTAGTTAAGATATCAGCAAGTTGCTCATCTGTGGGAATATATATTAATTCCACTTTTCCTTCCTCTACGCAGTTTCTCACATAGTGGTAGCGGATATCAATATGTTTAGATCTATGCTCTTGAGCAGGATTGGATGCTAAAAATATAGCTCCTTGATTATCAACACCTAATTGGATGTTTCTTAAATACATCCCTATTTCATAAAATAAGGATTCTATCCAGACTAACTGTCTAGATGTATCTGACAAACTCATATACTCTGCTTCTGTTGAAGACAAAGCAACAGTTTTCTGTTTTCTTGAAACCCAGCTAACTGGTCCTCCAGCTAACTTTACAATATAACCAGTGACTGATTTTCTATTAATCTGGTCACCTGCCCAATCTGCATCACAATATGCAACAAATCCTTCTTTTTGTTTACCATTATATATTATTTTGCCATTAGAATTAGTGGCAACATATTTGACAATATATAATGCTTTCTGAATGTGTTCTTCAGAAGGATTAACCATGAATTGTGACATCATGATTACTGCATAAGCAATATCTGGACGAGTTCCAAGTGTCAGATATAATAAAGATCCAATTATGGATTGATAATGACTTCTCTGCTGAGAAGTTGCTGTTCCATCATTTGGTTTAGGAACATAGCCTGCTGGTAAAGGTGTTCTAGCAGGTTTGGCATTTTCTTGACCAAAACATTTAACAACTTTCATAGCATAGTCTATTTGATCGATAGTTAATAATCAATTTTGTCTATCTCAGACAATTTTCATTCCAAGATATTCAGAGACTTTTCCTAAATCTCTGCATTCCCATATTTTCATGAACTTGCTTTTGAGAGTTTGTAGCAGTTCAGAGTTATTGCCCATCCATAAAACATCATCTACATATAAGATAACTACTAAAATTGATGAATTTTTCCTTAAGATATAAACTCCTGTGTCTGAAAGACATCGATGGAATCCTAAGGATTTCAAGCTTTTATCAGCTTGTTTGTTCCAAGCATAAGATGCTTGTTTAAGACCATACAAGGCCTTTTTAAGGCGATAGACTTTCCCTTCTTGTCCTTTAGTGACAAAACCTTCTGGCTGTTCCATGTAAATCTCTTCATCGAGATTTCCATATAAGAATGCTGTTTTAACATCCAGCGCCTCGATATCCCAATCTTCGAGTGCTGCAGAAGCCAAAAGTAATCTCACTGTCTCAAAGCGTGCGACAGGAGAAAATGTGTCATCATAATCAATACCAGGTATTTGTGAAAAACCTTTAGCAACTAATCGAGCACGTTTTCGACCATCACTTTTAATATTGTAAACCCATCTACACTTAACAGGTTTACAATTTTTGGGACATTCCACTAACTCCCAGACATCTCAATCACATAGAGCTTGTATCTCTTCTTCCATAGCTGTAACCCATTCTTGGAAAGCTTTTGGATTGAGATTTCTAATTTTCAACACGTCTCTAAAGTGCACAGGTACCTCTGATTTTACTTCAACTGCTTTTGATAATAAGAAGTTCACAAATTTTGTGCCTCCTTCTTTTTGTAATTTCTTGAGCAGTCTTAAACTATCAAGAGTATCCTGAATATCCTGACTAGAACCAGGATTTGGACCTTCTGGTGCATCTTCATAAATAGTTTTATCAGGATTATTATTATTATCATCCTGATCTGAGCCAAAAGGGTCAGAGTCATTACCCAAGTCTTTTTCAATTTCAAGAGGAGTCTTTTGACCATATATATTTCCCTCTCTATAGACTGGTTTTCTATCTCTTATTCCCCTGCAAAGAGGAAATTGAATAGGCTCTTTACGTGGTATTCTTTGTTCAGCACATTTGGAATCCTTTTTCTCTTTTCGTGTTTTCTTAATGCTAGGAGGTTCAATCTGATGTTGTGTCCTAGGCCGTTCACTAGGGTTCTCAACAGACCTGTTTTCACTTGGTCCTCGAACATCAGGATCAACAGGAGGTTCCACTGGTGGTTCCTGTTCTTCAACCTCTTTATCAAGCTCTTTATCCATATCATCTTTATCATGAGACGATGTCTGCTGATCGTCACGTGTAGAATCATGATTTCTATATGATTTCCTTTTTGATGTGGGATCATCATTATCACTATCATTGAGATAATCACTTTGGGAATCGGAGTCAGATTCTTGTCCATATTGATCCCATTGATCAATACCTGGTGGACGTTCAAATATTCTATCTTTGTTGTAATTTTCGCTTTTTCGTGGAAACACTGATTCATCAAACAGTGATTGAACACCTATAAATATTGTGTTGTCTTTTCTCATAAATTTATAAGCTTTAGATCCTTGTTCATAACCTATGAAGGTCATTGGTTCAGATCTTGGCGCTAGCTTATCTTTTCTCATTTCTTTGGGTATAAGAACCCATGCAAGACAACCAAATATTTTAAAGTAGCTTACATCTGGCTTTTTATCAGTCAGATTTTCATAAGGTGTTTTCCAGTTTGTTCTTCTTAATGGAGTGCGATTGTATACATGAATAGCAGTTTCAAAAGCAAATTCCCACCATGATTTTGGACAGGAAGGCTCAAGTCTCATGCTTTCTGCTTTCTCAAGTATAGTGTCATTAAGACGTTCTGCACGACCATTTTGCTGATGTATGTGAGGTGCACTCTGTTCCCTAAATATCCCTTTAGATGCAAGATATTTGTCGAATTCATGTGACTTAAATTCCCCCCCTCGATCCGATCTGAAACGTTTTACTTTAATATTATGCTGGTTTTCCATAAGTTCTATGTAACTTTGGACAGCAGTAAATGTTTCTGATTTTGATCGAAGAAGTGCCATATGAGCAAATGAAGAGTAATCATCTAGTAGCATTAAACACCACTTTTTACGATGATATGATTCCATTGGTAGTTCAAGTAAATCAGCATGAATTAATTCAAGCGGTTTAGAAGCACGCTTATTAGAAATAGGGAAAGATTTATTGTGCATTTTTCCTTGAGCACAACCAGGACATATAGGATTTGTGGATGGGAATGTGATTTTCTCATCAAATCCTTTAGTATGTTCAAAAGTATGTTTAAGAACATTCTTTGAAGGATGTCCCAATCGTCTATGCCAAGTGTCATAATTGACAACATACACAGCATGGTCCATTATTTGTCTATCTGGCTTGACTATCTGAGTCAAGACCCAATGAATAGGTTCATTGTCATGTCTAGGATATCCTCGTAGAACATGTTGACCAGATTTTAGCGAAAAAATTGTGCCATGTTTATCTGATTGTTCCTGCCAGCCTTGAAGCTTTAATTGTCCAGACGATATAAGTCTATGACTAGCTTCAGGCATGTAGCAAACTTTCTCAAGTTTAATGAAATGTCTAAGCACTTTGGAATTTTCTATTTGAAGGAACACAGTTCCTTCACCTAATAAAGAAACTTTTGATTTTTTATCAGCAGTATAAATAGGTTTTGGATTATCAAACAGTTGATAATTAGCAAAGTCTTCTAAGTCATGAGTTACATGAACAGACACTCCAGAGTCTATCATCCATGACTTTCCTTTAAGTGCCATTTGAAGGCAATTATTACAATAGCACGCCTTAATTTCACTATTATAGCAGGTAATTTCAGCGATTACATTATCGCTATCTACAGCAGTACATTGATTACTACTATTATTACCTTTAAATTTAAGAGGCTTCGAAATCTCCGAAGTCTTCTGTAGCATAGTCCTCACTGATTTATTATCAGTATCAGACTTTAAATTAGTGAAATATATGCACTGATACCAAGATTCTGCATCTTCAAATTCTCCTAGAGAGACTGTATCCGATGCATCATCTTTATCCACATCCATGTCATTGCTCTTTGGAATAAAGCGATTTTCTGCATTTCCTCCAGTTTTAACCGGCCATTCAATCTCATCTGCCACACAAAAGCCTTGCTCTCGTAACATTTTGAGATTATCAGGTAATAAGGCTGGTTCAACCCTGTCGATCAGGGGTTGAGATCCGAGCCTATCAATCAACGCTGCACTAGCAAAGGTAGGTGCCTTTGCTTTTCCTTTAGATCTACTGGAACCAGCAGATTGTTCTTGTTGTAACAAGAAAGCACGCTTCTTCTTCTTATTTGCACGATTGAAGCGGTTGCGTTCCTGATTAGAACTAAACTGCCTGTATGGTCCTGCAGGCGGTTGATTCTGATCTCTGGATTTTCCTTTGTTACTTTGGAAATTTCCAGACTGTCGTTGAAAATTGGTCCTATTGCTAGGACCGGCCGAACCAGAGTTTTGCCATTGAGGTCTCATAGGGCCTCTAGTAATGCGAGCTGTATTAACAGCCCCCCCTGATGATGAAGACGTTCTACTTCTTTGCTGTTCTTCCTCTATCTTAGGAAGGACATCAGCAAGTTTTAAATCACTTGCTTTCGTGGTGAGAAGAATACTGGACGAGACACCGTCCCATCCTTGTGGAAGTGATGCCAGCACTAACATGGCGACCATGTTATCAGGAAAAGTGAATCCATTGGCATGGAGTCGTTGAGTAGTAGTTAATAAATCATTAACAGACTCAGTAACTTTGTTGATATTGACTTTCCAATGAATTGCTTTTGAAAAATCAACGAAGATTCCTGCAGCTCCTGGTTGCCCAAAAGCTTTCTCTAATGCAGTCCAAGTTTCCAATGCAGTAGAGTTAACATAATGACACAATGATGGTGCCAGTTTGAGTGTGATTAACCCAAGTGCTTTGTCGTCACTTTCGACATAATCTTCCCAAATATTGAGCTTATTTTGTAACGCATCCCTTGCCTCCTTTTTGCTATCTAGAGCTTCAAAAATAGCCCTTTCTGACTCATCTAAATTAGAAGCAGATGATTTTGATCCTTTGACATATTGCCAAAGTCCTTTATAGCGAAGGTAGGCGGTCATGGCTACAGACCACTCATTCCAATTTAATCCTGTTAAAGTTGGAATTTTGCCGACATCCTCATCTCCACCAAGTGATAGGCGAGCATTGCTACCGCTAGCAATGCTATCAATTTCCTTCCATCCAGAAGTAGATCGTGGATTTAATTGGAGATGATAGTTGTCACGAATCTCAGTTTTCATAAGATCAAAGGCCACATTCTTCCTAATCAACTTGGAGTAGGATGCCAATGCTTTGATTTTAATAAAAGGCTGCCATTGATAACAAGGAAGTGCCCTTGTTTTGATTGCTGCCAAATAACAGTATCCGCGTACTTCCCATACTGGGGTATTTCTGGAATGTACGAAGGGATCTATCATGGTGTCAAGCCTGACATACATGATTTCGCCTGGTTCAAGTTCTGAATCGTCGTTAGCACGCAAAAGTGTGCTATAGGTATCATCATCCAACTCTGTGTGTGAGTTGTCTGATTCAAAGATATCGTGAATGATGTCTTTTCTGTGTGTAGGAGGACGATTCGAATCCTCAAATGCCTTCCAGGCTTCTTGGCATTTCTGTTTTTGGCGCAACTTCTTGTTAGCCTTTTTAGCAGCTTTCTCCTTAGCCGCTTCAATATTCAGGTTCTTCATCATAACCTGAATATTTTCTCTCATCTTCTCTATCGGTGTCTTATCAGACTGTGGATATGCAGAGACGGACGGAGGTTTATTAGATAAAGTAGCAGGGGTACGATTCCCCCGCTTTCTAGCTGGTACTATTTTAGTTCGTCCAACTTTTTCCCACTCCTTAACCGAATACCAGGGTTCAGTTCTAGATCCACCAGTTCTCGACGCGAAATTGGATGTCGATACGGGCGGTACCGGAACTGCCTTCTCCTCCCAGTCCTTCACCTCTCCTCCAAGTTTCCCACCCCATCGTTGGATGTCTGCAGAGGTGGGGCAGTAGGTGAGTCGAGGATTAAAGGGTGAAATAGTTTTGCCTGCCTGGGCAGCGGACAGGCCCACTTTTGCTTTATCAGTGTACGACACTGATATGGGTGGATTGGGAATCTTTCTCCCAGTCCCAATTTCGATGGAATAAGCCCCTCGAACTTTTGAAAGGCGGTCAGCCTCCCATTGACGAACATCCTCGAGAATATCGAGAATCTCCTGACCTTCTTGGTCTAATAGCGCCTTCTCTTTTTCCAGTGCAAGGCGGCGCTCCTCCATGCGCTGTTGCGCTCCAGCAATGCAAGCGCGACGTTCCTCCAGGCAGCGGCGAACCTTCTGCGCTTCTGCAGAATTGGTCTTGATAATCTCCCCAATGGGAGCAGTGGGAATGGTAGCGCGACGAGCAGTCGCGCTTTTGAGAGAGTTGATGAAGATAGTGCTGGAAAATCCAGCCCTGGCAATCTTGCCCTGAAGATCAGAGCTAGAAGTATTTTTGGAACTGAGAGTTCCAGGGGTGATGTTGCCGGAAGTGGCAGTCGAAGATGCAGAGTTGGTGATCGAAGACATTTGTAAAAATAGATTGATTGAGTTGGAGCGAGTCTAAAATAGATTGGGTAAGTGACGATCCTTGCAAATCGATCAACGCTATAAATAGCCAAACTAGGTTTGGGATCGCTCTAAGGATAGAACGATTTTTCCTCCATCTGGGTAGAATTCCAAGTGCTTCATAGACATTTCAGTTTGCTCTTTGTCATAAATGCGCTTTATAATTCATCGTCAGAAGCATTTCCACACTTCTATTGACTTGGGGGCTCCATCAAGTTCCCCACAGCCAGTTAAAAATATCCACCAGCTATATTTAGATACTAAACTATTTATGACGCTAAGAAGCGTTCCTACTCTAAATGGGATGCTAATCAGTGCCCATTGATGGTCTGCGTGTACCATGGAACAAGGTCCAAGCAGCACGACCCTTATACAGAATAGTTTTATAAATAGATGTGAAGAACGAGACGAAAACTCGTATAATGATATAAGCACTTAATTATTCACGGCCAATAGGGGGGTGCGAAACCTTTCCAAGTCTAGACTATGATGTCATAACTCGTTATCTGCCATGGGGCAGCCCTAAACCCGAGTGATTTAATCGGTTCACCAGACCGAGTGGTTTATTGATCCACCAATCAAGAAGCGTTTCTATTATTAACCCAGATATCACAAAACTGGGGACTAGTAGAGTGTGTCACACTGGTGATTATTGTCACACCATCCAAGGTGGTCACTCAACCCAAAAAAGGGGAGTGAAGACTATTCCTGTCATAGCCCAAGAGTAGCGCATTAGCAGGAACAAACATCAATAAACAGGTACAAATAACAGTACTACAGGCATATACGCTATGTACGACCTTCCTTGTTTACCTTTGTTATGACAAGAGGTTGCTGACTAAATGTCTATGCCAGCGACAAGGCCATTCGTCCCAGCGGGGCCCATAACCTGTTGAAATCTAATGACGGCAGCGCAGACCAAGGCTTAGTAAGCGGGAGACTTACTTAATACTGTTTGTAGTTGTTGAAGGCTGTTTAGGAGCTAGAGGCTCAACTAACAGATAACAGAGGCGATACAATGTTTTGAAACGAGGGCATAAGGCCCTCCTTATATACATGTGGGCCAGAGTACATTAAGACTACCTAAGGTAATGCCAGCAGAGCGCTACTGAGGGTAGCGCCAGGTGGCAACTGGGTGTAGCGCCAGGTGGCACTATGGGTAGCGCCAGGTGGCGCTTTGCTGGTGTCTCTACTCTGAGTATGAACTCTATAATTTCTGTCAAACTCTATAATTTCTGTCAATGATTATAATAAGGGATTATTTAGCGTCTCATTAATAATGATATTATAATACATGAAGCTGTGGGTTCAATCCCCTTAGCTCCAGATCATTATTAATTCAACAGGGGGGAGTGTAAAGTGCTCACATTTTGTGGTGAGGGTGGGAACGGGTCCAGAAGGAGGGCAGTACAGGTTCGTTGCAAGTGAGGGGCGTCATGCAGCAGTTAGGTGGTGGTGCGTGGGAATGGATGTATGGTGGTGCAAATGGGACGAGATGGCCCGGTCAGTTTATATGCTCAAAAAGTGTGGTGCACTTACCTAGTGAGGTGTGTCCCATCGCAATGGCGGACATGCACAGTGGCAATTAAACGGGCAGTAGTGGGTTTGTTGCAAGGAGCGGTGATAGGGTGGGTGGGAACGGATCCATTATGGGCGCACATGTTGTGGTGAGGGTGGGAACGGGTCCAAAAGGAGGGCTGTTAGGAACCGATCCTAGCATCTATTTTTTGGTTTTATTCATTGGGTGATCAGGCATCACTCTGCATCATTGGCGCATGGTCTGGGACCTTAGGAAGGCCATGGGAACACTTCGCGTGGGTCAGCGCATGGCAGCGCTCACTAGAAGACAGGACGGCGGTTGGTTGAGCCAACCAAGGATATAAATAGCACAGGGGATCAGACCCTGAGTGATGGCGCCTTGAGATCACATCAACGCATCGGTGCATCAGCGCATCATCAGGACAAGTCATCAGGAGGATACCAATGCTTGATATGGCAGGAGACACACCTATGGGGATCGCGGGAAGCCTGGGAGGTAGCGCGTCCTATAATGGAAGCCTAGGACAGTCTGTGGGAAGTCCGGACATCATGGGAATGGGCCAGGCCTGGTCTATTAAACAGTTGACAGGCGGCAGCGCCCAAGAAGCATGGATACAATAGGATGCACAGCAAGGCAGGGAGTTAAGGTGGTCGCGGCTGTGGGAGTGCCAGTGGGACATGGTGGCTAGGGGTCTACTAGGAGGAGTATATAAGGACCTTGGTAGATAGTTGGAGTCTCTTTAGACTCTAGATGGTTTTCCTTACGCTCTGGATCTGAGCCTTAGGTTATCATTGTAGTAGTTCTAATACATTCCTTCCCCCCTCTTCTCTACCCTCTCCTCTCTGCGAGGCTTGTGGTTAGGTTGTGAGCGTGAGCTTGTAACAAGGGCGGTATGGGTTCGTTGCAAGTGAGGGGTGTTGTGCAGCAGTTAGGTGGTGGTGCATGGGAATGGATGTATGGTGGTGCAAATGGGATGAGATGGCCCAGTCAGTTTATAGGCTCAAAAGGGGTGGTGCACTTACCTGGTGAGGTGTATCCATCGCGAGGGTGAACATGTGCAATGGTGATTAAACGTGTGGTAGTGGGTTTGTTGCGAGCAGTGGTGATAGGGCGGGCGGGAACGGGTCCATTGTGGGCGCACATGGTGGTGGTAGTGCAGGTGGGAATGGGTCTGTTGAGGGTGCAAAAGACAGGCGAGAACGGGTTCATTGCGAGCGTGAAAAGGTGGGTGGGAATGGGTTCATTGTGAGCGTGAAAAGATGGTGGGAACAGGCACGTTGCGAGTGTGACAGGGCGAGAGGGTTGGGGGCGCAAATGGGCGGGGTGGTGGCCTGGTTAGCTATGCTTGAGGGGCAGAGTGCAGCTTACCTTGCTGCTGGGGTTGTGCCGGCCTCATCGTCGGTTGCATCAATGAGTCAACGTGCTTTCTTGCGATCCGCCTTGGGACTCTTGATGGATGCTGTCGACTTCGTGCGTTTGCGACTGGAACGGGGAGGCGGGCAGCACGGGGCAGCTGCTGTATGTGCTGAACGGGTGGTGGGCATGGTGGTGCACACAGCAGTTGTGACAGTGTGACATGTAACTGTAACAAACGTCACAGACTGTCACAAATTCACTTTTAATGAGGAGTCCACAAGGACTCCTCATGCTCCTTGTGGACTCCTCATACCAGGAGTCCAGAGGAGTCCTGGGATTTGCCAGGAGTCCACAAGGAGTCTACAAGGAGTCCTGGCTCACCCCTGGCATATTTTGGCTGAGGATGAGGGGTGTTCTGAGGAGGTGGGAGTCCGGGAAATTCCCTCTGGAGTCCTCAGGAGTCTACAAGGAACGTGTGGGGGAAGGTAAAGACCTTGAAACTAGGCCAATGAATGGCCCATGTCATAATGGGATTCAAAACACACGAGTTAGCAAACCAGGCAATCAACAATGGTTTGATTTGCCACAACAACACTTGCTACTCACCATGCACCCCATCTCTGCTGCTCAAAAGGCTGATATCATCTCTCTCCTCACTGCTGGCCACTCTGCACATGAAGTGTCTTCCATCATGGGAGTACACACCAGCACTATATCCAGACTTTGAAGGAAGCACTGTCCCTACCTCCCCATGTCAGCTGGAGGCCGCCCAACCAAGCTTTCTGGCAGAAATGTCCAGCATCCCATTTGCCTGCTCACCTCTGGGAAAGTGAGCACAGCTGTGGAGGCTACCAAAGCACTGCAGGATGTCACCAATGAGTCTATCTCACCTGATACTATGAGGAGACATCTGAAAAAGGCTGGGATGAAGGCAGTAGTGAAGAAGAAGAAGCCATTTCTTACTGCAAGGCATAAGAGGCAGAGGCAGGATTTTGCAGAGGTGCACAGGGATTGGACAGTGGAGGACTGGAAGAGGGTTGTTTGGTCAGATGAGACTAAAATCAATCGTCTGGGGTCAGATGGGAGGAAATGGGCATGGAAGAAGGGTGGAGAGGGCCTCAGTGACAGGCTTGTGCAGGGTACCATGAAGTTTGGTGGAGGATCAGTGATGGTTTGGGGTTGTTGACATCATCTTCCAGCAGGACAATGACCCCAAGCACACATGCAAAAAGGCCAAGGAATGGTTTCAAGAACATCAAATGGAGTGCATGGTGTGGCCAGCACAGTCACCAGATCTCAACCCCATAGAACAACTATGGACACATGTCAAAAGGAGGCTTGGTGAATATGAAAAGCCACCATCTGGTGTCTTGGAGCTGTGGGACAGGATTCAGGATGTGTGGGACAGGATAGAGCCAAAGGTGTGTCAGGATTTGATTGAGAGTATGCCTAGGAGGGTTCAGGCTGTGATTAAGGCAAAGGGGGGCTATACAAAGTATTAGAATATATCAGAAACTGTTTGTATTATGGCACCTGCAAAACTGTTGCAATGGTATTGGCTTAGAAAACATTTTATATCTCATGAACTACATACCCAAACAACATCAGTAGGGGCTCAATGCCATGCTCAGATGCTACTCTATCACATAATAATTTGCATTAATTTTGCGTATTTTACTTGTTCTCATATTTACCAATCTTTCAAAGATTGCCAAACATTGCAACAGTTTTGCAGGTCACTGTACAATGCATAACAGATCCAAAGAGACAGCCACCAAATACGGACCATTTCCCAATCACCACGTGTATAGATACCTCAACGGACACATATGTTGAGCCAGAACGATACGACTACAGACGCTGATGCGCAACTAGGTGGGAACTCTATCACCAAACCCTAAAAACCAACACCAGGGCAACACCTTCAGTGGACGATCGAATCAAAGTTCGAAAGGAGGAGTAGAGGGGATCAAGAGGGCCTAGAGCGACTGCTGCGAGTGGAGAGACCTGTAGAACTGCACTATGAAGCTGGGAGTGCCAGGAGGCACTGAAACGACAAAGGGACAAAGGCAAATGAAGGCGAGGATGACTAGACAAGGTTTCGAATGTGGTTCGAAGGTGCAAGGCAAGGTTCGACTAGGTGGCTGGGATGCTGGAACGACTCTAGGGGCGCAAGGACAAGGCAAGGGAACAAAGGGCGACGCTTAGATCATGACTCTGAGGGGAACACAACTGGGGGCTGACTCTCTTTTTTTGTATCTATACAGGGGATGTCCTATATAAGTGAAAAGGGGGGGGGGAAATGATGAAAGGGGGTGCCTGATGCTAAAAATAGTCTAAAATCGAACTGGCAACGAAACAAAAGATGTGGAGCAAGTGAAACATATGCTGTGCAAACCATGACAATGCAATCCTGATGACAACTGGGCTTTGTGCAATGTTCTAGAAGATGCCTGGGGTTGCTAGGGGGCCAAACAAACAGTAGGCGATGACTGGGAGCTGCTGACAAGGGAACAAGGCTTGATCAAAGGTCTTGAACATCTTGGATGGGTTTGAATGGCTAAAGTGCTAAACGCTCTGGAACGCTCTGGGTCTGTGGACTGCTACTGGATCTCGGGATGTCTCCTGGGCTGCTAATCGAATGTGGTACTTGGGCTGCTGGGCTTGGACAAGTGGATCGAAGTTACGAATCGTTTCGAATGTGTCTCTGAGCTTCGTGGCTGCTTCGAATGTCTCCTGCAATTGTCGCAAACACTGCCTAGACTCGCTGGATGCTCATCAACGCACAGACTGGGATGCTTTTAGATCCAACCTAAAAAGCAAAATACACGCAATCCCCACCGACGACCACATGGAAAGCATATTAGACTTGGACACAAGGCTGGAAGATATCAACGACACAGTAATGGCCACCATTGAGTCCACAGTGCCAAGAATAAGGAAAAACCGACACTCAAAAAGATGGTGGAACAGCGAACTTAGCGAGATACAAAAAATGGTAACAAAGAAGGGACACATAGCCCACCAACAACACTTTAACTGACATCACCCAATACATGCCGACTACAAAGAATCGAAAAAAGCCTATGCAAAGAAGATAACTGACACCAAAGTAAACCACTGGAATGAGTGGCTGGAATCATTAGATGAGTCATCAGTATGGATAGCGGGCAAATACACACAAAATACACCAACAGATGTGGGACGCACAAAAGTACCAGACTTGGAAACCAAAGCCATAAACCAGCTGCAAATGACATGTGCAAGAACAAATGAAGAGAAAAGCTGAACCTTCTACAAGGCATTCTTTCCAACAGCCCTACCAAACACCAGCAACAACGATGAAATGATGTACCCCCCCTGCTGGCAGTTCATTAACATCTTGAATGCACAAATCGAGGAAACAATAAACAAGATGCTACCATACAAAGCAATGGCACCAGATACCCCTCCAAACTGCATTCTCAAAGAGGCAAAAGACATACTAATTCCCCTCCTAGGCCCATTATTTAGAGTGACCTTCTCACTCAACTACTACCCCAAGGACTGGGCAAAAACAATCACGATCATCCTCAAAAAGCCGGACAAACCAGACTACAAAAACCCAAACACATGGCGGCCAATATCTTTATCAAATGGCTTTGCTAGACTGCTCAATGCATGCATTGCTAATGAAATATCACACAGATGCAAAGAACTTGATATACTCCCAAAGAACCACTTCGGAGCAAGGCCAGGTCGATCAACAACACACGCTTTACACTACTTGACATCAACAGTTAAAAATGCATGGCAGAAAAAGAAAGTGGTATCAGCTCTCTTCCTAGACATCAAAGGCGCTTTCCCTAGTGTGGACATCAACAGACTCAAACATGACATGAGGATACGAGGCATACCAATGGAACTGACGAGATGGATTGACCAACGCATGAAGGAAAGGACCACAAAGCTAAGTTTTGACGATTTCACATCAGACCTGTTCACAGTAAACAACGGCTTAGATCAAGGTGGCCCATTCTCAGTCATAGGATACATCATATACAACTTGGACATCCTGGAAATACCAGACAACAAAAGAGGGGAGGATGCCATCCTATTTGTCAACGATGCAACTCTCATTGCCACAGGAGACAATTACACTGACACGCATAAAGCAATTGAAAGAATGCTGAATAGGGATAATGGCGTGTTAGAATGGGCTGACTCACACAACTGTACATTTGGTGTCGAAAAGTTCCAACTAATAGACTTCACACGTGGCACAAATGTAACAAGAGGCAAGGAAGGTGAAGGTCTGCCAATAGTAATCAAAGAACACAAAACACACCCACAGAATTCTGCAAAGTATCTCGGTCTAATCATTGACCGCAAACTGCAGTGGAAAGAACAGGCAGCAGCAGCAATGGCAAAGGGTGAAAAGTGGATCAACAAATTCAGCTGCCTCACCCAGATATCAAAAGGCATAAACACAAACTTTGTCAGACGACTCTACCAATCAATCGCCCTACCATGTATGCTATACGGCGCTGACATCTACTTGAGCCCACGCAGGAGGAATGAAACTAAAGCCCCACACACAGCCCCTATGTACAACAAAGCACTAATAGGTAGACTGGCCATGGTGCAAAGTGTCAAAAACTAATGATGGCAGCGCAGACCAAGGCTTAGTAAGCAGGAGACTTACTTAATACTGTTTGTATGTGTTGAAGGCTGTTTAGGAGCTAGGGGCTCAACTAACAGATAACAGAGACGATGCTAAGTTATTGAAATGAGGGCATAAGGCCCTCCTTATATACATGTGGGCCAGAGTACATTAAGACTACCTGTTAAACAAACTTTTTATTATTCTGTTTATTTAATATTTGTACATGTTTATTTACGATACTATAGCACAACACTAGAAGTGTATATAAGAAAGCTCATATCTCAATAAACAGTAGTTGCTCTTTCTTGCTTTCCAGCATGTGAGTATCTCCTCTCTATGAGAGTAAAGACCTGGAGAGGTCTCTGGTCATTGTCGTTGACAATGATACAATACTCAAAACACCTGGAGAGGTGTCTGGTCACTGTCTATGACAGTGATACAATACTCTTGTCATCATGAATCGATGACTCTATGTCTGACAGACATATGAGTTCATCGTTCAAGACAGTGACGACCACTGGGACAATTGGCATCTTAAGGATGTCCGATTGCTGCTCAACACTACCTAAGGTAAATGCCAGCAGAGCGCTACAGAGGGTAGTGCCAGGTGGCAACTGGGTGTAGCACCAGGTGGCACTATGGGTAGCGCCAGGTGGCGCTTTGCTGGCGTCTCTACTCTGAGTATGAACTCTATAATTTCTGTCAATGATTATAATAAGGGATTATTTAGCATCTCATTAATAATGATATTATAATACATGAAGCTGTGGGTTCAATCCCCTTAGCTCCAGATCATTATTAATTCAACACTCCCCCTCACTAATAAATCACTAATCCAATTTTAGATCTTAACTGTGCGAACTTATCAAAAGACAAATTTTTAGTTAAGATATCAGCAAGTTGCTCATCTGTGGGAATATATATTAATTGCATTTTTCCTTCCTCTATGCAATTTCTCACATAGTGGTAGTGGATATCAATATGTTTAGACCTATGCTCTTGAGCAGGATTGGATGCTAAGAATATAGCTCCTTGATTATCAACACCTAATTGGATGTTTCTTAAATACATCCCTATTTCATAAAATAAGGATTCTATCCAGATTAACTGTCTAGATGTATCTGACAAACTCATATACTCTGCTTCTGTTGAAGACAAAGCAACAGTTTTCTGTTTTCTTGAAACCCAGCTAACTGGTCCTCCAGCTAACTTTACAATGTAACCAGTGACTGATTTTCGATTAATCTGGTCACCTGCCCAGTCTGCATCACAATATGCAACAAATCCTTCTTTTTGTTTACCATTATATATTATTTTGCCATTAGGATTAGTGGCAACATATTTGACAATATATAATGCTTTCTGAATGTGTTCTTCAGAAGGATTAACCATGAATTGTGACATCATGATTACTGCATAAGCAATATCTGGATGAGTTCCAAGTGTCAGATATAATAAGGATCCAATTATGGATTGATAATGGCTTCTCTGCTGAGAAGTTGCTGTTCCATCATTTGGTTTAGGAACATAGCCTGCTGGTAAAGGTGTTCTAGCAGGTTTGGCATTTTCTTGACCAAAACGTTTAACAACTTTCATAGCATAGTCTATTTGATCGATAGTTAATAATCAATTTTGTCTATCTCAGACAATTTTCATTCCAAGATATTCAGAGACATTTCCTAAATCTCTGCATTCCCATATTTTCATGAACTTGCTTTTGAGAGTTTGTAGCAGTTCAGAGTTATTGCCCATCCATAAAACGTCATCTACATATAAGATAACTACTAAAATTGATGAATTCTTTCTTAAGATATAAACTCCTGTGTCTGAAAGACATCGATGGAATCCTAAGGATTTCAAGCTTTTATCAGCTTGTTTGTTCCAAGCATAAGATGCTTGCTTAAGACCGTACAAGGCCTTTTTAAGGCGATAGACTTTCCCTTCTTGTCCTTTTGTGACAAAACCTTCTGGCTGTTCCATGTAAATCTCTTCATCGAGATTTCCATATAAGAATGCTGTTTTAACATCCAGCGCATCAATATCCCAATCTTCGAGTGCTGCAGAAGCCAAAAGTAATCTCACTGTCTCAAAGCGTGCGACAGGAGAAAATGTGTCATCATAATCAATACCAGGTATTTGTGAAAAACCTTTAGCAACTAATCGAGCACATTTTCGACCACCACTTTTAATATTCAGTACTTTCCACAGGCCCCCCCATTCCGTGTGGAATCCATGGAATCCATGCGGAATCCGCGGAATCTGTGCGGAATATGCAGAATCCATGTGGATTCCACATGCAATCTCCATTGTCCACACACAATTTACACAGAATCTACATTGATTATGCAACAGCTGTCACTATCTATTGTTGCTTGTTATATTTGTTGTTTTATCACAGATGACTACTTAGTCTTGTTGATTTATTTGAGTTATTTGACATTGGATGTGAGAACAAAACATGATAAAAGTTAAATACATGACTGTGATACTTAGTCCTCAGAATCATCACTCTCACACTCAGACTCTTCAACCCTAAGTCTCTCCTGCCTCTTCAGAACTTGGACTGTATGAAAGTTTAGCATTGCATGCATAAACCAGTTGAAATTTCTAGGTTTCATCCTATTCATCACTGATTCAAAACCACCCAGCCAAGCATTTAACTGTTTACAAGCCTGAGTGTTAAATGCACGCTTCTGATAATGTTCACCATCATTGTTACTACCACTGACAACCAGATTTGGTGCAGAGCCATTTATTGGGGCAGGATTACACCAAGTATGGCAAAGTAAATCTGTTGCCCTATGGTTTGTATAGTGGTATGAGTCAACAATAAACCGGCTTGTTTGGCTCCACATATCCCAACTCCCATTTGCAATGCTGGACCTTAGTACAAGACATGCCTTATCTATGCAAATATAGTCAGGTCTTGTGTCAGGATGAGGATAAACATGCTCCAAGAATTGAAGGATGTTAGTTGGAGACTCTGATTTTGCAAACTTTGCCCATGCAACTACAACCCCACATGGAGCACAGATTGTTTCTACACAATAAATTCGAGATGGCATAAAGGCATCTCTTTCTCTGTGCCTGCCAGTTTCCTCATCATGGGGCTGCTGTTCCCCTTGATTCATGTCAATCCATGGAACATTCTCCTCTGGTTGCCTTAGTGCTCTCCTAAACCCAGCCAGGTGTCTCTTTTTATTGTTTCTCACATGCTGGTTCCACTTGGCTTGATGGCCTTGGCAGGCTAGTGTGCCTTGGACAAGATTATTTGTGCAATTTGCAACATGGCATACTGCACCATACATGTCTTCATGTAATGCACAATACACACCTCCCCGAGCATTTGCAAGTTCTGATGTGCAATCTGGGTATGCACATATTGTGTGACCCATTATAATTCCATCCACCACAACCATCTTGACTGGGGCTGCACCTTCAACAATTTCTTGTTCTGCTAGTGATATAACAGAGGCATCATCCATTCCCAATGTATTTGACTGGTCATCAGCTGTTGCTATAATGTTTGTTCTCCTGTATTTCTGAGTACATTCATCACAAGCATGCCCATTAGAAGCCCTTATTAAACCACCTTCCCCTAATATGTGGTAAGCTTCTTTTGTCACCTCATCAATTGGAAGGTTGTCCCTTATTGTCAGATTTATGTCAGACATAGATCCCATGAATCTGATTGACTCTTGGACAAAAGCATCCCATATTTGTCTGTGACTTACTCTGCCAGAGGATGAAGATTTATCGCTGAACACATCATTCCAAAATGCTGTATAGGCTGCAGTGGATGAATGAAAGTGATATACCCCATTCAAGACTGCTGATGTGAATCCTCGATCAACCCATAGGGTTTTCCCAATTTTTATGTACTTTGCTGAGTTCAAGTACACCCTCTCATACTGGCCAGTCATGTCAGACAGTGTACGTTCATGATCAGCATGGTATGTTGTTTTGCAGACCTTGCAATAGCCTGATAGTACTGGAACATCCTTGTAAACAGACTCTTGGACAAAAGCATCCCATATTTGTCTGTGACTTACTCTGCCAGAGGATGAAGATTTATCGCTGAACACATCATTCCAAAATGCTGTATAGGCTGCAGTGGATGAATGAAAGTGATATACCCCATTCAAGACTGCTGATGTGAATCCTCGATCAACCCATAGGGTTTTCCCAATTTTTATGTACTTTGCTGAGTTCAAGTACACCCTCTCATACTGGCCAGTCATGTCAGACAGTGTACGTTCATGATCAGCATGGTATGTTGTTTTGCAGACCTTGCAATAGCCTGATAGTACTGGAACATCCTTGTAAACAGCAAAGTTTTTGATCAAAGTCACTAATGGTATATCTCTTATCTTTGTTGACATAATCAGTGAATGTGGGTTGCAATTTGCAGTTTCACAGACCACTGCATCTGGACATATTACATGAATGGGCTGTATGTCCTTATGTGAGATAGGCTTGAGCTTCCCAGTAAAATGTCCAGAGTCATTAAATGGATAGAGTTTTAGTAACTTTGCCAAATAATCAAGCTTCATTGCAAATGTGTCAATGCCTTGTTTATCATCTTCATTGACTGACATGCCACTATCATCTGATGGATATCCACCATTCCTTTCAAGTTTTTCCTTCAGTGGGCGTGCCAGGGCTGTCATCCATGAAGTGACAGTTGTATTTTTCTCTCCCTTATATTTCTTTTTCTGCTGCCGGCCATGCAAGCTCAACAGCTGCACATTTTCAGTGAGACTAAACAATATAAGAAGAACGCTTGCCAGTGAAATTGATGAATTGAAGTTTTTCTCAATAAAGGTATTGAACACCTTAAATTGTATGTCAGGGAATGGCCCTTCATTCAGTGGTGCTGCCATGGTCATAGGCAGGAACAATAGCATGGCCAATATTCCAAACAATGCATGGAAACCTTGGTGAATATGAACAATCCTATGGATTTCAAAAGATAAAGTATTGGTACATGAAAATCATACTTCATTTATCCTCATTTGATTGCTTACATTCCCTTGCTTCTTGTTTTATACTTCTTTGCCTTGATCTCTCCTTCCTCTTTCTCCTTCCTCTTTCTCCTTTTCTCCTTATCTATATCACTCTCCTTTGCTTTCCCTTTCCCCTTTCTCCTAGTTTCCTTGTCCTTCTCATCTAACCAATGCCTCAAGTCTTTGAATGTGAAGGGACCCTTTTCTTGTCCCCAAAGCTCAGCAAGTGGTAAAGCATCATCACTTTCATCAAGCCACTTGACCATCTCATGGTACTTTGAAACCCTGGAGAAGACCTTCTTCACATCTGCATGCCACATTGACTTTCCAACAAACAGTTCCACTATATCTGTCTCTGATGGCTTTCTTATAACCCACTCTCCAGCATTAGCCATCCTCTCACAAGTTAATATGGCTTGAAGGCAAGCCTGATACTTTCTATAATATAACTGCAATCCTCCTGCAGGTTTCCCATCCCTGAGTAAACCTTTTGAGATGCCAAGTGCCTCTACAATCTGCTTCTTGTACTCTGTATTTGCCTGGACAGGCTCCAAGGGTGCAGTGACACTAGATGAAACCCTGTCAGATTGTGAGTGTGAAGCCTTAGAGAAATGTGATTTAGAGTCTCCAGGCTCCTAAATAACTTTAGCAAGATAAGCATTATGATGAAAATTTGAGAACATACCAAGGCAACAGAAAGGGAATACTCCCCATTTTTCCTATCCCAGAGGACAGGATCATTCTCCTCCAATGCTGTATGGAAACATCCTCTAACACACCATTCACCATCTTCATAAGTGAAGATTCTCATATTGTCATCTTTAAAAATTATGAGGTTTTTTGATATTCAATAAAAAATGAAGCCCCTCACCCTCAACAGGAGAATAACGCTTGGACATTTGTTTGAGCACAGAGCACATATCAGTCCCAATCTTCACCCTCAAGACCATGATAGGAGTGCTTGTGACAGGGTCATCTTGAAGATTGAATAACCTGATTTTTCCTAATGACCCCACACCTGTATCTAAAGCATCATGTGAATCCCCCAAGTTGAAGACATTACCAAGGGCCTTTCCACGAATTATACCTCTTGTTGTGCGAGAGGCACCTTGGAGATCAGAGGGCTCAACCACAGAATCTTCTATCATTGAGTTAGAATTGTATAAGATTCCTGAACAATTTTACCTTGTTGACCAAAGAAATTAGCTTGGTCACCCAGCTGGCCCTCAGGAACAGCTTCATCAATCTGAGAGGTATTAGACAATTGAGACCAGAGAAATAAAAAAACAAAACCTGAACATTAGCTGCAAATGGGACATTAGTCTAATATAGTATTACTTTGTGACACTGACAATTAAGAGGCATCTGTGACTCTGCACCCTCATTCTCTCTTGAAATGCCAATCGTTTCCACATTGAAGTTAGATTATTTTGTACTGCAAGAGCAGACACACACCTGAGATAACTGTTTCCCAATTGCTCCTTCAACCTTATTGTCATCTTGTTCACTCCCACCATCAACATCAGTATCAATTCCCTCACTTTCCACACTCTCAGATGATTCACTCTCAGACTGCTCATAATCAGAGCCACTGCCTATCTCTTCATCAGAATGGAGGCTTGCAATGTCACTCGTACCCACTGTCACTATCTATGTCACCATCAAGAGGTAGGGATTCAGTCTCCCTGCTCCCAGATGCACCTTGAAAATCAGAACAACGAGCACGTCCTGAAGAATGAGCTGGTTTTGTAGCAAGAAATTGAATTGTAGCTGAGCGTGAGCGTTCAGGAGGTGCAACTGATATGCCACTCTCCTGTAATACTGTTTCAGCTCTATATATACCAGCAAGTAATATATCAATTTTAAAGTATAAAATGAAGTTGCAGTTAAAAAATATTATTACATGTCAATAAGGTTATTTACATATGTGAGAAGTTATATAACATTCATCAGAAAAGGAACAGTATGAGTAGGGAAAACATACCTAGTTGATCTTGATGCATTATCAGCCCATGAGAGTAGAGAGGGTGTTGACATTGGTAGGGATATAAGTAAACAGTATTCATCAGAAGATGAAGAGTGAGATTGGCCATGACATACCTAGTTGATGGTCTAGATCTATCTGCATGTGGTGCATGGTGCATGGTGGTGCGTGGTGCGTGGCTGGTAGCACGATGGTGGTTTTTACGTGGGGGATGGGCATCATGTGGCAGCAGGTGTCATGTTAGGCAAGCGCGGGAAGCAGCACGCATGTGCGGGCAAGGTGGTACGTGGCAGGTGGGTACGTGGCAACCGTCGTGTTTATCCAGTGGTTGCGCATGGCCGTGGCAGTTGGAGTCACGTTTGGTCGGGGGGTGTGGTGATTGGTGTGGAGGTGATATGTGGCAGGAGCCGCGAGCATGCGCAGCAGTGTTTGATGACGGGCGGCGTGGTGAATGGTGAGCGAGAGGTGGCCATGGCAGTCGGAGTCGCATTCAGTCGGGGGGCGTGATACGTGGCAGGAGCCGCAGGCGGCGTGGTGATTGATGTGGAGGTGAAACGTGGCAGGAGGGTGGTGGTGGATGACAGGCATTGTGGTGAATGCCGGGGAATGTTGTAGGTGGTGGTCGATGTGTGTCATCACGAGGTAAAGGGGGGAGAAGTACAAGACTGATTAGAAAAGACTGAACGAGGGTGGATGCGACGTACCTTGTCGAAGCATCCTCACCACTGTCTCGTCGAGAGCGCTTCGCGCTGCGTTTCTTGGCTGATCGTTCCGATGCCTCCGATATGGCCCGTTTGCAGCCATTGCGTGACTTAGATGGTGAGGTAATGGCGGCGTCAAGCTGCGATCGAGTGCGAGCCATGGGTGCGGGGTGTGTGGTGTTGGTGTGTGGGAAGAAGGTTGTAACGTGTGACATAACACTGTCACACAGAATATTCCATTCGGACTGTCTGCAGAAATTCCGCCATTCCATGTGGAATAAGCCCGGAATCTGCATGGAATGGTGTGGAATGGCCCAGCCAATCCACTGTGCAGCAGATCTATGTGGATTCCACACGGAATCCGCACGGAATGGGGGGCTGTGTGTAAAGACCTCTTAATATTGTAAACCCATCTACACTTAACAGGTTTATGATTTTTGGGACATTCCACTAACTCCCAGACATCTCGATCACATAGAGCTTGTATCTCTTCTTCCATAGCTGTAACCCATTCTTGGAAAGCTTTTGGATTGAGATTTTTAATTTTCAACACGTCTCTGAAGTGCACCGGTACCTCTGATTTTACTTCAACTGCTTTTGATAATAAGAAGTTCACAAATTTTGTGCCTCCTTCTT